>CM055128.1:126595009-127795009 GCA_029206835.1 Rana muscosa
TATGTAAATCAGGCAGACCCTTGATGGTCGATCTAAAGAAGCTTGTACCATCAGACTGTAAAGTACGGTCAGCATTAATCTGCAGACTACAGATCAGCAATGTATTGTGCATTATTGTGTTGTGTATTTATTATATGATCGCAGCTTGTGTGCTGTAAATTAAGCAAAGTGCACTTGGTTCACAGCTTCAGTCTGAGGTATTTAGGGGTTAAATATCCCTAGGATCACACAGACGCATACCCTGCACATTTTTTTTTTATTGTCGGTTTGTTTCTTTCGCACAAACATGAAGACTATAAAATATATAGATCGACGTACAACGACGTACTATTGTTTTAGCAAATATGGTTATAACTGAACATGAAAAATGTGTCGATAACTTTTGCAACAAACAAAAAGTATTTCGATCTTTCGACAACTGAAATGAAAGCAGCACATATGTGCCTTGATTATCCCAGGAGATTCTGTCACCTTCTAGTGGCGCTAATTAGAACTACACTGTTTTTAGAATGTCCGCAAGAGCTCATAAACTTGTAATTAGTTCGTTTGTTTGTTTCTTTTCAGTAAATTGCTCTGACCCCATCCAAGATTCAAGCAATTGTCCTCTAATGACTAGCTAGGCTAATTTTATTGTACAACAAATTATAAAAGCTTTTCAGTGTAGTTTGGGGCTGCTAAAAGTAATGGAGAAAACCCATTTTTCATACTGTCTGAAAGAGAGAAGTCCTTTGTAAGTGATTGTAAAAGTTGGAGGCTGGGTTCATACTGGAATACGCAGAGGCTCACAGCAGGGGTACGCTGCGTCTCCATTCACCATTTTAGGTCAGATTTTAGCCCGAATTTTGGGCTGGATTCAGACCTGAAATGGACCAAAAGACGCACAGGACTCCTGCGAAATTCGCACCGGAGCCGCTGTGAAGATGTGTGAACCGGCTCCATAGAGAGCCAGTCATAATCTCCTGCTATGCGAATTAGATGCAGGGAGCCTTGGACCAATGGTAAAGCAAAATTGGTCCAAGCTGTCCAATAAAAATGCTGCAGTGGAGGCTGTCCTCTCACTGCAGTGTCATAGAAGGGGGTACGTCTAAAAGACAAATGCTCCCTTCCAGCCCAGCCCTCCTAAAGTGGTTGTAAACCCTAGTAAAACAAAAAAAAAACTTCAAGACAATGGCATAATGAGCTAGTATCAGGGCCGCCATCAGGAATTTTGGGGCCCCTTACACAGCTTCAGGCATGGCCCCCTGGAGCAAAGGAGAACTGGGGGGGGGTGCTGCCGCCGCAAATTGAGAAGCGGGGGAGCAGCCGCAAATTAATAAGGAAGCGAGGGGTGCTGCCGCCGCAAATTGTTAAGGTTGGGGGGGCTTTGGGTGCTGACAAGCAAAGAAAGAACAAAAAAAGGGGGGGTTGCCACCCGGGGCCCTGGGGACCTCTGGGCCCCTTACAAAAAAAAAAAAAATTAAAAAAATTATTTTTTAAAAAAATACATAAAAAAGGGGGTTACCATCCGGGGACCTCCGGACCTCTGGGCCCCTTACAATTTTTTTTTTTTTTTTATAAAAGAAAAAAAAAGGGGGGTTGCCATCCGGGGCCCTGGGACTTCTGGGCCCCTTACAAAAAATTAATAAATTTTTTTTTCTTTTTTTTAATAAAAAATACATAAAAAAGGGGGGTTACCATCCTGGGCCCCTTACAAAAAAAAGGGGGGTTGCCACCCGGGCCCCTGGGGACCTCCGGGCCCTTTACAAGTGTACTGCCTGTACCCCCCTGATGGCGGCCCTGGCTAGTATGCATAGCATACTAGCTCATTATGAATTATTTACCTTACATCGAAGCCCCCGCAGCGGTCCTCGTACCCCCCTCCGGCTGGCGACATCTCTCCCAGAGTTTTTTTCCAGGTATTGCGGGCTCTGGCGCTGTGATTGGTTGGAGCCGCCGGTAACAGCACACTCATTGAAGCAATGGCACATACGTGCCGTTGCTTCAGTTTGCTTCAGTGCGCATGTGCCCATGACATGGGCAGATGCAAATACAGGGGATATCTCCTAAACCGTGCAGGTTTAGGAGATATCATGGGTAGCTATAGGAAAAAGTGGTTGTAAAGGGTTTACAACCACTTTAACTAGAAGGAAAAAACATGGGTTCATGGCTATAAGATTTACCCACAATCCCATATTTTTCTCACACAGTTAGGAGGGAGAATGAGAATCTGGTGCCGCTGAAAAGGTACTGTTTTAATCAAGCTAAATAATATATTATTATGCTATATCAGACATCTCAAGTCTCCCGCGAGGTGCAGGAGCCTCCCACATTTCGGAAGTGGCTCCCGGACACCCGCAAGTGCTGCCCGATATCCCGGCTGTGGGGCTGATCCTGGATGGTCCCCTGGTTCACAGTTGGGGATGATCGGTGCAGCAGGAGGAACAGCTGTGAACACCGATCTCCCTGTATAGCTGACATCTGCTTCTCCTTCTCTTCCTTCTGCGGCTGTCGGCTAAAAAGCTATACAGGGAGATTGGTGATCACAGCTGTCCCTCCTGCTGCACCGGTTATCCCAGACTGTTCCCTGTATCCTCCTCCTCCAGCCCCCCTCAGTGTCCTTCTCCCCCGTTCTTCTACAGCTTCCCCTCCGTGTCCTTCATCTGGCTCCCTGTCCGAACCCCCACCCCCCCCCATCATCCCCCACAGCCGGATTCCCTCCTCTCCCACCGGCTGTGGGGATCTGTCAGGATGGAAAGTGGAGGAAGGGACCGGTCATTTACCGGCCCCTGCCTTTTCTGCATTGGACACAGTGAGCGAGATTGCTCCTGTGTCCTGTGAAAACTGAGCAGAGTAACCTGTGTGTTCAGTTCAGTTTATGAATGGACAGGAGCCTCTGTCTCCTGTCCATTCATCTTCAATGCTGAGAAAGAGACTGGGGAATCTGTGTCCTCAGCCCCGTACTCTGTCTCAAAGGGGAGATGTCAGGGGTCTGTTTAGACCCCTGATATCCCACCAAAGCCCACCGATAGGGCTGATTAAAAAAAATGCAAAAAATATAAAAAAAATTAATTGCAAACAAAAATTATAAAAAATGTAATTATAAAAAAAAGAATAAAATAAAAATAAATTGTAAAAAAAACAATATGTAAAAATGAAAACGACTGACACCATCCACTGCCTTACTGACACCATCACTGCCACATACTCTCCACCCCTTCCCCAGAAGCACTGTGAAAAAAATATTAAAAAAAATTATTTACAGAAAATAATAAACAACAAAATTGTAAAAAATAATATGAAAAATTTGAGAACATAATAAAAAACAAAAAACTACTGACACACTGCTCTACTGACACTTTCCACTTCCCCCACCCCCAATCATTGTGAAAAACAAAAAAATTAAAATTGTAAAAAATAATTAACCACTTCAATACAGGGCTATAAACAAAAGAAGAGCGGCAATTTTGAAAAAAACTAAGTATTCTTTACTTTTTGCTATAATAAATATCACAATTTAAAAAAATATTTTTTTTTTCCTCAGTTTAGGTCGATATGTATTCTTCTACATATTTTTGGTTAAAAAAAAATCGCAATAAGCGTATATTGATTGGTTTGCGCAAAAGTTATAGCGTCTACAAAATAGGGGTAGTTTTATGGCATTTTTATTTATTTACATTTTTATACTACTAATGGCGGCGATCTGCGATTTTTATTGTGACCGTGACATTGCGACGGACATATCGCACACTTTTGACACATTTTTGGGACCATTCACATTTATACAACGATCAGTGCTATAAAAATGCACTGATTACCAAAACAACCTCGATCAGAGAATCAGCCATCAAATTGCTCTATAGATGGTATCTTACCCCTGCTAAACTTAATTCATTTTATCCCTCACTATCCCCACTCTGTTTTAGGGGTTGCCCCACCCAGGGAACACTTTTACATATCTTTTGGGATTGTCCCCACATAAAAAAACACTTGGCATAAGGCCAGTATTATAATAGAAAAAATATCTGGTAGAAAGATTTCTCTTACACCCCAAATCTGTCTTTTATTCACCCCTATACAGGATATTCCAATGACTAGCACTGATTACTGTGTAAATGTGACTGGCAGGGAAGGGGTTAACACTAGGGGTGATCAAGGGGTTAATTGTGTGTCCTAGGGAGTGATTCTAACTGTAGGGGGATGGGAGTAAGCATTAACATTTGTAGTGTGAAACGCGTAAGAAAATCCCTGCCTTGCTGTGACCTGTGGTGCATGTGCTTTATCCATTTTTACAATAAAAGCAACCGTTAAGGTTTTTTGGAGTGCAGTTGTCCATCTCTTTTTCTCTGCTGTTCCTGTAGGGGGATGGGACTCACAAGGGGAAGAGACCGATCAGTGTTCCTCTGTACTGGGAACACACCATGGGTCTCCTCTCACCTGACAGGACGTGGCTCTGTGTGTTTACACACACAGAGTCACGGTCCTGCTGTGTTAACTGACAATCGCGGGTGCCCGGCGGACATCGCGGCCGCCGGGCACACGCTCCGGGTCCCGAGCCACACGCGCGCCCCCTAGACGACCGGGAAGCCCAGGACGTCATATGACGCCCGCCCAGGATGGGAGATTTCTCCTGCGAACGTCATATGTACATGGGCGGTATGGGAAGTGGTTAAAAAAATGTAATTGTAAAAAAATAATAATAAAAATAAAGAACTACTGACACCGTGCTGCACATACTACTCACCGCTGTACACTCCACACTCCTCACATGCACATTATACCCACCTACATACACTCTGCACTCCTCTCCTGCAAGTAATCTCAGACTATATAAAACCACATGCCATTTAAGCCACGCGCAATATGTAGCACGGTTTAAGCCACGCCCACCTCCCTGAAATGAGTTTGCCACCTCCCTAAAATTCATTTTTGCAGATTGGGATGTCTGCTATATGGAACATAATAATTTACTGTGAAATTACTGGTTGGAAGTTATAACTTCAAACTTCAGTAATTTGTCCGTTAAGCCACCTGCTTGAGTACAGATTTTGAAAATATAGTAAATTACCTTAAAAACAATATATAATAATTATTTGTTTATTACTTACTTATAGTAATTAACCACTTGACTCCCAGGCCAATTCTGACACTTCTCTCCTACATGTTAAAATCATAATTTTTTTGCTAGAAAATTACTCAGATCCCCCAAACATTATATAAACTGTTTTAGCAGACAACCTAGGGAATAAAATGGTGGTCATTGCAACTTTTTATGTCACATGGTATTTGCGCAGCAATTTTTCAAACGTGTTTTTTTTGGAAAGAAACTTTCATGAATAAAAAAAAACACTTATGCCGCGTACACACGATCGTTTTTCATGACGTTAAAAATGCCATTTTTAAAAATGGGCATTAAAACCGATCGTGTGTACGCTCCAGAGCATTTTTAACGACGTGAAAAACGGGCATTAAAAATTTCGAACATGCTCTATTTTTTCACGTAGTTTTTCATGTCGTTTTTTTTTAATGTCGTGAAAAACGGTAGTGTGTATGCTTTTACGAGGGGAAAAAAACGCGCATGCTCAGAATCAAGTATGAGACGGGAGCGCTCGTTCTGGTAAAACTAGCGTTCGTAATGGAGATAGCACATTCGTCACGCTGTAACGGACTGAAAAGCACGAGGCTGAAAAGCGCGAATCGTCGCTCAACAATCTTTACTAAAATGAAGGGTGGCGCCATTCGAATGGATCTTCCCCTTTATAGTGCCGTCGTACGTGTTGTACGTCACTGCGCTTTGCTCGAGCGTTTTTTTTCATGATCGGGTGTACGCAAGACAGGGTTGAGAGGAAACAAGAAAAAAAAACGACGAGAAAAACGTCGGTTTTAAAAATGACATTAAAAACGGACGTGTGTACGCGGCATTAGGCCACTTTTACACTGAGGCACTTTACAGGCTATATAGTGCTAAAAATAGCGCCTGCAAAGCGTATGTAAAGCACCTCTCTTGTCACTCGCACGAGTGCTTTCACACTGGAGTAGTGCGCTTGTGGGTCTTTAAAAAAAACCTGCAAGCAGCATCTTTGCAGCGCGTTAGGAGCGGTGTATACACCGCTCCTAAAGCGCCCCTGCCCATTGAAATCAATGGGCAGCTCTGCCTGAAGCGTCTGCAAATTGTCACGACAGCGGTGCTTTGCGGTCGCTTTTAACCCTTTTTGGCCGCTAGCGGGGGCTAAAAGTACCCCGCTAGCGGCCAAAAAGCACTGCTAAAACTATGGTTACCGCCGACGCCCCCAACGCCCCAGTGTGAAAGTCCCCTTAAAGTGGTTGTTTACCAATTTCTACAAAATTGGTACGAGCAGAGAGGGAGGGGATGGGGGGTGAGTACACAGGAGACACAGGAGAGCAGGCTGCGTATGACGGAGGCACGTACTTAGACAACAGTGTCAGGTCTCAGCAGCCCTGATACTTCATAGTCAAAGTACAGGGGGAAGGGTATAGCCAGGCAGAATCAGCCAGGTATTTCAGGTGTTACAGGGGGCCAAATGACACGGCACAAGCACTGTGCTGTATAACATGCTTTAAGGTAACAGGATCCATTTATTTTATTTTATTGTTTTGGTTAACAAATGCTTTAAGTTAGCCCGATTTTTTTTGTATAATGTGAAAGATGATGTTACGCTGAGTAAATAGATACCTAACCGGCAGCTGGCTCAGCCACCCAGTGATCTGCTTAAAGCCTGAGATAGCCCCTCCTGCCCCCTACACAGCCCAGCGCTCCAGTGAGCGCTGGAGGGGCAGAGCAGAGAGCCGGCGATTGATAGTCGTGACTCTCTACTCAGAGCGGTAGGGAGAACTGAGTGATCAGCGGTGTTTGATCGCTCAGTTCTCACTGTAGAGCCAACAGGGGACAGATGCAGCATCAGATCGATGCTGCATCCACCTAGGTGAGTATAAATCTTTTTTATACCGTAATACCTCGGATTGCGAGTAACGCAGTTAATGAGCGTTTCGCAATACGAGCAGAATTCAAGCATCTGCGGTGTGCATTTGGCCAGAGGTGGCAGGGCGCTGGTGACAGTCGGAGCCACTCGTAGCCGCTCAGATGTACTCAGAGCCCCTCGGAAACATTCGGAAACACTCGGTTCCCGAGTATTTCCGAGCCGTTTCCGACTGTTTCCGGCGCCCTGCCACCTCTGGCAACATGTGGTACTGCATACAATAGAAGTCAATGTGGAACAAATTATCTTCGTTTCTATTGACTTCTATTGGGAAACTCGCTTTGATATGCGAGTGCTTTGGATTACAAGCATTCACCTTGAACAGATTATGCTTGTAATCCAGGGTTCCACTGTACTTCTCTTTTAAAGTGGTCGTAAACCTGAACAAAAAATTTAACTAAGCAGGGTACCTTGTACACCTAACCATTAGAAGCCATCTGTCCCCATTCTTGTAAAGAAAGATGAACCCAACATTGTTTAATCCTCCCCACTTTCTTTCATGCTTTCAGAGAGACAAATTAAAAAAAATGTGTCACCACGACCCCGCTCCTTAGACTAACAGACTGTATAATTTCTCTCATGAACGCGCATGTGAGAGCGGTGCGTGTGTACAGCTTTCTGTAACAGTTATCTCCTCCTGCGCTCCCTTGATTGGCTGCTCCTTCCCATATCCTCATTGGCCCAGTGTAAATCAGGTGGTGCCTTCCATGAGTTCCTATTGGTCGGTACTCGTAAGGGGGCGTGGCCAACCGACGGGGAATCATGCCCCCTCACTGTCAGCACAGACATCCAAAGAAGCAACAGCGAGTCTGAAGAAATCAAGTAGGGAGCTGAGCACAGACCACAACACAGCAGCCTAATGCTCGGGGAGATGATGAGATTATCGGACGAATGATCATCCGTTTTTTTTTGCATGCTAATCTCAGATCGAATCTGAAGAGTTTACTAAAGTCACGAAAATCCTTGTACGACAGAATAAAAATTATTGCATTTTCGAACGACAGCTGTACCGATTAAACAAAAATCGTACGATCTGGCATCTAACAAAATTTCTTTCCGTGCATGTCCGATAGAATAATATCGGATGAACTATTATGATTGGCTCTCGAAAGCTCTGTACTAATGATCCGATTATCGTACAATCGATTCGAAATCTGCATTTTTCGTCCCATTTTCGGATCGTGTGTACAGGGCTTAAAACACTGTAAAAGGAGGACACAGAGTGGAAATGGAAAGTGCACAGTCTATTTGCCTTTAGTAAATAAACTCCAGTGTGTGCAGGTAGCACAATCGCCGGCAAGAATTGCAAGCAGCATACACCTCCGGCAAGAATCTATTGATTGTTGCAGGTGGCTGCCTCTGACAGCTGTTATTTGGTCAAAGAAGAAATGCAGAAATTGCAGCACCTTTAAAGATATGCAGGCTTACAAGTAGGGTTGCCACCTTTTCGTCAAGCCAAACCCAAACACTTTAGCGCCGCATGGCTATTTTTTTTTTAGTACACGCTATAGGCTTGTAAGAGACTCGGGACTCCTTTGAGTTACCCTAGAAGTGGACAGTGTCAATAGGGCAGTAGACTGTGTCAGTAAGGCAGTGGACGGTGTCAGTAAGGAAGTGGGCGTTGTCAGTGGGGCAGTGGACGGTGTCAGTGGGGCAGTGGACGGTGTCAGTGGGGCAGAGGACGGTGTCAGTGGGGCAGAGGACGGTGTCAGTGGGGCAGAGGACGGTGTCAGTGGGGCAGAGGACGGTGTCAGTGGGGCAGAGGACGGTGTCAGTGGGGCAGTGGACGGTGTCAGTGGGGCAGTGGACGGTGTCAGTGGGGCAGTGGACGGTGTCAGTGGGGCAGAGGACGGTGTCAGTGGGGCAGAGGACGGTGTCAGTGGGGCAGAGGACGGTGTCAGTGGGGCAGAGGACGGTGTCAGTGGACCGTGTCAGTGGGGCAGAGGACGGTGTCAGTGGGGCAGAGGACGGTGTCAGTGGGGCAGAGGACGGTGTCAGTGGGGCAGAGGACAGTGTCAGTGGGGCAGAGGACGGTGTCAGTGGGGCAGAGGACGGTGTCAGTGGGGCAGAGGACGGTGTCAGTGGGGCAGAGGACGGTGTCAGTGGACCGTGTCAGTGGGGCAGAGGACGGTGTCAGTGGGGCAGAGGACGGTGTCAGTGGACCGTGTCAGTGGGGCAGAGGACGGTGTCAGTGGGGCAGTGGACGGTGTCAGTGGGGCAGTGGACGGTGTCAGTGGGGCAGTGGACGGTGTCAGTGGGGCAGAGGACGGTGTCAGTGGGGCAGAGGACGGTGTCAGTGGGGCAGAGGACGGTGTCAGTGGGGCAGAGGACGGTGTCAGTGGGGCAGAGGACGGTGTCAGTGGGGCAGAGGACGGTGTCAGTAGGGCAGTGGACGGTGTCAGTAGGGCAGTGGACGGTGTCAGTAGGGCAGTGGACGGTGTCAGTAGGGCAGTGGACGGTGTCAGTAGGGCAGTGGACGGTGTCAGTAGGGCAGTGGACGGTGTCAGTAGGGCAGTGGACGGTGTCAGTGGGGCAGTGGACTTTTAATTACCAAAAATAATAAAAAGTAAAAGCAAGCCACAGGCACCCCACAAATAGAGAAGAAATAAGATATTAGATAAAGGCTACTGAGTGAGCACTGGACAATTAAGAAATTATGCATGGATGGTACTGCAGGGAGAACTAGACTGCGATCTTCAATCAGTCACCAGCAATGTGCCTGGAATGACCAGCATGACAAGTCCCACAATGGAGAGCTTGTGGACTGAACTGCAGGAAAGTAAAGACCCTCAGCTCTGCACTCACCCAGCGGTCGGTGTCCCCTTAGCTCGCACAGCAGGCTCTGTGTCTGTTCCTCCTGCTTCCTGGACAGTCACATGCTTGGCTTGCAGAGGGGAAGAGCCCGAGGCTGTGTGTCTGCAAGGAGTAGGCACTGGTGCGTCTCTAACCCCTCACAGCACACAGTCACCCTGCAATGTGTCACTGCACAGTTTACACAGCGCCGGAGACTCGGCCAGTGCAGGCAGGGAGGGAGACACCTGAACGGGGAACCCCATTACAGAGTAACAATAGGAGACTCCTCATCATTGTGTTCGGGGCTATGACGAACTGATACCCGTACACAGGATTCAAAACCCGTACTGTCCGGGTGAATCCCGTACGGGTGGCAACCCTACTTACAAGGGCTTAGGCTGGATTCACACCGAATAATTTTTTGTGCTTTTTGCATTTTGCAGAACTTGTTCCATAGGAAACCATGGTAAATGGACTGTAGTACAAATCTGCAAAATGCAAAAAGCACTGTAGTGGGATGCCCCTTTGTCCAGATTCTGGTGCAGGTCCCTTTAACTCAACTCCCCACAATCCTCTGAGCTCCTGGACACGCCCAGGGGATATAAATGTCAGCTCCACCCAGCTTCCTGGGCTCAGAGAGATCCTGCCTGATGGGACAGCAGTGACTGGGCAAGTGAGCTGTTCTCAGGTGCTGGGTCCTCCCCTGTTAAGTCTGGTGTGCGGGCCACCAGCAGTGAGCACAAGAGCACGCAGCATCTTTCCAAGCCCTAGTCACTGGAGAGGACTCTGTTACAGTCCATTTGCAGAAGCTGTCCATGAAGTGGGTTGGCCCTATCTGCAGCCACCAGAACCTCCTGACCGAAGCAAGTAGAAAGCAGTGCCAGCGTGAAGTGTGTGCCAGCAGGAGGTCCACTCAGCTCACAGTCTGTTGAACGAACGTGAGATTCCTTAGCTGTCTAATCTATCTGTAGATTGAACTCAGAACACGCTGCTGCCACCTAGTGGACATTCGTTGAATGACAGTATAATTGTTATATCCTCTTTCTTTACAGTTTATATTAATGTTCTGTACTGTATACCCGTGTTTACGCGATCTCCGGTACAATTTATGTTAAACTTCATTGTAAAGTAGAAATTGCACATCACCACTGGTCTGATCATTTGGCTTAAACCGTTGCACAACACCACTAAAAATGCATCGGTGTGAATCCAGCCTTAAAGTGGAAGTCCAATTTTCTTTTTCGTACATCACGGGACACAGAGCGACTTAGTCATTACTAATGGGTTATATAGATTACCTTCAGGTGCTGGCACTGGCCACTTCCAAACCGGAAGTACCCTCCCCTATATAAGCCCCTCCCATCCAGGAGCACCTCAGTTTTTTGCCAGTGTCTATGGTGTTGGCCAAAGAGTAACATGTGTTTTCACTGGGCTTGCGTACAGGTTCTTTTGGGCCTTAGTAAGCTGTTCCGGATCCCACCAAAAAAGCTTCATAGCTAAACGGTCGGTACCCAGGCCTTGCAGCAGAAGAGCAAGGTTTTGCCTGTAATGCCTCTCTTAGGAGGGCTGGACCCTGGGATCCAGAGCTCTGGTCATACCCACGACCAAGATGTTGTCTGTGCAGGGTGCTATACAGGTCCAGGGGAGTGGAATCCTTGGGAACCCGGTCCCTGAAGGTTTAATTACAATGCCTGCCGTGATAGGTGAAGTTTGGGCTTCTGTGGACCAAACAAAGTCCTGCGGCGGGGATCAGGTAAGTGGGGGCCCCCAGGAACTTGGTTCTATTGGGGGACCCCCAAGCCTAATTTGTCTTTCTGTCTGTTACCTAACGGTATTCCCGCTAATATCTGTGTATGCCTGTAACTACTGAAAATGTAAAATTTTAATAGTAGTCAAGAAAAAAAAAAAAAAAGGGACCGCGGTACCTGTGTTAAACCACTAGAGGCCGCTGTGGTCCATTTTTCTTGTCATGTGGATCTTTGGTTTTCTCAAGTCAAAAGATCCAGGCAGTTGGTAAGTTTCTCTGTGGGAATCCACTTCCTCTGCCCTGTTGCTGCGCTCATCCACCGCACAGGCCCTCCGGCAAAAAGGGCCCTGGCTCCTAGTCCCTGTTTGATTTTCGAAAAGGGCGCCAATGGCGCACGGGCGCGTGCATGCGCCTCCTATGAAAAAAAAGGGGCGGGGCGGGTGGATGACGCTCGATGCACGCCACGGCGCTTCTGCGCATGTGCAGGCGTCCCAGCTTGTATAAAGACACAGTACAAGTGTCAGCTGGATGCAAACAGAGCTAGCAACAAACAGTGGCACACAGAGGCGGTTGATGCAGGCATCCCCATAGAAAGGCACTTTAGTGGACACCAGCGGGTATATAGCAGCAACTGTGTTAGACTATTACCAGCAAAATTGGTGTATGACGACGGGAATACCTCAGCTTTGTGCTAATAGGATATGTCGTCCAGACGCTCTGGAAATAGATCTTCCAAGAAGCGAAAGGGGTCTCCGTCGGGCTCTGAGGATTTTGGGCATGCTGTACTGCGCCAATCTCCCCTGAAATTTCAGAGGTCAGTAGCCGTAGGAACCCCGCAGGAGTACCTGGTACTGCGGCTGTCCCCAGTCCACCTGCTCCTGTATATATAACAGAGGAGGTTTTATCCTCAACTCTGGGAGGATTGGAAGAGAGATTAACAGCATTGATCGCTGCTTCCCTGTCACAGGAAAAGCGCGTCCGATCTCTGTCTCCTCCTGCAGAGTGCCTGTTAGTGAAGGAACAGTCCCAGAGATCGACCTACCTGAAGGGGATCAGGTGAGGTTGATAAAGTTATAGAGGAATCAACAGTGGAAGAACCTTTCTCAGCATCTCAGGCTGAAAGATTATGGGTTCAGTCTCTGACTAACATGGTCCGAGCAGCATTTTAAATGCCTCTGGCGGAACCATCAACCACTACTGTCTCCTCGCTGGGGTCGCTGAAAGCTCCCCAGACTGTCTGTTCCTTCCCAATCCACCCTTTATTGGAAGGGTTTATTTACCAGGATTGGGAGCATCCTGTAAAATATTTACTCCCCCCAAGAGATTTCCAGTGATCTATCCCATGGAGGATAAGTTCATAAAAAAAAAAAAATGGAGGGTCCCTACAGTGGACACAGCCATCTCTTGTGTAAATAAATCACTGACATGTCCAGTAGATAATGTTCCAATGTTCAAGGACCCAATAGATAAAAAATTGGAGTCTTTACTAAAATCTGCTTTCTCTACAGCAAGCATGGTGACACAACCTGCAGTAGCAGGGATTGGAGTCTGCCAAGCAATGAAAGATCAGTTGAAACAAGTCTTAGGGGACTTACCAGATCAGCAGGCTCTTGCCCTAGCTGACCTACCTAGAGCCTTGTGTTGCGGTGGACGCCATAAAGGATACAATCCAACAGGCATCCCGCTTTACGCTGTCTGTAGACATATGCGTAGGCTTCTATGGCTCAAAAACTGGTCTGCTGAAGCTCCCTGTAAGAAATTGCTGATTAGCTTCCCATTTCATGGAGAACGCTTATCTGGAGATGATCTGGACAAATATATCCAGAAAACTTCTGCCGGTAAAAGTACACTCTTACCGGTTAAGAACAAGGGTAGAAGTCCTTCTTTTAAGAGGCCTACTTCTCCAGTCCCTGGCACATCGGCTGTGAAACAGTTCCGACGGCCTCCGCGGTCAAATCCAGGGGGCAGAAATCAGGGACAATCACAGGGTAACAAGAAACCCTGGGTCAAGAGAGGTACAAAACCTCCCCCTAAGTCATGAAGGGTTGCCCCCACTCAATCGGGTGAGGGGAAGACTTCAGTTGTTCACAGAGACCTGGCGGGACACCATCAGAGATGGGTGATCTCCGCAGTAAGTCTGGGATACAGGCTGGAGTTAAAAGACATTCCTCCTGCCCATTTTATAAGGTCAAACGTGCCAAGCGATCCCCAGAAGAGTGGATCCCTCTTTCTGGCACTAGAGCAACTATTGCCCCAAGGGTAATCATGAAGGTTCCCTTGGAAGAAAACGGGTTCGGGTTTTACTCGAACCTTGTCACAGTCCCCAAACCAAATGGGGACATGAGGCCCATATTAAATATAAAAGGGCTAAACAAGTTCCTACATATCAGGACTTTTTCGGATGGAGTCGATCCGATCGGTGGCCACCGCCCTACAAGGGCAGGAATGGTTAGCCTCGATCGACATAAGGGATGCTTATTTGCATATTCCCATCTGTCCGGCCCACCAGAAATTTCTACGCTTTGCAGTAGAAGGGCGCCATTTTCAGTTCAGAGCCTTACCTTTCGGTCTGGCCACAGCACCACGAGTGTTCACAAAAATTCTGGCCCTACGATTGGCCAAACTAGGAACACAAGGTGTAACGATAATGGCATATCTAGACGACTTGTTGCTGATAGACCACTCAGTGAAAAAAAATAGAAGTGGTCGTTCACAAGATAATCAAGTATCTGGAATCTCATGGTTGCATTATCAACCGAGACAAGTCAGCCCTAAAACCAGTCAAAAGTCTGGAATACTTGGGGGCTAAGACTGGATTCAAATCAGAGAAAGATTTTCTTACCTCCAGAGAAGGTGTCGTCTTTGAAAGATTTGACCCACTTAGTGGGTACAAAAAAGAAAACCATCCATACGCCTGTGTATAAGGCTGCTGGGAAAAATGGTGGCTTCATTCGAAGCAGTACCCTACGGTCAATTCCATTCAAGGAACTTGCAGAGGGCCATACTGTCAGCCTGGAACAAAAAAGTTCAGGCTTTAGACTTACCAATGTCCCTGTCCCCTTCCGTTCGCAAGAGCCTCCATTGGTGGTTGGTGCCCCAGAATCTGGAAAAAGGGAAACCGTTCAGTCCGGTTTCTTGGAAGGTGGTCACTACAGATGCCAGCCTCATAGGCTGGGGGGCAGTACTGGAGCAATGGTCTCTCCAGGGCAAGTGGTCAGAAGCAGAGAAGGCCCTGCCCACCAATCTCTTAGAGATACGAGCAGCCCGGTATGCCCTAGTAGCATGGACATCCAAACTCCAAGGGTCGTGCAGCCCAGAGGGAAGCGAATTGCATCCTGCAATGGGCAGAAAGGTATGTCACAGCCATATCCGCGGTTTTCATCCTAGGAGTGGAAAATTGGAGAGCGGACTTTTTAAGTCGCCAGCAATTATGCCCGGGGGAATGGTCTCTTCACCCCGAGGTTTTCCAGGCAATATGCCAGCGGTGGGGAACACCGGATGTAGATCTGCTAGCATCCAGATTCAACGCAAAGGTGGACAGATTTGTGTCTCGCACAAAGGATCCCCTAGCTTGCGGTTCGGATGCCCTAGTGTTCCCTTGGGATCAGTTCAAGCTGATATATGCATTCCCACCGCGATTAATCCGCAGAATCAGGGTAGAAAAGAAACCAGTGATTCTGGTGGCTCCAGCGTGGCCCCGAAGGGCATGGTACGCGGAGATTGTAAAAATGTCAGTGGGAAGTCCTTGGACCCTCCCACATCGTCCGGACCTGCTTTCGCAAGGACCGATATACTACCCTTCCTTACCAGCCCTAGGTTTGACGGCCTGGCTATTGAAGCCCACATTCTAAAAAAGAGAGGGCTCTCTAATCCTGTGGTATCTACCATGATCAATGCCAGGAAACCGGTATCCAGGCAGATCTATTATAGGATCTAGAAGGCGTACATCACGTGGTGTGAGGCCAGGAAATGGCATCCACGTAAGTACGTAATAGGTAGGATTCTGGACTTCCTACAGTGGGCTGTACATAGGAAGCTTGCCTTGAGTACTATCAAGGGTCAGACGGCCTTGTCAATATTTTTTTCAAAGGCCCTTGGCTTTGCATTCATTAGTCAAAGCTTTCATACAAGGAGTGATGCGTATTAGCCCTCCGGTTAGTATTCCCATATGTCCATGGGACTTAAACCTGGTTCTGTCGGTTCTACAGAAACAACCATTTGAACCATTGCGGCACATTTCCTTGGTTCTTTTCACCAGGAAATTGATTTTCTTAGTAGCCATTTGTTCGGCTAAAAGAGTATCGGAATTAGCCGCCTTGTCCTGTAAGGAGCCATATCTGGTTATCCATAAGGACAGAGTAGTATTACGTCCTCATCCAGCCTTCTCCCTAAGGTGGTATCGAGGTTCCATTTGAACCAAGATGTGGTTCTTCCTTCCTTTTTCCCCAAACCTAGTTCGGTAGAGGAAAAGTTATTGCATTCTTTGGATGTAGTAAGAGCAGTTAAAGCTTATCTTAAAGCCACTGCTCAGATTCGTAGAACGGATACTTTGTTTGTTCTGCTGGAAGGCCCAAGAAAGGGTCAGGCAGCATCAAAAATCTACTTTAGCCAAGTGGATTCGACAGGTCATAATACAAGCCTATGGCTTGAAAAGGAGACCGCCTCCGTTCAAAGTTAGGGCGCACTCCACAAGAGCAGTTGGAACTTCATGGGCAGTGCATCACCAAACCTCCCTGGCTCAAGTCTGTAAGGCCACAACATGGTCCTTAGTACACACGTTTACTAGATTCTACCAGGTAGACGTTAGAAGTCAGGAGGATGTCGCCTTTGGGCGCAGTGTGTTGCAGGCCGCAAAAGAGCCTCATGCCTGATGGCGCCCAGCTTATGTATAGTGTATCCCTCCCCTCATTTGGCATTGCTTTGGGACGTCCCATTAGTAATGACTAAGTCGCTCTGTGTCCCGTGATGTACGAAAAAGAAAAAGGGATTTTTATAACAGCTTACCTGTAAAATCCTTTTCTTGGAGTACATCACGGGACACAGAGCTCCCACCCCTCTTTTTGGGACACTTATTGCTTTGCTACAAAACTGAGGTGCTCCCGGATGGGAGGGGCTTATATAGGGGAGGGTACTTCCGGTTTGGAAGTGGCCAGTGCCAGCACCTGAAGGTAATCTATATAACCCATTAGTAATGACTAAGTCGCTCTGTGTCCCGTGATGTACTCCAAGAAAAGGATTTTACAGGTAAGCTGTTATAAAAATCCCTTTTTTTTTCTTTCTATTAATAGTATGTTAAATATCTTTGATATTATTCATGAGAGAGAGAGAGATTTGGATGTATGTTATGTTTGTTAGAAACCGTAAGATAGATTACAACGCAACATGCTGCATATTTTCTACAGTGTAGAACCACGTGGTTGTTTCTGCATGGCACTGATGGGCACTGTGTGCATGGTGTGGCACACTCCCAGCTGCTGTGAACGGCAAAGGGAGCTGGGGGAGAAATATGAAAGAAATGGGGTACAAAGGAACATTTGTAAAAGTTTGGAAGGATACAGATCGATTTCTATTGCTCATTACATGTGAGTAATGAGTTTAAGGCTAGTGCAACTTGTTATGCGACTTTGGACACAAAGTCGCATCACAAGTCACAGCCCATTGATTTCAATGGCAAATGTTCCTATCTATGCGACTTTGAAAATCAGGGACTTTGAAAAGGTGCCCACACTACTTTGATGCAACTTTGAATGCGACTTTGATCCAGAGTGTAAAGTTGGATCAAAGCTGAACTCAAAGTCGCACTCTAAATTGCGCACTAGTACGACTACTTTGGAGTCACACTAGTGGAAAAATAGCCTAAGGCTAGAGTGTGACTTTGAAGTGTGACTTTTATGCTTTGATCCAACTTTACACTCTCTGGATCAAAGTCGCATCAAAAGTTGCACTAAAAAAGTGCAGGTACATTTTCAAAGTTGTTGATTTTCAAAGTTGCATAGATGGGAACGGGTGCCATTGAAATCAATGGGCTGTGACAATGGGCTTTGTGTCCAAAATCGCATGACAGGTCATACTAGTGGAAACGGAGCCATAGTCTACGTTTCCACTATTGTGACCCCATAGTTGCACGATTTAGAGTGCGACTTTGATGCAACTTTGAGTGTAGCTCTGATCCAACTGATCAAAGCATTTCAGGTACCTTTTCAAAGTCGCTGATTTTCAGTCGCATAGATGGGTGCCATTGAAATCAATGGACTGTGACTTGTCATGTGACTTTATGTGGCCAAAGTCGCATGACAAGACACACTAGTGGAAACAGAGCCTAATGCTGGCCATACACTAGATGAAAAATCGGGCGAAAATCGCTCATGTAGACACCTCGTTCGTTTTTCGGCAAGTTAATGGGCACAAATCATTAATCGTTTTGTGACGTTTTGTGGGGGGAAAAAAAACGAACGGCGAGTTTGGAAAAATTCTGCCGACCGAACGATAAATCGCAAGGTTAATGCGTTATTCGTCCGAGAAAAAACAAATGCTTTCTACTGCGCATGGTTGAAAAACATATAACCCGGAAAGTAAATATTTGTATCGAAGAACATTGACGTCAAAAGGTCATGATACACATCACCAAATATACAACCTGCAACCTCTTCAATCATGATATACCTATACCTCTGTAAAAATAATACAACAGACGAAATATGCAATATTTAAACTTTATTGCAAAAGTCGTTTTTTTTTTTTTTTTACAAAAGTAAAGAAATAGTGTTCAATCTTTGTTTTGCATATTTTCTTTTTACAAGAGAGCATAATTTTTTATTTTACACAAGAGAGCATAATTATTTTGTTGTTAAATAAGAGAGCATAATCTTTTTTTTTACACAAGAGAGCATAATGTTTTTTATTAAAATACTGTGAAAAAATGTTTTCCTGACTGACTCCATGGCAGCCTACGTGTGGGTTAACCCTGCCTCCTCTCCAATGCTATAGGACCCCATACCCATAAAAGTAAGCTCACCTCTCAGCACTGTGTTCCTTTTTTGTCCTCCTCCAATGGACCTGAAGCACGCACGGCTGTGCAGATTTCCGGATGGATGGATCGACGGATGGTCGGCACACCTTTAGCGGTGCAGCTCGGAACCCAGCCAGGGGCGGGTGGAGAGCTTACAGCAACCATGAAGGATTGAATGGAAGTTGCTGCGGTGTGCCCTGAATTCCCCCAGCTGGCAGGTCTGCTACTTATTTTTTCCATGCTCCATGGCAGTCGCATCTTTGTTATATTTGTTTGTTTGTCTGTTAAAACATGCCCCTGCTCTCCCCAATGGCGGCTGGAACGCTCTTAGGGGCTCTGTTCAACACAGTGGAGAACACCATCTCCCTCCCGGCAGAGAAGATTCCGGTGATTCGGAAAAGGATTTCTCGTGCCCTGGATGCTCCTCATCTGAAAGCATCACAATGCCTAAGAATTATCGGCACAATGGTCTCCACGTCCCCCATGGTCAAATGGGCTCTATGGAGGTTACACCCTTTTCAGTCAGGGTTCCTCCGGCAGTGGAAGTCAGGGGACAAGAGTCAACTCATCCACATATCCGCAAAAATGAGAAACAGCCTCTTCTGGTGGCTCCAACTCAAGAATTTGCTAAATTGTCACTCCATTGCCCCCATCTCCTGGGTTACAGTCACGACCGACGCCAGCGGCTCAGGCTGGGGGGCTTTTTGTGGTCAGAACCCAGCTCAGGGCAGATGGGATGCTCGTCTTCACAACCCAGGCTCAAACGTCCTGGAGCTCAGGACGGCCTGGTGCGCCCTCCAATCTTTCTCCCAGTTCCTGAAAGGAGAGTCGGTATTGTTAAGGATGGACAACACAACAGCAGTGTCGTATGTGAAGAGGCAAGGGGGGACTCGGAGTTCTACTCTCATTCTAGAGGTCGAGCCTATAATAACATGGGCCCAGAAAAACCTGGCCAATATTTCGGCAGTTTTCATTCCGGGAGTCCAGAACTCCCAGGCAGACTTCCTCTCTCGAACTCGTCTAGACAACGAGTGGTCCCTCCATGTACAGTCCTTCAACTGGATTCTGTCTCTGGGAGTCAATCCCGAAGTGGACCTATTCGCTTCCCCCCCTACAATCACAAAACTGTGAAGTTCTATTCTCGGGGCCATTGCAGCCAGGCAGTCGGAACGGATGCCCTGACGGATAGATGGAGGTTCAGGCGGGCATATGCTTTTCCCCCCCCGATCCCGATAATCCTCAAGTTCCTGAGGAGACTTCAAGCGGAATCAGCCGAAATAACAGTAGTGGCTCCTTACTGGCCAAACAGGCCTTGGTTTCCCATCCTGATCCAACTGAGCTACCGGGACCCGGTACCTCTTCCTCTCAGGCCGGACCTTCTCTCTCAAGGGTCACTCCTACACCCTTGTCCAGCTCTGATGAGACTGACGGTCTGGTTCTTGAGAGGGAGAGGCTGGAATCCCTCGGTTGCGCCGCTAGAGTGATGTCTACACTGTTGAGCTCAAGAAGAGCAAGTAGCAACAAGGTTTATAGAAGAATTTGGGCCAAATTTGTCGAATTCTCCTCTGCCTCTGGGAGGTCCTTCAAAAATCCAGGAATTCAGGATGTTCTTAGTTTTCTGCAAACAGGACTAGATTTACCCTTATCTGTTAGCTCTCTAAGAGTTCAAGTTTCGGCCTTGTCGGCCTTCTCCGGAGTCTCATGGGCAGTCCATCCCTTAGTCAGACAATTCTTTCGGGGGGCATCAAGAATTAAGCCCCAAAGAAAACCAAGATTTGCCAAGTGGGGTCTTCCACTCGTTCTAGATTCTCTGACTGGACTCAGTACGTCGGGGCCCTCCCCGTCCTCCATTAAAGACTTTTCAGCAAAAGTAGCCTTCTTAGTAGCCATCACCTCGGCTAAGAGGGTCTCTGAGATCGGGTCTCTAGATCATGAAGAACCTTTTCTAACATTTTTTCCGGATCGAGTAGTCCTTATACCCATGTTGGGTTCAAATCCAAAGGTGTCTTCGGTATTTCACGAAAATCGAGAAATTTGTTCTACCTACATTTAAGACTCCAGATTCCAGTGAAACTCATCCCCTGGATATGGGTGAAATCCTAAAGGAGTATCTACAAATTACTTCTTCCTTCAGACGATCTGATCATCTGTTTGTTGTACATTCTGGAAACAACAGAGGGAAGAAGGCATCAACCAGAACAATTGCATCATGGATCGTTCAAACAATCCAGCAAGCATACAGGGCTAAGGGCTTGGCTCCTCCACAGGCGGTGACGGCACACTCCACCACACCAGAGGGATGGCAGCTTCCTGGGCGGCGGCCCAACATGTGGCTCCAGATGTCATTTGTAAAGCGGCCTCGTGGGCCTCTATCAATACATTTATGGCCCATTACTGCATTGAACCGGCATCATTGTCGTCTGTTCATTTTGGGTTAAGAATCCTGTCGGTTGACAGGACAAATTAAAGCTTTTTTGTTCAGCATACCCACCCGTGTGGTCTGGCTAGTTATTTCCCACACGTAGGCTGCCATGGAGTCATTCAGGAAAACTGAAAATTTATTACCAAATACTTACCGTAATTTTCCTTTCCTGATGGACTCCATGGCAGACGGAGTTCCCACCCTGAAAGAAAATATTATTAAAAAGTACGTGTCCAAGAGTCGGCTAGTTACGGAACACAGTGCTGAGAGGTGAGCTTACTTTTATGGGTATGGGGTCCTATAGCATTGGAGAGGAGGCGGGGTTAACCCACACGTAGGCTGCCATGGAGTCCATCAGGAAAGGAAAGTTATGGTAAGTATTTGGTAATAAATTTTCCGTTATTTTGACATTTTTAATAATAAACATTAATCATCTATCAAACAATGGTTTTTAATTATCTCTCATGGTTTTCAAAGCTTGAATATTTTGTCAAACAATATCAGTATTCTTTAGTTTTTGGCCTGTAGAATAAACATGGTTTGAGATTGTCCTTGAGGTTTGTGATGTCAGTCACACCTACTATAAGTGCATGTCAACATATGGGAAATTTGTGTTCACGAAAACACTATAATTGACTTGTGTCAGAACACAACTATAGTAGAGGAGACTGACTGCTCAAACCTCAAGGACAGCTTTGCTCCAACCATGTTTTTCCATGGCAGGCCTGACTTTTAAATGTGCATGAGTCACGAACATTAATAAAGTGCTTGTCCTCAACAGTAGAAATAGCTTAATGTTTGTGCAAACTTCTGCAAACAATTAACACATCAACAAAACAAAAATAAAACATACATGGACTAAAGTGACACATGTTAAATTTTACATAGTGTGTCAAGTACAACCAGAATTTTTTTTTGGACAGAGGATAGGTGCTCTTTGACTTTTTCTAACTCAGATGAGCACTTCTCTAACTCTGATGAGCACTTCAACATATCAGATAATAATCTTTGGGCAGTGAGTGTATTTTATTCCTGTTCCACAGACAGATGATGTGCTGTGGAAGATAAGAAAACAAATTTCAGGGAAATGTTTTTAAAATGGAGTTGATGTTAAAGTGTATGTGTACTGGCTTACCTGTGCTGCTTGTGATGGTTTCACAGGAATGCTGTGCCTGGTCTGCTTCAACATCTGTAATACTTTGGCATGGTTCATCATCATCATCATCAGGCCTTTTTTCAGTAACTGGAGCTGTGTCGTCGTCATCATCATCATCATCATCATCATCATCATCATCATCATCAGGTCCTTTTTCAGTAACTGGAGCTGTGTCATCATCATCATCATCATCATCAGTCCTTTATCAGTACCTGGAGATGTGTCATCAACCAGAATAATATCCAGTCCTGTTGTCACAGTGCTGTTCCCAAAGTCTGCTTTCTTGGGTCTTTCTAGGTTAAAAACAAAAAAACAAAACATAAAAAAAGCATGCATGCTAAAGATTATAGTTTGCATTGATGAAGACATTGCAGAAATACTACATGGATTGCATGCCTAGCTAAAAGAGCAGAAATGGCAGAAATGAATCATAATGACCTTTTTTGATCATTGTATGTATTTTATACAACTGTGCTTCCTGTCTATGCTTCAAGTCAGACCATCTCTTGCGCAGCTGGTCCTTTGTTCGGTCCACACCATACTTCTTCCCAAGCACATGGATAACCTTCTCCATGATGTCATCTTTTCTTCTATTAGGCCTGGGGTAGTTTTTGTGCCTCCCATCATAGTAATTTTTTTCCAAGATCTTCACCATAGTTTTCATTTCTACCAGGGACATAGGTGTTGCCTTTTTTTTTAAAAAAGTTTGCAGGCAAATTCGTTTGGGAAGGGCATGCTCCTGTTCTTCAGCCATCGTTCTTCTGCTAAAGATGGTGCCGAATGATGAAGAAAGGCGGAGCTTGCAAACTCCCATATTCCACTGCGGTACACTCTGACCCGGTGTCACGTACGATTTACTGAGTAGAGGAACGAGCACACACACTGACTAAACGAACGATTATACTGACCAATCTACAGAAGATTCGTTACAACTGAAGGTAAGCAGACCAGTACAATAGTTCTATGATATTAATTGTTTGGTGTAGTTTGGCAACTAAATGATGATGAATTGTTTCTTATTACAGGAGCAATGGTGGACAAATTTACATCACCACATTTCCTTCCCCAATTCATTGAAATGTACCGTGACCTTTCATGTTTATGGAAAGTACACTCCAAAGAGTATTCAGACTGCCAAAAACGCAATGAAGCTTATACCAAATTAGCAGAACTATGCACTGTTGTGTATTCCAAAGCAGATATAGCCTATGTTAAACAAAAAATATCAAATCTGCGTACTATATTCAAAAAAGAATAAAATAAAAAACATGATTCAAAAAGATCTGGTGCAGGTGCAGACCAAGTATTCGTGCCACGTCTGTGGTATTTTGAGAGCTTACATTTTCTGACTGAACAGGAGGAAGCACGAGCCTCTGTAGTGTCAGTGAAACTAATTCAGGAGATGAAGAAGATGGAACATTTGAGGATATGGCAAACAGTCAGGTAAAGTGAGAAAAATATAATAAATGTGCAACCTTTGGGGTAGCAAAAAAACAAAGTGCCAAAAACAGTGTATATATATATAATAAATGTGACATATATAAATCATCAGAGTCCACAACCAAGTGTAACACAAAATGAATATATAGTGTGGGGGAAAAAAGGCAGGAAGCGCATTCACTTCCACTGCCAGTTGTAATCGCACAAAATAAGCAAAAAAGTCCATTGATGAAGCAGGCAACCAGTGTATGACCCAAGTCACAGTAGATTGAAGATCTTCACTGTAAACTTCAATTTCAGCAGAAATGTACAAAAAAGCCGCTTACCAGAGCAGATGGGTCCCTGTCACGGAGACCAAAACGAGCTCACCCACACACGCCAGATCCGGGTGTCAGCGATGTCCACTCCTGTAATTATCCGAATCCTAGATCCGCTCACTGAACTGGGGCTATTACAACACCTTCCGTCCGTGGGAACGCTCGAATAGCGTGGCAAGTACCAGGTTCAAAGAGAGAAATAATGAAGCTTCATGGTGCAGTAGATTAGATAAAAAACGAATACCCTTTATTGTTTAAAACGGGTAGGCTGACATCCACATGAAGGTAAAAAGAAAAACTTTCAAAACAGCACTAAACCCCGCCGCGGCTCGAGCCAACCAGCTGGGGGCGTGGTGACGTCAGGATCTTGAGCTCCGCCCTACGCTACGTTGCTCCGTAAGAGGCGTCGTCAGGTAAAGTAATCATAATCTTTTTTATTATACACTTTGATATAAACAGATAATAAAATCTAATTTGCATATAATACATAACAAATTACACCACACATCATATTTTTATGTAAATGTTCATTTTTTTAAAGGCAAACATAACATGACACCTGTGTTTATTCATGAAAGAATATATTAATTCAGCCACAGACATTTCTTTTTAACATTTAGAGATTGTTTTGCCAATCTACTGCTCCAGGACCAAGAAAATATTGCATATAGTCAAGACGATTCTGACGGGCTAGTTGAATAGAGAGACGTGGTGGGGCACGGCCTAGGTCTAAAAGCCCTTCTGTATCATTATGCCACTCACCAGGCATGACATCCCCAGACAGAGTATCTTCCCGGTCCATCATAGATTGTGACATGTAGGTGGAGCTAGTACGTCTTAGAAAATTATGTAACACACAGCAACAATGAACCATAATGTCAATTTTTGGGGGGGTTACATTTATTGGTGTATGGAAGATACAAAAGCGGTTGGCCATAATACCATAGGCATTTTCTACCACTCGTCTAACACGAGATAACCTGTAATTAAATATTTTCTGATCAGGTGTAAGGTTTTAAAGGGCAAATGGTTTCAACACATGTTCAGATAATGCAAATGCGTCATCTGCAACAAATACAAAATTCAGGCCTTCCACTGTGTCCTTTTTGGATGGTAGATTTAGAAGTCCATTTTTTAAACAATGAGAAAAAACAGTTTTCTTGATTACTTCCCCCATCTGAATTTCGTCCATTTTTTCCAATGTCCACAAACATAAACTCATACTTTGCATTCACGATTGCCATTAGGACTATGCTAAAGTAGCCTTTGTAATTGTAATAGAAGGAGCCAGATTTTGCTGGGGGTGTTATGTGTACTTGTTTTCCGTCTATGGCACCACCACAGTTGGGGAAATTCCAATAGTCGTGAAATTGTTTTGCTGTTGCTTTCCATTCCTCCACAGATGACGGGAGCTGTAAAAGGTAAAAATATAAACATTTTCAGTCTTTAATTCTTGATACTGTAGCGGGTGGTCATATTTAGGGGAGGGATCTGAGTGGTATCAGGCTCAGATGTAACAATTGTTAGGATTCCTGGAGCAATTTATGCCGGTGGAGGATATCAATGGTGTCTAGTTCCCTGCGGCCTATAGGTGGCACTGTTGCCATAGGCCGGGGTTGAATTGCCATTGGAGGGCTGCGCCCTTTGTGTCCTCTCGTGGCAGTAGTACAGCGGGGCGGGGAACCTGCTGTGCATGCTGGGGGAGAGTATAAAGGGGGCAGACATCTTCCGCTCGGGCTCCACTCCCAGGCACCTTCAGCCTGGGGGGTGCGTGATGGTGGTCTCCGGGTGCCCTAGGCCCGGGGACGGAGTTGCGGTTCCACCCCAGACACCTTTGGTCTGGGGTGAGGTACTCTCTGGAGGCCTGGGGCCCAGTACCTTCGACTGGGTCCCGCAAGGGATCGAAGGCTCCTAGGGTGTCCCTCAGTGTGGACACCCGAATCATCTGGTATGAGGAGGCCAGGGAGGTGACCCTTCCGAAGACCCAGTGCAGCATTTGCTGGTGACGGCGGGGCCTCTGGTAACTGTCCGGATGGATGTTCTCTCTCTGACAGGGGCCATTGCTCATAGAAGGTAGTCCACGTTCTCATAGTCTGTGGCAGGGACCCATCGTGAATCAGGTCGGTGGCAGGGACCCAACAACCAGGTCTGTGGCAGAGGCCTTGTTCATCTAGTCTGTGGCAGAGACCCCCTCACGGTCAGTGGCAGCGACTGTGCGCCAAGCCTGTTCGCACTATAACGGAACAGGAGAAAACCCAAGTTCAAGTTTGTGCCTGGACCTCCTCCCCACTGTGTTCTGAACTGTTCTATGTCTAACCAGTCGCTTTCAAAGGACTATTTATTGCTCTGAAGAATAAATAAGTGTTGGACTTTCAGTGGTGTGGAACTTGACTTTCTGGGAGTTAAAGGGTCCTACCTCCACCTCCGTGGAGGGTGGGAATGATCCTCAAGGGAAGTTTTGGCTCTTGACAGGGACACAGGCCCGAAGGTAAAAGGTTATAGCTCACACCTCTGCACACAAGAGGATACGAGCTGGTGGTGCGCCACACTCTCCTCCCTGGTCCCGTAGACGAGAGCCATTGACCGAGAAGAGAAGGAGGGAGTGAGAGGTGAGGTCGCTACAATACTTTCTTTTATTTTGCTATATTATACAGGATCTATTTGTCAATGACACACAGACTGTCACATCACCACCAGTAAACAGGAACAAAAAGAGTAAGACAACGCAACAGTCTACTGGCAACTTTCTATTACAAGCATCTGCAGCGTTGAATCAGAAGAGGGATGAATGTGACGACCTGGGTGGATTTACTGCCAAGAAGATACGCCGGATGTCAGAAGACCAAAAACAATTGCTGGAACCCTTACTGATTCAGCTTCTTAATAAAGGGTTAAGAGGGGAGCTTACCACAAATACTCACTTAGCTGAGCACAAACCCACACACACGCAATCATCCCAACAACCTCACCCAATGCATTAGTGGCCGGTACCATATACAAAACAGCAGGATCGTCCCCAAAGCAATTGGGGACATGATTATCAGTACACATCTTTGTGAATCACATAAAAGTTGTTAGATTTTTTCTGTTTTAAATGTTATGAACTAATTTGAGTTTGCTATGATGTTTACAGCTTCAATGTTCAAGGAAGCTCGTGTAGCAATACCCCCAGTTAAGAGGGCTGCTGGTATTATTTTCAGGCCTGTAACACTCTGCTGTCAACCCCCAGTAACTGGCTCTACCCTCCCTTGGCACAGCTAGTGAGACTAAAGGATTGTGAGACCCGTAGGCTATGGGTATCACAATACTGCAAATAACATACACAGTAACCACACCACACAAAGTGTCTGCTTAATCACTAATGCGTTTACTGAGTAAAATAAAGTTAAGATTAAGCAGTAGTTCATCTATTAATGCAGAGCCCTGCAATAAGATCTAGTCAGCATATAAACAGGTATACAATCCCCTTAATCCTATGCGCATCAATTAATAAATCCCGCTTGCAAGCTTCCCCCTCGTGGGCAAGATGGCGCCCAGCAATGTCTCTACTCTGTACAGTCAGGCCTGACTACTAGTCCACAGTGTTTCTGTAGAGAAAGATCTTCGCTAGCAAAGGTGGTGCACTTTGTAAGTTATTTGTAATCCACAGGGTGTAAAACAAGTAGCTGCTGAATGTGCGACAAAGGATTCAACTAAGGCTGCACGGCACACTGTCCCTCTGGTGAGCAGCTCAACTTGATAACAATGGGCCCTAAGCAAAAGACACTGGGCCTAAAGAGTAACTTAAGAAATCTTCGAGCAAGTGCTCTCTCACCCAACCAAAACAGTTTGTGCGGCCGACTTCCACCACTGTGTGTCCCACACACAGTCTCACGATACCCGGGGTCTCCGATTCTCCCGAAAAGCCTTGGAAGGTAGATACACGAGACGTCTCAGGGATTCTTCCGTGAAGAGTAGAAGGCTCTTTGGATCCACAGGGCCCAGCTGTCGGGCCTAGTCCGGAACAGCAGACCCAGCACAGAGTTCCACTTGATAGGCGGGCGATGTCCAAAGAGAAACCCGTATTGCTCCGCCCCTCCTTATATAGTCCAACCTCAGCAGACCTTGCGCCAGGCCTGAAGGAACTGTGGGTATCCCGTTGCACACTGGGTAAGGTAGTCTTTAGGGCTACTTAAAGCAACACCCCGCTACACACTCCCCCACTTAAAATCTTTGGTCCCCAAAGATATCATCAGCATTGTTATATGTACAAGCAACACAATTCACGGCTACAAAGGAGCCAGGCAGAGGAATCTCCCACCAAGCTTGGTGAGGGAGATTGTCTTGCCCACAGGTCACATTAACAGAGGTGGCCTGCCTAACTGTGCCAGGGAGTGAGCTGGGGTTGCCCTCCACCAAATTTGCAGTAGAGGGGACAAGCTTATTTACTGTCCTTCTTGCAGTGACAATAGTCTCTTCCGAGCACTCCCCCATCTGAGAATAGGTTAGTCTTGGGGGGTGGATAGCTCTTCTTCCCTGGGAGCCGGGGTTGCAACTGTAGGAGGTTCCTCCAATCTTCCTTCTGCCAAGTCAGATGTATTGAATTTACATGGCTCAGGGGCGTCTGTTTCAGGAGCAGAAAGGTATAAGGAATCCCTGGGATCTTCTTCTGAAAAAGACTCTTGAGCATCCTCCCATACCTCAGCAAGAGTATCAAGCGGTACAAACTCAGCGGTCTCCGCATTTAAAGTGTCATGGATTCAGGTATCGGTGGTGTCCAAAGACATTCAAGTCCCAACTCCTCCTCCTCACTCTGGTCTTGGGCATCCATCTCTGCTGAACTGGCTGCCTGGGATCTAGTGGCAGGCCTAGGGGTATTTGAGACTGAAAGATGCTCGGAAGGATCCGAGGCAGGAGGCAAACGAACAGCTTCGGAAAGGGGCAGTAGGTGATTCCTATGCCATGTCTTCAATGACCCCACACTTCCTTCTGGTTTAAGTTGGTATACAGGTAAACCTGGCAGTTGTTTGCAGATCACATAGGGTTGAGACCTCCACCGGTCGGCTAGCTTGTGCTTCCCTGGTATGCCTAAGTTCCGCAACAGCACCTGGTCTCCTGGCTGCAAGTCATGAATCCGAACCTTTAGGTCATAGTTCTGCTTGTTCCTGGCTCCTCTTTGATCGGAAGTTGCTTGGGCCTTTTCATATGCCATTCTTAAACTCAGTCGTAACCGATTCGCATATCCCTTGTGAGAGGCTGCTGAAGTATGGTCTATCGAGGTACCGAAAGCCAGATCTACTGGTAGCCTTACTTCCCTGCCAAACATCAATCTGTACGGGGAGTATCCTGTAGCGTCACTGATTGTACTATTATATGCATGCACAATGCACATGCTTTCCCCAATGTTGCGTCTTCTCACTGCTCAGAGTCCCCAGCATGTTTAAACATGTCCGATTGAATCTCTCCAGCTGGGCATCCCCTTGTGGGTGGTAGGGGGTAGTTCGGGTCTTCTTAATACCCAGGGAATCCAACAGCTTCCTGATCAGCCGTCTCTCGAAGTCCCTTCCTTGGTCCAAGTGAAGGCTTTGAGGTAGGCCATAATGTACAAAGAACTTTTCTACAAGTACCTTGGCCACTGTATAGGCCTTCTGGTCTTTGGTTGGAAACGCCTGGGCGTAACGAGTGAAATGATTGGTTATCACCAGAACATTCCCATTTCCATTTAAATCCGGTTCTATACAAAGAAAATCAATGCATACCAGATCCTAGGGCCATTGGCTTTGTAGTTGGCCCATTGGGGCGGCTTGATAAGGCAGAGTCTTCCTTTGTATGCAACTTGCACATGAATGGAAATATTGCTCCACTTCAGCCTGCATGCAGGGCCAATAAAACCGGTTCCTCACTAGCTGAAAAGTTCTTTCCGATCCTAAGTGACCATGATCATCATGTAAGGCAGTCAGGACAGTCTTCCGATACTTCTCAGGCAGAAACAGTTGCCACTTATCCTCCAGATTATCAGAGGGGCCCCTTCGGTAGACCACCCCTTGATACATCTGTAACCGATCCCATTCCTTCCTCAGTAGGGAGAGCCCCTTTTGACGGGTCCTTCAGAAGTGAGTCTGGGGTTTGGTTCTCCAATACTTCCAGGGCCAGTTTTCCCAACGGGTCTTCTAGTTGATCTCTTCGCAAATCTCTCTTCGAGAGCCTGGGTAGGTTTCTCTTCTCCAATCTGCGTTACATCACAATAATACTTGGGTACCCCCACTACTGAGACCCCAATTTCTTCGGCCCTTGACCCTCCATTGGCTTGAAGTTCCGCCCCTTGACACAAGGCTCGCACTCCCTCTGGGGTCAGTCGAGTCCAGTCCTCAGCATGGTTAGCGGGAGCATGGATCCTTCTGGACAGGGCATCTGCATCTCTATTTACAGCCCCAGGTCTGTATTTCAAACTAAAGGTGAACCCAGAGAGGGCTGCTAGCCAGCAGTGGCCGGTGGCATCCAGCTTGGCGTTGGTAAGAAGGTAAGTGAGTGGGTTATTGTCTGTTTTGACCACAAATTCTGCCCCATACAGGTAGTCCACCAACTTGTCCACCACAGCCCACTTCAAGGCCAGAAACTCCAACTTGTGGGTGGGGTAATTCCTTTCAGCTGAGGTTAAGCTTCTGCTAACGTAGGCAATGGGTCTCAGCTGGCCATCGTACTCCTGGTACAGTACTCCTCCCAGACCGTCATGACTGGCATCCACATGCAACTCATATGGCTTCTTAGTGTCTGCATAGGCCAAGACAGGGGCAGTGGTCAAACTTTCTTTCAATCTCTGGAACGCTTCTTCACACCTCACAGTCCACTGATCTTCCACAGACTCCCCTGGCTTCCTAGGGCCGGAGTCATCCTCCTCTCCTTCTGTCTTCAAAAGTTCATTTAAAGGCTTGGCGATCTTGGCAAATCCATCCACAAACCTTTGGTAATAGGAGCAAAACCCCAAGAACGATCGAAGCTCAGTCACTGTAGTGGGCCGGGGCCAGGAGGTGACAGCCTCCAATTTTTCCGGATCGGTGGACACTCCTTCTTCAGACACAATGTGCCCCAGATAGTGGACTGAAGATTGGTAAAACTGAAATTTTTCTAGCGAGAGTTTGAGTCCTTCATCGCTGAGCCTCCTCAAAACCTTCTCCAACCTCTCTTCATGCTCCTCTAGAGTCCTCCCAAACACATGTCTCCTATGGTTTTCTTCATGAGTCGCTAGAAGGTGGCTGGGGCTCCCGACATGCCTTGGGGCATGCGATTGAACTCATAAAACCCCACAGTGGTGATGAAGGCAGTTTTCTCCTTATCCTCAGGATGCATGGGGATTTGGTAATACCCACTCTTCAAGTCCATTACACTGAACCATTTTGCTCCAGACAGACTCTGTAGGGCATCCTCTATTCGGGGGGTAGTGTATTGGTCAGGTATTGTTCTTCTGTTGAGAGTCCGATAATTGATGCATAGCCTCAACGACCCATTCTTCTTCCTCACCACCACTATGGGGGATGCATATGGGCTTCTAGACTCCCGGATGACACTGGTTCTCTTGAGCTCTGCCAGTTGCTCTCGCAGATACTCTAGATCAGCCAAGGGGACCCGCCGAACCCTTTCTCTGAATGGCTTGTCCTCCTGTAGGCGGATCCGGTGGGTGGCACTCTTCGCACACCTCACATCGAATTCATCTTTTTTTTTACTTTATATATTCTTTATTATTTTTCTTTGTTACAAAAAGATCTAATTAAAATACATACATTTTTATAAATATAACACATTACATAGATTTTAAAGTACCCACTATAACCATATCCCACCCTCCCCTCCCCCCTACACCCCCCTGCAACTTATTTATACTTCAAACACAAATCCTGCAACTACTACAGCAATATCCTTCTTTCCCTCTCCCTCTTACAACTCCTACTTTCTAATTGGGTTTGTACAGCTTATCTATCATATGCAGCTCTCTTTCCTATTTGCTCTTGCTCTCCCCTCAGGCTGATCTCTAGTTCTCAATTTTGCTTCCTCTCCCCTTTCTAGGGTGGGCACCCCATTCTGCTCAGCCAGGGCTCCCAAAGTAGTTTGAATTTATTAAAGTTGCCACTTCTGGTTAGAGCTACTTTTTCTTTCCACACTGTTGCGTTTATTACATTAACTCATTCCGCCGATGATGGAGCTTTCTGAGATTGCCAGTTTTGTGCTATCAGTTTTCTGGCCTGGAACAGACACCTTATTGCCGCTACTGTAATGCCCTTCTGCTCATGCCTCTCTTCTATACAACCTAATAGACATACCCTGGCCTCCGGTTCCAGAGCAATCCCAAAGGTCGTATTTATAATATCTAATACCTTTACCCAGTATCTATGTAACTTTTGGGCATTTCCACATCATGTGTATAAGGTCTCCTGTGTTTTGACACCTAGGGCATTTATCATCCGGCTTCCTTCCAAACCTGTGTAATCTCTTTGGAGTGTAATAAACTCTATGCACTAGAAACAGATGGGACACTCTCTGTGACGGGGAAAGTGATACCGATGTCCCTAGCTCCAAAATCCGTTACTATTGTTCCATTGTTATCGGTCCTATATCCTCCTCTCATTTTTGTTTTGTTTTTTTCCACCCTCTCCCTCGATATAGAACCACCACTAATCTGAGTACATAATTCTGAAATAAGGCCTTTAAAAATTTAATGACTTAATTAGCCGTTGAAGGTGGGGGATTTTTTGCCATCTTACCGGATGGGTTTTCAATTGGGCTTGAAGGGCATATCTAATCTGCAAATAGGAATAAAACAAATAATTTGGGATAGCATACTCTCTGCTTAGTTCTGAAAAGGATTTCAATATATCACCTATATTCTCAGTTGGCCTCTGTAAGTTTAAATACAGCCTTCTGATATTGGTACTGGTAGATCTGTTCGGGATGAATCCGAACTGATCCGGATGTACGAGTTTTTTAATGTGTTTATTCATCCTAGCCGGCAGCACCCTGGCCAATATTTTAACATCTGAGCATAGCAATGATATCGGTCTAAGATGATGTATCTAATTGGTCTTTCCCTTCTTTCTGAAGTACTATTATAACAGGTTCTGACATTGAGGCAGGCAACCTCCCCCCTTCTACCGCCCAGTTCAGCACCTTTAATAGTTCCGGGAGCAATACCTTACCATACCGTTTGTAAATCTCAACTGGTAAGCGACTTCTGATTCGTCATCCCCACCACTGCCTGTTGCAGTTCTGATTCGTCATCCCCACCACTGCCTGTTGCAGTTCCGCTAAAGTTAGTGGGGCTTCTATAGTATTTCTGTCCTCTTCTGACAAAACTGGTGTTTCTATTCCCCCCAAAAACTCATCCATCTGTGGCATCTCATCCCCTGTTTTTGATTTATATAGGTCCTGATAATATATCTCAAATGTTTCCAATATTACGGATGTTTGAGAGGATATCTCACCCCCAAGGTCCTAACTGCGGGGATATTAGAGGGAGCCAAGTTAGTTTTGGTTAAAAGAGCTAATGTATGACCTACACTTTCCCCTTCCGCAAAGGCACTCTGCCCTTGAAAGAGGCGCTTATTCTCGATTTTCCTATTAACTGCCATTTTATACTCCTGTTGTTTCTCAAGCCATCTCCTTTGTTTCGTCAGGGTTGGGTCCTCCACATATCTTTTTTCTGCCTCCAACACCTCTTTCCTAATCTTCTCTTCTCATTCTCTAGAGCTTCTCTTAATCTTGGCCACCTGCTGAATCAATACCCCCCTAAGGAAGGCCTTTAGGGCATCCCATATCACTCCTTCTGGTGCTGTCTCTGAATTAAAGTCCAGAAACTCTTGCAGTTTTATACCTATCTCCTCCGGTTTACCCATCAGTTCTAACCAGAAGGGGCTTATTTTCCAATTACCTGAAGGACACTTTTTCCCTGTATTCAGTGTCAGCACCAGTGGAGAGTGATCCGACACCCCTCTTGGATAGTAAGCAATTTTACTAACTAACTGTAGGCTTACCCAATTGCCCAGGGCCATATCTATTCTAGATAGTGTAGAGTATGTGCTTGAGAAACAGGAGTACTGCCGCTCAACCGGGTGTCCCGTTCTCCAAATATCACACCATCCAACCTCCTCCAAAAACTGGGTTAGGCGTCCCTCACCTCCCCTATCAGTCTGTGCCCCTGGCGGGAATCTATCCATAGTTTTATTCAATACTGCGTTAAAATCCCCCACCACTATTACTGGGATATTTTCCTTATTTACTGCGACCTCTATTAGTTTATACAGGATCTCCATTTTAAAAGGCGGAGGATATGATGTAATAATATGGAAATTTGATAAGAAACATTGAAACAAAAATAGAATTAATATTAATATAAAAAGAAATTAAAAAAAGGCGGAGGAATATAGATATTAGCCAATACATATGGTTCATTTTCTATTAAACAGTGCAAAAAAATATAGCGACCCAATTCATCCAATCTAGACTCTTTACATACGAAAGACATCCCCTTTTTTACCATTATACTCACCCCCCTAGAATAGGAGGAGTGAACTGAGTGGTACTGACATTGATATTTTCTATTAGACAATTTTAGCTTTGATTTCTTTGTTAAATGAGTCTCTTGTATGCAAATTAGTTCCACCCCGTACCACTCAAGCGTGGATAAAATTGCAGCTCTTTTAACCGGGTCCCCCATCCCCCGGATATTCCAGGAGCCTATATTAAATGTTTTAGGCCGCATACCAGAGAAGGAAACATACTAAAAAAGAAATGCCTAAAGAGGAGATACCCATTTGAGCTCCATAGATTGCTGAAGAAAAAAAAAAAAAGTGCTGCATCCAGTAGTCACAAAAAGTAAGCGGTACTAAACAGACACATACAAAGTCCTTAATAGAAAGAAGAGGAAAAAAAGGAAGGCCAAGGGAAAAAAAATCTATACTTCGCCTTCTAACCTTCCATCCCTGCCCTAAGAAAGAGAGGGCCACTTGAACTCCAAAAACTATCAGATCAGGTAAAAGAGAGTACTGCAGCCAATCATAGCAAAGAAAAAACAATTCTAAACAGACAAATCCTTAATACCTGAAAAGGAGAAGAGAAAAAAAAGAGACCAAGGGAAAAAAAACTTGATCCTTCACCTTCTAGCAATTCTCCTCTGTCTTTGCCCTTGATAAATTAAGAAATTACTTTTTTTAAATATGTGTTTCAAAAAATATGAGTGTCCCCTGGGTTCCTTAAGCTCAAACTTCCCTCTCTCTTGTTTTTGAAATGTGATATTCCTATTGTGCAACCCCACCCCTTGAACCCCCCCCAAACTCCCTCCCTCCCCCCCCCATTCATCTTTAGAGAAGATTTTCTGCCATATAGTCAACTGGGCTCAGGCTCTCTCCCTCCATGCCAGTGGCAAGGCCGTCTCCTCCAAGCAGAGTTTCTCCACAGCAGCTCTCCCTCCTTCCTCCTTCTACAAGTCAGACAAGGCTACCGGAGTAGCAGGATTCGCCTGACCTAGCAACATTCGGGCTGGGATCTTCACAGGGGTGTCAGTAGTGTTTCTGAGGCTCACGGACACCCTTTCATTTGACTTCTTCAGGGCTCTTAGTGAGATCACCTCATGGATGACTTCCAGCCCTGGGTGGGCGTCCGAGGGGTCTGGTTCTAGGACTATGAAAGGGCCAGGTTGTTCCCAGGTAAGTTTCACAGTAGCCTTCAGACTGGTAACTCCACTGGGCTGTAATACCTTCTGCTTTTTATCCAACTTCCAGACCTTCCCCACTCCTTCTTCAGGAGCTCTCTGCTCCAGTACCAGATGCTGGTAGGCCTGCCGCAACATAGGATGGACTCTGGTCACTGGGGCATCCTGTGCCTGTGCTATAGGGGCCAGTAATCTCCTGACCAGGTCAGTGTTTGTGCCTATTATGAGGGAACTCTTGTTGGCTCCTGGAGGGCGAGGGCAGACCATCGCCAATGTGTCAAACTTCTGTGTCTCCGGCTACTGATGGGTCGAAGGCCAACCTAATTGGGAGGTATCCGTCATATGGGAAACTTTGGGTTCCAATTCCCCATATATGCAAGTCTTCCAGTTTCTGCAATGGCAAATGTTTCAGATGTTTCTGATAGAAATCCCAGTAAAGCAGGGTCACTTGAGCCCCTGTGTCGAGAATGGCCTTTATATAGATCCCTTCCACTTGAATGGGGACCACTGGGGAGGGTCCCACTAGTTTGACTGGGAATTCCTTTAGAGAAGTCTCCTTCCTGGATTCCGCTGGTTTGGCCCTCTGTAGTTTCTTCCTCTTTACCTGGATCTGAGTCCTTGTTGGGCCTGGTATGCATTGTTTTCTTGCCAAGTTTTAGGTTTTGACTTAGAGTGAGGAGTATTAAATTCATGAGTTGTGACATTGTTCCCCTCTCTTCTTGGCTTATCTGGTTTCTTGATTCCGTTGGAGTTTGCTGGAACTGACGGGCACCCGGAAGATTCCTTCACCGGGGCCCTCTGAAGTTTTCCGCCGACTTGCAGTATGAACCTTGCTTTTTTCCTCGGGCTGGGACACTCTCGGCTGTAATGTCCAACCCCTCCACAGTTGAAGCAAACCTTGGGGCTGATTTACGAAACGTTTGCGCCATGAGTATTGGCGCATCTGCGTGCGTAATGGCTGTTTTGGTATTTACAAAACATTAGCGCCTGTAGCGCAGCCCTATTTGCCATTTACTATAGTGTTGTCGGCGGACGGGAGGAGGCGCTCAGTGCGCCACTATGGATCTGGCGCACGGCATGTTAAACTCTAAATATAAAGAAGCTGGAAGTGAGAATATAATGGGGGTGATGTGGGGTGATGTGAGGAAGTGTAGTGACACCTGCCCAAATAACAAACATGGCCAAAATTGAGTGATAAAGTAACTTTTTCAAAACCAGCCCGCTGCGCCGGCAAGTACGATTCGAGCTGCGAGAGGTTTTTTTGAGCTCAGCGCGGGAATTTCAATGGTTCAAATGTGCCAAGACACTGCGCCGGCAAAATCTTAGTAAATGTCAAGTCACGTAAACTAATTTGCATAAGTTGAACAGGCGCAGCTCTGAACTTCCCAGTGCGCCTGCAAAATTACATTTCTAAAGGAAAAAAAAGGCATTTAAAAGCACCCGCGGCTGTAATGAATTGTCGGCTCCCGGCAATATAGAGAAAAGTAATTGAAAGTCTTTGCTAACCACAAAAAAAAAGCGTGGGGGTCCCCCAAATTCAATTACCAGGCCCTTCAGGTCTGGAATGGATATTAAGGGGAACCCCACTGCAGATTTAAAAAAAAATGACGTGGGGTTCCCCCCAAATATCCATACCAGGCCCTTCAGATCTGGCATGGATTTTAAGGGGAACTCCACCCCAAATGTAAAAAAAAATGACGTGGAGTCCCCCCAAAAATCCACACCAGACCCTTTATCCGAGCACATAACCTGGCCGGCCGCAGGAAAAGAGGGGGGGATGAGAGAGCGGCCCCCCCTCCTGAACCGTACCAGGCCACATGCCCTCAACATGGGGAGGATGTCCCCATGTTGATGGGGACAAGGGCCTCATCCCCACAACCCTTGCCCGGTGGTTGTGGGGGTCTGCGGGCAGGGGGCTTATCGGAATCTGGAAGACCCCTTTAACAAAGGGGACCCCCAGATCCCAGGCCCCCCTATGTGAAATGGTAATGGGGCACAAATGTACCCCTACCATTTCACAAGGAAAGTGTCAAAAATTTAAAAAATGACAAGAGCCGGTTTTTGACAATTCCTTTATTAATGTCTTCTCTTTTCTTCCATCTTCTTCCATCTTCTTCTTCCTTCTTCTTTTCTCCATTCGGGTTTCTTCCTCTTCATCTTTATCCTCATCCTCATCTTCATCTTCCTTCTTCCTTCGGTGTTCTCGTCCGCATCTTGCTCCGGCGTCTTCCCTTCTTCTTTCTTCGGCCGCTCCGTTTGAATTGAAGGTTCCCACTGGGTGACGCTTCAGTTCTCCACTTGGTCCGCTGCCACCCGGTGGCTCCGCCCCCTCTGACACCACGGGGAAAGTCCCCGTGAAATCCATGTGCGTCAGAGGGGGGCGGGGTCACCGGGTGTAAGCGGACCCAGAGGAGAACTGAAGAACTGAAGCGTTGCACAGCGGGAACCTCCAATTCAAACGGAGCGGCCGAAGAAGAAAGAAGGGAAGACGCCGGAGCAAGATGCGGACGAGAACACCGAAGGAAGAAGGAAGAGGAAGATAAAGAGGAAGATGAAGATGGAGGAAGAAACCCGAATGGAGAAAAGAAGAAGATGAAAGAAGATGGAAGAAAAGAAAAGACATTAATAAAGGAATTGTCAAAAACCGGCTCTTGTCATTTTTTACATTTTTTTTCGTGAAATGGTAGGGGTACATTTGTACCCCATTACCATTTCACACAGGGGGGGCCGGGATCTGGGAGTCCCCTTTGTTAAAGGGGGTCTTCCAGATTCCGATAAGCCCCCTGCCCGCAGACCCCCACAACCACCGGGCAAGGGTTGTGGGGATGAGGCCCTTGTCCCCATCAACATGGGGACATCCTCCCCATGTTGAGGGCATGTGGCCTGGTACGGTTCAGGAGGGGGGGGCGCTCTCTCATCCCCCCCTCTTTTCCTGCGGCCGGCCAGGTTATGTGCTCGGATAAGGGTCTGGTGTGGATTTTTGGGGGGACTCCACGCCATTTTTTTTTAAATTTGGGGTGGAGTTCCCCTTAAAATCCATGCCAGATCTGAAGGGCCTGGTATGGATATTTGGGGGGAACCCAACGTCATTTAAAAAACAAAATTGCAGCGGGGTTCCCCTTAATATCCATTCCAGACCGGAAGGGCCTGGTAATGGAATTTGGGGGACCCCCACGCTTTTGTTTTTTGTGTAATCAAAGACTTTCAATGACTTTTATCTGTATTGACGGGAACCAGCAATTCATTACAGCCGCAAGGACTTTTAAATGACTAATATTTTACTTTAGAAATGTAATTTTGCTCTCCAACTGTTATAAACATGGAAAACATGTGCTACTTTACAGGCATACTATAGACACCCCCGGGTATGATATTTAGGGCCAGTTCACACCGAATGCAGTGCAGTGCATTTTTTTGATGCATGAAAAACGCAAAGAAAGTTGATCACATTAATGCCAATGGCATAGTTCACACCACTGCAGTCCGTTCCAGTGCGTTTCAGAAAGCAAAAAAAAACAAAACTGTACTGGACCCCAGTAAAACACATCAAAAACGCAACGGAACGTACCAAAAATGCACTGGAATGCACCGGAACGCACCTAAATGCACCAAAGACGCACTGCAACACACTTGTCCTAAGTGAAAAGAGGGGGAAAAAACACTGGACTGCATCAAAAATGCACTGGAATGTGTCAAAAACGCGCATGCAGAAAAGCACCTGGAATGCACCCAGACTGTGTTTCTATAGTGTGAACTAGGGCCAGTTCACACCATAGAAACGCAATCCGGATGCGTTCCAGGTGCTTTTCTGCATGCACGTTTTTCATGCGTTCCAGTGCATTTTTGGTGCAGTCCAGTGCTTTTTTTTCACCCCTCTTTTTTATTAACCATAGATAAGGACAAGTGTGTTCCAGTGCGTTTTTGGTGCATTTAGGTGTGTTCCTGTGCGTTCCAGTGCGTTTATGATGCGTTTTGATGCGTTCCAGTGCAGGTAAAATGCAGCATGTTCTACTTTTTTGGTGGAACTGGAACGCACTGGAACAAACACTGCCATTTAGAACCATATAACCAACTTTCCATGCATTTTGGATGCATAAAAAACGCAATGCACTGCATGTGGTGTGAAATGGCCCTTAAGCAATTTGGCATATTTAAAGGCACTTCTCCTTGTTTTTGGTGTTGTCCAAATTGGTGACATTGATATATGTCCCTTAGGGTGGGACCTGTGCCCCCATTTTAAGGCCAATAACTAGAAGATAAGCCAGCCAAGTGGAGACTAGCAAAATTAACAAGTCAGTTCCCATAGACTGCAATGGTATTTGTTGGTTGGCGGTGGGTGATTGTCCCATCTCTAATTTTGTAGCATGCTGGATGATGTGCTTAATTTTGGACGGGGGGAGGGGGGGGGGTTATTTTTTGCTAGCTGCATTGGTGTTGTTCTGCACATGCCCAGCCAGTTAGTTTTTTTTTTGGGTGCTTTTTGTGTGTGAACAGCGCCTGGATATTTCTAGGCATGCTCACTCAGAGAGTGTTTTTATGGGTTAGTAAATGAAGGACATCCTTAACAGGTGTAGCCACTTTGAATTTTAGTCTCTACATTGAGTGAACTTGCATTTTGGGTGTTTCATGGACTGTGCATGTGTTTTCAATTGCCTCATTAGCACACAAACATATGTTATATAAAGCTCACAGGGAGCATTCGTTCGCTTGCCCTGAGAAGAGGCAAGTGTGTGTGTGGGGGGGGGGGCAAAATGTGCATGTTGGTGTCCTTATGGAGTTTGTAACACATGTATTTTATTTGTTATGTCTTTGCAAAACAGGTGATTGGTTAACTTTTGTGGATTGTATTTTTTTGTGTGGGGGAAATGTTCCCCTGAAATAATTCTGATGTTGTTAATGTGTGTTGTTTGTTCACTTTTATTTAATTGTCTGTGCTGCATTTTTTTTGGCTAAATATTTCTCAAGATGTTGAGTCTGTAACTGTTTCAAATTGACCATGTTTTTTATTTTGCCTTCCCTTTTGTTTTGTTGACCAATAAAATTTGATGCAAAGTTTTTATGTTTGTTTTTGTGTTTTCTTCGCAAAAAATGTGACAGCTGATTGGCATGTCAAAACAAAACTGGTGTGATTTGTCTACCCTGGTGCCTTCATGCTGGCATATGCATGTATTGTGTGCTGCCATGGAGTCAACAGGAAATTAAAAATACAGAGCGGAAAGTATTCAATTTTCCTTTTTTAATGCAGTGGTTCTCAGCCTCAGTCCTCAAGTACCCCCAACAGGACATGTTTTGTGAATTTATCTTATCGAGAATTGCTGTCCAAAAATCAAAACCATTGAGTGATTTAAAGCACATGTGCAAGATGAAGGAAAACCTGCAAACATGGCCTGTTGGGGGTACTTGAGAAGCACTGATTTAGAGCACTGCACTTAAAAATAGCTCAAGGCCATACAATTCTAATTGTGGGCATTTTGAGGGAAACTAAGTAAGTGTTAGAACCCCTGCGTGTGTGTGTGTGTGTGTGTTTTTTTGTTTTTTTTGTAGTTTGGCCTTTGTGTCTCCTTTTCTTAAAATTGGCTTCACTTCCTGTCACACAGCTAAACAGGAAGTGAAGGTAAAACCCTACCAATGTCTTTTCTTGGGGACACACAGATCAATCTAACTAGTGTCCCCATTAAGCAAATTGCACTCTAGCACTTTGTTGTGTACACCCCAAATCATTGTATAGTTTGGGGTTTAGTAAAGACAAATCCACTCTGCAGTAAAAGTGTAGCTGCTGAAAATCTGAGGGAAAGTACTGGTGATTGGATGTTACAATCATGTAAAAGCAAAGATGGTGTTTTTTTTTTTGCTTGCATGTCCCCCTCAGATATACAGCAAGTGCACTTGTAGTGCAAAGTAGATTTGCCTTTAGTAAATAAACCCAAAGTCCAAACTACCTAATAATTTGTGGTGTACCCCGCAATATGCTGGAGTGCAATGCGCATAATGGGGAAAGTATTTAGACTGACCTGTGTGTCCCCAAGGAAAGACATTGTTAGGGATTTTCCCTCACTTCCTGTGTGGCTATGTGACAGGAAGTGAATTATTTGGAAGGATAAAGTGGCCAAATTATTTAGTTTAACTTTTCAAAGACACATTCCTAAGTTGAATTGTGATGCATGTCAATGGCCCATTTAGACCATCTTTAATCACTTGAGATCAGCGCTATAACTGATCGACGGCCACAGCATGGTCCTCAAATGCCGGGAGTTCATCAATAAACGTCCTCCCCTTTGTGCGCGCGCGCTGTGGTCACTGAGTCACTGAGACTCGGGTGATGACAGATCCGAGTAAGGTGCCGATCCCTGCCCTTTACCATGTGATCAGCTGTCAGCAAATGACAGCTGATCACGTGATGTAAACAAAAGCTGGGTAATAGTTTTTGTTTTCTCCTTGTGCTGACAGCGTGAGCATAAAAAAAAGGCAATCACCGGCTTATGTGCAAGGGACATGGGGCCCGAAGAGGAAATTCTGCGTCTTCTGTAACAATTAGTAGCCCCTGCCAGTGCCACCTATCAATGCCCACCACTGGTGCCAATCAGTGGCACCTAGCAGTGCTCCCTATCAGTGCTCATCACTGCCAACTATTATTGCCACCTAGCAGTGCCACTTCTCACTGCCCACCAGTGCCAACTAGCAATGCCACCTCTCAGTGCCCACCCTTGCCACCGGTGCCCATCAGTGCAGTCTCATCAGTGTACATCAATGAAGAAGAAAAATTACCTTTTTTTAAAATATTAACCAGTTTCCTACCGCCCACCGTCAAATGACATCCTTGGCTTTGTGTGGTGACATCTGAATGATGCCTGCAGTTGCAGGCATCACTCAGATATCATTCTTTTCAGCCGGCGATTCTGTGCACAATAAAAACGATCATAGTGGCAGTTCTGCCGCTTGATCGTTCTTATAGGCGGCGGGAGGGGACGTTCCCCCCCCCCCCCCTCTTGCCGCCATCCGGTGCTTCTCCGGGCTCTCCCGTGCCATCTTGGGCTCGGAGAACGATTCAGTCATCTCTATGACCGTCGGAGGCCCGGGCGCGACGTTATGACATCACGCCGTGTTCCTGTATGTTAACCAAGCCGTGATCTCGGCTGTCAGCATGAGATTGGTGATTTTTTTTTTTTGACCAATATCATGCTTTCCAGCCTGGAGGAGAGATGTGGGGTCTTATTGACCCCGCATCTCTCCATAAAGAGGACCTGTCACACACATTCCTATTACAAGGGATGTTCACATTCTTTGTAATAGGAATAAAAGTGATCCAAAAAAAAAAAAAGTTAAAAAAAGAGTAAGAAATACAAAAAAGTAAAAAAACGAAATAAAACAAATAAGCAAAAATAAGAAAAAACGTCCCTGTCCCCGGTAGCTCGCGCTCAGAAGCGAACACACACGTAAGTCCCGCCCACATATGTAAACGCTGTTTAAACCACACATGTGAGTTATTGCTGCGTGCGTAGGACGAGTGCAACAATTCTAGCACTAGACCTCCTCTGTAATGGCAAAATGGTAACGTGTAAAAAAATTTAAAGCATCGCCTAGGGAGATTTTTAATTACTGAAGTTTGGTGTCATTCCATGAGTGTGCGCAATTTTAAAGCGTGACGTGTTAGGTATCTATTTACTCAGCATAACAACATCTTTCACATTATACCAAAAAATTGGCCTAACTTTACTGTTTTGTAATATTTTTAGCAAAAAAAAGGCGTTTGAAAATTTAGTGCGCAAATACCGAGCGAGATAAAAATTTGCAATGACCGCCATCTTATTCCCTAGGGTGTCTGCTCCAAAAACATATATAATGTTTGGTGTTTTGAAGTAATTTTATAGCCATAAATTTATGATTTTTACATGAAGGAGAGAAGTGCCAGAATAGGCCCAGTGCTGAAGTGGTTAAAATATAATTTTTTTTTTTTTTTAAGCTCGGTCTTTTGTATTTATAGAAAAAAAAAAACACAAAGGTGATCAAATAGCGCCAAAAGCAAGTTCTATTTGTGTGCCAAGAAATAATACATTTTCATTGGGTTACAGTGTTGTATGAGCGCGCAATTGTCATTGAAAGTGCATTAGCGCTGAAATGTGAAACTTGGTCTGGGCAGTGCACAAGTGGTTAATATAAGGCTACATGCACACGGACGTTTTTCAAGCCACTTGTTTGAGCGTTTTTTGCAGCCTAAAAACATCTCTCCATGTTAGCCTATGGCCTCATGGCCACCATGGCGTTTTTGAGCTGTAAATGGCATAGGCGTTTTTAGGCCCCATGTAGACGGGACGCTGGTGCAAAGTGTTCAGAACTAAGGTTGAAAGTGGCGTTTAGAAAGGCGCGCTTTGTGGCGTTTGCATGCCGTGTTTTACCACATTTGCGTGTATATGATAAGGAGCCGCCCTAAGCTCCAAAAACAGTATTATTTACGATTTTAGCTATTTTGTGAGACCAGAGTGAGTATCAGCAGCTGAGAGAGCAGTGTAGTTGTATTTAGCGTGTCACTTGCCACATCACTTGCCACAAGTTGTGGATTGTCCACAATGAAATGGAAGCAATTTCATTATATATATATATATATATATATATATATATATATATATATATATATATATATATAATTTTATGTTTTTTCCTCATTTGCCATAAATTTGGAGTTTATCAATGTAAAAAAATAGGTCACCTTTAAAAACGCTTCTAAACTAAAATGCGGCTAAACGCTGGTACCGCGTCTGAAACGTGGAAATCTTAGGCTTTGTGAAAAACGATTTTAAACGCAACTGCAGATTTTTTTTGCCAGGCCAAAAACAGTGTTTTGGATGTAATATAATTCAATGGACCCGCATCCAAAACGCAAGTACCGCAATTTTGCGGAGATTTTTTAGTTTTACCTGTTTATAGCTGGTTGTTAAAGGAAATGTAAAAAAAAAAATGCCGGTTCAAAAAAAAAAAAAAAAATAGAGAAAAAACAGCGTGGGGTCCCCCCCAGGTCCATACCAGGCCCTTGGGCCTAGTATGGATTCAAAGGGGACCCCCCAAAAATGAAAAATAAAATGGCGTGGGGGTCCCCCCAGAATCCATACCAGGCCATTCAGGTCTGGTATGTATTTTAAGGGGAACCCCGCACCAAAAACAAAAAAAAATAGCGTGGGGTCCCCTAAAAATACACACCAGACCCTTTATCCGAGCACTCAACCGGGCAGGCCGCAGGGGAAGAGGGGGGGACGAGAGAGTGCCCCCCTCCCTCCTGAACCGTACCAGGCCGCGTGCCCTCAACATGGGGGGTTTGGTGCTTCGGGGCAGGGGGGCGACCTGCGGCCCCCCCACCCCAAAGCACCCTGCCCCCATGTTGATGGAGACAAGGGCCTCTTCCCGACAACCCTGGCCGTTGGTTGTCGGGGTCTGCGGGCGGGGGCTTATCGGAATCCGGGAGCCCCCTTTAATAAGGGGGACCCAAGATACCTGCCCCCCACCCTATGTGAATGAGTTTTTCGGCTTAGGGGTTCACCTTAAAATCCAGACCAGACCTAAGGGCCTGGTATGCCCCTGGAGGGGAACCCATGCCGGTTTTTTATTTAAAATTTGGCCTGGAGTTCCCCTTCATGATTCATATCAAACACGGGACAGCGAGGCTGCCGAGGACCAGCGCGATGACATCGCGCTGGAGACATTCTCGGCCGGCTAGTCGCCTCTAGGACACGACTTGAGCGGACTACTTCACGCTCAGGTCGTGTCAAAGTCGCCTCGCAAAGTCGCGCTGTCCCTGTGTCAGCCGGCACACGAGTCGCCCCTTGAGTCGGATCCGCTTCATCCGACTTCCCGAGCGACCTCTATTCAAATCAATGGGCTCCCATAGGGAACCATTCATTTTCAATAGAGCGCCGCTGACATTTGGATTTACTATAACAGTGCGCCGCTGGTTCCTGCGCCCAGTGAAGGAGTTATCTGGCGCACCAATTAAGGTTAGAACCAGCGCAGCGCACTGTTATTAGTAAATCAGCCCCCTTGTCTCTTCTGGCTTGTGGGGAAACCGGCATTGAGGCACTCTGATACACATCCTTCTTCGGTTCCTCTGTTTGTACAACCCCTGGACTCTTAGTCATTAAGGAAGTCAGCATTTCTAGAACTTGAGTCATTTGTGACTTCAAAACCGCCACCTCAGAGTCCCGTTCCGTGGCTATGACAGATCTAACCTCAGCCATGGGAGGAAAAATGGGCTTCTCCGGTGTCTGCTGGTCTTTGAGCAATGCCTCTTCATCTCTCACTATTCGCATGAGATCTGGGTAGTTCAAAGACATGACTCCCCCAGTTGTCTTCAGGTGGAGCCAGACTGGATCAGAGCGTAGCGATCCCTTCATGACCTGCCGCATCCTGGCGGCTTCTATAACTTGAGGCACCATTCCTTTCTTCAGCACTATTTGGCAAAGCATTTTGTTCAGCCTCCCCACATATTCTGAAAACTGCTCCCCTGGCTATTGAAGAGTATGTTCAAACTTGTACATTAAGTCAGTAACTTTCTCCAGTTGGCCAAACTCTTCCTGCAACATGGTTAGGTAGTCATAAGCAGTGCAAGAAGTGTTCTTCTGCTGCAGCCCCCTTTAAACTTTCATTAATGCGCTGTTTCTTCTGGGTCTCTGTCACTTCCCATCCTTCTACAACCTGCATTGCTTGCTCTATCCATGTGTCAAAGTCTTCCTCCCCGAGTGGCACGGGCTGTTTACAGTGGCGGTGCATCCATAGAGGGCGCCGGAGCGCCGCCCCCTCTCGCTCCCGCACCGCCACTGAAAGACAATACACAGATTCATGCATTGCATGAATCTGTGTATTGTCACCGCTGCCGCGCTGCCCACTATACATATGGCCGGCCTCCTGGTGAGCGCCGGCCATATGAATTAGAGCGGCGGCCGGCGGTGGGTGTAACTTGGAAGTGCCTATCAGAGCCAGCGGCTGAATATGGGGGCAAACTGGCTGAATATGGGGGGAACTGGCTGAATATGGGGGACAAACTGGCTGAATATGGGGGACAAACTGGCTGAATATGGGGGGAACTGGCTGTATATGGGGGACAAACTGGCTGAATATGGGGGGAACTGGCTGTATATGGGGGACACGCTGGCTGCATTTGGGGGGAACTGGCTGTATATGGGGGACAAACTGGCTGCATTTGGGGGGAACTGGCTGTATATGGGGGACACGCTGGCTGCATTTGGGGGGAACTGGCTGTATATGGGGGACAAACTGGCTGCATTTGGGGGGAACTGGCTGTATATGGGGGACAAACTGGCTGCATTTGGGGGGAACTGGCTGTATATGGGGGACAAACTGGCTGCATTTGGGGGGAACTGGCTGTATATGGGGGACAAACTGGCTGTATATGGGGCACACTGGCTATATATATATGGGGACAAACTGGCTGTATATGGGGGCACACTGGCTATATATATGGGGACACACTGGCTGTATATGGGGGCACACTGGCTATATATATAGGGACAAACTGGCTGTATATGGGGGCACACTGGCTATATATATGTGGGGCACACTGGCTGTATATGGGGGCACACTGGCTGTATATGGGGGCACACTGGCTGTATATATGGGGGCACACTGGTTATATATATATGGGGGCACACTGGCTGTATATGGAAACAAACTGGCTGTATTTGAGGGGGCAAACTGGTGGCGTTTGGGCACAGTGGCTGCGTTTAATGGTCACAGTGGCGGCAATTGATTTTTTTTTTCAGTTTGTTTGCGCCCCCCAAAAATTTTGAGCACCAGCCGCCACTGGCTGTTTAGCTGAAAATATTCTGAGTTTTCAGTAGCCAGTCTCCACACATACCGTGTTGCTCTTCTGACATTTGGCAACTAGGTCCCCTAAAGCATTAAGGAGTTCAGGGCCTACAACGGTCAGTGGCGCCGCACCAACTGCTGCCTCTTTTACTGTTAATTCAGGTGGTTCTTTCTTCATGGGCTTTGCATGCCATAGACCGTATATCTTTTGGTCTATCGCCTGTACACTCTGACCTCTAAAGTTCTCTGGCATCCCTTCATGCCATTCCACCAATGCGTAAGTAAAGGTTCAGGATCCTGGACTCTGAGCCCCCACGTGTAGCAATACCCCCAGTTAAGAGGGCTGCTGGTATTATTTTCGGGCCTGTAACACTCTGCTGTCAACCCCCAGTAACTGGCTCTACCCTCCCTTGGCACAGCTAGTGAGACTAAAGGATTGTGAGACCCGTAGGCTATGGGTATCACAATACTGCAAATAACATACACAGTAACCACACCACACAAAGTGTCTGCTTAATCACTAATGCGTTTACTGAGTAAAATAAAGTTCAGAATAAGCAGTAGTACATCTATTAATGCAGAGCCCTGCAATAAGATCTAGTCAGCATATAAACAGTGTGACAGAGCATCCCAGAGAGAGCCTGGGAAAGTCCTGTTCGGGGTTTATACATCTCCCAGGCTCCTCTCATATACATTCAGGGATCTCTGAGCCAGGATCCACTTCAGGTGTTGGTTCTCTCCACCAGCTTAATTAAAAGCTCACCTGAGCAGACAGCCTTTGCTCAGCCTGGGAAAACACAGACAACATTGGTCTGTGAGAGCAAGAAGGTTGGTAAAACATTGTTACTCTCTGAATGTGGAAGCTGACAAGCGTTAGGCTTGTTCAGCCTAGTAGTGAGGGCCTGTAAATACTGTGTAGTTAGAGCCGAGACACGGCTAGGCTTTTGTTTAGATATTTTTTCTTCTGTTTGTTTTCAGCACACTGTACAGCACCTGTCATTGACATTGTATATAGCACCAATAAACCACACTGTGTTTTCACTGATCCAATGGACTTGGTATCTGTGCCTGCTCATCCCAGGGAGCTTTTGTACCTACTACCTGTCCCCCAGGCTACAACAGGTATACAATCCCCTTAATCCTAAGCGCATCAATTAATAAATCCCGCTTGCAAGCTTCCCCCTCGTGGGCAAGATTGCGCCCAGCAATGTCTCTACTCTGTACAGTCCGGCCTGACTACTAGTCCACAATGTTTCTGTAGACAAGGATCTCTAAAACAAGTAGCTGCTGAATGTGCGACAAAGGATTCAACTAAGGCAGCACAGCACACTGTCCCTCTGGTGAGCAGCTTAACTTGATAACGATGGGCCCTAAGCAAAAGACACTGGGCCTAAAGAGTAACTTAAGAAATCTTCGAGCAAGTGCTCTCTCAACCAACCGAACCAGTCCCTGCGGCTGACTTCCACCACTGTGTGTCCCACACACATTCTCACGATACCCAGGGTCTCCGATCCTCCCGACAAGCCTTGGAAGGTAGATACACGAGGCGTCTCAGGGATTCTTTCACGAAGAGTAGAAGACTCTTTGGATCCACAGGGCCCAGCTCTCGGGACCTAGTCTGGAACAGCAGACCCAGCACAGAGTTCCACTTGATAGGCGGGCGATGTCCAAAGAGACCCCCGTGCTTCTCCGCCCCTCCTTATATAGTCCAACCCCAGCAGACCTTGCGCCTGGCCCGAAGAAACTGTGGGTATGCCATTGCACACTGGGTAAGGTAGTCTTTAGGGCTACTTAAAGCAACACCCCGCTACACTAGCTTTACAGTGTTTTTCAGAGTTTAACCACTTGACCACTGGGCACTTAAACCCCCTTAATAACCAGACCAATTTTCAGCTTTCGGTGCTCTCACATTTTGAATGACAATTACTCAGTCATACAACACTGTACCCATATGAATTTTTTGTCCTTTTTTTCACACAAATAGAGCTTTCTTTTGGTGGTATTTAATCACTGTTGGGTTTTTTATTTTTTGCGCTATAAGAGAAAAAAGACTGAAAATTTTGTAAAAAAATGATTTTTTTTTTCGTTTCTGTTATAAAATTTTGCAAATTACTATTTTTTCTTCATAAATTTTGGCCAAAATTTATACTGCTACATATCTTTGGTAAAAATAAGTACAAATTGGTGGATATTATTTGGTCTTTGTGAAAGTTATAGAGTCCACAAGCTATGGTGCCAATATCTGAAAATTGATCACACCTGAAGTACTGACGGCCAATCTCATTTCTTGAGACCCTAACATGCCAGAAAAGTACAAATATTCCCCAAATGACCCCTTGCAAAATCAAGATTTTTTTTTTATCTTTTTTTTTTTTTTCACAAAATTGTCATATTAGCAGGTTATTTCTCACACACAGCATATGCATTCCACAAATTACACCCCAAAACACATTCTGCTATTCCTCCCGAGTATGGCGATACCACATGTGTGAGACTTTTACACAGCGTGGCCACATAGAGAGGCCCAACATGCAGGAAGCACCTTCAGGCGTTCTGGAGCACCCAGGCCAATTCTGACATTTCTCTCCTACATGTAAAAATCATCATTTATTTGCTAGAAAATTACATAGAACCCCAAAACATTATATATGTTTTTTTAGCAAAGACCTTAGAGAATATAATGGTGGTTGTTGCAACTTTTTTTTTTTTTTTTTTCTCATTATAAGTTTATTGAAGACAAGATAGAGATGGGTAAGCAAAAAGAAAATAAAATAAAAAAACAGAACAGAACATTCGCAGATGCAGCTGCACATTAGGTACACTTATCCACAAATTAGGCAAGTCAGAATGCAACAGAGTAACTGAGACCACAATATTCTAACTCAAGGTGACCAGGGGACGTGAGCATCGGATATATTGGAGAGAAAAACAAGACAAAAAGAGAGACATGGTCACAAGTTCAGCTGGATCCACAAGGATGATTGTCGAAATGAGTTAACAATAGGACTTATGATAAATCTAGGATGTGGTCTTCGAATATCAATTATGAGGGGCAACCGCGTTCACAGCATATAAGAAGAGAGGAAAAGAAAAAACTAAAATGGAAAACAAATACAGAACAGAGAGTAAAGAGCTAAAAGGTGGGGATGGGGGGCGGGGGAAATGGCCAGAGCCCTGGCCCGAGAAAAGGTAAAGAGAAAAGAAAACCCTTGGCCTCAAAGATACTGCCGCAAACCAGAGGGGGAATGTAGGGGCGGGAGACATCCATGTATCTCCTACTCCGCCCCCTCGCAGGGATCCCCGGGAGGTGAGGCAGACATAATATCTGAGTAAACAGTAGAGTACCTGAATATCAACCATGGTTGCCAGATAGTGCAAAATTTATCCACCACGTCGGTGGCTTGAGTCAAGGTCTCCTCCATCTCGCAAACCCCAGAAACCCTTTTCAGCCACTCAGCAGTGGAAGGAACCCTCTGTGATCTCCAGTAGAGCGGGATCAAGGACTTAGCCGCATTTAGCAGATGTCTCGTTAAGGAGTTTTTGTACCTCCCCAAAGAGACATTCGTGATGTGGAGCAGGCAGGAGGCCGCATTCAACACGATCTTGGTTTCGGTGATCTGCGAGACCAGAAGTTTGACCCTCTCCCAGAATGGCGAAATTCGTGGGCATTGCCACCAAATGTGGAGCAACGTACCCACTTCTTGATGGCATCTCCAGCAGGTGGCTGGTATCTGTGGGTTCCATCTATGTATCTTGGCTGGGGTATTGTACCAGTGTGTAAACAGTTTAAATGCCGTTTCCTGCGTCTTAGTACTTATAGAGCACTTATGAGTCATAATACATGCATACCTCCATTGTTTGGGGGAAATCTCCATCTGAAGCTCCTCCGCCCATCTCGGTCTGAGTTTATCAACGGACTTGTATTTAAAATTTTGTAGCCACGAGTAATTCAATGACGTAGTTCTCACACTTGTGTCACCCAGCTGACAAATCGACTCAAAGGCCTCTAGAGGTCTATGTAATTTGCTCCTGACAGACTTATTCCCCAGGTAGCTACGTAGTTGGAGATACTCCCAAAGGGTCATGTGTGGGAGTTGTGCATCAGTTTTAAGTACCGTCCAGTCTTTCACAGCTCCCCCCGTAATGCAGTCGCCTACCAACAGAGGTTGAGGGCGAGTCTCGGATTGGTAATGTGGGTTGTTTAGACCTGGGACGAAGTCGGGGTTATCTTTCAGTGGCGTCAGGGGACTAGGTTGTGAGGAAAAGGAAAGGTGTTTGGTCAGATTGTAGAAGAGTCTTAGCGTGCTACCAGTAAGGGGGTGATGTTTGACACTGCTCGGTAAGCTATTCCAAGGGATCCATGGGGCAAATTTAAGGGGAACGGGGGATAATGCTTCCTCTAGAGAGACCCAATCTTTAGCTGCCCCATGACAATGCCAATCGACGACTCTAGTCAAGTGAGTGGCTTGGTAGTAGGACCTAAAGTCTGGTATTCCCATTCCACCCTGAACTTTAGGCTTCATCAGGTATGCGAACCCAATCCTGGGCTTTTGCGAGTTCCATAGAAATCTTAGGAGAACGCTCCTGAGTGTAGTGAAAAAGGAAGCAGGTATCTGAAGTGGGATGGCATGCAAGAGGTAGAGCAGTCTGGGGAGGATAGTCATCTTGATTATGGCCGCACGACCAAACCAAGAGAAGTAACCCGACTGCCATCTAAATAAGTCTTCTCTGACTTTCTTAAGGAACTCCGGGAAATTACAACCAAACATGTCTCCTAATCTAGGCGTGAGCCAAATTCCCAAATATTTCAGGGCCTTCGGTTCCCATCTGAAGGGGGAGGCAGCCACCACCCGATTCAGCAATCGCTCAGGAAGTGAGACATTCAGGGCTTCCGACTTAGAGTAATTTATCTTAAGATTTGAAACGTAGCTATAATTGGCAAACTCCTGCATCAGATTTGGCAAGGAGATTATAGGGTTGGATAAAAAGAAAAGCAAATCATCCGCATAGGCGGCCACTTTGTACTCTTTAGTCGACACTCTGAAGCCCTGGATGTCTGTATTAGCTCTAACCATTCTAAGAAAGGGCTCAAGGGATAAAATGAACAGTAGAGGGGACAGGGGACATCCCTGTCTTGTGCCATTAGTTATCAGAACATTATCTGAAAAGGTACCATTGATTTTTAATCGAGCCGTTGGGGATTGGTATAGAGCAGAGATCCTGGCTAGCATATGTGGCCCCAGTCCTATCTTCGTGCAAGTGGCTAGCATAAAGTCCCAGGCCACGCGGTCGAAGGCCTTCTCCGCATCCGTGGACAGGAGAAGGCCCTCTATCTTCCCAGCATAAGCCGCATTAGACAATAGCATTGCCTTGATCACGTTGTCTTTAGCCTCTCGACCAGGCATGAAACCCACCTGATCCGGGTCGATAAGATTCGACAACATGGGACTTAATCTGGAGGCCAGAATCTTTGCGTACAATTTGACGTCTAGGTTTAGTAGTGAAATCGGGCGGTAGCTGGAGCACTCCGCTGGGTCTTTGCCCGGTTTGTGGATCACTGTGATATAAGCCGAAAGAAAGTCTGGGGTGACCCGTCTGGGAGCAGACAATGAGTTCAACGCAGCTGTAAGTGGTGCTACTATAAGCTGAGAGAAAGTCTTATAATAGATAGAGGTGTAGCCATCAGGGCCAGGACTTTTACCCGGTTTCAGCTGCTTAATGGCGAGTTCAACCTCTGAGGACGAGAGTGGCTACTCCAAAAGTGCAATGTCCGAGTCAGAAAGAGCAGGCATTCCACTTTTAGTTAAATATTCCTCCACCATCTGAGCCCTATCACTCCCCGGAGTCCCTCCTTTGTGTTGAGGTGGTAGGTTATACAACTTTGTGTAAAAATCATGAAAATGTTGTGCTATCGCTTCCGTGGCCACATCCAGCTTACCATCATGTCTCCTGATGCCCGAAATTAGGTTTCTAGCATTCTGTTCTCTCAGTGCCCTCGCGAGGAGCTTACCAGGTTTGTTCCCAAACTCATAATAGATTTTCTTTTTGAAAAATAAAAGACGCCTTGATCTAGTATCAAAGAGCTGTTGGAGGTCTTTCCTGAGATCTAGAAGCTCAGTCGCCGTGTTCGTGCTAAGAGACTGTTTATGGAGGTTTTCTAATTGTTTGATTTTACTCGTTATGGTGACTATTTGTCCCTCCCTTTCCCTTTTCCGGATTGCTCCCATTCTGATAAGTTCCCCTCTCAGGGTACATTTGTGAGCCTCCCAGACCACTAGTGGATCCATACCTGGGGTGGAGTTCCGCAGGAAGAAGTCCTTGATTGAGAAGGTCAAGGTCATTAGTAAGTCAGGGTCTGTTAGTAAGGACGCATTCAGACGCCACGACTGGGAGTGTGAGGGGGGGTAAGTACATTCAAGGTTAATGAGATTGGCGCATGGTCAGAGAAAGACTTGAAGCCTATATGTGTCTCTGAGACTCGGGTTAAATCCCGTTGGGATATGAAGAGGTAGTCAATGCGGGAGTGTCTGTTGTGTGGAGGTGAGAAGAACGTGAAGTCTTTATCTTCAGGATGATCAAACCGCCACGTGTCAATAAGTTGTAAGCTTTGGAGTAAGGTCTTGATCCTTTTAAGGATCCTGTAAGTAATGCAGGTTTTCCCATTAGAGGTGTCAACGGACGGATTGAGAGGGACATTGAAGTCGCCCCCCAGAATCAAGCAACCCGATGTAAATCCCAGGAGCTCTCGCACTATATGTTGGCAGAAGGTCACATGGGACCTATTCGGGAAATAAACATTGGCCAGTGTCAGAGGCGTGTTGTTGTATAGGCCCTTCAGAAAAACAAATCTACCCTTGGGATCTATTAGCTTCTCCTGCAAGGTAAAAGGGGCGTTTTTGCTAATCAGGGTGGTAACACCTTTTGCCTTGGAGTCGTCATTGGTAGCATGATATGCTTCTGTAAAAAAGGCGTTTGTCAGACTGGGGACATGATGCGTTCTAAAGTGGGTTTCCTGTAAAAACACAAAGTGTGGTCTACATTTCGTGAGCTCCCGTAATAGCGTGGAGCGTCTCTCGGGAATATTCATACCTTTAACATTGTGTGAAATCACGAGCGGACCTCGGCCGAGGTCGGAGTAGGCCATGTTGAAGGATCAGAGCGAGACGAGCCGGAGTACGCCTAAAAGACAAAACTGTCACAGTATAGTCAACAGCAGTACCCCAGAGTAAACCAAAGCCAAATATATTCTAAACCTAAAAAAGTATAAGAAAGAGAGGAAAGAGGGAGATAAGAGAAATGGGAGATGACAGAGAGAATCAGAGAATTCCCTGATCAGGCAGAACACACTGTCCTGAATAAGGAGTAAATTAGTGTGTCCAGGTCTGAACTGGCAGTCCCGGACACACTTGGTGGGGAGAGCGGGAGGCGCCCAACCACGAGGGCCTGGACCGGACTGGACAACAACCGTCGACCACCCCAATCCAGAAAAAGAAAAAATGTAAACGTAACACACAGCAAGGTATAGAAAAACAAATAAATGCAGTGCAACATGACACACACACAGCCTGCATGGAAAACAACAAACTGAAATATGCTGGCTCGAACCTGAGCTCAGAACACAACATATCCACCCAACCCAGAAAGAGAGTGCACAACTTAATCAGTGGGCATTAAACATCTCAGGAGAGTTGATCAGTGGTAGCCAGGGGTCGCCCCCTCCCTATCTAAACATAAAGAGAAGTAGGCCCCCACCCGAATCCAGTCCCCCCCAGTAACCCCAGGTGGTCTCACTGAAGCTTAATATCAAAAAAGAGTTCAACGTCAGGTGCATCCGGGTGTGAGGACCGACAATTAAGAGCCCACATTATAGTCGGCAACCTGGGGAAGGATGAGGGGACAGCACCAAAGACAATATCCCGGAAGGGGGGTGGGGGAGGCGGGAAAGGGGGGGGGTAGGAATGAGGGGGGAATGAAGGGAGGGGGGAGGTGGGGGGGGCAAGGAGGAGAGGGTGAGGGGGGTGTGAAGAGGGGGGGGAAGAGGAGGAGAGGGAGAGGGAGGGAGGGTAGGGAGAGGAGGGGGATGGTAGGGGGGAGGGAGGGAGGGGGGGAAGGAGGGGGGGGGGAAGGAGGAGGGGGTGATGGGGGAGGGAGGTACGAGACCCCCGGGCACCACTACAAGGCACATGAAGTTGTCCGCTCCCAAGTTAGCTGAATCTAGTCAATCCAACATTCAAGCCCGGGCGAGAGCATAACTGGAATCTGTCTCAGAAATGAGTGAACTGGGAAAAATGAACATCAAACGGAGCAGAGAGGGACTCGAAGGTCCTGATTTATGCTTCCACTTGTTCTCTGCGAACATCCCTCGACGATCTAGGTGTTCCAGCCAAGGAGCCCCCGGGGCGATACGGCTTCTGCTTCTTAAAGAGCCTCTTGTCTGGAGTAGAGTGAGGAGATCTTGAGGGTGATCTGTCACGGGGTGGATCCTGGAATTCTGCATACCAATCGGGCAAGGAGATTGGATCCAATCCCAAAGCTGCACAGAAGTCAGGTAACTCATCTGGTTCGCGCAAAACGTGCTGGATTCCATTGAAATAGACTGTTAAGGCGAATGGGAACTTCCAGGTGTATTTCAAATCGCACTCCCGTAATTTCTCCAGCAGAGGGCGCAAAGCTCTTCTGTTTCGCAGGGTGATCTGCGAGAGATCCTGAAACAATAAGATGTGGGCCCCATTAAACACAATCTGTTCAGTTCTCCTGGCCTTGCGCATAATCTCCTCCTTCAGAGTGAAACTCTGAAGGCAGCAAACAATGTCACGGGGAGGCGCAGAGTCCGGGCCCTTAGGTCTAAGTGCTCTGTGAGCTCTTATGAATTCAATCTCTGTTTCTTCCTGCCGTTCAAGCACGCTATTGAATACTCTCTGTAGAGCAGGGATGATTTGGGGGGGTTCCACCGACTCTGGGATCCCTCTCACACGGACATTATTTCTCCTCCCCCTATTATCCAAGTCTTCCAAATGTCTGTTTATTTCAATAAAGTGGTGATTGTGGGATATATTAATCTTCTCTAGCCGGCGAATCGCCTTGTCCCTGTGCTTCCCTGCAGACTCTGCCGCCGCCATTTTCTCATTCAGGGACAACAGGTTCGATTTCAAGTCCGTAATGGCGGCGGAGAACGTGGACTTAATGTCAGCCGCGATCACGGACATTGCTGCGAGCGTGACGGGCTGATCGGGGAGTGCTGAGCCCCTACCTGTGTCCTCGGGAGCAGACTGGGAATCCTCGCTGTACTCCTCCTCGAGTTGGTCCGGCGCCATTTTAGGTTTCCCCACGTTGTGGCTGCGGGTCCCTGTTTGAGCTTTAAACAGGTCCGGGATGTTCCTCGAGGTGGACCCTCGCCTCGAGCGTGAGTTCGGGGTGTTGTATAGCCGCTTGCCCGGCATCTGAGGTCGTTGGGTCGGGCGGATTAGCAGATGCAGGCTGCGTGTGTGCCGGAGCTCTCCTACTGTGCGACCATGTTCGTTGTGCGCCAAGCCACGCCCCTGTTGCAACTTTTTATCTCGCACGATATTTGCGCAGCAATTTTTTTAACGCGTTTTTTACGGAAAAAAAATGTTTTGTACTTAAAAAAAACAAAAAAAAAAAACAGTAAAGTTAGCCCAATGTTTTTGCATAATGTGAAAGATGAAGTTACGCCGAGTAAATAGATACCTAACATGTCACCCTTAAAAATTGCACACACTCGTGGAATGGCGCAAAACTTCGCTACTTAAAAAAATCCCCATAGGCGACGCTTTAAATATTTTTACTGGTTACATGATTTTAGTTACAGAGGAGGTCTAGGGCCAAAATGATTGCTCTCGCTCTAACGTCCGCAGAGATACCTCACATGTGTGGTTTGAAAACCGTTTTCATATGTGGGCGGGACTTACGTATGCGTTCGCTTCTGTATGCGAGCTCACGGGGACAGGGGCGCTTTAAAAAATATATATTTTTTTTTATTGTTCATTTTACTTTATTTATTTTAGTTTGACATGTTTTTCCGCCCCAAAAATTTTTTTGATCACTTTTATACCTATTACAAGGAACGTAAACATCCCTTGTAATAGGAATATGGCATGACAGGTCCTCTTTACAGTGAGATATGGGGTCAGTAAGACCCCACATCTCACCTCTAGGCTGGGAAGCCTGAAAAAACAAACAAAAAAAAAACAATCCTGGCTTTGATCGTAGCGGTGAGTCGGTAGAAGCACCGGAGGGCAGCGGGAGGGGGGGACATCCCCTCTCGCCTCCCGTAAGAATGATCAAGCAGCGGAACAGCCGCTATGATTGTTCTTATGGTGTAGGGAATCGCCGGCTGAAAAAGCTGATATCTGAATGATGCCTGTAGCTGCACCCATCATTCAGATATCCCCGCACAAAGTCAAGGACGTCATATGACGGCCGGCGGGCGGGAAGTGGGCATTGCGGAGTATTGCCGGGCATTGCAGGGCATTGCGGAGTATTGCGGACTATGGCAGGGTATTGCGGAGTATGGCAGGGTATTGCACGGGGTATTGCACAGGGTATTGCAGGGTATTGCAGAGTATTGTGCAGGGTATTGCAGAGTATTGTGCAGGGTATTGCGCAGGGTATTGCAGAGTATTGCGCAGGGTATTGCAGAGTATTGCGCAGGGTATTGCAGAGTATTGCGCAGGGTATTGCAGAGTATTTTGCAGAGTATTGCGCAGGGTATTGCAGAGTATTGCGCAGGGTATTGCAGAGTATTTTGCAGGGTATTGCGCAGGGTATTGCAGAGTATTTTGCAGGGTATTGCAGAGTATTTTGCAGGGTATTGCAGAGTATTGCGCAGGGTATTGCAGAGTATTGCGCAGGGTATTGCAGAGTATTGCACCAGGGTATTGCAGAGTATTGCACCAGGGTATTGGCAGGGTATTTTGCAGAGTATTGGCAGGGTATTTTGCAGAGTATTGGCAGGGTGTATTGCAGAGTATTGGCAGGGTATTGCACCAGGGATGGCTGAGCAGGGATGGATGGATGGCTGGATCTGTGACTGCAATTGTCACAGATCAAGCTCACAGAGCTGCTGCTGCCATCCGCTCCCTCCCCTCCCCTCTCACACTGTACCGATCGGTACAGAGAGGGGAGGGAGGAACCGGCGTCATCAAATGACGCCGGTCTGTTTACAAGTGATTGCTCCGTCATTTGACGGAGCGATCACGTGGTAAACGGCCGCTATCGGCGGCGATTTACCGCGATTCGTGATCCGCCGGGTCCTCTGAACCCGGCGGTCACTGAGTTTCCCGTGTGCGCGCCCCAGGGGGCGCTCGGGAGCGCGATTCTGGGAGGACGTTATATAACGTCCTCCCAGAGTTAAGCAACCACCTTGTCAACGTTATTTGTCGGCAGGTGGTTGTTAAGTGGTTAAAATAAAAGCATTGTGTTATTACCTTTTACGAATTCGTCTTGCAGTATTCTTATGATGGCTTGGCAGGTCTCAGGTATGATGCGGCCAGAGCAACTGGGCAGAGATTCCAGTGGTGAACTTGAGGTCTTCAAAACTTTGGGCAGTTGCCAGAAAACGAAGTGTTGCTACCAGTCTCTGCTCCGCTGTGATGCTACTTCTTAAGACAGTGTCCTTTTTGGTTATGAGGGGTGAAACTTGACACAGTAGCAGGGCTGGACTGGGACAAAAATTTGGCCCTGGACTTCATCCAGACCGGCCCACTTTAATTCAATAAAATGCTGCCCCCCTCCCCCCCAAAAAATCACGCCCACCAAAAGGCCCCTACATCCATTATTGTATATCATGAGAGGGTGAGCGAGCGAGAGAGAGAGAGGGAGGGTTGTGGGAAAGGGGGTGAGTGTAAGAGAGAGAGAGAGTGAGTGTAAAAGAGAGGGGGTGAGTGTAGGACCCCTTTCACACTGAGGCGTTTTTCAGGCGCTTTTGGGCTAAAAATAGCGCCTGTAAAGCGCCTGAAAAACGCCTCCGCTGCAGTCCCAGTGTGAAAGTCCAAGTGCTTTCACACTGGGGCGCTGCCAGGGCATTAAAAAAAGTCCTCCAAGCAGCATCTTTGGGGTGGTGGAGGAGCGGTGTACACACCGCTCCTGCCCATTGAAATGAATGGCCACCACTGCTGAAGCGCCTGCAAAGCACTTTGGCAGCAGCACTACACAGGCACATTTAACCTTTAATTTGGCTGCTAGCGGGGGTTAAAAGCGCCTGCTAGAAGCCGAATAGCACAGCTAAAACGACAGTAAAGTGCTGCTAAAACTAGCAACGTTTTACCGTCAATGTCCGCCTCAGTGTGAACGCAGCCTAAGAGTCAGGGAGTGAATGACACAGAGGAAAGGGCAGAGAGACAGAGGGGGGAGCTGAGAGACAGAGGGGGAGCTGAGAGACAGAGGGGGGAGCTGAGAGACAGAGGGGGGGAGCTGAGAGACAGAGGGGGGAGCTGAGAGACAGAGGGGGGGAGCTGGGAGACAGAGGGGGGAGCTGAGAGACAGAGGGGGGGAGCCGAGAGACAGAGGGGGGAGCCGAGAGACAGAGGGGGAGAGCCGAGAGACAGAGGAGGAGAGCCGAGAGACAGAGGAGGAGAGCCGAGAGACAGAGGAGGGGGCTGAGAGACAGAAGAGGGGGCTGAGAGACAGAGGAGGGAGCTGTGAGACAGAGGGGGGCTGAGAAATAGGGAGCTGAGAGACAGAAGGAGGGAGCTGAGAGACAGAAGGAGGGGGCTGAGAGACAGAGGAGGGGGCTGAGAGACAGAGGAGGGGGCTGAGAGACAGAGGAGGGGGCTGAGAGACAGAGGAGGGGGCTGAGAGACAGAAGGAGGGAGCTGAGAGACAGAGGAGGGGTCTGAGAGACAGAGGAGGGGTCTGAGAGACAGAGGAGGGGTCTGAGAGATGGAGGGGAGCTGAGAGACAGAGGAGGGGCTAAAAGAGGGGGGGACTGAGACACAGAGGGGGGGACTGAGAGACAGAGGGGGGGACTGAGAGACAGAGGGGGTCTGAGAGACGGGGGGACTGAGAGACAGAGGGGGTCTGAGAGACGGGGGGGGGGAGCTGAGAGATAGAGGAGGGGGCTGAGAGACAGAGGAGGGGGCTGAGAGACAGAGGAGGGGCTGAGAGACAGGGGGCTGAGAGACAGAGGAGGAGAGCTGAGAGACAGAGGAGGAGAGCTGAGAGACAGAGGGGGGTATTAGAGCTGAGAGACAGCTGAGAGACAGAGGAGGGGCTAAAAGAGGAAGGGGGACTGAGAGACAGAGGGGGGGACTGAGAGACAGAGGGGGGGACTGAGAGACAGAGGGGGGGAGCTGAGAGACAGAGGGGGGGAGCTGAGAGACAGAGGGGGGAGCTGAGAGACAGAGGGGGGGAGCTGAGAGACAGAGGGGGGGGGGCTGAAAGACAGAGGGGGGAGGGGCGTGGCCAAGCTATGGTGGAGTGAGGACGTGCGTGCTCTCAGCTCCGCTCACGCCGCAGCATTTTTCAGCTTTCCCCGGGGGATATTCGGCGGGGAACTTACCTGAGCATGTCCCAGCGAACGAGGGCATCCTCCCAGCCTCCGAAGGCAGACCGGGCGGCACAGGGAACGATGGATTCGTTCTGCACGGAGCCGCGGCGGACCGGGAGAACAGACTCCAAGATGGCGACGGAGAGGAAAGGCCCCAAACAGCACGGGGATGCAGCTTCTGGCCCGGCGGCCTCTCTTACTCCATCTGCTCAGCTGGTGAGTGACACAGCCCCCCCTGCATCCCTGGGCTCCCCTTCCCCGCAGGGATCAGGCCCGGATCCTATGGACTTGCTAGGTGATGAAAACCTGAAGAGACACATATGGTCTCTCCCTACTAGGGAGGACCTGGAGCGTTTCACTGCCAGGATTGAGAAGGCTTTCACCCAGGACATAGCCCAGCTTAAGACAGACACTGCACACTTGGGGGGCAGGCTGGAGACCTTAGAGCAGCGCTTTAAGGACTCTCTCTCTAGCATAGCCTTACTGCAAGAAACCTGTAATGCACAGAGCCACAAGATGGAGACCTTAATATCCCAATTGGATGATTTTGAGAATCGCAGCAGGCGAGCTAACATACGCATCAGAGGTATGCCGGAAGCCACTGGGCCGCGGGATATAATCCCTTCTTTGGAGGGGGTGTTCAGGGAAATACTGGGACTTCCAGCCACCACTCCGATAGAGATTGATCGGGCTCACAGAGCTCTGAAGCCACCTTCCCAGGACCCTGAATCCCCACGGGACATTATTTGTAAACTTCATAAGTACACTTTAAAGGATCGCATAATGCAGAAAATGAGGAACAAGCCTTATTTTGACTTTGATGGAGCTAAACTTTTCTTCTACCAAGATCTCTCCCGGCGCACTCTTATGCAACGCAGGGCTCTGCGACCCCTGTTGTCAGCTCTTCAGAATGCAGGCCTCTCCTACCGCTGGGGCTTTCTCTTTAGTAATGCATGAGGGGCGTCAGGAGACGCTGCGTACTAAAGATGATCTGCCACACTTCCTAAGGGCCCTGCACCTCGGGATGTGGACTTTCTGGATTGGAGAGGAGCTCCAGTCTCAACGGCTATCCCTCCCTCGCAGCCCTGGCAAACTGCACCAGGTCGGGGACGCAGGAGGAATAACAGGCGCCGCAATGTCAGCACCTCTTCTGGCCCTGCATCCACCAGAGACTGAGGTGTCCTTGCCCCTTGCTCTTCTATATTAGATGACCCATCTGCACCTTCTTCCTTAACTGGGGTTGACGGACCCTGGGATAGTTTTGTTTCCATTAGAGGAACTTTTTGTCTTGTTTTGTTTTGGGTGGTCCTGGCCTCCATAGACTGCACCGTGGGCTGTCGGACTCCCATTTTTTAAGGGGGGTTGGGGGTGGGTTTTGTTTGGTGCTTTGTAGCCCCCTGTCATCTGCAGAATCACCTCTTCCTGTCTAGGAGATTTGGCTTGGGACATGCACCGAGAGTGCCCCCGGATAGTACTTTGCTGCTTCATAAGAGGTGGCGTGGGGGGAGTGAGGTTCTTATCTCCCTCATGTTGGTCTATGTCCCCCCAGTAGGCCTACCCACAGTGGGTGTTTTCCCTTTAAGGGTTGGTGGGCTGCGACCAGGGGCCTTCCTTGTGGTGGGAGGACACACCTGGTCGGGTTCGCTTCGAGTGTCTTTCTTGGATGGGTTGGCTAGACATGGCTCGCTTAGGCGGGCTATGCCTCCTGACCCGCTTAACAATGTTCTTTTTTTTTGTTCTCATGTTGTTGCTTATTGTGTGTCTTTGTGTTGTCTCCCCTACCTGCCCTAATCTTTTCCTCTCTTCTTCCCACTTCCTCCTTTCTTTTCGTCTGAAGTTCTCTCAGGTACTCCTTCCACGGATCTGCTCCTGTTGGGTTCAACGGCTATTCCTTGGCTCTAACGGACATCCTCGGTCCCCATGGCTTCTGTTAAGGTAGTGTCTTATAATGTTCGGGGTCTTTGCTCTCCACACAAAAGGGGCAGGCTGTGGCTGGAATTGAAACGCTTGGGGGCGCAGATAGTATTTCTGCAGGAGACCCACTTTACAGTCCAATCCACCCCGAAACTCCCGACTCATTTATTCAACCAATGGTTCCTTAGCGCGTCCACGGTGCCTAAGGCCAAGGGAACGGCCATAGCCGTCCACAAGTCCTGCCCCTTCCGCCTTAAAGCACATTTCTCTGATCCTATGGGTAGGTTCGTCCTTTTGAAAGGGGAGATAGCTGGGACTCTTTACACCTTTGCTAACGTATATGCCCCTAACGCCAACCAGTTGGCCTTTGTGGATGCCGTACTGGATCGCCTTACTGATTTCCGGGAGGGCCGTCTGATCTTGGGGGGGGACTTTAATATCAGCCCAGATCCTTTATTCGACACTTCTCATAGTCGCTCAGCCCATTCTCATGCGTTCCTGAAAAGGTTTAAGAAAACTATACAATCCCATTTCCTGTTCGATAGCTGGCGGGTGCTCCAACCTTTAGCGAGAGACTATAGCTATTATTCTAGAGTGCATGACGTGTACACTCGTATAGACCTCATTTTTGTAAATCAGCACACCCTCGAGCTACTGCAGGCGGCATCCATAGAGAACATAACTATTTCTGACCATGCTGCGATCACAATCACCTTTGAGGTGTCTCAGGGCGCGCAGCGCCCATGGTCATGGCGCCTGAACGAGAATCTATTGGATGACACTGTAGTGGTGGCGGAGGTCTCGGAAGTCATGTCGCACTATTTTAAGGAAAACACTACGGATAGTGTACGTGAGGGGATGGTTTGGGAGGGCCACAAAGCTGTCATGAGGGGGGAGCTGATTTCACAAGGGGCTAGATGCAAGAGGGCGCGACAAGCAGATTTTCAGAGGATCTTGACCAATCTCCAACAGGCAGAGCTTCGTCATAAGCGTTGTGGGGACCCGGAGGCTTTGGAGAGACTGCTGGAGCTTCTGGGACTTTTTTCTCAATACTTGGACCGTAAGGCTTGCAGACAGCTCCGTTACCTTTCTCATAAGTATTATGAGCATGGTAACAAATGCAGTAGGATGCTTGCTAGGGCCCCTCAGAAAACGCAGGGCCCAGACTTATATTCACAGACTTCAATCCGCTTCAGGTGGAGTTGTTTGTCAATCCTCCAAGATTGCCTCTCTGTTCCGGGATTACTATGCGAAGCTCTACTCTTTGGATTCGGATGCTACACCGGAGTCCGCGGCCTCTAGATACAGTGCTGTTAAGGAATATTTGGTAACTTCGGGGCTCCCCTCCTTGTCGGAGGTACAGCAGGCGGAATTGGAGTCCCCTGTGCAGCCCTCCGACATCGAGGCGATTGTTAAATCCTTGCCGAATGGGAAAAGCCCGGGGCCAGATGGATACTCAAAGGCGTACTACAGTACATTTCTCCCGATTTTAGTCGGCCCCATGTGTAGATATTTTAACTCGATTGCAGGGGGAGACCCGATCCCTCCTGAGGCCTTGTTGGCTCATATATCGGTTCTCCCCAAAGAGGGCAAGGACCCTTCTCTGGCACAGAGTTATCGACCAATATCGCTACTGAACCTGGATGTTAAAATCCTTGCTAAAATATTGGCTAATCGCCTTAAACATCTAGTTCCAAATTTAGTACACCCAGACCAAACAGGGTTTGTCATGGGGCGCGAGGCCCGAGACAACTCGCTGCGAGCTATACACCTGATTCATTGGGCGCGCTCTAATCCAAATCAGTCCCCATACCTGGTCCTCTCAACGGACGCGGAGAAGGCTTTTGACCGGGTTGACTGGTCCTTTCTGCGTGCGGTCCTGGAGTCTGTGGGTCTGGGCCCTTTCATGTTGACTTGGATCATGGCCTTTTACGCTACCCCAAGTGCCCAGGTCAAGGTGAATGGCATCCTCTCCTCGCGGTTTCCGATTAAAAATGGTACGAGACAGGGCTGCCCCCTCTCGCCCCTCCTGTTTGCCCTTACCCTGGAGCCTCTGTTGCGCAGGGTGAGGGCCAACCAGGACATTAAGGGATTGACAGTGGGGAGCATGGAGCATAAGCTATCGGCTTATGCAGATGACGTCCTGTTTCATCTCACCGAACCCCTTATCTCGTTGCCGAACCTCATGAAAGAACTCCATGAGTTTGGAGCATTGTCCAATTTTAAAATCAACTACTCAAAGTCTGAGATTCTGCCGATAGTGCTTCCCCTGTCACTCAAAGATAGCCTGAAAGCGGCGTTCCCTTTCAAGTGGGCTAGGTCCTCCATAAGGTACCTGGGTATCCAACTGACCGACCGGTTTGAGACCCTGTATCAGGCCAATTATCCCTCCCTATTGACGACCATCAAAACCGACCTATCTCATTGGACTAAAACATCCTTTACGTGGCTCGGGCGGGTGAACATTGTTAAGATGAATGTGCTCCCCAGGGTCCTTTTCTACTTGCAGATGTTGCCAGTCCCCCTGCCGAGCACCTTCTTCACTACAATTAATAGCGTGCTCATAGATTTTGTGTGGAGTGCAAAGAAGCCTAGAATAGCCATGAGGGTGCTTAAGCGCTCTAAGAGGGCTGGGGGTCCCAGACATTCGACGGTATTACAGGGCCATTGTCCTTCAAAGGATTCTGAACTGGAGGTTCCACACCCGTACTAGACTTTGGGTTCCCCTGGAGAAGAGCATGGCGGGAAGAGATTTGGCCTATGCCCCATGGCTAGCGAAGGAGCATAGGGGGCTGTCTGATTTGTCATCCCCCCTAACGAGACAGGCCCTTAGGGTTTGGGACAGGATTAACACGCTATACTCTTTAGCTCCTCCTGGGTCCCCATTGGCCCCACTAGGGGGCTTTTGTTGGTTCCCCCCGGGGGAGCAGAGAGCCTTTTTTAGGAACTGGTTGGATGACCCTAATGCTCCCTGTGGCAAACTTTTGGAGGGTGGGAGACTCCCCCCGTTGGATTCGTTTAGGGCACGCCATGGCACTTTTCCAATGGATTTCTGGCGATACGCGCAGCTTAGCCATTTTTTTGCAACGCAGGTCACCCCTATTCGTACCCCATCTCAACTCTCGCCCTTTGAGCTTCTCTTTGTCGCGGAGGAGCCCATCTCCCACATGATATCCGAGCTCTATCAGCTACTCGGTTCATCCGTGATGGAGACTAAGCCGGCCTACATCAGGGAATGGGAGCGTGATCTGGGGACAGAGTTCACGGAGGCACAGCTGGCTCCCCTGTACCGACTAACCCACTCTAGCTCCATAGAGTCTAGAACGCAAGAAACGAATTACAAGTTACTGACAAGGTGGTACAGGATGCCTGCTGTGCTCTCACGCATATACCCCACTGTATCTGATCGTTGCTGGAGAGGCTGTGGCCTCCGTGGCACTTTGATTCATATATGGTGGGAATGCCCGAAAATTCAGCCCTTTTGGGAAACAATTCAGCACAAATCAAGGCCATACTGGATATAGATGTCCCACTTTTGCCCATACATTTCCTTCTCCATGTGCCGTCTGTGTCGACCAGTAGTTACAGGGGATGCGTACTGCCACATCTCCTGAACGCCGCTAGGCGTTTGATCCCTATTTACTGGAAGCAGGCTCATGTTCCGGGGCTCGAGGATTGGTCCAAGAGGGTGCGGGAAATTAAGGAAGCTGAAGAATGGGTGGCGAATTGTAGTAGCAAGAGTGAGCGCTTTCAGGTCATCTGGGCTGCCTGGTTGCAGCACACTTCAGGTGGGGAGTTGGTTCCATCTAATCTAGATACTGCCCTGTTGGAACTTGCAGAGCCCTCCCTTCGGGGACGTAGGGTTGTAGTGGCGCAGGCCCCGGAGACGGAGTCTGATGATGTAGGAGCCCGGCTAGTGAGATAAGCACTGCTAGCCTTTTCTGGGCTGGCGGAGTCACATGACGCAGGGGGAGCATGCCTGATGGAAGAGGTCCTATTTCCCTCTACTTCTCTCTTCTATTCCCCTTTTCTGGCTTTCTTACCCTGCTGTTTCCCGTTTATGTTTGTTTGTCTTGTCTGTGCTTTTATTTTTATTTTTATTATTAACTCAATATGTGGATTCTCACTTATTTGTTCAGCTCAGGTTGTTTACTGGCTGCAGGGGTCGGCCCCATGCTCGGGTCAACTCTTATTAAGCAGTGGGAGTCTCCTCTCCTTCTGCTTGGGAGAGGAGGCTCCTAGACGAGCAGGGTCCCCCCACCTCTTTGTGTCCAAGGGCCGGTTTTGGCCCGGGGAGGGTTTGATGGAGGCTACTTGGGCCCCCTCTATCCATATGGGGCACGGGGATGTGGGGTCCCCTTGATAAGCTCAGTCCATGACCCCGGTAATTGTTAGCGGACTAGTAAGCAAGTTACGGGGGTGAGGTTCCCCCCGATGGTTTCATTACATTGTCTGGAAAATGGTACCTGTCTCTTTTGATGCCGAGTTATACCTTTTGCACCGTACAGGATTGTATGCTTGATGTGGACCATGTATGCCATAAGTTGCACTTTTGTTTGTGTGTATATGTTTTTGCTCAATAAATACAGATTATACAAAAAAAAAGAAAGACAGAGGGGGGAGCTGAGAGACAGAGGGGGGAGCTGAGAGACAGAGGGGGGAGCTGAGAGACAGAGGGGGGAGCTGAGAGACAGAGGGGGAGCTGAGAGACAGAGGGGGGAGCTGAGAGACAGAGGAGGGGGCTGAGAGACAGTGGAGGGGTCTGAGAGACAGAGGGGGGTCTAAGAGACAGAGGGCGACCTGAGAGACAGAGGGGGGCTGAGAGACTGAGGGGGGCTAAGAGACAGAGGGGGAGCTGAGAGACAGGGGAGCTGAGAGATGAGGGGGCTGAGAGACAGAGGAGGGGGCTGAGAGACAGAGGAGGGGGCTGAGAGACAGGGGGGGCTGAGAGACAGAGGGGGGGGCTGAGAGACAGAGGGGGGGCTGAGAGACAGAAGGGGGAGCTGAGAGACGGAGGAGGAGAGCTGAGAGACAGAGGAGGAGAGCTGAGAGACAGAGGAGGAGAGCTGAGAGACAGAGGAGGAGAGCTGAGAGACAAAGGAGGAGAGCTGAGAGACAGAGGAGGAGAGCTGAGAGACAGAGGAGAGCTGAAAGACAGAGGAGAGCTGAGAGACAGAGGAGGGGTCTGAGAGACAGGGGGGTCTGAGAGATAGAGGTGAGCTGAGAAAAAGAGGGGGGACTGAGAGACAGAGGGGGGTCTGAGAGACAGAGAGGGTCTGAGAGACAGAGGGGGGTCTAAGAGACAGAGGGCAAGCTGAGAGACAGAGGGCGAGCTGAGAGACAGAGGGGGGGGCTGAGAGACAGAGGGGGGGCTGAGAGACAATGGGAGGGAGGTGAGAGACAGAGGGGGAGCTGAGAGACGGGGAGCTGAGAGATAGGGGGGAGCTGAGAGACAGAGGAGGGGGCTGAGAGACAGAGGAGGGGGCTGAGAGACAGAGGAGGGGGCTGAGAGACAGAGGAGGGGGCTTAGAGACAGAGGAGGGGGCTGAGAGATAGAGGAGGGGGCTGAGAGATAGAGGAGGGGGCTGAGAGATAGAGGAGGGGGCTGAGAGATAGAGGAGGGGGCTGAGAGATAGAGGAGGGGGCTGAGAGATAGAGGAGGGGGCTGAGAGACAGAGGAGGGGGCTGAGAGACAGAGGAGGGGGCTGAGAGACAGAGGAGGGGGCTGAGAGACAGGGGAGCTGAGAGACAGAGGAGGGGTCTGAGAGACAGAGGAGGAGTCTGAGAGACAGGGGAGCTGAGAGACGGAGGGGGGAGCTGAGAGACGGAGGGGGGAGCTGAGAGACGGAGGGGGGAGCTGAGATATGGAGGAGGGGCTGAGAGACAGGGGGAGCTGAGAGAAAGTGGGGGGAGCTGAGAGACAGAGGGGGGAGCTGAGAGACAGAGGGGGTCTGAGAGACAGAGGGGAGCTGAGAAACAGAGGGAGGGAGCTGAAAGACGGAGGGGGGAGCTGAGAGACGGAGGGGGAGCTGAGAGACGGAGGGGGGAGCTGAGAGACGGAGGGGGGAGCTGAGAGACGGAGGGGGGCTGAGAGACAGTGGGGGGGGGCTGAGAGACAGTGGGGGGAATGAGAGACAGAGGAGGAGAGCTGAGAGACAGAGGAGGAGAGCTGAGAGACAGAGGAGGAGAGATGAGAGACAGAGGAGGAGAGCTGACAGACAGAGGAGGAGAGCTGAGAGACAGTGGGGGGCTGAGAAGCAGAGGGGGGGGTGAGAGACAGAGGGGGCAGAGAGACAGAGGGAGGGAGCTGAGAGACAGAGGGAGGGAGCTGAGAGACAGAGGGGGAGAGCTGAGAGACAGAGGGGGAGAGCTGAGAGACAGAGGAGGGGGCTGAGAGACAGTGGGGGTCTGAGAGACAGAGGAGGGGTCTGAGAGACATAGGGGGAGCTGAGAGACAGAGGGGGAGCTGAGAGACAGAGGGGGAGCTAAGAGACAATGGGAGGGAGTTGAGAGACAATGAGGGGGAGCTGAGAGACGGGGAGCTGAGAGACAGGGGGGAGCTGAGAGACAGAGGAGGGGGCTGAGAGACAGAGGAGGGGGCTGAGAGACAGAGGAGGGGTCTGAGAGACAGAAGGAGGGGTCTGAGAGACAGAAGGAGGGGTCTGAGAGACAGAAGGAGGGGTCTGAGAGACAGAGGGGGAGAGCTGAGAGACAGAGGGGGAGAGCTGAGAGACAGAGGGGGCTGAGAGACAGTGGGGGTCTGAGAGACAGAGGAGGGGTTTGAGAGACAGAGGGGGAGCTGAGAGACAGAGGGGGAGCTGAGAGACAGAGGGGGAGCTGAGAGACAGAGGGGGAGCTGAGAGACAGAGGGGAGCTGAGAGACAGAGGAGGGTCTGACAGACAGAGTAGGGTCTGAGAGACAGAGGAGGGGGCTGAAAGGGGGGGACTGAGAGACAGAGGGGGCAGAGAGACAGAGGGGAGGGCTGAGACTGACCACATAGCACTGTCCCTTTCTGCAGTCCCTCCTCTGCTCACCTCCCCGCTGTCTCAGTGTTCTGGCATGTTTGTGTAGGATGCCAGGTACCTGATGGCCAGCAGCGGCAGCGCTGAGTCTCCCTCTTGATCCGGGGGGTGCTCTCGCTGCTCTGCTCCTTACAGTGGCGCATGTTCTCTTCCTCCGGGCTCCCAGTCAGCCTGTCCTCCAGTCCAGGCCGCATAGTTCCTGGAGCAGAGAGGAGGTGGAGGAATCGAGGTTCTGGGAGCGTCGGGGTGGCTGCGCTCGCTACTGTTCGCCTTATTGGTCAGGGAGGGGGTGGAGCTCTTCTCCCTCCTCGGAATTTTACATCCAACTGCCCTTCTCGCTGGCCACCTTCCCTGAATCCCCGCCGCTGTTTGCTGCCATGCTCCCACTGTCGCCGAACGGCATAAAAAAACGGGCCACAAAAAAACAAAAAAAAATTGTGGGACGCTGTTTGCTGCCACGCTCCCGCCAAACTGCATAAAAAAAACAGGCCACAAATAATTTTTTTTTTTTGTGTTTTTTTTTTTTTTTAAACGGCCCACTGAGCCATCGGCCCACCGGGAAACTCCCGGTAGTCCCTATGGCCAGTCCATCCCTGCTCAGTAGCAGCTGAAAGGACTCATAAGGCATCCTCAGATAGTTCCGATAATCATCGGGATTGTTTTCCTTTAGCTCTTGAACCAATCTCATATGTGAGAAAATATCACGGTTCTTCAGCCACTCTTTACTCCATAACCTTCGCCTTTTTTTGGGGGGCTCCTCTGCTTGCTGTATAGCCATCACTCCAAGCATTACTATGGCAATGGTCCTCTCATCCACATCCATATTGAAGGTGGTGCTGATGTAGGTGATGCAGTAGAGATGCTCAATACGCACAAGGTTCGTTCTGACGAACGCACGTTGCTTCTCTGGGCATATACGTAAATCACAGGAAGCCAGGGAGCAGAGGTCAAATATATTTTGTCACTTCCTTTTTAGATGCAAAAATCGCACGAAAAAACGATACATTAATGTTCACAAACGATTTATCGTTCGAATATCGTTACTTAGCTGATGGCGTGATCATTTGCTCTCACGAACGTATGTTCATTTTTCGAGAGCGCTCTCGCCCCATTTTTCGTCTAGTGTATGGCCAGCATAAGTGTGGTTGCCTGTACCGTTCCTTTTAGTGTATAGTTATCATTGTAGACTGTGAGTTGAGACCCCAGAGCACTTGCACTGACAGTTCCACCAGTGTCCAGCTCCCTTTTCCAGTGGTAGTCTTTTCTCAAAGCCCAGCACAGCTATACTGTATGTGTGCACTGGAGCCCCCAGTCCCCCTGTGTCCTGTGAGGATGGCTCTTTTTTATTTCTTAAAGCGGTTGTATACCCTCATATACTACTTGCACCTACAGGTAAGCCTACATTAAGGCTTACCTGTAGGTGCTTGCAATATCTCCTTAACCTACATGGTTAAGGAGATATTTGCAGAAAATCGGGCACCGATGTCTACGGCGCATGCGCGCCGTAGACGCCAGCGCAGGCGCACTGAGCGCACCGGGTCTTGAATGGGAGCCTGCCCGAAAGTGCCGGAATTTGCGTGAATGCGCAGGATCGTGACGGTTCCACGCGCATGCACGGGAGTGACATAATCGCCGCTCCGGCCAGTCACAGCGCCGGAGCGGCGATACCCGGAAGTCACGCCGGGTATCATGGCAGCGGCGGAGGAAAGGAACGAGGGTCGGTGCGGGTTCTTCGATCTAAGGTAAGTAATTGATAATGAGCTAGTATACTAGTCATACTAGCTCATTATGCCTTTGCCTTGCAGGTTGTTTTTTTTTTTGGGGGTATACATCCGCTTTAATTTTCTCATGAATTAGGATGTACAATGCATCCTTAGTGATGAGAGAACACTGGCTGGGAATCTATGATCAGCTCCTCCCATCCTGTATATGCCCCCTGGCTACACAGGAACAGTGTCCCTCCCTGGAAGTGATATCACTAGCTTTCAGAAACCACACCCACTGGCTGCTTTTAGACTCAGAAGGAAGAAGAATTGAAGTCATATGACGGCACTGGATACTACAAGATAAAGGTAGAAAAAGTGGGATTTTTTCATTTTGAGGCATAAGGCTGAACTTAGCTCACATTAATGATTGCAGGGAAGTATTTACGTGTTAGGGCTCTTTCACACGGGGCGGATCCGTGAAGATCCGCCCTGTGAAGCTCCGCTTGCTCAGCGGGGATCGCTCAGTTGATCCCCGCTGAGCCGGCGGATGACAGGGCAGTCCCCGCACACTGTGCAGGGACCGCCCTGTCAGAGCGCCACTCTCCCCTATGGGGAGATCGGATGAACACGGACCGTCTGTCCGTGTTCATCCAATCCGCTCCGCCGACGGAAGGAAAAATAGGGTTTTCCTCCGTCACACTTTGGCGGAGCGGATGTCAGCGGACATGTCACCGCTGACATCCGTGGCTCCATAGGGCTACATGGAGCGTCCGTCCAGGTCCACCTAAAAAACTGACAGGCGGACCTGAACGGACCCTCCGTGTGAAAGGGGCCTTAGGGTGGACTTCCACTTTAAGTCCATCAAGGTCTAGCTCTAGTTTTCATAAATTCCCCCCATTGTGTAGTAGTGTACTTACACCTGTGTGTTGTGGGGCACTGAAAGACAGGTACAATTGCTTATGCTGTATATATGTATTGGAATGCAATTCAGAATGAATAGCAAAGCACTGCAACACACATATACCTCATGCACATAGGGGATCCTACAGTGACTCCATGGGGGTGTCAAAAGAAATACTGCACTTCAGACTTCACTGTAAGACAGTTTCAGCTTTGCAAGCCTTGAGAGTTTTTTTTGGAAGGTCATTAGCAATGGAAATGTTTTCCGTTCTCTATAAGGCCGGGTTCACATCTATGCGAACTGAATGCGCATTTCACCGCATTCAATTTGCATAGCAGGAGAATGTGACTGGCTCTCTATGGAGCCAGTTCACATATCTCTGCAGTGGGTCTGGTGCGGTGTGCCGGAAAAACGTGTGCCTTTTTTGGTGCGTTTCAGGTTCGATATCAGCCCAAAATTCGGGCTGAAATCGGACCTGAACCGGTGAACCAGCACAGGCAGCGGTGTGAACCCGGCCTAAAGGTTTCCTTTACAATACTGAGTGATTAAACACGATAGGGGAAAATGCTAAAAGTGCCATAGACCAATTTTTCTCAACTCCAGTCCTCAAGTACCCCCAACAGGTTATGTTTTCAGGCTTTCCATTATTTTGCACAGGTGATTTGATCAGTTTCACTGCCTTAGTAATTACCACAGCCATTTCATCTGAGGGAAATCCTGAAAACACCTGTCGGGGGTACTTGAGGACTGGAGTTGAGAAACATTACCATAGACAACCTTAGGCCCCTTTCACACGGGACGGATCCGTGAAGATCCGCCCCGTGAAGCTCCGCTTGCTCAGCGGGGATCGTTCCGTTGATCCCCGCTGAGCCGACGGATGACTGGGCGGTCCCCGCACACTGTGCAGGGACCGCCCTGTCAGAGCGCCGCTCTCCCCTATGGGGAATCGGATGACGACGGACCGCTGACATCCGTGCTTCCATAGGGGTGCATGGAGGATCTGTTTCAGGTCCGCCTAAAAAACTGACAGGCGGACCTGAACGGACCTCCGTGTGAAAGAGCCCTTAAGGTTGGTTTCACATATGAGCCACATGCGGCTCACAGCAGGGGTCTGTCCGATGCGTCCTGGTTCACCATTTCAGGTCCGATTTCAGCCCGAATTTTTGGCTGAATTCGGACCTAAAACGGACCAAAAGATGCACAGCTTTTTGTGCAAATTGCACCGGACCTGCTGCGGAGATATGTGAACCGGCTCCAAAGAGCAGTCAAAATCTCCTGCTCCAATTCCCTTGGTGTGAACCCTGTCTTTAATTTCCACTATTCCAAAATTGTTAGTGCTTGTGGAATCACAGAGAAATACATTAATCTATTAGTGTCAGGCACTAAGGTCGGAGTGTCCATACTGGACACTTCTTCCTCAGTGTGCCCCCTCCCTGGGCACTTCACCCATCACACTGACAGGTGCAAGGGGTGGGCAGAGTTTGATGGGGAACCATCAAGACCATCTGGTTGGTGTACAGCACATGTCAGTGAATGGATCTATAGCCGCTTCTCAGTACAGTAGCAGCTTATGCATCCACCCAGCACCATGTGCTGTCACTCAAAGGATGGACCGGATATGAATCTAGTCCCACAGTTGCTCATCGCCGGACAGCATGTCACGTCTTCCCCATCATCTCCAATGTCTCCGGAGGCAGCCGGAGTTGGTGGGTGGAGCTGGGGGTGTGGGTGCCCCCTCCACTCCTCCCACAGACTCGTTCACTCTGGCTGATCCCACAGCTGAAGGAGAAAGAAATGAGGACACAGCAGCCAGAGTGTCTTCATCTCCAGGCATGCTGTAAGTTACTGCACTGCTACGTCCTAACCTGGCACCATACCACCCCAGCCTGCCCTATGCCACCGCACCCTGCCCTATGCGTGCCACCCCAACCTGCCTTATGCCACTGCACCCTGCCCTATGCCACTGCACCCTGTCCTATGCCACTGCAAACCTGCCCTATGCCACCGCAAACTGCTCTATGCCACCGCAAACTGCTCTATGCCACCGCAAACTGCTCTATACCACCCCAACCTGCCCTATGCCACTGCAACCTGCTCTATGCCACCACACCCTGCCCTATATCACCCCAACCTGCCCTATGCCACCCAGCCTGCCATATACCACCGCAAACTGCCCTATGCCACCCCAACCTGCCCTATGCCACCCAGCCTGCCCTATACCACCGCAAACTGCCCTATACCACCCCAGCCTGCCCTATGTCACCGCAACCTGCCCTATATTACCCCAACCTGCCCTATATCGCCCCAGCCGGCCCAATACCACCCTATACTTTAATTTACAGGGGTCATTTGGGGGTGCGCCTCGTGACCGTGCGCTGCCTGCAGGGCGCTGGGCAGGATAGACAGGAGGGGGGTGACACCATGTTTTGCCGCACCAGGTGACACCAACTCTAGTGACGCCACTGCCCCAGTGCACTCTCAGCTGCGAGTCGGAGCCGCACTCGAGTGACTGTGACACCCGTCGGCACATCAGGGGGCCGGAACCCGCAACGATCCCCTTCTCTCTGGCAAGGTGGCCGCGGCACTGATGATCTGATCAGTCTCGGCTCGGCTGTCTCACACAGCCGAGCAGAGTGAAGCCGCCTCTCCCTCCTCCTTTATGTCCACACAGGGGGAGGGGACCCAACATGCAGTCCTGCGCTGATCTGAGGTACATTATGGGTCTGAAGGGGGGGTCTGTATTGTAGGGGGGGTTTCTGTATTGTAGGGGTGGTCTGAAATGTAGGGGCGGTTCTGTATTGTAGGGGTTCTGTATTGTAGGGGGGTCTGAAATGTCGGGGGTTCTGTATTGTAGGGGGGGGGTCTGTATTGTAAGGGGGTTCTATATTGTAGGGGGGGGTCTTAAATGTAGGGGGGTTCTGTATTGTAGGGGGGTTCTAAAATTTAGGGGGGGTTCTGTATTGTAGGGGTTCTGTATTGTAGGGGGGTCTGAAATGTCGGGGGTTCTGTATTGTAGGGGGGGTCTGTATTGTAAGGGGGTTCTATATTGTAGGGGGGGTCTTAAATGTAGGGGGGTTCTGTATTGTAGGGGGGTTCTAAAATTTAGGGGGGTTCTGTATTGTAGGGGGGTCTGAAATGTAGGGGGGTTCTGTATTGTAGGGGGGTTCTGTAATGTAGGGGGGTTCTGTATTGAAGGGGGTCTGAAATGTAGGGGGAGTTCTGTATTGTAGGGGGGTCTGAAATGTAGGGGGTTCTGTATTGTAGGGGGGTCTGAAATGTAGGGGGGGGTCTGAAATGTAGGGGGGATTCTGTATTGTAGGGGGGAATCTGTAATGTAGGGGTCTGTACTGTAGGGAGGGGGAGGGGGTATGTACTGTAGGGAGGTCTGTGTAACATGCAGGGGGTCCAGAACTTTTAGGGGGTGTCTGTGTAACAAACTGTGGGGGGCTGTGTAATGTAAAGGGGTCCAGAGGTGCGGTGCTATGTAATGTAAAGGGGCCCAGAGGTGCAGGTTGCTGTGTAATGTAAAGGGGTCCAGAGGTGCAGGGTGCTGTGTAATGTAAAGGGGTCCAGAGGTGCAGGGTGCTGTGTAATGTAAAGGGGCCCAGAGGTGCAGGGTGCTGTGTAATGTAAAAGGGTCCAGAGGTGCGGTGCTATGTAATGTAAAGGGGTCCAGAGGTACAAGGTGCTGGAACCCCACACCCCATCATTAACTGCCGCCGCGAAGCGCCGCCGCCGCGCCCCCCCCCCCCCCCCCGGGCTGCTCAGTCTAAAATGCCCGGGCCTAACTTTTGTCCCAGTCCGGGCCTGGTCCCTGCCACTAGGTAGCTTTATCAACACCTGCAGGTAGTTCTTGATAATGCCCCAATCTACTTTGGATCAAGGGGTTGACCTGTCTCTGAATCCCTATCAGGCTCTGCCCACCCAGCTACAAAACTTCAAAAATGCACTCACAAAATCCTAGTGCACATTAGAACATTAACAGACAACATGCACATCAAGGGGTTGATAATGCTATTCAAGAGATCAGGGCGAGCTGTAGGATACTGGTGAGAATAGCATTATCAACCCCTTTTTTGTCGGGGCTTAAGGTGCCACAGTGGGGATGCCATCAAACAGCGCTTGCTAATACCTGTAACATAGGCTGGAGTCGCAGTCATGTATTATGATGAAACTCCATACTTAGAAGCGAGCGGGGCAACTTGCACAGGTAACACTTTGTAATCCATGGCCATACTCCTGACACTACTACATTATGGACACAACTTCTGCTAGACATCACCTCTTCTCTAAGAACCGGTTCACACTAGTGCAGGTGGCTGCGGGAATTGCAGATGTCCCCACACCTGCAACCACCTGCAGCCAAATCGCACTGCTGTGTAGAGACGTAGCACGTTTGCGGGTACCACAGGGAAATTGCATGGTGCAAAAGCACCATGCGATTTCCCTGTGGCCGCGTTTTTGTAAAGGTGCAAACACCTTTTTTTTTTTGCAGGAAACACAGGGATACAAATACATTTTTTTTATTGTATTGATTTGAAATATTCAGCTTTTTTTATATGCTTAATTTATATTTTATTATTCATTCTCAGAAGTCTCTGCCTTCTGCAATCCCACTTGCTGGACCACATCATTGTCGGTAGCAGTGTACCCATGACCATCAATGCCTGGTCAAGCAAGCACAGGCTGAGATTATATTGTTCAATGCACTTTGGGTGAACTTTTCGGGGTTAGGAAGGATGCTGCAAGAGGGATGCTACTGGACTTTATGGGGTTTGGGGTGGGAAATACTGTTAAAGCGGAGCTTCACCCAAAAGAGGAAGCTCCACTTCTTCACACCCTATAGCCTCCCCACTGCCACACTTGCCACTTTTTGGGGGGAGTGGGAACCTGGTTTTGACACGTACCCGCTCCCACTTACAGGTAAGATTGCCTAGCATTTCCGGCCCCACCTCCTTCCCCCCACTTCCTTCTGGGACACACACAGGTCCCAGATGATGGCGGGACCATTCAGAAAGTGCAGCGCGACTCGCGTATGCGCAGTGGGAAACCAGCTATGAAGCCTAAAGGCTTCACTGCCAGTTTCACTTACAATGCCGGCACCTGCACCCAAAGCCAATTGACAAATCGGCTCAGGGTGCCGAAATCGCAGTATCCCTGGACAGGTAAGTGTCTTTATATTAGAACATTATTTGCAGTTCCCGACTTTTAATTTTTTTTTTCTTTCAGATTGGAGTTCCTCTTTAACTCTGTCACCTTCACATATTTCATCTTGTTGTCATCATCATGAGAGTCCTTTTCCATAAAGCCGTGTACACACGATCGGATTTCCTATGGATTGTAATCCGATGGATTTTTCCATCGGAAATCCGATGAAGCTGACTTCCATCAGTCTTGCCTAAACACCATCAGTCAAAAAACCGATCGTCCCAAACGCCGTGAAGTAAAACACTCCGACGAGCCAAGAAAAATTAAGTTCAATGCTTCTGAGCATGCGTCGACTTGATTCTGAGCATGCGTGGGTTTTTTATCCGATGGATTTCCACACAAACGATCGGATTTTGCTATTGTTTTTTTTCCCTTCGGAAAAATGTAAAACATGTTCTATTTTTTCACACCGGTGGAAAAAAGACTGATGGGGCCCATACACGATCGGTTCGTCCGATGAAAACAGTCCATCGGACTGTTTTCATCTGTAAAACCGATCGTGTGTACACGGCTTTACACATCCCAAATTTAAATTTGTTATATTTCTGCTTTTCTTTACATGGAAAATATATTATGCCCCGTACACACAAGCGTTTTTCCTGTCGGAAAAAAAAATTATAGTTTTTCCGACGGAATTCCTCTCAAGCCTGCCTTGCATACACACGGTCACACAAAAGTCTGGTGAACTTTTGACTACCAAGAACGCGGTGACGTAAAAGACTACGACGAGCCGACAAAATGGAGTTCTATGCTTCCGAGCATGCGTTGAATTGTTTCCGAGCATGAGTGTGTTTTTTTTCCCGTCGGAAAAACATACAGACGAACGGTTTTCCCGCTAGGATTTTTTCCTGATGGGGAAAAAAGAGATCCTGCTCTCTCGCAGTTTTCCTGTTGGAACAAGTCCAATGGAGCAATGGGATTCCCGACTAAAAGCTCTGAGTTTTTCCGACGGGAAAACTGGTCGTGTGTATAGCGGCCTCACCCCCCGTCCCCTTGTGAATAAAACGGCTGGCTTGTCTAGGGGTATGCGGGAGGAGGATGAGGTTTACTACGGCCTATGTCCTCTAATGTGCAGAGGTGAAATCCAACACTTGTTTTACCTTCGGGCCTGTGTTCTGGATGGAGCCTCTGCTTCTTTTGTGGAAGTTTTGACTGTCACTAATAGAGCCCCACACCATAAAAAGTCCAACACTCCTTTATTCTTCCTTACAAGTGAACAGCATCAGGTGAACTTTTGATTAAACAGACAGGATGTGGATACGAGTAGGTCTAGGCACAGTGAACTCTCCTATTCCTTCTAGTGCAAATAGGCTTGGCGCACAGTCTCTGCCACCGACCGTGAGATTGGTCGCTGCCACCGACCGGGTGAACTGTTGAGGCCCCTGCCACAGGCCTGAGAGAAGGTCTCTGCCACCGACCTGAGTTGATTAGATGGACCGCTGCCACCGGCCATAGAACAAGAACCACCTTCCCTGATGAATTGGCCCCTGTTCGGGAAAGACATCCATCCGGACGGTCTCCAGAGGTACACCCGGCACTGGCAATATGCTGTACCAGCTCTTCGGGAGGATCCCCTCTCTGGTCCCTTACGCCCTGGATTCAGGCGCCTAACACTCGGGGCACCTTAGGACAATCCCTCCCTCGCGGGACCCAGTGGAAGGAACTGGGCCCCAGGCCTCCGGTTGAGTACCTCACCCCAGACTGAAGGTGTCTGGGATGGAACACGAACTCCACGTGTACAGGCCAAGGGTGCCTGGACACCGATCACGGACAGCAGCCCTCAGGCTAAAGGTGCCTGGGACTCGGACCTCGTGGTGAAGATGTCCGCCCCTTTATACCCTCTCCCAGCAAGCACAGCGGGTTCACCAGCCCCGTCGTACAGCTGCTGCGAGAGGTCACAAAGGGTACGGCACTGCAGTGATGGTTCAACCCCGGCCCAAAAGCGACAGCGCCACCTACTGAGCCGCAGGGAACTGAACACCACTGATGTCCTCACACAAATAGAACACAGCCCTACTCTACCAATTAGTGCATCTGGGTCATACTACCACCCAGATGCTGCCCCTAAATAGTACATACCCGCTAAACTCTCCCCCTAGTAATTTGACACTGGTCCCCAGTGTCTGGAACAAGCCATTGCCCCAATGGGAGCCCACATAACCCGATCCAGAGACTAGCTAAGGGAAATTCAAAAGCAACAAAATCTTTTTTTTTTTTCTTGAGAAAAAAAAAAACCCTGACACTGTGCCTGAACCTGTCATGGAAGGGAAAAGGGAAACAAACACATAAATTGTCAGCACATCAACATTTTGACATTTTCCCCCCTCCCACATCACTAACTAAGACCCGCCCCATTCTCAGCGGTCTTGATGGACGCTCTCCTGCAGAGGGAAAACAAAAAAAGATTAAGCACACAAATCCCTGACACATATATTTGTGTGGGAATGGAAAAAACTCCTCCTAAGAGAAATTCCTTCCTTCCCTGAAGGGTGTGTGTGAAAAGTGAATGTCGTTGCGCAACACTGCCACCTGATGACAGTGCCGCGGTAAAAGCACTTGTCGAATCCTGAGACAAAACTTCTCTGTGTCTTGCCCCTAACTATCCCAAAGTCCATGATTACTTTGCGGGATGGAAGAAAAGAGAACAAACAACCCTAACAGTCTCCATTCCTCCGAAGAGCACAAACACCCCTTTAACTAGGGCACAGTCACTGATTTTCCAAGAAGAAAACACAAACTCCAGAAAGTTTCATCAACTTGAAAAAAAAGGAAAGGAGTCTTTTCTCCTACAGATGGAACCTGGGATGCGGCAGGACAAGGGGTTTCAAGTGTTGATCCATGGTCTCGATCTGATACTCGGCGTCCTCCTTATCTTTCCGGCGGAACAGCACCTTATCCGCGTGGATGTGCCGACCCAGCATCCATTCTGCCTTGCAGTCCTTGAACCGCTGTGATGCCTTGGGAGAGCAGGCGAGGTACCTGCGTGCGTGTGGCACTTTGATATGTGTCCACACGAAGTCATTGTACCAACGCTCCCTGTAGACTTCGACCTCATACAGCAGTTCTTTTGGCAAGTATGGGTATTCCCACCCATACTCATGGGCAACCTTCTGGCAGAATACGCACTGAAGCCTGGCCAAGGGAGGCATAGTAGCTTTGTTCCCCACGCCCGGCAAGACAATACAATCCGGATGGCGAGGTGCCTTGACCACCTCCATATTGGGCATAGGCGCCAGCAGCGACAGTCTCTGGCACCCGGTGTCTGATGCAGGTAGCACCGGGGATCGAAGGGCAGACTGGGGACGGGACCCCCCCTCAGGCGCTGGTGCCTCCACCCGGGATGTACTATCCCCTGCGGACATAGGTGAGTCCCTTTTGGCACGGGACGAGGACAGAGGTATCTTGTCCCAGCCCTTCTGGCAGAATATCTTGTCGATCTCTGCATTGTCTCCAATGTCGGAGAGCGACTCCAGGTCGGAGGTGTCATACATTTTAGCAGGCAGGTAACCCCTTGTAGACTCTGAGTCACCCCCCCCTCAACAGGCTCCACCAACTGTAGACTCCCGACACCTCCAACCACACCGACAGTCCCAACCCCTGGCTCACCTGGGCATGTAGTAGTGTCACGATGTCCAGGGCTCTTCCCTCCAGATCCATCCAGGCCAGGCAAGCAGCGGGGTGAAGCTCCTCCACGGCCACAAGAAGCCTTGACCAGGCCGACCTTCCGTTTCGACGGTGGGAGCAAGGGCCCTGTGGTGACCGAGGCAGCATCCTCGGATTTCTCTTCTTTGATGGAGACCTCCTCCAGGGTCCCAGCAGTGCGCGCGGCAACGGCTGTCCAAGCGGTGATTCCTCCCTCGAGTAGTGGCGCCTGTGCGGTCGAGGTAGATGGCTCTTGGCTTTTCAAAGGACGGTTCCACCTCGATTGTGAACTCTCCGCAGGCTTCGCAGCGCCTGAACGGCTTCAACTGCACCACCAGTCCCGAACAGCCAGGACAAACCATACCCAGGGCCTCAACGTCTCTGCAGGAATACAGGACGAATCTTCCCCGGGGCTTGAGCCGGATCCCCGTATCCGAAACCGGAGCATTAGTCAAAGCCATCCTCGTGGTGGTTGAAACTAGAAACCACGAGGCATTTTCAAACATGGTCACGGCTTGTTGCTCCATCGCGCACTGCGTAGTTCGCGCCACAGTCCCCACGTGATCCTCCTCACATGGCCGGACTCCTCCCCTCTGGCGCTTCAGTTCGCGGGCATCCTCCGAGTCACGCCCACGAACTGTGCAGGGAGGGTGTGCCTCGTGGCGTTTTGGCCAATATGGCTGACCTACTCGGAACTCCATTGGGCAGACACGCTCAAACTCCGTCAGCTTCGGCTCCATAACACAATCCCGGACTCGAGACCCCACGTGTAGCGGCCTCACCCCCGTCCCCTTGTGAATAAAATGGCTGGCTTGTCTAGGGGTATGCGGGAGGAGGATGAGGTTCACTACGGCCTATGTCCTCTAATGTGCAGAGGTGAAAGCCAACACTTGTTTTACCTTCGGGCCTGTGTTCTGGATGGAGCCTCTGCTTCTTCTGTGGAAGTTTTGACTGACAGTAATAGAGCCCCACACCATAAAAAGTCCAACACTCCTTTATTCTTCCTTACAAGTGAACAGCATCAGTTGAACTTTTGATTAAACAGACAGGGTGTGGATACGAGTAAGTCCAGGCACAGTGAACTCTCCTATTCCTTCTAGTGCAAATAGGCTTGGCGCACAGTCTCTGCCACCGACCGTGAGATTGGTCGCTGCCACCGACCGGGTGAACTGTTGAGGCCCCTGCCACAGACCTGAGAGCAGGCCTCTGCCACCGACCTGAGTTGATTAGATGGACCGCTGCCACCGGCCATAGAACGGCCTTCCTAGATGAATTGGCCCCTGTTCGGGAAAGACATCCATCCGGACGGTCTCCAGAGGTCCACCAGCTCTTCTGGAGGATCCCCTCTCTGGTCCCTTACGCCCTGGATTCAGGCGCCCAACACCCAGGGCACCTTAGGACAATCCCTCCCTCGCGGGACCCAGTGGAAGGTACTGGGCCCCAGACCTTTGGTTGAGTACCTCACCCCAGACTGAAGGTGTCTGGGATGGAACATGAACTCCACGTGTACAGGCCAAGGGTGCCTGGACAGCGATCACGGACAGCAGCCCTCAGGCTAAAGGTGCCTGGGACTCGGACCTCGTGGTGAAGATGTGCGCCCCCTTTATACCCTCTCCCAGCAAGCACAGCGGGTTCCCCGCCCCGTCGTACAGCTGCTGCGAGAGGTCACAAAGGGTACGGCACTGTAGTGATGGTTCAACCCCGGCTCAAAAGCGACAGCACCACCTACTGAGCCGCAGGGAACTGAACACCACTGATGTCCTCACACGAATAGAACACAGCCCTACTCTACCAATTAGTGCATCTGGGTCATACTACCACCCAGATGCTGCCCCTAAATAGTACATACCCGCTACATGTGTACTGGGCATTACAGTTTTTCTTGTTGCTGCTCAACCACTTTTCTACTGGGGAAATGTTTTCTATATTTCGCACACATCATCAGCACTTTTTGCTGGAAATTTCTTTAAACCCAAAACAATATGTTTTCTGAAAGCAGAGGCCATGTAGAATAAAACAATCAAGCCAAGTAAAATAAAACAATACAAATAAAGACAGTGCAGCGCAATACACCATAATCAAACTGTAAGAAAATGTCCAAAAACTGAGCAGTAAATCATAAAAAGATCCGGATCCACACATCACAATGATAAAGTTCACAATGCAGCCAAGAAGTTCACAATGCAGCACAGAAATAAACGTGAGTGAAAAAGATCCAATTGCATCTCAGGTGACTGTTCCCTCCACCAATAGATAAAGTGCTCGCTCACCTCATATAATGGACCCCTGAACTAACAGGAAGGTCTTTGGGGTATGTATAGGAGGCAGCGAGAGGTCTTGATGCTCAAACAGATCCCAGTCACATGTGGCTAAACAAATGAAACTAAGTGCTCTCTGCTGGTTCTAAAATATTATGACTTTAATAGAAGATAAAAACACTCACAAATGATCCTCTTGTAAAATAGCATGTAGCAGAAAACAAAATGCTGGTCTCGTATCAGCAAGTCAGGATAGCAGCGGGTGACTTCATTGGTTGTAGCTCCTCCTGTACGCGGTGCGTCCAACGGGACTTAGTCAGCAGGGTGGAGCTACATTGTCACCCGATGCCTATTATAGTGTGCGGGCTGCCCTAGAAACCACAGACACCGTGAACAGCATGCACATGCAGCTCCGCTCTGTACAGTCCACCAGGGCCGCCGTCAGGGGGGTACAGGCAGTACACCTGTAAGGGGCCCGGAGGTCCCCAGGGCCCTGGATGGCAACCCCCCTTTTTTTTTTATAAAAAAAAATAAAAATACATTTTAATATTTTTTTTTTTTATTCTTTTTTTTTTTTTTTTCATTCTTTGTAAGGGGCCCAGAGGTCCCCAGGGGTCCAGATGCCAACCCCCCCTTTTTTCAAAAAAAATTAACATTTTCTTTTTTTGTAAGGGGCCCAGAAGCCCGGAGGTCCCCAGGGGCCCGGATGGCAACCCCCACTTTTTTTATTTTATTTATTTTCTTCTTTTTTTTTTTCTTTTTTTTTTTTTGTAAGGGGCCCAGAGGTCCCCAGAGGCCCGCCGAGGTCCCCAAGGGCCCAGATAGCAACCCCCCGACCTCAATAATTTGCGGCGGCAGCACCCCCCGCTTCTCAATTTGCAGCGGCAGCACCCCCCCCCCTGTTCTCTGCTCCAGGGGGACCTAAATGCATAAGAAATACTTTAAAAACATAACCTACCTGTCAGAAATAAAACAGTTCAGGTCGAACTCCACATTCAACCTTTTAGCCGTTAACACTTTTGTTTAAAAAATCCAGAATGATTCTCTTTGACTCAAATGTCTAATATAATTCCCTCCCCTCCAGTGCTTCTTAACCCTTTCAACTCCCCGGAACCTGAGGTCAGTAGGATCTCTGTTATGGCAGTTCCTAAAGTGTTTAGAGACACTGTGAGACCTCATAACTTTCTTGATATTATTTACATGCTTGCCTATACTAACACTAAGTGGCCTAGAGGTTCTACCTATATATTGAAAACCGCAATCACACTCCAACACTCTGGATATTGGATAATCATGTCCTACAATGGCAACTGTCCAGAGGGATATACCAATTTCAATTAGTCGGTTTAAAATAACTGTATATCCTAAAACGGTCTTCTTCTTTATACACCTCTAAATCAAAGAATTGGAACAGTTGGCTCTGAAGCAGACGACATGACCGGCAAAACCGGTCAGGTGTCCAGCTTTGCTCCAATGCTGCCAGCCTTTGGGATACCTCCTTCCTTACCTCCTCCATTCTTCTAAGGCAGTGTTTCTCAACTCCAGTCCTCAAGGCGCCCCAACAGGTCATGTTTTCAGACATTTCATCATTTTTCACAGGTGATTTGATCAGTTTCACTGCCTTAGTAATTACCACAGACGTTTCATCTGAGAGAAATCCTGAAAACATGACCTGTTGGGGTGCCTTGAGGACTGGAGTTGAGAAACACTGTTCTAAGGGACTAAGATCTCTCTGGATATGGACTCACAAACTTCCATTGTTACAAGTGTATGGCATGTATGTACATGGATGGCTAAGTACACTTTCTTTATTTGAGTGCTAAATGGCTTAATCCTTCCTTGATGAAAACTGATGGCTCCCACATTGGGCAATGATGAACCACATACCACACATTTGGAGAACTTCTCCTGTGTCTATAAAGTTGCCAACAAAAGGAGGGTAGAAGGTGCCATGTTATGAGTTACAAGAGTACCATATGTGATGACAAGTGCACCTCTCCCTGGGAGTTTTCCAGTTATATCTGATGTTTGATACATATGCCATCATTCACTCTGACTCCATGCTGCATATATGGGGGTTGGTCTCATACAGGACACCCTCATGGACTTCAAATGGCACTAATCACATGTAGTGGCCCATTACACCATTCATATGTAGGTTGAGCTCATGCTACAGCACACAGGATTTATATAACTACTGGCCCTGGATTCCCATATAGCCATGAGAAGATCTTCTAATGGACTCTGAATAATAGCCAACTTCAAACTAGTCCTGGAACATACAGTATTCTACCCCAGGACTTCCTTTTTAACCACGGCAGGGATGTCTTCCCCCTGACAGGGGCTGCAACGTAGCGAAGGTAACTCCAGTTCCTGTTCACTAGAGTCGCTGGAAGAGACTCTGAAGCCAAAAAGTCCATTTAACAGCCACTGTGCTTAGCAACCGTTGGTGAAACCTCAACGGTTTAGTTTATTTGAGGATTGTGCCTTGACTTACTCCCCACCAATACTGAACTGTTCTATGGGTCTCAAACTGTCTGCTCGCAAAGGACTATTTGTTTGCCGTTATGGAATAAATAAGTGTTGGACCTTTTCAGTGTGTGGTACTCCAATTACTGGGAGCAAAGGGGGTTATCAGCAGAACAGACTTGGCTCTGAGCGTATACACAGCCCGAGTGTAATTAGATGCTAGCCTTCACCTCTACATGCTGCAATCTAGAGGACATGGGCCGTGGCGCACCTCGCTCTCCCCTTCAAGGTACCCCTAGACCGAAGCCAAAGTATCCACTAAAGAAGAGAGAGAGGGTGAGGCCGCTACACTTACAATGCCTCAAATTTGTGGCAAGTTATCCTTGCTATCTGGGATTGTTGGTAACGTTCATAAGAGGTTTCTTCAAGGAGAACCGCGAGTCCCAGCAGTCCCCTAATAGCGGGCATTCCGATCCTGGTATGACACTAGCGTTACAGACTCTCCTGCGACGAGCAGCACATCTCTCTAGATCAGAGCCCCAGGCCCCCTGAATGCAGACCATCTGTTCCTTTTATATCACACGGAACCCAACAAAACCCATCAAAAGAAAAACCTGGAAACATATAACCATACCCTTTCCAACCCAATTGGTTGAACTAACTCTGTAACCAGGGCCAGGGCCGAAATTGGGGGGGGGGACCAGGGGGGCCTTGTGCCCCAGGCGCCAAGTTTAGAGCTGCTGTGTTGTTCCTTCCTGAAGAGATCTGGCTGGAAGAGTAATCAAGAATCAGTCCTGCTGAACCTGGGATTCAGGCAGGAGATAGCAGCAGTACCCGTGGCCGGGAGTGACACTGTCACCATCTGCCCCATGATCCATCCATCCATCCATCCATGTCATTCTTAAAGGGATCAGTAGACCCCCAAGGTGGCCGCAGGATTAAATGCCCAGGGAGATCCCCTCTCTATTTTTGCCCATTCTTCTTTGCAAAATGGCTCAAGCTCTGGATGGAAAGCGTCTGTGAACAGCAATTTTCAAGTCTTGCCACAGATTCTCAATTTGATTTAGGTCTGGACTTTGACTGGGCCATTTTAACACATGAATATGCTTTGATCTAATATATTCCATTGTAGCTCTAGCTGCATGTTTAGGGTCTTGTTCTGCTGGAAGGTAAACCCCCGCCCCAATCTCAAGTCTTTTGTAGAATGCAACTTTGCTCTTGCTAGAGACTTGCCATGCAAATTTGCTACAAATTGGAAAAGAGTCAACTAGAACTTGTGCTTCAAGTGCTCTGCAAATGTACAACTTGCCAGTGAAAATGTTTGGCAAGTTAATAGACTTACAATTCAACACTGCCAGAAATTTGTGGCAAGTTATCCTTGCTATCTGGGCTTTGTCCGATCAGCACGCATGCATATTGCACGAAATGACGTACAGGTACATACCTGCCATAGTATATCTGCGGTAGGCCGTCGGGAAGTAGTTAAAGTGCAGTTTTTTACAACCATTTGTTGTCTTTCAAATTCTCAAAACATAGCTGATAACAGCACCCAGTTCCAGGCACATTTTAAAAATACCTACATAAACATTCTAAGGCATAGTTCTTCTATGTGTAGTGGGTGTCTCACTATGTAACCCGCAAAATCTCGCCAAGTTGGCCAGAGCAATGTACACAGGCTTTCCAGCTTCAGTTAGGGAGAAGTTGCCTGTCATGTCTGTTTTTTTTTCCACCCCTCCTGCTTCCTGTTTTCACAGACTTGAGGGAGTGTAATATGAGCTGACACACACACACACACAGCTCTGGATTCAGTGACTTCTATTGTGTTCCTAATGGCTGGAGAGGAAAACCAATTAACAGCAGAGTTACAACAGCCAATGGAGGAGATTGTACAGAACTGAGGAGAGCAGCAATGGATTCTGGGACATGAAGTTCTCACACCAAATGGCCCCATAGACTGGTACACAGGGAGAACTACAAACCCACAATGCAACTGTGTTACCAGAATGCAGTGTGCCACCGCAAGTCCTGCTGGGGAATCTTATATAAGGACAAGCAAGGCCTCAGCTCGCTCTCTCTGGACGCCATCTTTCAACAGGCAAGAGGCCTGCTGTGAGCGTGCCTAGGCCGTAGAAGCCTGGGCCTAAATTTGGAGAGCGGATCGCCGATGGAGGGATCCTTGTGGACAGCATCGCTGACTGAGACAGAGAGGGGACCGTCCTACGCTCCACCGCATCTGATGCCATCCATCCACCTGCACCTTGTAAGCGGCCGCGCGGTGAACCGGCAACATCTTGGCTGACGGAGATACCAGTGAGGAGAGGACTATTAGTGGTGAGAAGGCACTTGCCTACCAACATAGTTAACTGAGTTGCAGGAGAGTGGTCCCTATAATCCCACTTGTACCTGCTGACACTTGCAGTGCCACAAATAGGGATTCTTTGCACCCGAGAGTGGGACAGTGGATTGGGAGAACTAGCCTTTCCTTTACTTCTGCTTTACATTCACAGAGTGGTTACTTTCCTCTTTACATATTGTTGGAATACAATTAAGTGCACCAACTGAGCTAGCAGAAGACGAGTTGAACTTAAAGGAACAGTTATCACTTTATTTCTCTGCAACGTTCACTACAAAGGGATACGCACCAGTTTGAACTGTCCACTAGAGGGAGCTAGGGGTGCAATGGATCAAAAAACTCAGGGATCGGATCGATCCTCGGATCAGGGGTCACGGATCGGATCATTTTTGGATCGGCAAAAAAAAAAACACAAATCTTGTTACCCCCACCGGAGTTTTAGATTTCACAGATATTTTCAACACAAAAACTGAGCTTATATGCTTAAATGCAGTACTTGTAAATCCAACGGACTGTTTACATGTTACACTTTAAAAGCAGCAGCAAACCTGCTGACCTTACATGGTTGTTAATGTGACAGAACACCTCTGATTTTCACATTTAACTAAATGTTAAATGTGAAAATCAGAGGTGTTCTGTCACATTAGCAAGCATGTAAGGTCAGCAGGTTTGCTGCTGCTTTTAAAATTTAACATGTAAACAGTCTGTTGGATTTCCAAATAATGTATTTAAAGTGGTGTTACGGCCAAAATTACACTTTTTAAAAAAAAATACCCCTAGAATACACAATTTTAATGTATTCTAGTAAAGTTAGTCTGTAAACTGAGGTCCGTTTTGTTAGGTTATTACAGCATTTAGATAAACTAGAAATAGGCCGTGGCCATTTTAAGTGTGGGCATCTGAATCCAGACTGCATATGTCTTCCTGGATATCACAAGCAGTGTAATCGGTTTCAGTTTCATGTTATATTTGCTCTCCAGTTTCATAGCAAGTTGCCGCCCCCTATTTATGTAAACATCTCCTCCCCTCCTTCCCTCCAGTATGTACAAGCAATAATATTCTAGAAATACAGAAATCTGTTGCTAAAGGTAAGAGCTTTAAAAATATCCTAATGCCCCATACACACGATCGTTTTTCATGCCGTTAAAAATGCCATTTTTAAAAATGGCCATTAAAAATGATCGTGTGTATGCTCCAGAGCATTTTTAACCACTTCGCGCCCGGGCTATAAGCAAAAGACGTCCGCAAAGCGGTCGTCAATTGCTGATAGGACGTCTATGGACGTCCTCTTATTTACTTCCGCGATGCGCGCCACCGCGGGCGCGCATCGGGGAAAAACTGTGCCCGCCGTGTCAGGCGAGTGCCGATGCGCGTGCCTGGCGGCCGCGATGTCCGCCAGGTACGAGCGATCGGCTGTCACAGAGCCAGGGACGTGGATCTCTGTGTGTAAACACAGAGATCCACGTCCTGTCGGGGAGAGGAGACGGATGGTGTGTCCCTTGTACATAGGGACAACCATCAGTCACCTCCCCCAGTCAGTCCCCTCCCCCCCACAGTAAGAACATCTAGCAGGGAACATATTAACCCCTTGATCGCCCCCTAGTGGTTAACCCCTTCCCTGCCAGTCACATTTATACAGTAATCAGTGCATATTTTTAGCACTGTTCGCTGTATAAATGTGAATGGTCCCAAAAATGTGTCAAAAGTGTCCGATGTGTCCGCCGTAATGTCAGCCACAAAAAAAAAAAAAAAATCGCAGATCGACGCCATTACTAGTAAAAAAATAAATAAAAAAATAATTTAAAAAAAATCATAATTCTATTCCCTATTTTGTAGGCGCTATAACTTTTGCGCAAACCAATCACTATACGCTTTTTGCGATTTTTTTTTTTTTTTTTTACCTAAAATATGTAGAATACGTATCGGCCTAAACTGAGGAAAAAAATAGTTTTTTTTTTAAAAAAATGGGATATTAATTATAGCAAAAATTAAAAAATATTGTGTTTTTTTCAAAATTGTCGCTCTATTTTTGTATATAGCGCAAAAAATAAAAACCGCAGAAATTATCAAAGACCACCAAAAGAAAGCTCTATTTGTGGGAGAAAAAGGACGTCAATTTTGTTTGGGAGCCACGTCGCACGACTGCGCAATTGTCATTCAAAGCGTGACGGCGCTGAAACCTGAAATTTCGCCTGGGCAGGAAGGGGGTTATGTGCCCAGTTGTCAAGTGGTTAACGACGTGAAAAACGGGCATTAAAAATTTCGAACATGCTCTCTTTTTTCACGTCGTTTTTCATGTCGTTTTTTTTAACGACGTGAAAAACGATAGTGTGTATGCTTTAACGACGTGAAAAAAAAACGCGCATGCTCAGAATCAAGTATGAGACGGGAGCGCTCGTTCTGGTAAAACTAGCGTTCGTAATGGAGATAGCACATTCGTCACGCAGTAACGGACTGAAAAGCACGAGGCTGAAAAGCGCGAATCGTTGCTCAACAAACTTTACTAATATGAAGGGTGGTGCCATTCGAGCGGAACTTCCCCTTTATAGTGCCGTCGTACGTGGTATACGTCACTGCGCTTTGCTTGATCGTTTTTTAAAAATGATCATGTCTACGCAAGACAGGCTTGAGAGGAAACATGAAAAAAAAACGACGTGAAAAACGGCAAGAAAAAAAATGGCAAGAAAAACGATCGTGTGTATGGGGCATAATTGTAAACTAAATCATTTGTTTCTGTGCAGATATATCTACATAATAAGATTATATATATATATATATATTATGTAGATATATCTGCACAGAAACAAATAATTTCGTTTACAATTAGGATATTTTTAAAGCTCTTACCCTTAGCAAAAGATTTCTGTATTTGAAGATGAGGGACGAGAAGGCCGAAGGTGAGGGATGAGGGGTATGTATGTGTATCAATCACAGCACATTGCATCACCACAGCACATCAAATCGCATCACCTTAGCACATCGAATCGCAGGGCCCACAGAACATTGCATCACCCCAGCACATCGAATTGCAGGGCCCACAGAACATTGCATCACCCCAGCACATCGAATCGCAGGGCCCACAGAACATTGCATCACCCCAGCACATCGAATCGCAGGGCCCACAGAACATTGCATCACCCCAGCACATCGAATCGCAGGGCCCACAGAACATTGCATCACCCCAGCACATCGAATCGCAGGGCCCACAGAACATTGCATCACCCCAGCACATCGAATCGCAGGGCCCACAGAACATTGCATCACCCCAGCACATCGAATCGCAGGGCCCACAGAACATTGCATCACCCTAGCACATCGAATCGCAGGGCCCACAGAACATTGCATCACCCTAGCACATCGAATCGCAGGGCCCACAGAACATTGCATCACCCCAGCACATCGAATCGCATCACTCACAGCACATTGCATCACCCCAGCACATCGAATCGCATGGGCCCACAGAACATTGCATCACCCCAGCACATCGAATCGCAGGGCCCACAGAACATTGCATCACCCTAGCACATCGAATCGCATGGGCCCACAGAACATTGCATCACCCTAGCACATCGAATCGCAGGGCCCACAGAACATTGCATCACCCCAGTACATCGAATCGCAGGGCCCACAGAACATTGCATCACCCCAGCACATCGAATCGCAGGGCCCACAGAACATTGCATAACCCCCAGCACATCGAATCGCAGGGCCCACAGAACATTGCATCACCCTATCACATCGAATCGCAGGGCCCACAGAACATTGCATCACCCTATCACATCGAATCGCAGGGCCCACAGAACATTGCATAACCCCCAACACATCGAATCGCAGGGCCCACAGAACATTGCATCACCCCAGCACATCGAATCGCAGGGCCCACAGAACATTGCATCACCCCAGCACATCGAATCGCAGGGCCCACAGAACATTGCATCACCCCAGCACATCGAATCGCAGGGCCCACAGAACATTGCATCACCCTAGCACATCGAATCGCAGGGCCCACAGAACATTGCATCACCCTAGCACATCGAATCGCAGGGCCCACAGAACATTGCATCACCCCAGCACATCGAATCGCATCACTCACAGCACATTGCATCACCCCAGCACATCGAATCGCATGGGCCCACAGAACATTGCATCACCCCAGCACATCGAATCGCAGGGCCCACAGAACATTGCATCACCCTAGCACATCGAATCGCATGGGCCCACAGAACATTGCATCACCCTAGCACATCGAATCGCAGGGCCCACAGAACATTGCATCACCCCAGTACATCGAATCGCAGGGCCCACAGAACATTGCATCACCCCAGCACATCGAATCGCAGGGCCCACAGAACATTGCATAACCCCCAGCACATCGAATCGCAGGGCCCACAGAACATTGCATCACCCTATCACATCGAATCGCAGGGCCCACAGAACATTGCATCACCCTATCACATCGAATCGCAGGGCCCACAGAACATTGCATAACCCCCAACACATCGAATCGCAGGGCCCACAGAACATTGCATCACCCCAGCACATCGAATCGCAGGGCCCACAGAACATTGCATAACCCCCAGCACATCGAATCGCAGGGCCCACAGAACGTTGCATCACCCTAGCACATCAAATCGCAGGGCCCACAGAACATTGCATAACCCCCAGCACATCGAATGGCAGGGCCCACAGAACATTGCATCACCCCAGCAAATCAAATCGCATCACTTACAGCACATTGCATCACCCCAGCACATCGAATAGCAGGGCCCACAGAACATTGCATCACCCCAGCACATCGAATCGCAGGGCCCACAGAACATGGCATAACCCCCAACACATCGAATCGCAGGGCCCACAGAACATTGCATCACCCTAGCACATCGAATCGCAGGGCCCACAGAACATTGCATCACCCCAGCACATCGAATCGCAGGGCCCACAGAACATTGCATCACCCCAGCACATCGAATCGCAGGGCCCACAGAACATTGCATCACCCTAGCACATCGAATCGCAGGGCCCACAGAACATTGCATCACCCCAGTACATCGAATCACAGGGCCCACAGAACATTGCATCACCCTAGCACATCGAATTGCAGGGCCCACAGAACATTGCATCACCCTAGCACATCGAATCGCAGGGCCCACAGAACATTGCATGACCCCCAGCACATCGAATCGCAGGGCCCACAGAACATTGCATCACCCCAGCACATCGAATCGCAGGGCCCACAGAACATTGCATAACCCCCAGCACATCGCATCACCCTAGCACATCGAATCGCATGGGCCCACAGAACATTGCATCACCCTAGCACATCGAATCGCAGGGCCCACAGAACATTGCATAACCCCCAGCACATCGAATCGCAGGGCCCACAGAACATTGCATAACCCACAGCACATCGAATCGCAGGGCCCACTGAACATTGCATAACCCTAGCACATCGAATCGCATGGGCCCACAGAACATTGCATCACCCTAGCACATCGAATCGCAGGACCCACAGAACATTGCATCACCCCAGCACATCGAATCGCAGGGCCCACAGATAATTGCATAACCCCAAGCACATCGAATCGCAGGGCCCACAGAACATTGCATAACCCCCAGCACATCGAATCGCAGGGCCCACAGAACATTGCATAACCCCCAGCACATCGAATCGCAGGGCCCACAGAACATTGCATCACCCCAGCACATCGAATCGCAGGGCCCACAGAACATTGCATAACCCCCAACACATCGAATCGCAGGGCCCACAGAACATTGCATCACCCCAGCACATCGAATCGCAGGGCCCACAGAACATTGCATCACCCCAGCACATCGAATCGCAGGGCCCACAGAACGTTGCATCACCCTAGCACATCAAATCGCATGGGCCCACAGAACATTGCATCACCCTAGCACATCGAATCGCAGGGCCCACAGAACATTGCATCACCCCCAGCACATCGAATCGCAGGGCCCACAGAACATTGCATCACCCCAGCACATCGAATCGCAGGGCCCACAGAACATTGCGTAACCCCCAGCACATCGAATCGCAGGGCCCACAGAACATTGCATCACCCCAGCACATCGAATCGCAGGGCCCACAGAACATTGCATAACCCCCAACACATCGAATCGCAGGGCCCACAGAACATTGCATCACCCCAGCACATCGAATCGCAGGGCCCACAGAACATTGCATAACCCCCAGCACATCGAATCGCAGGGCCCACAGAACGTTGCATCACCCTAGCACATCGAATCGCATGGGCCCACAGAACATTGCATCACCCTAGCACATCAAATCGCAGGGCCCACAGAACATTGCATAACCCCCAGCACATCGAATGGCAGGGCCCACAGAACATTGCATCACCCCAGCACATCGATTCGCAGGGCCCACAGAACATTGCATAACCCCAAGCACATCGAATCGCAGGGCCCACAGAACATTGCATCACCCCAGCACATCGAATCGCAGGGCCCACAGAACATTGCAAAACCCCCAACACATCGAATCGCAGGGCCCACAGAACATTGCATCACCCCAGCAAATCAAATCGCATCACTTACAGCACATTGCATCACCCCAGCACATCGAATCGCAGGGCCCACAGAACATTGCATCACCCCAGCACATCGAATCGCAGGGCCCACAGAACATTGCATAACCCCCAGCACATCGAATCGCAGGGCCCACAGAACATTGCATCACCCCCAGCACATCGAATCGCAGGGCCCACAGAACATTGCATCACCCCAGCACATCGAATCGCAGGGCCCACAGAACATTGCATAACCTAAAGCACATCGAATCGCAGGGCCCACAGAACATTGCATAACCCCCAGCACATCGAATCGCAGGGCCCACAGAACATTGCATCACCCCCAGCACATCGAATCGCAGGGCCCACAGAACATTGCATCACCCCAGCACATCAAATCGCAGGGCCCACAGAACATTGCATAACCCCCAGCACATCGAATCGCAGGGCCCACAGAACATTGCATCACCCCCAGCACATCGAATCGCAGGGCCCACAGAACATTGCATCACCCCAGCACATCGAATCGCAGGGCCCACAGAACATTGCATAACCTAAAGCACATCGAATCGCAGGGCCCACAGAACATTGCATAACCCCCAGCACATCGAATCGCAGGGCCCACAGAACATTGCATCACCCCCAGCACATCGAATCGCAGGGCCCACAGAACATTGCATCACCCCAGCACATCAAATCGCAGGGCCCACAGAACATTGCATAACCTAAAGCACATCGAATCGCAGGGCCCACAGAACATTGCATCACCCCAGCACATCGAATCGCAGGGCCCACAGAACATTGCAACACCCCCAGTACATCGAATCGCAGGGCCCACAGAACATTGCATCACCCTAGCACATCGAATCGCAGGGCCCACAGAACATTGCATAACCCCCAGCACATCGAATCGCAGGGCCCACAGAACATTGCATCACCCCAGCACATCGAATCGCAGGGCCCACAGAACATTGCAACACCCCCAGTACATCGAATCGCAGGGCCCACAGAACATTGCATAACCCCCAGCACATCGAATCGCAGGGCCCACAGAACATTGCATAACCCCCAGCACATCGAATCGCAGGGCCCACAGAACATTGCATCACCCCAGCACATCGAATGGCAGGGTCCACAGAACATTGCATAACCCCCAGCACATTGAATCGCAGGGCCCACAGAACATTGCATCACCCCAGCACATCGAATCGCAGGGCCCACAGAACATTGCAACACCCCCAGTACATCGAATCACAGGGCCCACAGAACATTGCATCACCCTAGCACATCGAATCGCAGGGCCCACAGAACATTGCATAACCCCCAGCACATCGAATCGCAGGGCCCACAGAACATTGCATCACCCTAACACATCGAATCGCAGGGCCCACAGAACATTGCATAACCCCCAGCACATCGAATCGTAGGGCCCACAGAACATTGCATCACCCCAGCAAATCAAATCGCATCACTCACAGCACATTGCATCACCCCAGCACATCGAATCGCAGGGCCCACAGAACATTGCATCACCCCAGCACATCGAATCGCAGGGCCCACAGAACATTGCATCACCCCAGCACATCGAATCGCAGGGCCCACAGAACATTGCATCACCCCAGCACATCGAATCGCAGGGCCCACAGAACATTGCATAACCCTAGCACATCGAATCGCAGGGCCCACAGAACATTGCATCACCCTAGCACATCGAATCGCAGGGCCCACAGAACATTGCATCACCCCAGCACATCGAATCGCATCACTCACAGCACATTGCAACACCACCATTACATCGAATCGCAGGGCCCACTGTAAAGTTCTAGAGCGGGGGGGGGGGGTGGGAAAGATGCGCGGGACGGGTTTTTTTTTTTTATCACACTGTACCATTGTTGGGTGCGGGGGGGATGCGACGGGGGTTGTTTTTTTTTTTTTGACAGTAGGGGTGGGTACGGGTCAGGTCTTTTTTTTTTTTTCACTGTACAGTTGATGAGCGTGGGGGTGTGGCCTGGGGGGGGATGCTGACGTGGGACGGGTTTTTTTTTCACTGTACAGTCTTTTTTATTTTTTCACTTGAGTTGATGAGGGGGGGGGGGGGGGGCGGGACTGCTTTTTTTTTTCCCACTGTACAGTAGATGAGCGGGGGGTGGGGGAAGTTTTTTGTACACTGTAGTGTAGAGTTGCTGCTGATGAGGGGGGGGGTGCTGCCGCCGGACCTTTTTTTTTTTCCTCTACTACGCTGGGTACCACTGCTGGGTACCACTGCAGAGTTGCTGATGAGCGAGCGAGGGGGGGGGGGGGCGGGGGGGATTGGCGGGGTGCTGCTGCCGCCTTTTTTTTTCTTTCCTCCACTACACTGGCCGCCACTGCAGAGTTGCTGATGCGGGGGGGGGGGGTGCTGCCGCGGGACAGTATTTCTTCCTTTCCTCCTCTGCACTGGCCACCAGGCTCGCTGGGGAGGGAGGAGCGGAGGAACATACACACACCAAGGGAGGGCAGGATGGGCATGCCTTGAGATCAATGGGAAGGAGATGCGACGGCACAGGGCCTCCTGGATTGATGACAATCATCTCCCAGGAGGCATAGCGGTCAGTGGATGATGCAAGGAGTCCTGGTGCGGCCGCGGCGCGAATTATAAACAGACAACAATAAAACAGTGAGTTTAAAAAAATTTTTTTATAATATGCCAATTAGTCTTTAGTGGACTTATATACATAAGATGCAAACAACTTGTAAAAGAGGGTGGAACTCCACTTTAAGCATATAAATTCCATTTTGTGTTGAAAATAACTGTGAAATTGAAAACACCATTGGGTGTAACAAGATGTCCGCTTGGCCCCTTCTTACTATCATTACTGTGCAGGAGTGTGAGTGGAGCAAGATGGTGGTGACGAAACATCATTACAGCGGCGCCGCCGGTAGGGTCGCCACCTTTTCTTCAAGCCAAACCCGAACACATTAGCAGCGCACGGCTTTTTTTTTTTTTTTTTCAGTAGAACATTAAATTCATTACCTCTGTACAATGCAAGGCAATTTTTATGTATTTATGTAGTATACACTATACATATGATTTGTGATTAAATAACATTTCTAATCATATGGAGATAATCACAAGAGTCCCCCTTTACATCAGAGTCAACAAAGTTGACACTTTTGGTTTACAATTGCAGTGAGCAACCGTGCTGGGTAGCCACAGTCTGGGCCAGGGGTGGACTGATAACTCATGGGGCCTCCGGGCAATTGAAGATCATGTGTCCCCCAGGTTTAAAGATGGCTGTCTCATGGGAGCCAACATCATGTGGCAGGCCAAAGCTTGGAGGCACCAAGCTCTGCGACATGCAGCGTGGCAGAAGGAGTGTGGTGTGTATGATGGGGGTAGTATGTACAGGAGAGGAGTGTGGAGGGGATGGTGGGGGTAGTATGTAGTATGTATAGGAGAGCAGTGTGGAGGGGATGATGAGGGTAGTATGTATAGGAGAAGAGTGTGTAGGGGATGATAGAGGTAGTATGTATAGGAGAGGAGTGCGGAGATGATGGTGGGGGTAGTATGTATAGGAGAGGAGTGCGGAGGGGATGATAGAGGTAGTATGTATAGGAGAGGAGTGCGGAGAGGATAGTGGGGGTAGTATGTATAGGAGAGGAGTACGGAGGGGATGGTGGGGGTAGTATGTATAGGAGAGGAGTACGGAGGGGATGGTGGGGGTACTATGTATAGGAAAGGAGTGCGGAGGGGATGGTGGGGGTAGTACGTGTAGGAGAGGAGTGTGGAGGGGATGGTGGGGGTAGTATGTATAGTAGAGGAGTGTGGAGGGGATGGTGGGGGTAGTATGTGTAGGAGAGGAGTGCGGAGGGGATGATGGGGGTAGTATGTATAGTAGAGGAGTACAGAGGGATGGTGGGGGTAGTACGTGTAGGAGAGGAGTGCGGAGGGGATGGTGGGGGTAGTATGTGTAGGAGAGGAGTGAGGAGGGGATGGTGGGGGTAGTATGTGTAGGAGAGGAGTGCGGAGGGGATGGTGGGGGTAGTATGTATAGTAGAGGAGTGTGGAGGGGATGGTGGGGTAGTATGTATAAGAGAGGAGTGCGGAGGGGATGGTGGGGGTAGTATGTGTAGGAGAGGAGTGCGGAGGGGATGGTGGGGGTAGTATGTATAGTAGAGGAGTGTGGAGGGGATGGTGGGGGTAGTATGTGTAGGAGAGGAGTGCGGAGGGGATGATGGGGGTAGTATGTATAGGAGAGGAGTGCGGAGGGGATGATGGGGGTAGTATGTATAGGAGAGGAGTGCGGAGGGGATGGTGGGGGTAGTATGTATAGTAGAGGAGTGTGGAGGGGATGGTGGGGGTAGTATGTGTAGGAGAGGAGTGCGGAGGGGATGATGGGGGTAGTATGTATAGGAGAGGAGTGCGGAGGGGATGATGGGGGTAGTATGTATAGGAGAGGAGTGCGGAGGGGATGGTGGGGGTAGTATGTGTAGGAGAGGAGTGTGGAGGGGATGGTGGGGGTAGTATGTGTAGGAGAGGAGTGCGGAGGGGATGATGGGGGTAGTATGTATAGTAGAGGAGAGCGGAGGGGATGATGCCAGCTGGATGTATGAAGTGGTCTGGGGGGGGGGTGATGCACCTGAGGGGAGTTGGGGGCTGAAAAATAGTGATGTATATAAAAACAAAAGCTATTGTACTCATCCACTAATATTTACAATACAACAATGAAAACTGCCAGGCACTCTGTATGTACAGATGATGTGAAGTAATGGATGACCATTCATATATCCCTGTGATATCCAGGCTCTGTACAATCAGAAGTTTACACTCTCCACACACGAGGGTTAATGAATGGTCATAAATTACTTCACATTATCTGGACTGAGCATGGGGGATGTTTGTATAGAGTTAGACAGAGGAGGCTTGGAGGAAGAGATCGTCACACACTCCCGATCCTCCTGTCACCTTAACCCTTCACAGCAACTCCTGCAAAACAAATGCTGTCAGATTTCCACCCCAGGAGACTCCTCAGACAAAAACTCTCAGCTCACCTCTTCCCTGCATGTAGTGTGAGCAGCTCCAGCCCGACATGATCTCCTCCTCCCAACATGATCTCCTCTCCTCCTCCTGGGTAAGCACACCGCACTAGTGATGGGGAGGGGGAGTTAGTCACTGATAAGAGAGACCCTGCAGGAGCCTGGAGGGGGGGGGGGGGGGGGGACAGGATGGAATAAGCTTTAGATTCTAACAATTACCCCATCACAGTGTTTTTATGGAGAAGCAGTGACACTGCTGCTGTCTCCACAGGGACACATATGCAAATGGAGCTCCCCCTGACTGATGGTCTGTCCGGGTTGCAGAGAGTCTGAAAACCGGGCAGATGATTCAGAACCCGAACTGTCCGGGTGAATCCCTTACAGGTGGCAACCCTAGCCGCCGGGTGTACCAAGATGGCCGCCACTCCGGAGCTATGGCCGAGGCTCCGGAGCGCTCCGCGGATCGCGTGGTGATCCGATCCGAACAGGGTGACCCGTTCGGATCACGGATCACCACCGATCCGTTGCACCACTAGAGAGAGCCATATAGCCATAAGAACTCTAATGCTTGATGTAGCTGTTTATATTGCCTCTGTGGTTCTGCTGTTATATTGAGTGTGTGTGAGACTTGGTGGAGAGGTGTCCCAGTGCCGGTATCATAGCATTGGGAGATTCCTCCACCATACACTTACTCACATCTGACCCAGGTTATGGTAATTGCGTCTTGTGATTTAGAAACCTAGAACCAGTTATGTTTCATTGACTTTGCAGGTATTTGTGTATAGTAATTTTTATCTGTATAACCATTGTTCTACTCTTTTTTCAAAGTAAAACACTTTACAACTGGTTAAGTTACATCTTGTGTGGAGCTCTATCTATTGCAGCTGAGAGTCAGGTGACCAGTATCAAGGTAACGGTAACTATACATATTACAGTGTGGTGTTGTTGTGGTCCTCTTTGCCATTGGGTCCCACATCTATATTGATATCCAGTTGTGCCAAGGGGGTTTGAGCCAAATTTCTGGGGTTGACAGGCAGAGTGCAGACCCAAAATTAACCAAGCAGCTCCTACGGGGGTAGTGGTACATATACCAGGAACCTGCCTATGCAGATAAGAGGCATTTGTAGATAAGAACAAGCTGTGCGGCTTTGACCAAAATTTTATATTGCCCTTGCTATAGACGTAGGCCATTTGGATACCTCATGAAGCCTGACCAGAAAACTTCTAGGACGTTGCTATAAGAAACCAAGCGTTATTGTTCACCACCATCACAGGAGTGAGCTATTTCTCTGTTTCAAACGCCCTCACATGTGCTTTCTCTCCCCTGATGAAACATCTCTAAACTCACTTCTGTGTAGGTGAGCAGTAACAGCTAGGCTTCTTTTAGCAACATCCTGGGAGTTTTCCGTTCAGGCTGTTTGACCAAAGTTAAATAATGCCCTTGCTATAGATGTAGGCCATTTATGTACCTGAAAACTCCCAGAGATGGCATCATCTCAATCTGTCTTGTTGCTAGGATGTTGCTAAGACACTCTCAGCCACGTTAACCACTTGCCGCCCGCGCTATTGCAAAACGACGGCGGCAAAGTGGTTTCAACAACCTGACTGGGCGTCATATGACGTCCTCAGGATATTGAGCCGCTGCGCGCTCCCGGGGTGCGCATCGCGGCGATTGTTGTTGCGGGATGTCAGTCTGACACCCCACAACACCGATCTAGGTAAAGAGTCTCTGACGGAGACTCTTTACCACGTGATCAGCTGTGTCCAATCATGGCTGATCACGATGTAAACAGGAAAAGCCGTGATCGGCTTTTCCTCACTCGCGTCTGTCAGACGCGAGTAGAGGAGAGACGATCGGCTGCTCCTCTGACAGGGGGGGTTTGTGCTGATCGATTATCAGCGCAGCCCCCCCCGAGGATGCCCACACTGGACCACCAGGGATGCCACCAGACCACCAGGGATGCCCACCACCAGGTATGCCACCCTAGACCACCAGGGATGCTAATCAGTGCCCCTAATGGATGCCAATCTGTGCCCACAATGGATGCCAATCAGTGCCCACAATGGGCATCACTGATTGGCAGGCATTATTGTTTGGCACTGATTGGCATCCATTACTACAACACATTACAGTACAGTGCCACCCAGCGCTGTATCCTGGCCTAGGGCAGCACTTTGCAGGGAGGCAGCACGGAAAGAGTCACCGCCGGCTTGCGCTACACTGTTAGTGTAGCGCCAGTCTTATGGGGTGGACTAAGCTGAGAGGGAAATTAGTCTAGCGCCCCCATAAAGTGGCTGCACTGCTTCCGGTATGCAGACGGCCGGCATTCCTCAACTGTGGGGGGGGGGGGGTTCTGCTGCACCATTGGCATGGTTATATCTTCTCAGTCCTCTCCTTAAAATATAAGAAATTTGTGCTTAAAGTAGAACTATAGGCAACACTTTTTTTTTTTTCATTTTGGATAGAGTAAGGGAGGGTTAAAGCCCCTGTCAGTTTATTTTTTACCATCCCTGTCCCATTGCAGAGATTTCTGTTCACTTCCGGCCCATAGCCAAATAGGAAGTGAGAGGAAATCTATGTAGATTAAGGGAATCCATTGCCTCCCCCCCGGCCCTCAGAAGTAGTGTTCCCGCTCGAAAATTTCAGGGCAGGTCTTAAACAGAAATGGGTGTGGCCTTGACAGGAAGGCGTGGGTCATATTTAAATTAGGGGGGTGCACGAGTTTAGTCAGGCCTAGGGCAGCACAAAACCTAAAAACACTACTGGTGCCACCTATTAGTGCCCATCCATGCCACCTATCAGTGCCCATCCATGCCACCTATCAGTGCCCATCCATGCCACCTATCAGTGCCCATCCATGCCGCCTACCTGTGCCCATCAATGCCGCCTACCTGTGCCCATCCGTGCCGCCTATCGGTGCCCATCCGTGCCGCCTATTGGTGCCCATTCGTGCCACCTCATCGGTGCCCATCAGTGCCGCCTCATTGGTGCCCATCAGTGCCGCCTTATCGGTGCCGTCAGTGCAGCCCCATCAGTGCCCATCAGTGAAGGAGAAAACTTACTTATTTACAACGTTTTGTAACTGAAACAAAAAAAACTTTTTTTTTCAAAATTTTCGGTCTTTTTTAAAAAAAATTGCAGAGATGATCAAATACCACCAAAAGAAAGCTCTATTTGTGGGAACAAAATTATAAAAATGTAGTTTGGGTACAGTGTAGCATGACCACGCAATTGTCATTCAAAGTGCAACAGCGCAGAAAGCTAAAAATTGGTCTGGGCAAGAAGGTGTATAAGTGCCCTGTATGGAAGTGGTTAAACTCCCTTCCGTTTCACAGTAGCTCTGGGCTTATCGATGCTGTGATGCAGGACTATGCATGGACTATGAATAGGATTTTTTAACAAAATGCGTAAGCTGCTGTAACTTGCACACTGTACCCATTATTAATAAAGTACTTTTATCAGGAGGACGAGTTGCCAGCCCTTCATCTTATATTCTCATGCTGTGATGCAGGAAGTAGGGATGAGCCGAACACCTCCCAGCTCGGTTCGCACCAGAACCTGCGAATGGACCGAAAGTCTGCGCGAACTTTAGAACCCTATTAAATACAATGGACGCGAATGTTCGAAATCAAAAGTGCTAATTATAACAGGTAATATGCAAGTTATTGTCCTAAAAAGGGTTTGGGGACCCGGGTCCTGCCCCAGGGGACATGTATCAATGCAAAAAGAAGTGTAGCAGGGGTTAACATTTAGGGGGAGTATCTGGGCGGTAGCATGGCCCAGATACACAAATTGTTAGGGATCTATGGCCAATTTGGTTTGTGGAGGATATAATGGTGTTCAGTTCCCTGTGGCCCCTGGGTGGCGCTGTCGCCTTGGGCTGGGGTTGAACCATCATTGTAGGGCCGTGCCCTTTGTGTCCTCTCGCGGCAGTAGTACGGCGGGGCGGGGAACCCGCTGTGCCTGCTGGGAGAGGGTATAAGGGGGGCGGACATCTTGCGCACGAGGTCCGAGCCCCAGGCACCTTCAGCCTGAGGGCTGCTGTTCTGTTTGTCCGCGCCCAGGCGCCCTCTGCCTGAGTGCGAGGGAGTTCGAGTTCCATCCCAGGCACCTTAAGCCTGGGGTGAGGTACTAGCCGAGGCCTGGGGCCCAGTACCTTTGACTGGGTCCCGTATGGGAGAGGATACCTAGGGGCCCACCGAGTGAGTGGACCCGAGTCCTGGGCGAGGAGAACCAGGGAGGTGACCTGACCTGAAGATCCAGCGCAGCATTGGCTGGTGACAGTGCAGGCCTCTGGGGACCGTCCGGGATGGATCATCTCCCTAACAGGGGTCGTCATTAGAAGGTAGTCCATGTCCTATGGTCTTTGCAGAGACCCAACTACAATCAGGTCGGTGGCAGAGACCTATCCAAAGGTCTGTGGCAGGGACCTCATCGTTCACCCGGTCTGTGGCAGGGACCAACCTCACGGTCGGTGGCAGCGACCGTGCGCCAAAAGTTGTTGTGAACTGAGTCCAAACAGCTGCTCTGATCCGAAATGATTGTGCCTGAACCCTCTCCCCACCAAGTTCGTGTTTGTATCAACCTGTCTGCTTGCAAAGAGGCATATTTATCTCTGCGGAAATAAATATAGATGTTGTACTGTCACCTGGTGTGGGCTTACTTTTCTGGGAGCAAAGTGTTCTACATTCACCTATCTACCTGTCATATTTGAAGTGGAAACTCTGGACGGGGACGCAGACCCGAAGGTAAAGATCTTAGCTCAAACCTCTACACACATAAGAGGTGCGAGCTGGTGGCAGCACCTCACCCCTCTCCCTGGTCCCCCTAGACGAATTAACCAGCCGAGAAGAAGGGAGAGAGCGGGTGAGGGCGCTACAGAAGTTTTAAAAACGACAGTTTTTTCGGGAGCAGTGATTTTATTGATGCATAAAGTGAAAAAAAAAAAAAAAGGTGAAATATTCCTTTAAATATCGTACCTGGGGGGTGTCTAAAGTATGCCTGTGAAGTGGCACGTGTTTCCCGTGTTTAGAACTATCCCTGCACAAAACGACATTTCTAAAGGAAAAAAAGTCATTTAAAACTGCTTGCGGCTTTAATGTAATGTCTGGTCCCGGCAATATGGATGAAATCATTGAGAAAAATGGCATGGGTACCCCCCCCCCCCCCCAGCCCACTACCAGCCCCTTTGGGTCTTGTATGGATATTAAGGGGAGCCTTGCACCCAAATTTAAAAAAAGGCCCTATATACTCTGAACAGCAGTATACAGGCGGTGCAAACAAGACAGGGACTGTAGGTTTGTTCTTAAGTAGAATCTGTTTGTAATTTGGAACAGGTACATTTTTAAAGTGTAGCTCCAGCCGAAAAATCTATTTTTAAGCTTTTTGGAAAACATAGGGATTAGGGAAGGGCTATCACCCCTGTAACATTTGTTTTGCTGTCTGTGCACCTGTTCATAACATTTCACCTCACTTTCCGTCCCAATGACAAATGTTTTTTGAAAATTTGGGGTTTTTATTGAAACAAGGATTGGTGATAAAGCATGAGTGGAGAGGAGACATCTTTTTCCCATATTAACTCTTATGCCGTGTACACACGACCGTTTTTCTCGTCGAGAAAAATGAAATTTTTTCCTTTTGACGTGAAAAACGATCGTCTGTGGGCATTTTGTCGTTTTTCTCGACGAGAAAAACGGCATTAAAAACGATGAGAAAAATTAGAACATGTTACGACATTTTTTCCGCGGTAGTGTTTCCCATAGGGAAACACTGCCGCGGAGCCCACAGACGGTCGTTTTTCTCGACAAGAGAAAAAATTACGTGAAAAAAGACCGTGTGTGGGGAACAAGCCGTTCCCTCGTTTTTAATGTCATTATTCACGGCGGTTTTTTAACCACCGTGAATAATGATCGTGTGTACGCGGCATTACAGGAGAGAATTTCCCTTCCTAGGGGTAGATTTCCTCTCACTTCCTGTTGTCTCCTTCCGTTTGAAAGTAGGGGCCTGCCGTATATACTGTGCAGAAATTTGGCCCTTAGGTCTTGGTGTTGCCACAACACTGTAAGCCCTCACAGTTACTCTTGGTGGGCGCTGGAACGCCCTGCTGTGAACTATTAGATCAAGAATTGTAATTACATGCAGGGGAGGGCTGGGCCAGGGGGCAGGGTGGCAATTGCCTCCCAGGCCGCCCTAACTTATGTTCAAAATGGCCGGCTGCCGCTGCCCAATACCATTTTCTTTTTTATTCATGTCAGCTCCCTCCCCCATGTCAGATCATGTCAGCTGTGGGCTGGATCTGTGACAATTGCAGTCACAGATCCAGCCATCCATCCATCCCTGCTCAGCCATCCCTGTGCAATACTCTGCAATACCCCCTGTGCAATACTCTGCAATACCCATGGGCGTCCGCTCCATAGGGCAAGGGGGGTCAATTGCCCCCCCCTGGAAGTCAGAGTGAAGACACACACTTGCCCCCTGTGTTGCAATGGCCGCCTCCGTGGCAGCCATGGACTTTTTTTTCTAAGTCTGCAGACTGCTGCTGGCCTGGGGGCTGGGGCTGCTCTCAGTCTTTTCCGACTATCCATCCCTCCCTCCTCACCCCCGGCCCGAGCATCTGATTGGCTCCGCCTCTGCTTTACATCACCGTGACCCTGACCTGGCTGTTCCGTGATTGGCTGCTGCCTCAGCCTGCCTCTGCCTGTGTAAATGTGCCTATGCTGATTCGGCCGGCGCGGCGCTGACTCCTCCCACAGGTGCGTGGCGTGCAGTGGCCGAGATAAGAGACTGAATACGCTGCCAGGGCCTGCCCTATCGCTGAAGAACTACAGATAACAGCAGTGCCTGTGCCACGACACCACTGTGTACATCTTTTTGTATTGCAATGTATTGCCCCCCCCCTGAAAAAAGTTCAGCGGACACCCATGGCAATACCCCCTGTGCAATACTCTGCAATACCCCCTGTGCAATACTCTGCAATACCCTATGCAATACTGTGCAATACCCTGTGCAATACTCTGCAATACCCTGCCCATAGTGTGCAATACTGTGCAATACCCTGCCATACTGTGCAATACCCTGCCATACTGTGCAATACTCTGCCATACTCCGCAATACCCTGCAATACTCCTCAATACCCTGCAATACTCCGCAATACCCTGCAATACTCCGCAATACCCTGCAATACTCCGCAATACCCTGCAATACCCTGCAATACCCTGCAATACTCCGCAATACTCTGCAATACCCGGCAATACCCGGCAATACTCGGCAATACCCGGCAATACCCGGCAATACTCTGCAATAACCACTTCCCGCCTGCCGGCCGTCATATAACGTCCTTGACTTTGTGCGGGGATATCTGAATGATGGGTGCAGCTACAGGCATCATTCAGATATTAGCTTTTTCAGCCGGCGATTCCCTACACCATAAGAACAATCATAGCGGCTGCTCCACCACTTGATCATTCTTACGGGAGGCGAGAGGGGACGCCCCCCCCTCCCGCTGCCCTCCGGTGCTTCTACCGACTCACCGCTACGATCAAAGCCAAGATTATTATTTTTTTTTTGTTTTTTCAGGCTTCCCAGCCTAGAGGTGAGATGTGGGGTCTTATTGACCCCATATCTCACTGTAAAGAGGACCTGTCATGCCATATTCCGATTACAAGGGATGTTTACGTTCCTTGTAATAGGAATAAAAGTGATCAAAAAAAAATTTGGGGCGGAAAAACATGTCAAACTAAAATAAATAAAGTAAAATGAACAATAAAATATATATATTTTTTTTTTAAAGCGCCCCTGTCCCCGCGAGCTCGCATACAGAAGCGAATGCATACGTAAGTCCCGCCCACCTCTGAAAACGGTGTTCAAACCACACATGTGAGGTATGTCTGCAATAATTTTGGCCCTAGACCTCCTCTGTAACTCAAAACATGTAACCAGTAAAAATATTTATAGCGTCGCCTATGGGGATTTTTAAGTAGCGAAGTTTGGTGCCATTCCACGAGCGTGTGCAATTTTGAAGGGTGACATGTTAGGTATCTATTTACTCGGCGTAACTTCATCTTTCACATTATGTAAAAACATTGGGCTAACTTTACTGTTTTTTTTTTTTTTAACCACAAAACTTTTTTTCCGTAAAAAACAGGTTAAAAAATTGCTGCGCAAATACCGTGCGAGATAAAAAGTTGCAATGATCACCATTATATTCTCTAAGGTCTTTGCTAAAAAAACATATATAATGTTTTGGGGTTCAATGTAATTTTCGAGCAAATAAATGATGATGTTTACATGTAGGAGAGAAATGTCAGAATTGGCCTGGGTGCTCCAGAACGCCTGAAGGTGCTTCCTGCATGTTGGGCCTCTGTATGTGGCCACGCTGTGTAAAAGTCTCACATGTGGTATCGCCATACTCAGGAGTAATAGCAGAATGTGTTTTGGGGTGTAATTTGTGGTATGCATATGCTGTGTGTGAGAAATAACCTGCTAATATGACAATTTTGTGAAAAAAAAAAATAAAATCTTGATTTTGCAAAGAATTGTGGGAAAAAATTACATCTTCAAAAAACTCACAATGCCTCTTTCTAAATACCTTGGAATGTCTTCTTTCCAAAAAGGGGTCATTTGGGGGGTATTTGTTCTTTTCCGGCATGTTAGGGTCTCAAGAAATGAGATAGGCCGTCAGTACTTCAGGTGTGATCAATTTTCAGATATTGGCACCATAGCTTGTGGACTCTATAACCTTCACAAAGACCAAATAATACTCACCAATTTGTACTTATTTTTACCAAAGATATGTAGCAGTATAAATTTTGCCCAAAATTTATGAAGAAAAAATACAAATTTGCTAACTTTTATAACAGAAACGAAAAAAAAAAAAAAATTTACAGAATTTTCAGTCTTTTTTTCTCTTATAGCGCAAAAAATAAAAAACCCAACGGTGATTAAATACCATGAAAGATACTAAATATAATGGCCCCCCTTCTTAGTATCACTCTGCGCTACCAAAAAAAACACAAAGATAAAAGCAATAAATAATTAATTAATTAAGATGTAAATAATAGCAGCCACTTAAAATCAAACGTAAATGGAATAAAACAGTAATGAAAAAAACGTATTTAAAAGTTCAGAATAAAACTGTAGCAGCGCTACGAACAAATGTTCAATTGTGCGTCTTCCATATATTTTTCAATCATACAGGTAGTGTAGATAGTGAATGGTGGATCTGGTAATAATATCTTAGTTCCAGTGCTCCTTTCACCAAGTGTGTCACCAAGTGGGGGGATTAAAGGTCCCCTAATGGGGATGCACTCACCAGATGTTAAATTAGTATGGGCATAGATAAGACATCCTCCTTTAATGTGTCCTGTCTTCTTATCCACAATACTAGATCAATGGTGCCGCTGGCATATGTGAGGAAAAAGGACAATCTACATAGGGTAGTACTGTTTAACAATTTATTGTAGTAGTAATCCCCAGATATCCCCTTGGTTACATATATGCGTACCACAAAAATGAAAATAAGCAGGCAATGATAAAAAATGAGCGCTTCAGTGCTAGGAACTTGCCCCTGATGAGCGCCGCTGTGTATTTCCCTCGGCACTTCCTCGTTCGGCAGGTCCTGGAGCGCATACGCGTCACTTCCGGTTTGCTTGGTTAGCTGGTCACGCCCTGACGTTTCGTCACTTCCTGACTTCCTCTGAGGGCGTGACCAGTCTCCCCAGCAACCGGATTTTATGTACACAATGCTCCCGCCCACCTGTAGACGTAAGGGCGCTCTGAATGCGCCTGCGTCCGCACGCATGCGCACTATGGCGTCCACGTCCATGCCCTATTGAGGGCGGAAGTCAGACATATCTCGGCAGTTCCGACATGCACCTTCCTGATTGGTGCATGTGTCCGGTCTGCAGCCTGATAGGCCAATTGTGTATCACCATGATAAACAAAAAACATAGTTAAGCAATACTTACATTTGAGAGCCACATAATAAATAATAGGCAAACTATACTGCATAATTAGCACTAATAAACATTGTTGGTCCTGCCCGCGGACCTAAGTAATTAAATATACAACTCCCAATGAATCTGGTGCAACGGTCCTAGAAGGACTGACTAGTCACTATAGTTACTACGGGATCTATTGAAAGATGCCCTGTATGTAAAGATCAACTCAATCTGTTATGTAATAGACCGAATTGCATTCAGATTGTATCAAATGAGAAGTGTATATAAAGTACTTCTGACACATAATACTGTGTTGGCCACCTATGGACCTTTATGTGTACAAGTGTGCAACCGTATATATACAGATACAACAAAATATAAATAAATAAATATATGAATGGACAGTGCCGTTTCTGGATCTGCCTATATGCCAGATGCTGTTTAAAATATGCAAAGTAATATTCCGTGAAATGTTACGTATTAAGTAAAACATTACACAGATTTTTTAGATACAAAATAAAATATCAAAATAAAAAATTGCATAAAATAATGCATAAAATTGGCATAAAATGACCCCGTAAAATATCAAGACACCGTAAAAAAGCATATAATATCATGACAAAACCCTGTAACCCCTAAATCAATCTAATATATTTGGTATCTTTTTAAAAAAAAAATAGTTTATAATGGCCATAAAAACTATATATATGTATTGTATATATATATATATATATCTCTCAAATTAATGATAGCTCCCCAGAGTGTGTACATACTGATTTACCGGTATGCGTAATACTCTATTCCGGTGCTAATGTTGGAGCTGCTGGGGGTTCTTACATTTAGCTTATTAAGAGTTGCTTATAAAGCAGTTGATGTCCAGTTCTACGTTGAGTCCTTTAGGTACTAGAACATCTGTTAAAAAAATCCACTTAGTTTCTTTCTTGGATAGCTCCCTTACTTTATGTGACCCCCTCCAATTGTTCTCCAGACATTCTATGCCCCAGAATTGAAGACCTGAGGCATCCTGATTGTGCTTGAGTTTAAAATGTAGCGACACATTGTGGTCTTTATACCCGATCTGAATATTGTGAATGTGTTCTGCTATTCTTATTCTTAAGAGCCTTTTAGTGCGTCCTATGTAAAGGAGACCGCAAGGACATTTCAGAGCATATACAACAAAGCTGGTGTTACATGTAATGAACTGTTCGATATTGAATTGTTGATGATTGGAAGGAGACACAAAACTCTCTAGACCTCTTATTGGTTGTGCCACTTCCCTGCACGCTTTGCACCTCCTACAGGAAAAAAAGCCATTTTGATTCCAGAATGTTGGGGGTTTGCTTGGAGGGTCTAGGATTTTCTTCACTACTCGATCTCCATAACTCAGAGCTTTTCGATATATAAACTGTGGTTTCAAGGGTAGGACTGGGCCCAATTTCTTGTCCAATAGTAGTATGTGCCAGTGTTCATTAAAAATAGCCTCCACTTCCTTGTATTGAGTGTGGAATTGTGAAATAAACCCCCATTCCTTTGAGTTGGCTCCGCTCTTTTCTGGTTTGGGTTTTGTTTCCAAGCATGTTTCTCTTGGTATTAACGCCACTTCTTCCACAATTTTTTGCAGGGCTTTGGGGGCATATCCTTTTGCCGCAAACCTGTCAGTCAGAATTCTTGCTTGTGCGAGGAAGTTGTCTTTTTCTGAACAATTCCATTTTACTCACATTATTTGGCCTTTTGGTATGTTTCTCAGCCATTGTGGGTGATGGCCGCTCGTGGTTGGGAGATAGCTGTTCCTATCCGTTTGTTTAAAGAAAACCTTAGTTCCAAACTTCGAGTTTTGGCGATACACCGTGACATCCAGGAAATTTATCGTATCTTTGTGCCATTCTGAGGTTAATCTAATGTTCTTCACATTTATATTTAAAACATTTACAAACTCCTGCAACGATTCTACTGTGCCAGCCCAAATTAAAAACAGATCATCTATAAAACGTTTATAAAAAATGAGTTCAGCTCTTCTGTCTTTAAAAATAACTTTGTCCTCCCACTCCGCCATAAAAATATTTGCGATGCTGGGGGCAAATTTAGCCCCCATTGCAACGCCCCTTTGTTGTAAATAAAATTTATTGGCGTACCAAAAATAGTTGTGTGAGACAATAATCAAGGGCATGGCCAATGAACACTTTTTGGTTGTGAGGTAGGTCTTCTCTTTTACTCAAAGCCCAATTCAGGGCTAATAAGGCGTCCTCATGCTGAATGATGGAGTAAAGCGAGGCTACATCTAGTGTTACTAGTAGAATGTCTTGCTCATCAGTTATTGTGACTAGAGTTGAGCGGACACCTGGATGTTCGGGTTCGACGGGTTCGGCCGAACTTCGGAAAAAAGTTCGGGTTCGGGACCGAACTTTAACCCGAACCCGGACCCGAACCCGAACCCCATTGAAGTCAATGGGGACCCGGACTTCTAAGGACTAAAAAGGCTCTAAAAAGGTAATGGAAACGGCTAGAGGGCTGCAAATGGCAGCAAAATGTTGTTAAGAGCATGGCAAGTGCTCTGCAAACAAATGTGGATAGGGAAATAACTTAAAATAACATAAAAAATAAAAAAAAATAAAAATAATCTTGACCTAGGAGGACGAGGTCCATATGGAGTAGGAGGTTGAGGTGGCGGTGGATGTGGCTGTGTAGGTGGAAGCGGCGGTGGAGGAGGATGAGGTAGCCAACACTGATTCAAAAATACAACAATGGCTGGGTAAGGCCGGTGATGTGTCGAATTCTGTCCCCCGTCAAATAGTGTCCACCCTGTACTGCGCTTGCTCAGTATGTAGGACAAGGGGATTTCGAAAATCTCCCAAGACGAACGGCGCCTGTGTGGTGAGTTCAGGTGAAGGTGAAGGCCACATCATCCGTGGTTCAAGCTGAGCCAAGTGAGGCCGAGCCCGAAGCGTGGGGATCGAACCGAGCCCATGAGGGGCCCTGTTACTATGTGCTACCGTATGTCCACTTGGATGGTGGGGCTTGAACCTGCACTCACAGCGCAGGCGCCGTTCATCTTCGGAGATTTTGTGAATCTCCTTGTCCTCTGTACTGCGCAAGCGCTGCGCCTTCGCAGTATGGGCCGGACACAATCCGATGGCCGGACAGTTTTTGTCACAACACCGGTATACATGTCTATTCTGCACAAGGTACGGACAAGTCCTGTGGGATCCATGCCTGGTTCATTTTAATGAACGTGAGCTTGTCCACATTGGCTCTGGAAAGGCAGCTGCGCTTGTCTGTGATAACGCCCCCTGCCGTGCTAAATACACGTTCAGATAATACACTGGCTGCAGGGCAGGCCAGCACCTCCAAGGCATAAAGGGCAAGCTCAGGCCATGTGCCCAATTTGGAGTTAAAGGGGGCAGACCCTTCATCCAGTACGTGTAGGCCTGTGGACACATACTGCTCAACCATGTTGGTGAAATGCTGCCTCCTGCTAAGACGTTCCATCTCAGCTGGTGGTGCTGGTTGTTGTGGCGTGCTGACAAAGCTTTTCCACATTTCAGCCATGCTAACCCTGCCTTCTGAGGTGCTGCCGGTGCCCCGGCTGCGTTGACGACCTCTTCCTCCTCCTCTGCCTTCGCCTTGTGCTTCCACCGTACGCCCGCTGTCAGGTGGGAATGCCACCAGCAGCGCGTCTACCAGCGTGCGCTTGTACTCACGCATCTTACGATCCCGCTCCAGTGAGGGAATTAAGGACGGTACGTTGTCCTTGTAACGGGGATCCAGCAGGGTGGCCACCCAGTAATCAGCACCAGTTAAAATGTGGGCAACTCGGCGGTCATTGCGGAAACACTGCAGCATGTAATCGCTCATGTGTGCCAGGCTGCCCAGAGGCAAAGAAAAGCTGTCCTCTGTGGGAGGTGTATCGTCTGTGTCCTCTGTATCCCCCCAGCCACGCACCAGTGATGGCCACGAGCTGGTCTGGGTGCCACCCTGCTGTGAAAATGGCTCCTCCTCCTCCTCCTCCATCTCCTCCTCCACCTCGTCATCCTCCAGAACTGTGCCCTTTCTGCCGGACAATTGTGTACCTGGCGTTTGTTGGTGCAGGAACCCACCCTCGTAGCCACTTGTGAAAGACTGCCCTGAAAGCCTTTGAAATGATCCCGCTTCCTCCTCCTCCTGTGCCACATCCTCTTCCATCATCGCCCGAAGCGTTTTTTCAAGGAGGCATAGAACTGGGATAGTAACACTAAGAACGGCGTCATTGGCACTGGACATGTTGGTGGAGTACTCGAAACAGCGCAACAAGGCACACAGGTCTCGCATGGAGGCCCAGTTATTGGTGGTGAAGTGGTGCTGTTCCGCAGAGCGACTCACGCGTGATTGCTGCAGCTGAAACTCCACTATCGCCTGCTGCTGCTCGCACAGTCTGGCCAGCATGTGCAAGGTGGAGTTCCACCTTGTGGGCACGTCACATATGAGGCGGTGAGCGGGAAGGCCGAAGTTACGCTGCAGCGCTGACAGGCGAGCAGCAGCGGGGTGAGAACGCCGAAAGTGCGCACACACAGCCCGCACTTTCTGCAGCAGCTCTGGCATATTGGGGTAATTTTTAAGGAACCTCTGGACCACCAAGTTCAGCACATGCGCCAGGCAAGGGATGTGCGTCAAACCGGCTAGGCCCAGAGCTGCTACGAGATTTCGCCCATTATCGCACACCACCAGGCCGGGCTTGAGGCTCACTGACAGCAACCACTCATTGGTCTGTTGTTCCATGTCCCTCCACAACTCCTGCGCGGTGTGGGGTTTTTCCCCCAAACAGGAAAGTTTTAAAACTGCCTGCTGTCGTTTACCCCTGGCTGTGCTGAAGTTGGTGGTGAAGGTGTTACGCTGACCGGATGAGGAGGCGGTAGAGGATGAGGAAGCGGAGTAGGAGGAGTTAGCAACAGGAGGCAAACTGAAGCGCCCTGCAATCCTCGGTGGTGGAAGGACATGCGCCAAACTGCTATCTGCCTCAGGCCCAGCCGCCACTGCATTTACCCAGTGTGCTGTTAGGGAGATATAACGTCCCTGACCGTGCTTACTGGTCCACGCATCCGTAGTTAGGTGGACCTTGCCACAGATGGCGTTGCGCAGTGCGCACCTGATTTTGTCCCCCACTTGGTTGTGCAGGGAAGGGATGGCTCGCCTGGAAAAATAGTGGCGGCTGGGCACGACGTACTGTGGGACAGCCAATGCCATCAGGCTTTTAAAACTCTGCGTCTCCACCAGACGGAATGACAGCATTTCAAAGGCCAGGAGTTTTGAAATGCTGGCATTCAGGGCCAGGGATCGCGGGTGGCTAGAAGGGTACTTCCTCTTCCGCTCAAATGTTTGGGAGATAGAGAGCTGAACGCTTCCATGGGACATTGTGGAGATGGTTGGTGACCCAGGTGGTAGTGTTGCTGGCAGATCCTCTGTTTGCGGGGTGGCAGGTGCCACTGCCACTACAGAGGTGGATGAAGAGGCCGAGACTGTAGCAGAAGAGGAAGCAGGAGGAGCCAGAGACCTTTCTTGGTTTTTGAGGTGTCTACTCCACTGCAGCTCGTGCTTTGCACTTAGATGCCTGGTCATGCAGGTTGTGCTCAGGTTGAGAACGTTTATGCCTCGCTTCTGGCTCTGATTGCACAGCGTGCAAACCACTCGTGTCTTGTCATCAGCACATTGTGTGAAGAACTGCCACGCTGGGGAACTCCTTGGACCTGGCTTTGGTGTGCTCGGTCCCTTGCTGCGTTGGGCAGTAGCAGACATACTGTCTAGCTGACAGACGCTCCGCTTTTGCACCCTGCTCCCTCTTCTGCTGTGCTGGTGGCTCTGTGCGACCACCGCCTCTTCCTCCAAACTACACTGGTCACCTGCATAACGTTGATTCCATGTGGGGTCGAGGACCTCATCGTCCTCCACATCATCTTCCACCCAGTCTTCACCCCTGCCCTCCTTGTCTGTCTGCACAATTGCAAAAGCAGCAGCAGTTGGCACCTGTGTTTCGTCATCATCCGAGACGTACTGCGATGGTCCTCCCATGTACTCATCATGAAACATAAGTGGTTGGGCATCGGTGCACTCAATCTCTTCCACTTCTGGGGCAGGGCTAGGTGGATGGCCCTGGGAAACCCTGCTAACAGAGTCATAGAAAAGCAGAAGAGACTGCTGCATGATTTGGGGCTCAGACTGCTTGGCTGATTTGCAAGGGGGTGAGGTGAAAGACTGATGGACATGGGTTTCAGGTGCCAACTCTGTTCTTTCATCAGAAGAGTGGGTGGGAGACAATGTGAAGGAACCCGAGGCACTGTCAGCAACCCAATCTACTATCGCCTGTACTTGTCCTGGCCTAAACATTCGTACAGCCTCATTAGGCGCGACAAAATACCGCCGCAGGCTCGGTCACCTACTCGCACCTGAGGAAGGTGTTTCACTTGTGCGTGTATCTGGCACAGATCCACCACGTCCTCTCCCTGCAACAGGAGCTCCACCAGCAGCACCACGACCGGGGCCACCACATCCCTTTGACCTTCTCCTCATATTTTCAAAATTTAGGATCTTGCCCTAAATGGGTGTTTTTGGAAGCGCAGAACACAACCAAAGTACGTAACCGCTGAATCGCACAGCTACAGAACTGCAGAAAATGCTATTCAAAAAAAATGTTGTTTTTTTAGTATAGCAACGTAGGAGAAACCTATAAAGAAATTGTTTATTTCACACACCTCAAAATATGTATAACACACTGCAAACTTTTTTTGGTGCCCCTAAACTGCGTTTTTTGCAAGCGTACATTAAAGTGCAAATTTTTATTTTTATTTTTTTTGCCCTAAACGGGTCTTTTTTTGCACGAGCAAAATAAAATGCTTTTTTTTTTTTTTTTTTTTTGCCCTATGGGTCTTTTGGAAAAGAGAACAATAAAGTGCCTTTTTTTTTCCCCTAAAAGTTAGATTTTCTCTGACACTGGGCTCATGGCAGTGTAAAAAGACTGCACTGCAACACAAATAGGTAAACCTATGCAGATCGCTGATTTTAATCTCTGAATCTGGACTCCTATATAATATTCTCTCTCCCTGAAAGCACCAACACAGGAACCTGGCCCTACACTACACTATCTCTCTATCTTTTCCCTCAGATTGTAGAATCAGGACTACCTCATCTATCTTTCTATCTCTCCCTAAAAGCAGCAGCAGCAGACTAGATCCTCTCCCTATCTATTCTGAAGCAGAGTGACATGTGTGCTGTGTGCCTCTAGCTTATATAGAAGCTGGGTCACATGTTGCACTGACCAATCACAGCCATGCCATTAGTAGGCATGGCTATGATGACCTCTAAGGGCACACCAGCTACTCAAAAGGTGATTGGCTGGCCCCTGAAGCATTTCTAAATGCGTTATTAGATTGCCGAACCCGAACCCGGACTTTTGGGCAAAGTCCGGGTTCGGGTTCGGGAAAAAGCTAAAGTTCAGTACGGACCCGAACTTTACAGTTCGGGTTCGCTCAACACTAATTGTGACAGTTTGTAGGCAATTGAAAAAGTCCTTTGTGTCCTTCAGATACGCTTATGTGGTTGTGACACTTTTTTGCAAAAGGGTGTCTAGATATTGTCCCATTCTTGATGCGATAGAGTCTATACCATTTACAATGGGTCTAGGCGGTGGATTGGTGGAGTCTTTGTGAATTTTTGGTAGCGTGTAAATCGTTGGAATTTTACTGCTGGCCGGTACCAGATACTGTCTTTCTTTATCTGTTAGTACCCCTGATTTGGTGCCCATTCCCACCAGTATGGTTTACCTGGTTCCTATAGGCTTGTGTTGGGTCACCATCCAAGGCCTTGTAGGTCATTTGGTCGGCTAGCATCTCTGTGATTTGCGCATGGTATACTTCTTTGGGTAGTATCACAACTCCTCCTCCTTTATCAGCTGGCCTGATGATAATATCTTTCCTTTTTTCTAGTGAATCTATTCCCTCTTGGATATGTTTCAAGCTTGTATTCTTATTGGGTACCAATCGGTTCAGGTCACGTATAATTAAACCCTTAAAAACTTCAACCTGGTGGTTGGGATTATTCAGGGGATTGAACAGGGATTTATTTTTTAATCCACTGTTAACAATGCCCTGAGGGTTCGTGTGAGTGATCGTGTTTTGGTTGCCAAGCCCTACAAAATGTTTTTTTTATATTTAACTTTCTCATGTATTTATGTACATCTATGTATACATTAAATTTATTAACTGGCTGCTTCATTCCGCATTTAAGGCCCATATTGAGGATGTTAATCTCTTTATGTGACAGCTCTACTGGACTTAAATTAAATATACCGTTAGTTAGTGGTTTCTCCTTCTTTTTCTGGACCTTCCTTCCGGCCCTACATCCTCTGGTTCTGTGTTCCTTTGCTCTGTATAATAGTTTTGCTCTCTGATCCATTGGTTCTGAGATTGTGGATCTCTCCAATCTTGATTTCTTAAGTGTGCTGGAGGGTATTGGGGTTTCCCTCTTTGTGGTGGGTAGCCTCGTCCCCTTTGTTGTCCTCTCCCTCCCCATCCTAAAAAAGGACGTGGTGCTGGAAAATTGTTGTGCTGTTCCAGGGGTTGAAATCTATTTTGTGTTGGTGCCTGGTATGGTGTATAAGGACGATTATTATATTGTTGATTTTTCACTTGACTATTCCTCCCACCTCTTCCTTTTGGTTTCACCTTCTTACTTGGAATTGGGGTAGAGAAGTTTGTGGGTGAATTGAATTCAATTTCGTCGTCACTTATAAAACCTTGCACTCTGTCCATTAATGTGGTTATTGCTTGATTAATTAGAGGTTCAGTTGACCGGGGTTTTTCAATTAAATTTATATTTTCAGGCAATGTCTGTTGCCAGGCATAAATGCTGTTAGTCTTGAAATCTCCCATGTCTCTGTGATATTTCTTTATTTTCTTTTTATGAGTGTCTTTATCCACTTTCTCCAATCTTTTATTGGTCCTAGTGTTGAAGTCAATCATGGGTTGGGTGTCTTTGATGGGGTCTAATTGTTGTTGTAATGCATTAATTTTAGTCTCTAAAATGGTCATTTTTCTTTTCTTTCTTTGTAAGATCAGTTCTTGCAACTTGTATCCTACCCCATTAAAAAAATCAAACCATTCCCTGATTGAGCCTGGATCATCAAGTCCATCCTGGGGTACTACTTCCCATCTAAGGCTACAAATGATTATTCTCTCTTTTATGTATTGCTCTAGGGTGCAAATATCCCACCATGTTCTTACTTGTTTTTCTAAAATGTTCCCCAACATTGTCATGGCCCCGTTATAGTTCACTTGTGTAGCGGTGGGTTCACTATCAGAAAAAATGGCATCTATGTTAATGATTCTATTGCTTAAAAATCTTAGAGCATCCATAGCTGCGGAGTAGTAAAAACGTGTAAATAAAATGAAAGATACTAAATATAATGGCCCCCCTTCTTAGTATCACTCTGCGCTACCAAAAAAAACACAAAGATAAAAGCAATAAATAATTAATTAATTAAGATGTAAATAATAGCAGCCACTTAAAATCAAACGTAAATGGAATAAAACAGTAATGAAAAAAACTTATTTAAAAGTTCAGAATAAAACTGTAGCAGCGCTACGAACAAATGTTCAATTGTGCGTCTTCCATATATTTTTCAATCATACAGGTAGTGTAGATAGTGAATGGTGGATCTGGTAATAATATCTTTGTTCCAGTGCTCCTTTCACCAAGTGTGTCACCAAGTGGGGGGATTGAAGGTCCCCTAATGGGGATGCACTCACCAGATGTTAAATTAGTATGGGCATAGATAAGACATCCTCCTTTAATGTGTCCTGTCTTCTTATCCACAATACTAGATCAATGGTGCCGCTGGCATATGTGAGGAAAAAGGACAATCTACATAGGGTAGTACTGTTTAACAATTTATTGTAGTAGTAATCCCCAGATATCCCCTTGGTTACATATATGCGTACCACAAAAATGAAAATAAGCAGGCAATGATAAAAAATGAGCGCTTCAGCGCTAGGAACTTGCCCCTGATGAGCGCCGCTGTGTATTTCCCTCGGCACTTCCTCGTTCGGCAGGTCCTGGAGCGCATACGCGTCACTTCCGGTTTGCTTGGTTAGCTGGTCACGCCCTGACGTTTCGTCACTTCCTGACTTCCTCTGAGGGCGTGACCAGTCTCCCCAGCAACCGGATTTTATGTACACAATGCTCCCGCCCACCTGTTGACGTAAGGGCGCTCTGAATGCGCCTGCGTCCGCACGCATGCGCACTATGGTGTCCACGTCCATGCCCTATTGGGGCGGAAGTCAGACATATCTCGGCAGTTCCGACATGCACCTTCCTGATTGGTGCATGTGTCCGGTCTGCAGCCTGATAGGCCAATTGTGTATCACCATGATAAACAAAAAACATAGTTAAGCAATACTTACATTTGAGAGCCACATAATAAATAATAGGCAAACCATACTGCATAATTAGCACTAATAAACATTGTTGGTCCTGCCCGCGGACATAAGTAATTAAATATACAACTCCCAATGAATCTGGTGCAACGGTCCTAGAAGGACTGACTAGTCACTATAGTTACTACGGGATCTATTGAAAGATGCCCTGTATGTAAAGATCAACTCAATCTGTTATGTAATAGACCGAATTGCATTCAGATTGTATCAAATGAGAAGTGTATATAAAGTACTTCTGACACATAATACTGTGTTGGCCACCTATGGACCTTTATGTGTACAAGTGTGCAACCGTATATATGCAGATACAACAAAATATAAATAAATAAATATATGAATGGACAGTGCCGTTTCTGGATCTGCCTATATGCCAGATGCTGTTTAAAATATGCAAAGTAATATTCCGTGAAATGTTACGTATTAAGTAAAACATTACACAGATTTTTTTAGATACAAAATAAAATATCAAAATGATTAAATACCACCAAAAGAAAGCTCTATTTGTGTGAAAAAAAGGACAAAAATTTCATATGGGTACAATGTTGTATGACTGAGTAATTGTCATTCAAAATGTGAGAGCACCGAAAGCTGAAAATTGGTCTGGTTATTAAGGGGGTTTAAGTGCCCAGTGGTCAAGTGGTTAAATTAAAATGCTCCCATGCCTTAGAAGATTTGGGTCGCACACCTTTTTCTGAAGTCATTGTTTCAGCAGCACCCTCTGCCATTTTTATATTGCAGCTAGAAGTAAAAAAAAAGTGCGGAGATGGAGTGCAATTAATATGTATTGTACAGTTTTGTAAAAAAAAAATATTCTTCAATATTTATATGCACTGCAGTGTTAAGATATGATGAATAACCAGCTATATGGTTAGGGAATAAAATAAATAAATATCTAATTCATTTTCAGAACACCAGAAGAAAAAATATATAAAAAAGACCTAAAATACTATTCTGCAGATTTTCAGACAGGACTGTAATATTATAATGCATGACAGAGTCCCTTGTCATATACAGGTATCCTGTTGTGTCTATTCCTCCCAGGAACAGCAATGACGGGGCACTATTCCTCCCAGGGACAGCAATGACGGGGCACTATTCCTCCCAGGGACAGCAATGACGGGGCACTATTCCTCCCAGGAACAGCAATGACGGGGCACTATTCCTCCCAGGAACAGCAATGACGGGGCACTATTCCTCCCAGGAACAGCAATGATGGGGCACTATTCCTCCCAGGAACACCAATGATATGGCACTATTCCTCCCAGGAACACCAATGACGGGGCACTATTCCTCCCAGGAACACCAATGACGGGGCACTATTCCTCCCAGGAACACCAATGACGGGGCACTATTCCTCCCAGGAACACCAATGACGGGGCACTATTCCTCCCAGGAATACCAATTATGGGGCACTATTCCTCCTAGGAACACCAATGATGGGGCACTATCCCCCCCCTCCTAGGAAAACCAATGGGGCACTATTCCCCCCTCCCAGGTACACCAATGGGGCACTATTCCTCCCAGGAAAACCAATGATGGGGCTGTATTCCACCCCCCCCTAGAACACCAATGATGGAGCACTATCCCCCCCAGAAATACTTATGATGGGGCACTTGCTGTCATCACAGAAATGAATGTACAGTACACTGAGTATTGTAGCCGCTACCTTATGTAGCACACAGATCCGTTACCCTGCTTACCTCCACAAGCAGAATGGGACACACCATGCCAGATGCCCAGCATCCTCCATCTTGTAGAGGGTGAGCGGTGTTAATAGTTTTGGGTCCTACAGCGAGTTACCACTTTCCATTGGTTCTCGTCCCTAGAGTGTAGGGAAAAGTATTTCTCTCTTTAGACAATGTTAAACCCAATAAAAGAGTTTATTTTTCTTCTGCTTGCAACTCGATAGGAAAGTTGGAAAGAGAGAGTTGAACAGGAATATAGGTTCAGGCACGCGGCACTTAATTGCCACTCGTCGCTAGACACGTGCACTGCCCAAAATTTGTTTTTTTCGTTTTATTTTTTTTAGTTTTTTTTGCTTTTTTCGGAAATTCAGAAAATTCGAAAAATTTGTTGTTTTCGTTTTCATTTTTTTCGTTTTTTTGCTTTTTTCGGAAATTCTGGAAATTCGGAATTCCAAAATTTCGAATTCCGAATTTCCAAAAAAACGAATAAAACAAATTTTTCGAATTTCTGAAAAAAGCAAAAAAACTATTTCCGTTTTTCGGAAATTCAAAAATTCTACTAATTCGGAATTTGGAAATTTAACTTTACAAATTTCCCATTTTCAAATTTTAGATTTTCGAATTGTAGATTTCCGAATTTCCGAAATTCGGAAATTTCGGAAATCCGAACTACGAAAATTGAAAAATTCGGAAATTCTAAAATTCGTAAATTCATAAATTTGTAAATTAGAAATTTCATAAATCTGGAAATTCGGAAATTGAACAATTCGGAAATAACTAATTTCTCTAAATTCGTGAAAAACAAATTAGAAACTAAGAGAATTGCACATGTCTACTCGTCGCCACTCACGTTTTGCTCACCCGGATAGTTCCCTCTCACAGTCCTAGCAGTCGGAGTGGAGCACAGAACATTTACTTTAGATTTGTATTTCTAGAGACACGTTCAGGAGATCCTCTGCCACAGGATCTTCTAGTTCTGAACTCCTCAACACTTGTAACTTTAGAGACCGTAGGTGCCAATGGGGCACATTACAAGGGCTTTTGGCGGATCACGGAATCCCGAGACAGTGACATCCTTCACCGATCCCCTTAGAAAGGTCCTCCCCTGGTTGCCTCTCCTTCAGAGCGGGTCAGCCTCCCACGGGTACCCTGGGATTCCGTGTTTTGGTTGTAGGCCTCAGTTAAAGGTATTGGGCCTACCTGGAACGATGAGGCCTCGGGCTGAAGGTGCCCGGGACCCAACACATTCACACGTACCCCTGGCCATGAGGGCCACCGAAGGTGGGGTACGTGCCGAGGATGAAGACCCTCGCCCCTGGCGTCTGCCCCTTAAGTACCATCTCCCAGCATGCACAGCGGGTAGACCACACCCACCGCACAGCCACCGAGAGAGGACACCCAATAGTGCTGCAATGCCACCCGCGGTTCAACCTGAGACCTGGGCAACAGCGCCACCCACAGGTCAAAGGGAACTATACAACCAGGCAACATCAAAATAAAGCAGAGACCAATTTAAAGTGGAGCTCCACCCTAAATAGCAACTTTTGCTATTTGGATTCCTCCCCCCCCCTCCGGTGTCACAATTGACACCTTTCAGGGGGGAGGGGGGTGAAGATACCTGTCTAAGACAGGTATTTTCACCCACATCCGGGAGTCCTCTCTCCGGGAATCTGCGGGAGTGACGTCACTTCCCGCAGACTTCCCTTGGTGTTCTGGGAGACACTCGGCTCCCAGAACACAGGAGCACCAATCAGAACGGCGCGACTCGCGCATGCGCCGTAGGGAACCGGGCATGAAGCCGCAGGGCTTCACTTCCTGGTTCCCTCAGCGAGGATGGCGGAGGGAGCAGCAGAGCGACGAGCGGTCGCTCGTCCTCTGCTGCGGACGTCGCTGGACTCCAGGACAGGTAAGTGTCCAAATATTAAAAGCCAGCAGCTGCTGTAGCTGTAGCTGCTGGCTTTTAATATTTGTTTTTCCGGCGGAGCTCCGCTTTAAGAACTCAAACAGCCTGAGCCAAACTAATGCTCAGGCTACCCCCTAAATTTCAGGCATAGCGACCCCAAATATAGGAGGCCCGCTACACTTATATCGCAGGTGCAGCTCGGCGCTCTCGGCTGCTTCTCGCCTCTCTCTCTCTATTCCCTCGAGGCAGCAGTGGGTGGGGCTGAGAAAATCCCGCTGATGTCAGCGAGGAGGAGAGAGGTGGACGTGTTTGGTCACATGAGAAAACAGCGGCGCCGCTGGCTTGTACATGGGATTCTAACACTGGGACGGAGGCGAGACTGGCAGGGAGGAAGGTGCATGCCATTAGACCAACTAATCGATAATGAAAACCATTGACAACAATTTTTATTATTGATTTTGCCCAAAATTTATGAAGAAAAAAGAAAAATTTGCAAAATTTTATAACGGAAACGAAAAAAAACCAACATTTTTTTACAGAATTTTCAGTCTTTTTTCTCTTATAGCGCAAAAAATAAAAAACCCAACGGTGATTAAATACCACCAAAAGAAATCTCTATTTGTATGAAAAAAAGGACAAAAATTTCATATGGGTACAGTGTTGTATGACTGAGTAATTGTCATTCAAAATGTGAGAGCACCGAAAGCTGAAAATTGGTCTGGTTATTAAGGGGGTTTAAGTGCCCAGTGGTCAAGTGGCTAAATAATTTGCTATACATTGCATCTTTTTTTTTTTTCTTTCAAAGAATAAAGCTCTATTCATTTTCAAGACATACAAAAACAGGTGCAGGAGTGCATACTTTAATATTATCTTAAAGCAGAACTAAACCCATTAATATCCCAAAATAGCTACATGCTTTGAATGATGCCTGCCACAGTTGGGCCCCTTTCACATGAGGCAGACTCCGTTCCTATGAGCAGGGGATGCGTTTACAGATCTCCTACTAATCAGAGCAGAGTGGGCCATGTCCACTCAATTTCTGTGGAGGGGACATGGACAAAGCCCTCTCTGCTCTATGGGCAGCCGGGTGTAAACAGACTCTGTAGTCTGTTTACACCTGATCGCCCTCTCATCTGATCCGCCTAGATGGAGGAGAAAGGATCCCCTTGCCTTTTTTTTTTCTTCTTAGCAGACTGGATTGGATCAGAGACAGGTGAATGTAAACACACAAGTCCGTTTTACACCTGCTGGTCCATAGGGATGAATACACTGTCCAATCAGGTCCCCCTGAAAAACTGACAGGTGGACGTGATCAGAACGGTCATGTAAAAGGGGCCTTACTATGGAGCTTATGTTTGCTCTCACCCAAACTGTCAAGCAGTCGAATGCTTGCATACCTCCCAACTTTTTGAGATGGGAGCGAGGGACACCTATTAGCAAATTTGTGTAGGCATAGGACATGCCCCCTTAAAGGAGAATTATACAAAAAATTATTAGTTAAATCCACAAGTGCTTTATTTTTTACCACTACTATGCCTTTATATTGGCTCTTGAGGTTTACAAATGCAGCAATTTAGTAATTGGATGAAAGATTTAGCATCGGGAAACACTCTTTGAAAAATAAATAGTGCATTTTATATACAACTATATAGATCAGACCAAAATGAGGGAAAAATGAGGAGGAATGAGGGACAGAGGGACTTTGTTCCAAATCAGGGACAGTCCCTCAAAATCAGGAACAGTTGGGAGATATGTGACTGGTGTCGTGACTGATGACAACTGCAGATCAAACAGAGTCTAAGATCCCAGATAGCAAGGATAACTTGCCACAAATTTGTGGCAGTGTTAAATTGTAAGTCTAACTTTCTGCACATTTTCACTGGCAAGCTGTACACTTGCAGAGTACTTAAAGCACAAGTTCTAGTTGACACTTTTCCAATTTGTAGCAAATTTGCGTGGCGAGTCTCTAGCAAGAGAAAGTTGCATTGGTGAGTCTACAGCAAGAGCTCTGCAAGTCTAATTCGGCCACAGTGCCCCTTGTGGTGGGATGACTATTGCACAACATAACTGAACCAGAACTTGCAGCAGACTTGCAGAATGTTTGCAAAGAAAAGTTGATCTGGAGTCATGCAATGAGGACTTGCTGCAATTGTGCAACAAACTTATGAAGCCTGGCAAGTCTAGCAATAGCTTAGCACAAAGAAGTGTACCTCAGAAAAATGGGACTTTAAGGGCAATGAAAAACATATATAGAAAAATAAATAAAGAAAATCAAATATTTATAGAAAAAATATGGAACATTTATTGTACGTAGACATAAATCACCAAAGGGTGATAATAATAAAAACCATACACAGATATGTATACATGTAATAAGCCATACAAAGTACATAAAAATGACTGTAAAGAACCCAAAGGATTGGAGTCCTAGTGAGAATGGAACTGCTGGTTCGGACGCGTTTCGAAATATATGAGCATATAAATTCTTCTTCAGAGATAGCAGTATCTCTAACCACTTCCCGCCCAGTCAATAGCATATTGACGTCCGGGAAGTGGTTCTGTTATCCACACTGGACGTCATATGACGTCCTGCAGGATAACAGCCGCCGCACGCCCGGGGGGGCGCGCATCGCGGCGATCGGTGGAGCGGTGTGTCAGTCTGACACACCGCTACACTGATCTTGGTAAAAAGCCTCCGGCAGAGGCTTTTTACCACGTGATCAGCCGTGTCGAATCACGGCTGATCAGGATGTAAACAGGAAGAGCCGTTGATCGGCTCTTCCTCACTCGCGTCTGACAGACGCGAGTAGAGGAGAGCCGATCGGCGGCTCTCCTGACAGGGGGGGTTCGCGCTGATTGTTTATCAGCGCAGCCCCCCCTCGGATACCCACACTGGACCACCAGGGAAGCCCCCCAGGACCACCAGGGAAGCCCCAAGCATGTGGATGGCCCCCATGGCCATCCACATGTAGTAAAACAAAAAAATATATAAAAAAAACATAAAAAATATGCCAATCAGTGCCCACAAATGTGCACTGACTGGCACTATCATGGCACGACCACAATGTGTGGTGGCTGGCATTGCTGGGCATCAGTGTCACCAGTGCCACCTACTCGTGCCCATCTGTGCCCATAAGTGCCCACCTATCAGTGCCCATCCGTGCCACCTATCAGTGCCACCCATAAGTGCCCATCAGTGCCGCCTATGAGTGCCAATCAGTGCCGCCTATGAGTGCCAATCAGTGCCACCTATGAGTGCCATCAGTGTCACCTTCTCAGTGCCCTTCAGTGCCGCCTTATCAGTGCCCGTCATTGAAGTAGAAAAGGTACTTATTTACAAAAAAAATTTACAGAAACAAAGAAAAACATTGTTTTTTTCAAAATTTTCGCTCTTTTTTTTATTTGTTGTGCAAAAAATAAAAATCGCAGAGGCGATCAAATACCACCGAAAGAGAGCTCTATTTGTGGGAACAAAATGATAAAAAAAATTGTTTGGGTACAGTGTAGCATGACCGCGCAATTGTCATTCAAATTGCGACAGCGCTGAAAGCTCAAAATTGGCTTGGGCAGGAAGCTGTATAAGTGCATGGTATTGAAGTGGCTAAAATCATAAAGTACATAATCAGTACAGTAATGGCAAACAGAATCATAACACTACATTGATTCTATATAGTGAATGATAGAAATCAAAAAAACTTACATAATATGTGTATCCCAGTAAAGGACAAAACAGTCACCCAAAAACTCCAGACTCCGAAAAATGGTCCACAAGGCCTACTACAGCATGAAGGAATCCATGAACCAAAAGGTTAACATGCACTGCCAAAAATAAAGAATCCAAAACAAACTCCTCACCCAAAATGGGGAAGGGAGAGAGGGACAAAACCTATAGAAGAAGGGAAAACTGGACCATGAATACTTGAAAAAAATATATAGATATAATAATTAATATAAAAGAGAAAAAAATATAGGAAACAAAATCCTATAAAGTTCCAAAAAGGAAAAAATTCCAAGGAAAAGGAAGAAAGAAGGAAGAAGGAAAAAAGAAGAAAGAGAAAATAACAAAGAAAATAATCCAGAATACTTACCCTAATAGAAACCAACGGTGACATAGGATAATACCTAGGGTACTCACAAGGTCTCCAACAAAGGCACAAATAGATAAAGTATCCGGAAAACAGGAAAAACGGTCCTAGGTAACAACCTTCCACTGCGGTGTCCAAAGGAGACAGGCAGTGAAGGATACGTGGCCTCAATATTGTATTCACATATAAACACATATATATATATATATATATATACTGTGAGGGGGTTAACTCGGTAGCGGGTGTGTGTGACCCCCTGGATGGGCTCCCCACACAAAAACAGGCCCAGCAGACGGAGGTTGTGGTTTTCAAGATCAAAAGGTGCGGTTTATTTCTCTATTTACAGTGACAAAAACACAGCAAAGCAAAAAGAAACATAAACAAAATAAATCCTGGTCAGCTTGACCTCTGACTAAACATGCAGGTTTCCCTAACTAACAACTGGGATCAGCCTGGTGCTGTCCTAGTCCCTAAGTCCCTGGTTTAGTAAATGTCCAAACAAATAGCCACACAGGCTTTGTCTCACCGCACAGGGGTTCACTCTCCCTAGACAGTCCACACAGGTCTGGTTCCAGGCATGAACAAACACCTAATGAATCTGGGAGTTTTTATAGAGGCCTTAAACGAGCTGACAAGCTTCAGCTGGTCTCATCAACTCCCTGCCTGCACGACGCCCAGCCCTCTCCCTAGAGGTATGAATCATCCATGAGCCCACTAGCCTCAGCTGGGCTTCATCAACTCTCTCCCTAGTTGTATAAGTCGGCATAAAGCCTGAATCTGGGAGAAATAAACCTACCCCCCTGGATGCAACCAGGTGACTTTACCTTCCTGCTGTCACATACCCCCCCCCCCCTCTTGTTTTAACCTTGGGGTTGGAACACCAGCAATCAGGCATTCATGTACTCGAGACAAAGCATCCACATTCCCCATTTGAACGCCAGGGCGATGCTTTACTGTGAAGTTGAATTCCTGTAGGGCCAGGAACCACCTATTTACTCTTCTATTTGTCTCCTTGTTTTGAGCCATCCACTTTAACGGAGCGTGATCCGTAACCATGTCAAAGTGCCTACCTAGCAGATAGTACCGAAGGGAATCTAGAGCCCACTTCACCGCTAAACACTCCTTTTCAACCGTGGCGTAATTTACCTCATTGGACTTCAACTTCCTGCTGAGGTAAATGACTGGGTGCTCTTCCCCGTTCCAGACCTGGGACAATACTGCTCCTAACCCCACATCTGACGCATCACTTTGTACGACAAAGTCTTTAGAGAAGTCGGGTGAGTACAACACTGGCTGGCTACATAAGGCTTGTTTCAAGAATTGGAATGCTGCCTCAGCCTCGGGGGTCCATTTAATCATGACCGACCCTTTCCCTTTCGTCAGGTTGGTTAGGGGCACAGCCTTAGAAGCAAAGTGGGGAATGAAGCGCCGATAATAACCCACGATTCCCAGAAAGGCTCGTACCTGCTTCTTGCTGTTGGGACGTGGCCAACTCTGGATGGCCTCGACTTTGTTGAGTTGGGGTTTTATTACTCCCCTGCCAATGGTGTACCCAAGATATTTGGCCTCCTCCTGCCCAATGGTACACTTCTTGGGGTTAGCCGTAAACCCCGCTTCCCGGATAGAGTCTAGGACTGCTTGCACTTTTGGCAGATGTGAGGCCCAATCTGTGCTATGGACAATTACGTCATCCAGGTAAGCCGCAGCATACTTCCGATGGGGCCTCAGAATCTGGTCCATTTTCCGCTGGAATGTGGCCGGCGCATTCTGTAACCCGAACGGCATTCTCTTATATTGGAACGCCCCGTCTGGGGTTACAAATGCGGTTTTCTCTTTGGCCGACTTGGCCAGGGGAATTTGCCAATACCCTTTTGTGAGGTCAAGAGTCGTCATGTATCGGGCTGTTCCCAGCCGGTCGATCAACTCATCTATACGTGGCATGGGGTAGGTGTCAAATTTTGTAACTTTGTTCAACTGACGAAAATCGTTACAAAATCGCCAGCTCCCATCCGGTTTAGGCACCAACACAATGGGACTAGACCAATCACTTTGGGACTCCTCTATCACCCCTAAGTTCAGCATTTTCTGTACTTCCTCCCGTATTGCCTCCCGTCGGGCCTCTGGGATCCGATAGGGTTTTAACTTCACCCTTTCACCGGGCGGGGTAATAATATCATCCTCTACCCCAGATGTTTGTCCCGGCAGCTCAGAGAACACCTCCTTGTTGCGAAGCACAAACTCCTTAACCTCCTGTTGTTGGGGTTGTGACAAGGTGGCTGCTATTCCAACCTCCGGAATCACGCAACCAGTTTGAGCTGGTGACCAAGTTTCTGCGACTAGGGACTCTCTATCCCTCCAGGCTTTCAACAGATTAACGTGATAGATCTGTTCGGGCTTTCGCCTTCCTGGTTGTCTGACCTTGTAATTCACTTCGCTCACTTTTTCCATTATCTCGTAGGGGCCTTGCCATTTGGCAAGGAATTTACTTTCAACCGTAGGGACAAGTACCAATATCCTATCCCCCGGGGAAAAGGTACGGGTCTTGGCTCCACGGTTGTACACTCTCTGCTGTGCCAACTGCGCTTGGGCCAAATGTTCCTTCACGATGGGCATTACCTGTGCAATTCGATCTTGCATCAGGGCGACATGCACAATCACACTCCTGTGGGGAGAACTCTCACTTTCCCAAGTTTCCTTGGCAATATCCAACAGCCCTCTTGGGTGTCTCCCATACAGTAACTCAAAGGGGGAGAATCCCGTAGAGGATTGGGGCACCTCCCTAATAGCAAACATCAAATAAGGAAGTAGACAGTCCCAATCCTTTCCATCTCTATCCACCACTTTCTTCAACATTTGTTTTAGGGTTTTGTTGAATCTTTCAACCAGCCCATCGGTTTGGGGGTGATACACAGACGTACGCAATTGCGTCACTTTGAACAATTTACACAGCTCTTTCATAACCCGGGACATAAAGGGTGTACCTTGGTCCGTAAGCAGTTCTTTACAAATACCCACCCGGCTAAAAACAAGAGATAGCTCTTTGGCTATGGTTTTGGCCGAGGTATTTCGGAGAGGGATCGCTTCTGGATAACGGGTGGCATAGTCCATTATAACTAATATGTACTGGTGCCCCCTAGCGGACTTGATTATAGGACCTACCAAATCCATTGCGATCCTCTCAAACGGGACCTCAATGATGGGTAGAGGGACCAGCGGGCTACGGAAATGTGGCATCGGGGCCGACCTCTGACACACAGGGCAGGAGGAACAATAATTTTCTATGTCCTTCATCACCCCAGGCCAATAGAATCTCTGTAATACCCTCTCTCGGGTTTTCTCTGTCCCCAGATGACCTCCAAGAATGTGCCCATGGGCCAACTCCAACACCAACTTCCTGTAAGGTTTGGGCACCACAAGCTGCTCAACGGTTTCTTCTGCCCTTTTTGCCACCCGATACAGTAGGTCCTTCTCTACGCTGAAGTATGGGTAAGTGCAGGTATTATCTGGGTTCACTAACTCGCCATCTATTTCCACTACGTTTTCCCGTGCCTTTATTAGGGCGGGGTCTTTTAACTGTTCTGTGGCAAAATTTTCCCTGTGAACCTCAAGATCAGAAAACTCCACAGACGGTAGGTTTTCGTCTGAGGAGGTGGGCTCCTCTCCAGTTTCTTGAGTCTCGCCTGCCAATACTGACAAGGGAAATTCTGGAGAGTCCTCACCACTCTCAGAGGAGTTCTGGCTATCACCTTCCTGGTACATAGGGGCACCAGTGGGGGGCTCAGGATCATCCCACAGTTCCCAGAACTTCGGAAAATCCCTTCCCACAATGGCATCATGCGGTAATTGAGATACTAACCCCACTGGATGAGAGAGGGTACCTTTGGGGGTCTTGAAACACACTGTAGTCACTGGATACTCTCGGGTGTCCCCATGCACACAAATAACAGCTACCTTGCTATTCCCAGAGACCTCTGTTTTAACTAATTCAGCCTTTATCAGGGTCACAAGGCTACCTGAATCCAGTAATACCACAACATTTCTACCATTAATACACATTTTGCATAAATGTTTCTCAGTTCCCCGAATGGCAGTGCATGCGACTGTCGCACACAGCGACTGACGTCTGTCCGTCAGAAAGTCACATTGCATGGGTTCCTCCACAACCGGGCAATTTGCTGCAATATGTCCCGTTTGCCGGCAGCGGTAGCAAACAATCCTTTTGGCTGCCTCTTGAGCCCCCGACTTCCCAGGCTGTTCTCGCCAAACCCTGGGCAGAGCTCCCACCCTCTCACTCTCTCCACCCTCACCCCTTGGAATCATCTTATCCGCCCCTGGGGATGGTCTGGTCTTAGGGTGGAAAGTCCGAGAGTCTCTGGAAGAGGCCGTCAGGTTCTCTGCAGCCAAGTATCTCTCTACACGATCCACAAGTTTACCGGCCGTTTCTGGGTCTCCATGGCTTACCCACTTTTGAATGGCGGTAGGAAGAGCTCTCAAGAACCGATCCATCACAACACGTTCCACAATCTCCGGTGCGGACAAAGTCTCTGGCTGTAGCCACTTCCTGCTCAGGTGAATGAGATCATACATTTGAGACCTGGGGGGTTTTCCAAGCTGGAAAGTCCAGTTATGCACACGCTGAGCCCGGACAGCCAGGGTGACACCCAGCCTTGCCAATATTTCAGCTTTTAGCATCCCATAGTCTTTTGCTTGGTCAGGCTCTAGGTCATAGTAAGCTTTCTGCGATTCACCAGTTAACAGAGGAGCCACCAGTCCAGCCCACTGCTCCTCAGGCCACTTTTCTCTTTCAGCAGTCCTTTCAAATGTGGTCAAAAATACCTCTGGATCATCCTCTCCAGTCATTTTTGTCAATAAACGACTCACCCCAAAGGACGCGGTATTAGTGGGACGGCTTTCCTCACTGGTCTGCGGACGTTGCTGCATTACTGCTTCCATCTGTTGTTGTAGTCTCTGCTCTTGCTTCTGCAACAGGTCTATGAAGCGGGCCTCAGATTGCTGCTGGGCTTGTTGCTGGGCTGCGAAGCTCTTTTGCAAACCTGCATTTGTCTGCTGTTGATTGGCATTTGCTAGAGCCAGCTGTTTCAGTATCTCCTCCATGCTGGCTTAAAAAAAAACTGCCACTGGTTCTCCACCAACTGTGAGGGGGTTAACTCGGTAGCGGGTGTGTGTGACCCCCTGGATGGGCTCCCCACACAAAAACAGGCCCAGCAGACGGAGGTTGTGGTTTTCAAGATCAAAAGGTGCGGTTTATTTCTCTATTTACAGTGACAAAAACACAGCAAAGCAAAAAGAAACATAAACAAAATAAATCCTGGTCAGCTTGACCTCTGACTAAACATGCAGGTTTCCCTAACTAACAACTGGGATCAGCCTGGTGCTGTCCTAGTCCCTAAGTCCCTGGTTTAGTAAATGTCCAAACAAATAGCCACACAGGCTTTGTCTCACCGCACAGGGGTTCACTCTCCCTAGACAGTCCACACAGGTCTGGTTCCAGGCATGAGCAAACACCTAATGAATCTGGGAGTTTTTATAGAGGCCTTAAACGAGCTGACAAGCTTCAGCTGGTCTCATCAACTCCCTGCCTGCACGACGCCCAGCCCTCTCCCTAGAGGTATGAATCATCCATGAGCCCACTAGCCTCAGCTGGGCTTCATCAACTCTCTCCCTAGTTGTATAAGTCGGCATAAAGCCTGAATCTGGGAGAAATATACCTACCCCCCTGGATGCAACCAGGTGACGTTACCTTCCTGCTGTCACAATACATACATATATATGTCTATACATATACACATATCTAATAAATCAGCCAACATATTACAACACTAAATAGCAAAAAAACGCGTCAAAAGGTGATGCCGATGGACGGGGCAGACACCATGGGCGGACTAGAGTGCTGCTTGGAGCGCTCAAGATCCCTGGTACACTTCCGGCTCCAACCGGAAGTGGCGTGGACGACGTCCGTGCACAGGGGATGGACGCAATCCACCATCCAGGAAGCCGGAAGGTGCCATCACATCCGGGAATGTGGAGCATAGAACCGGATGTGATCGACGCACAGGATGGAAAAACCATTGGAAAATGTGAGCTGCTAAACGGGCATACACTAGGAGCAATTGGGCAGGTGGGCAGGAGAATAAAAAGGGCGCTCAAAACCCCCATGGAAGGGAGAGGGTACCTAAAATGTCCTCAAAAAGACCCCTGACACATGAAAAAGCATAAACCAATGAAGGCAAAAGGATTACTGGGAGTGAAAAAGATCCCTGACACATGAAAAAGCATAAACCGATGAAGGCAAAAGGATTACCAACTTGGGTCGTGCTAAACCCCATCAAAGATGGGTTACATGTGCCAGGCATGCCGTAGTGGCAAAGGACCTAATCTGGAGATGGAGCAAGGCCGAGTCAAAGCCCAATAGAGGGACACACATATAACGGAAAATTTATTACCAAATACTTACCGTAATTTTCCTTTCCTGATGGACTCCATGGCAGCCTACGTGTGGTTAACCCCGCCTCCTCTCCAATGCTATAGGACCCCATACCCATAAAAGTAAGCTCACCTCTCAGCACTGTGTTCCGTTACTAGCCGACTCTTGGACACTTACTTTTTAATAATATTTTCTTTCAGGGTGGGAACTCCGTCTGCCATGGAGTCCATCAGGAAAGGAAAATTACGGTAAGTATTTGGTAATAAATTTTCCGTTTTCCTGACTGACTCCATGGCAGCCTACGTGTGGGAAATAACTAGCCAGACCACACGGGTGGGTATGCTGAACAAAAAAGCTTTAATTTGTCCTGTCAACCGACAGGATTCTTAACCCAAAATTAACAGACGACAATGATGCCGGTTCAATGCAGTAATGGGCCATAAATGTATTGATAGAGGTCCACGAGGCCGCTTTACAAATAACATCTGGAGCCACATGTTGGGCCGCCGCCCAGGAAGCTGCCATCCCTCTGGGGGAGTGTGCCGTCACCGCCTGTGGAGGAGCCAAGCCCTTAGCCCTGTATGCTTGCTGGATTGTTTGAACGATCCATGATGCAATTGTTCTGGTTGATGCCTTCTTCCCTCTGTTGTTTCCAGAATGTAGAACAAACAGATGATCAGATCGTCTGAAGGAAGAAGTAATTTGTAGATACTCCTTTAGGATTTCACCCATATCCAGGGGATGAGTTTCACTGGAATCTGGAGTCTTAAATGTAGGTAGAACAATTTCTCGATTTTCGTGAAATACCGAAGACATCTTTGGATTTGAACCCAACATGGGTATAAGGACTACTCGATCCGGAAAAAATGTTAGAAAAGGTTCTTCATGAACTAGAGACCCGATCTCAGAGACACTCTTAGCCGAGGTGATGGCTACTAAGAAGGCTACTTTTGCTGAAAAGTCTTTAATGGAGGACGGGGAGGGTCCCGATGTACTGAGTCAAGTCAGAGAATCTAGAACGAGTGGAAGATCCCACTTGGCAAATCTTGGTTTTCTTTGGGGCTAATTCTTGATGCCCCCCGAAAGAATTGTCTAAGGGATGGACTGCCCATGAGACTCCGGAGAAGGCCGACAAGGCCGAAACTTGAACTCTTAGAGGGCTAACAGATCAGAGTAAATCTAGTCCTGTTTGCAGAAAACTAAGAACATCCTGAATTCCTGGATTTTTGAAGGACCTCCCAGAGGCAGAGGAGAATTCGACAGATTTGGCCCAAATTCTTCTATAAACCTTGTTGGTACTTGCTCTTCTTGAGCTCAACAGTGTAGACATCACTCTAGCGGCGCAACCGAGGGATTCCAGCCTCTCCCTCTCAAGAACCAGACCGTCAGTCTCATCAGTGCCGGACAAGGGTGTAGGAGTGACCCTTGAGAGAGAAGGTCCGGCCTGAGAGGAAGAGGTACCGGGTCCCGGTAGCTCAGTTGGATCAGGAGGGGAAACCAAGGCCTGTTTGGCCAGTAAGGAGCCACTACTGTTATTTCGGCTGATTCCGCTTGAAGTCTCCTCAGGAACTTGAGGATTATCGGGATCGGGGGAAAAGCGTATGCCCGCCTGAACCTCCATCTGTCCGTCAGGGCATCCGTTCCGACTGCCTGGCTGCAACGGCCCCGAGAATAGAACTTCACAGTTTTGTGATTGTAGGGGGAAGCGAATAGGTCCACTTCAGGATTGACTCCCAGAGACAGAATCCAGTTGAAGGACTGTACATGGAGGGACCACTCGTTGTTGTCTAGACGAGTTAGAGAGAGGAAGTCTGCCTGGGAGTTCTGGACTCCTGGAATGAAAATTGCCGAAATATTGGCCAGGTTTTTCTGGGCCCATGTTATTATAGGCTCGACCTCTAGAAGGAGAGTAGAACTCCGAGTCCCCCCTTGCCTCTTAACATACGACACTGCTGTTGTGTTGTCCATCCTTAACAATACCGACTCTCCTTTCATGAACTGGGAGAAAGATTGGAGGGCGCACAAGGCCGCCCTGAGCTCCAGGACGTTTGAGCCTGGGTTGTGAAGACGAGCATCCCATCTGCCCTGAGCTAGGTTCTGACCACAAAGAGCCCCCCAGCCTGAGCCGCTGGCGTCGGTTGTGACTGTAACCCAGGAGATGGGGGCAATGGAGTGACAATTTTGCAAATTCTTGAGTTGGAGCCACCAGAAGAGGCTGTTTCTCATTTTTGCGGATATGTGGATGAGTTGACTCTTGTCCCCTGACTTCCACTGCCGGAGGAACCCTGACTGAAAAGGGCGTAACCTCCATAGACCCCATTTGACCATGGGGGACGTGGAGACCATTGTGACGATAATTCTTAGGCATTGTGATGCTTTCAGATGAGGAGCATCCAGAGCACAAGAAATCCTCTTCCGAAACACCGAAATCTTCTCTGCCGGGAGGGAGATGGTGTTCTCCACTGTGTTGAACAGAGCCCCTAAGTAAATTAAGTTTTGGGCTGGATCCAGATGGCTTTTTTCCAAGTTTAGAAGCCACCCAAAGCTGGAAAGGGTTGAGATCACTTGTTCTCTGTGCACCAGCAGCCGTTCTCTGTTTTGAGACAGAACTAGAAGATCGTCTAGATAATGGTAAAGACGCACACCTTTTAGCCTGATGAGGGCCACTACGGCCAAGAGGACCTTGGTGAAAACTCGAGGAGAAGTTGTCAAACCGAACGGTAGGCAGATGAATTGAAGATGTTCTTGCCCGATATGGAACCGGAGGTACTTTAAAAGGTCCTTTGCCACTGGTACATGGAAATAGGCATCTTTCAGGTCTATCGAAATCATCCAGTCGCCTGGTTGAATGGCTTGCTGGATTGTTGACAGAGTTTCCATTTTGAATTTTCCGTGCCTTATGAACCTGTTCAGGTACGTCAGATCTATTACCGGGCACCAGGCACCGCTTTTCTTTTGGACTAGGAAAAGGGGGGAGTATACTCCTTGGAATTGTTCTTCCTCTGGGACACGTACTACTGCTCCCTGGGTTTTCAGCAGGTCTATGTAGGACAGTAAGGCCTGTTTTTGTTCTTCCATACTTGGAAGTAGGGTTGAGATAAATCTGGGGGGAGGAATGCTGGAGAAGGACCATGCGTGACCTGACGACACTGTCCTGACGACCCAGAAGTCTGAGATTGAGGCCACCCACACGTGCCGGAAGAGGAGCAGGCGTGCCTCTACCTGACCAGCCTGGGCGGGCAAAACCTCAAAAGGATTTAGCCTGATCATGACCACTGGATGCTTGGTTGTTTGCTGGATTGCGGAAGGACGCTTGGCCTCTGCTCCAGTTTCTTCTGAAGTCCCGGCCAGGTCTATAGGAGCGTGCTTCTTTTGAGCGCTCTGGACTGCGTCTTCTGAACTGGGGCCTTCTTCGATTCTGTGGACGCCTGTCCTGTGGAAGAAAGCCAGATTTTCCGCCTGTGGCCTTTGCTATGGCGTCATCTAGTTTATTACCAAACAGGGATGATCCTTCGAAGGGAATCTTGCACCATGTTTGCTTAGAAGACGGGTCAGCCTGCCAAGGGCGCAGCCATAAGGCACGTTTAGCTGTAACTGAGGATAGCATAATCCTGGACAGTAGACGGATCAGATCAACTGATGCTTCACCCAAAAAGGCTACTGCTAGTTTTAGCTCTGCTGCTGCTGAGTTATTTGCCAGATCTTCTGAAACACCTTTGAGAAATGAATCTGCATTCTCAGTCCATGCCTCCATAGACTTAGATACGGCTGCCAAGGCTAGAGCGGGTTTACAAGCTGTCCCAGCAAGACTGTAAATTCTTTTAAGGTCCTGATCCATTCTTCTGTCAAGACTGTCCTTAAAGGAGATTGTGTCTTCAAGAGGGAGCGTGACGTGTTTAGCCAGACGCATTACCGCTGCGTCCACAGGAGGAATATTCTCCAGGTATTTCACCTCTTCTGCCTTGAATGGATACATTCTGGAGGCCTCATTTGTCATTGAGGACTTCCTGTCCACTTTGCTCCACTCTTCATCAAAGATACCCTTTAGTTCGGCTAAAAGCGGAAGGCTTGGGCGCTCTTTCCCCAGGCACTTGAAAACCTTTTTCTGTTTAGCTGGGGGAGTAGAAGGGTCTTCCCACATAAGGGCCTCTTTGACCGCTTTAATGAGCGGAGTAACTTGAGAGAAATCAAATTCCACACTCTCTATTTCTCCTTCCGAAGGAAGAGGCGAGGATGCGTAGGGCTGGGAAGGACCTGGAACTTCACGGACCACATCAGCCGGGGAGCCAGATCGAATAGTGCTGGACTGGCTTTGTGCGTGGGAAGCATCCATCTCCTTAAGAGAACGTTGCACCACCTGTTTTACTAGAGACTCGATCCGTTGGTCTTCTGTCTCTTTTTCCCCAACCGCATGGGTATAGCAATGGCTGCATAATGATTTGCCCTCTGGGACTTGTGAGCCGCATCCCCAGCAGGCTCTCCGATCAGAATAACTGTCCTGGCGGTGGGAGCGGTGTCTGGAGGAGGAATGGGAACTTCTCCTCTGGTGGTGAGATGCAGACGGGGAATCACGTCTGTGTTTTGATTTTGATGAATGCTGCGGCATGGCAAGGTCTGAGTCGAGATGAAGATCTGCGGAAGGGCTAAAAAAGGAAAAAAGGGGGATTGTAAGGAAGCTGCCGGGAATTCGTCTGCGCATGCGCATTCGTCAACAGTCTCGGAATGCTGGCGCGCGCACGCGCATCCCCGGGACGCAGCGGCCTTTCCGGAGTACCATTGCGCATGCGCGTGCGCAATTCGCGCATGCGCGTGGGCAACGTGCGCGCGGGCAACGTGCGCGCGCAGGAGCACGCTCCTAATTCCCTTTGGCGCCAGCCTGCCTATTTAAAGGATGCTCTGACTTCTGACAAGTGCTGACTGGTCTTCAGCAAGTGCCCTGATACCTGAACTCTGTTTAAACCTGGCTTGATCCCTGTTGCTGAACCTTGGCTTCCCTTGACCTTGCTTCCGGACTTGAATACTTGATTACTGGTTCCCGATCTCGGCTTCCCATCTGACCTCCCTCCTGCCTGTGCCTTGTACCTCGCTGCCCGTCTGCTACCGAACCCGGCCACCCTTGTGATCCTGCACCAGCCTCCTGCTTGGCTTAACGCTGTCTCCAGTGCCTGTGCTAGCTGTCCATCCTACCAGCTTTCCTGAGTCCAGTTCCTTACCAGATGCTCTGCCTGCATCTCCACGTCTGCAACTCAGCTGACAAGTTCTGCACGCAACTACAGGCACTCGTGTAACTCCTCACCCTAGCCACCATCTGTCTCATCCTCAGTGGGGCTTGGGTTGGAGATACAAGGGAGGCCGACCTCGTCATTCCAGACTCCTACCAGGTACGTGACAGGGATTGGGGAAAAGAGATAAGCCGTCAAGCAACAATACTTGCGACTGAACCCCACGCGCTCCCCTCTCCTGCACATACCTTGTGCGTGAGGGCTGGCCACATGTAAGCGGTGAATTGTCCATAACTTCTGGATTTAAAGAGTCACATTAGAGACAGGTCGACCAAGAAAAAACCTACAGTATTATACAAAAAAAAAATTGGTAACTTGCCCTTTAAGGAAAGTGCACTATATAAAGATAAGCGATAGATGTTGAAAAGACACATTATGCTCATATACACCTTTATATGTATAACCCCAGACAATGATTGGAACAGACAAAAACATTTCCACTCTGTTTTTAAGGCTTTAAAATAGTGCACTGACCTGAGTGAGAGACAAGAGCCTCAGCAGGGAGATCCAAGTAGCCTCTGCTCGCCTGTCAGGGGAGATCCCAAATGACACAGGCGAGCCTAGCTTTTAAATTCCCCGCCTGTGACATCACCACTGTCAATCCAGCTCACCTGCGTGTGGGAGGAACTCCCATCTGCGCCAGTGCGGCCGCCTAGCGACCCGCTGGACCGCGCATGCGCGAACCAAGCCTCGCTCTGGGAGCGGGCACTGCTCATGCGCGAATGGCGGCGGCGCCCGAGAATTGGGTTACCGCTGTGGGCTGGAGCGCAGAGCGTTCCAGCCGCCATTAGGGAGAGCAGGGGCATGTTTTAGAAAACAAACAAACAACAAATATAACAAAGATGCGACTGCCATGGAACATGGAAAAAATAAGTAGCAGACCTGCCAGCCGGGGGAATTCAGGGCACACCGCAGCAACTTTCATCCAATCCTTCCTGGTTGCTGAAAGCTCTCCACCCGCCCATGGCTGGGTTCCGAGCTGCACCGCTAAAGGTGTGCCATCCATTCATCGATCCATCCATCCGGAAATCTGCACAGCTGTGCGTGCTTCAGGTCCATTGGAGGAGGACAAAAAAGGAACACAGTGCTGAGAGGTGAGCTTACTTTTATGGGTATGGGGTCCTATAGCATTGGAGAGGAGGCGGGGCTAACCACACGTAGGCTGCCATGGAGTCAGTGAGGAAAAAACATAATGCTGACAAAAAAACAAACAAAAAACAAAAATATATATAAAGGTGGTGTGTCCGTGTGTGGGATGCCCGCACAAAGAGCAGAAAAGATGGCCACAGAATGAGGGCTCACACACCAGGGACCACCACCAATTGGTTATACAGTTGCTAATAAGCCAAATATATATACAAATAATTAAATAAGTAAACCCCCTCTACCTTTCTCAATAACTGGACCTATACATATGTCTAAAACCCAGGAGAAAGAAAGGGGAGAAAAAGGAAAATCAAACAGCCCAGTCATGAGACGGCCTGATGGTAATTGGACAACAAAAGGTGGACAATCAATCAGTTTTACCCGAATTGAAGCCCTCCAGGAAGGGACGGTAGCTTTCTGCCTCGTTCTGTTAGCGAAATTAGGCTGTACGCAGAGCATACAGCCAGATATCGTGTCTCTAATAGTAACACATTTCGTCTCAGTGATATAATGCATGTTAACCTAAGATTCAATCACCATTCATTCGTCCCATTCAAACAAATCAAGAAACATCACCAGACTGGTCTCATCATCAAGGGCCTCCCAGCATCCACTGGTCGCCTCGAGCCTTACGGCTCCTTTTTATTATCAAAAGATCTCACCAGCAGATAATCACCTCCCCCATGGGAGTTGTCATCACAGCATGTGACCTCCTCCATAGGAAGTGTGTCAGGGACCTGCCAGAAATCAAAGACAATTCTTGCTTCCCTCGGTACCTGTGCGTCAGCGCGCGCGCGCGTGCTAAACGATATGGCGCCATTAGGCCTTTAAAAGGCCAGCAGTTACAACAATGCATTGCTGTCTGATCTGCAGCTTTCTAAACCTGAATACCTGCATACCTGCTACCTGTTACCAGTACCGACCCGGCTTGCTCGACCACCCGATATTTCTCCAACCCTGACCTTGGCTCGCCTTGACCCTGCTCTGTCTCTCACCTGCCTACCTGCTGCCAAACCTTGCCTGTGTTCCTGACTACGTCTAAGCCTGCTGATCCATACATCTGACTACCTGCTCTGACCCGGCTTGTCTGACCCTCCTGCTGTCTGCTGTTGTGCACCTAACCAAGCTTATCTCACCTTGATCCAGCTTCCGCTGTTCCAGTATCCGCCAGCTCCCGGGTCGCTGACCTGCAACCACCTGCTCTGCTGTCTAAAGATCCAGCCATCCCTGGAGGATCACCACCTTGCCACGGTGCCTACCACTACACCTACCGCAGGCACTCCTACCTCACTGCGCTCTCGAGTTCACTGTTCCCACTCCAGTGGCTCCTGAGCCAGGGCTGTAAGAGAGGTCTCCTCCTACAAAGTCAGGCTCTACGACCAGGTACGTTCTGTACATAACAGTATCAGACAGCCATGACAGAGCCTGCAGGAGAAGTTCCTGCCGTGGAGGAGATTTGCAAACACCTGGCAGCCCTCACGCAAGCAGTGAAGAGTCTACAAGAAGGCTACATCCGGCTGGAAGGACAAGTTCAGAACCTCGCTGCCTCCGGTGATGCGGCCCCTGCACCCTCTGCCAGGCCTTCGTCAACTGCCTCTGCTCCTTCAGTGGTGATGCTTTCACCCGAACCCAGAGTTCCTGTCCCAGAGAGGTTTTCAGGAGACCGGACAAAATTCCAAGCCTTCCGTAATGCCTGTCAGCTTTATTTTGCCCTACAACCCCAGACTTTTTCCTTAGAGGCCACTAAGGTGGGATTTGTGATCTCGTTACTCCAGGGTGAACCCCAGACCTGGGCCCATCGGCTACTAGGAGAAAATAATGTTCAGACTCAATCCCTGCTATCCTTCTTCCAAGCCATGGCCCAGTTTTATGACGATCCCCAACGGACTGCCACCGCTGAGTCTGCCCTGCTTGCGCTCCAGCAAGGTCGCCGAGCGGCCGAGGACTATGTTACGGACTTTAGACGCTGGAGCGCAGACACTCAGTGGAACGACGCAGCCCTGCGTCACCAATTCCGCTTGGGCCTTTCCGAGGGTCTGAAGGACGAACTCGCCCGAGTGGGGGTACCAGAGACCCTTGAAGCCTTGATTACCACAGCCATCCAGATTGATCGCAGACTTCGTGAACACCGGGCAGAGCGTTCCTCCCAGCAAAGTCGCCCAGTATGGATGACCATAAGAGCTCCCATGCCTGCTTCCTGTTACCTGCCGCCCACCAGTTTAAATCCTGCCAATCCCAGTCCGGACACCTCCGAACCCATGCAACTTGGGATAATGCGACCAGCCCTGCTACCTGAAGAACGGGCACGCCGTCGCCAACTGAACCTTTGCATCTATTGCGGTGAAGCCGGTCACTACGTGCGCAACTGTCCTGTCAAGATGCGTAAGTGCCCTTCTTCCCTTCTTGCTAATCTCGCATCTTTATCTGCCAATGCAACCCACCTAGCTCTCTCTCTCTCGTTGCAGCTCCAGGGAAGGACAGTCCCAGTCAACGCTATCATTGACTCTGGCGCATGTAGCTGTTTCATCGACTCCACCTTTGCCAATCAACATAACATCCCTCTTCAGGAAAAGACTCATGGACTTTCTGTTTACTTGGCCGATGGCTCCCGTATAAAATCAGGACAGGTAACCCAGGAGACCCTTCCTCTGCCTGTCACCTCTACCGCTGAACATAAGGAGTGGCTGACTCTTGATGTTATCTCTTCTCCCCTGTTTCCTGTGATCCTGGGTATACCCTGGCTCCAGGCTCACAACCCCCAGATCAACTGGGTATCTGGAGAAGTGTCATTCATGTCCCCTTACTGCCAGAAGTACTGTCTACCTGGATCCCTCAGTCCATCCACCACTCTGTTATGTATGGACTCTGACCAGAACCTGCTTCAGTCCGTCCCAGGACCTTACCATGAATTTATTGATGTCTTCAGTAAACGGGGGGCTGACTCCCTTCCGCCTCACCGCCCCTATGACTGCCCCATCGAGTTCCTTCCTGGGGCCGAGATTCCCTTTGGGCGCATCTTCCCCTTATCAGAAAAGGAACAAGAGGCTCTGAAGGTCTACATCAATCAAAATCTGGGCAAAGGGTTCATCCGCCCATCTACTTCACCAGCGGGCGCCGGAATATTCTTTGTCACCAAGAAGGACCAGACCCTCCGCCCATGTGTGGACTACCGTGAGTTAAACAACATCACGGTCAAAAACCGTTATCCGCTTCCCCTTATACCTGAACTCTTCCAGAAATTAAGGTCTGCTGTCATCTTCACCAAGTTAGACCTAAGGGGGGCCTACAATCTGGTCCGCATCTGTTCCGGGGATGAGTGGAAGACAGCTTTTCGTACCCGATTCGGCCACTACGAATATTTGGTCATGCCCTTCGGCCTGTGCAATGCTCCTGCCACCTTCCAGCACTTTATCAATGATGTGTTCAGAGACTTCCTTGATATCTTTGTCATTGTCTACCTTGATGACATTCTAGTCTTCTCCGGATCACTTGACAGACATCGCCAACACGGACTATATGCCAAGGCGGAGAAATGCGAATTTGAGCAGCAGACTATTCAATTCCTAGGGTTGGTAATCTCCCCCACAGGGATCAGGATGGATCCTCAAAAAGTGTCCGCTATACTGGACTGGCCTGTACCTTTGGATAAGAAAGGAGTGCAACGCTTTGTGGGTTTTTCAAATTTTTACAGGAGATTCATCAAGGGATTTTCTGCAATAATCACACCCATCACACAGCTGACCAAGCAGAACTTACGTTTCCATTGGAACCCTGAGGCCCAAAGAGCCTTTGACACACTTAAAGGACTTTTCACATCAGCTCCAATTCTCAGCCATCCTGATCCTGCACTGCCTTACATTCTTGAAGTGGATGCATCTGAAGTTGCCGTTGGGGCTGTCATCTCCCAACGCCAAGGTAGCAAGGACTTAATGCACCCTGTGGGGTTCTTCTCTCGAAAACTCTCCCCTGCAGAGAGAAATTATGATGTTGGTGACCGGGAATTACTTGTCATCAAAGCCGCCTTAGAGGAATGGAGGTACCTGTTGGAGGGCGCTGCCCACCCAGTATTAATTTATACCGATCACAAGAACTTAGAATATTTAAGATCCGCTAAACGGTTGAAGCCTCGGCAGGCCCGTTGGGCTTTATTTTTCTCACGCTTCTGCTTCCATATCACCTACCGGCCAGGTTCAAAAAACATCAAACCAGACGCACTATCACGCATGCATGACATCCCCAAGGATTTATCTGTTCCCGACACCATTCTACCAGCAGGTAATTTTTTACTTCTACAGACTGATCTGCTCTCTCAAATCAGACAACCATCCACGGACTCTTCCAAACCCCCTGGTACCACCTTGACTTCCAGAGATGGATTATTTTGGAGGGGGAGCCAAATTTTTGTTCCAGGAAGCACTCGGGTTGAGGTACTGAAGCTCCTCCACGACCATCCGCTAGCAGGACATTTTGGAGTCCGCAAGACTCTTGGGCTGGTACGGCGCACATTCTGGTGGCCAGGTCTGGAGGAGTTCTGCAAATCATATGTCAGTGCATGCCTCGTCTGTAACCAAAACAAAACATCAAGGAATCGAGCCTGGGGACTACTGAAACCCCTACCTGTACCTGATAGACCATGGAGGATGATTGCTATGGATTTTATAGTGGAGCTTCCATGTTCCGAGGGGTGTACCGCAATCTTTGTGGTCATAGACCGCCTGTCTAAAATGGCCCATTTCTTGCCACTAAAGGGCACCCCATCCGCTGCTGAGACTGCCCCTGTTTTCATTAAGGAAATCATCAGATTACATGGAGTCCCTTCAAACATCGTGTCCAGTTCACTTCACGTTTTTGGAGAGCTCTGTGCGAAATCTTGGAAATTGAACTTGCCATGTCCTCAGCTTACCACCCCCAAACCAACGGGCAAACTGAGAGGACAAATCAGACTCTTGAACAGTACATCAGATGCTTCACGTCCTTTGCACAAGATGATTGGGTGTCCCTATTGCCCTTAGCAGAGTTTGCCTACAATAATGCCAACCATTCGGCCACTGGACAATCCCCCTTCTTTGCTAATTACGGCTTCCATTTAACATTTTTACCTGATTTTCTTCCAGAATCTCCAGTCCCGGCAGTACAGAGCACGGTGGATTTCCTCAGCCGCAACAACCGGGTGTTGCAGGAAGCAGTAACCAAGGCCCAAGCGGACAGCAAGAAAGCCTATGACAGGAAGAGGAGAGGGGAGCTGGACCTTCAACCAGGTGATCAGGTATGGCTTTCTACGAACAACCTCAAGTTGGCCTGCCCGTCCAAGAAGCTGGCACCCAAGTTCATGGGACCCTTCCCGGTAAGAAGAAAAATCAATGAGGTATCTTACGAATTATCCTTACCTGACTCTCTAAAAGTTCACCCAGTGTTTCATGTTTCATTGTTGAAGCCTGCAGTACCCGACCCCTTTCCTGACAGGGGAGCCAGACCACCAGAACCAGTTTTGGTTGACGGTCTCGAGGAATACGTGGTGGAGGCCACCCTTGATTGTAGAAAACGGCAAGGGCTAACTCAATTCCTAGTCAAATGGAAGGGGTACGGTCCGGAGGACAACTCCTGGGAACCTGAAGGCAACATCCATGCCCAGAGGTTAATCCGTGCCTTTTTTCTTGCCCATCCTGAGAAAGAAGCCCGGTTAGGCATCCGGAGGCTGCCCCTTGGGGGGGGGCAATGTCAGGGACCTGCCAGAAATCAAAGACAATTCTTGCTTCCCTCGGTACCTGTGCGTCGGCGCGCGCCAATTGCGCACGCGTGTGCGCCAATTGCACGCGCGCGTGCGCGCTAAACGGTATGGCGCCATTAGGCCTTTAAAAGGCCAGCAGTTACAACAATGCATTGCTGTCTGATCTGCAGCTTTCTAAACCTGAATACCTGCTACCTGTTACCAGTAACGACCCGGCTTGCTCGACCACCCGATATTTCTCCAACCCTGACCTCGGCTCGCCTTGACCCTGCTCTGTCTCTCACCTGCCTACCTGCTGCCAAACCTTGCCTGTGTTCCTGACTATGTCTAAGCCTGCTGATCCATACATCTGACTACCTGCTCTGACCCGGCTTGTCTTACCCTCCTGCTGTCTGCTGTTGTGCACCTAACCAAGCTTATCTCACCTTGCTCCAGCTTCCACTGTTCCAGTATCCGCCAGCTCCCGGGTCGCTGACCTGCAACCACCTGCTCTGCTGTCTACAGATCCAGCCATCCCTGGAGGATCACCACCTTGCCACTGTGCCTACCACTACACCTACCGCAGGCACTCCTACCTCACTGCGCTCTCGAGTTCACTGTTCCCACTCCAGTGGCTCCTGAGCCAAGGCTGTAAGAGAGGTATCCTCCTACAAAGTCAGGCTCTACGACCAGGTACGTTCTGTACATAACAAAGTGAGGACACAGCAAATGTCCATATAAGGGCATCCCTCTAACAAGATGTCCCATACAATCCACTACATGAATACAACACAAGAAATATAGTTTAAAGGAATACAATAATACAATAATAATACAATAACCAATGAACACATCTCAAATGCTGATCAGGCATACAGAGATGACAAGAGCACACATCTGCTAAACCGATAATGTGTTTGCAGAGAGTCCTCACTCCGCAAACACCCTTCTCCAAATCAGGAAGTTTATCTTAACCAGCCTCAGACTGCCCCAGTCAGCTCTTTAGAGCGGGTTGCGGAAGTACTAACACTGGGTGACATTATGACAATACATATTAAATACATCTTCATAACATTTTCCACAACAGTTCAACCCCGGAGGGGTGGTGGCCTCCAGATGTTTAATCCAACTCATTGCTCTTTGTAATAATGTTTTATTCCAATCACCCCCCCGCCTAGGGATGTGTACCCGATCAAGGACTGTCACATAGACTGTTGGCATTCTGTAGCCATGGCATTTGGCCACATGTCTACCAAGGGGTAAGTAGAGATTGCACATTTTCATGCTGGCCAGATGTTTACTGATACGTTGGCCCAACTCTTTTCGTGTTTTACCCACATAAAAACCACCACATTGACAGACCAGTAGATACACTACGCCTTGCGTTTTGCAATTGGCGAAATGTCTAAGATGGAAGCGTTCCCCATTGGGCAATATAAAGGATGTTCTTTTACTGATCACTCCACAGAAGGAACAAGCGCCACATGGGTAAGTGCCCCATATGGTACACGGATCTTTCCTCTGATCCCCCGATATTCACTCTGAGTGAGCAGTTGACCCAGGGATCCTGCTCGTCTATATGTGATCTGTGGTTTTTTAGTCACCAGTCCAGCCAGGGAGGGTTCTTCTGTCAAAATGGTCCAATGTTTAGATAGGATTTTTCGAATTTGCTGATGTTCATTTGAATAACGAAGAATAACTCTTAAAACCTCATCACTTTTTTTGTTGTTGATGTTCTTTTTTTTAAAGATGAGGTCATGTCTGTCCAGAGCTTTGACCCTATTAAAAGCTTTCTATGCATTCTATGCTCCACATTCCCGGATGTGATAGCGCCTTCCGGCTTCCTGGATGGTGGATTGCGTCCGTCCCCTGTGCACGGACGTCGTCCATGCCACTTCCGGTTGGAGCCGGAAGTGTACCAGGGATCTTGAGCGCTCCATGCAGCACTCTGGTCCGCCCATGGTGTCTGCCCCGTCCATCGGCGTCACCTTTTGGAGGTTTTTTGCTATTTAGGTTAAGGCCAGGTATCCTTCACTGCCAGTCTCCTTTGGACACCGCAGTGGAAGGTTGTTACCTAGGACCGTTTTTCCTGTTTTCCGGATACTTTATCTATTTGTGCCTTTGTTGGAGACCTTTTGAGTACCCTAGGTATTTTCCTATGTCCCCGTTGTTTTTTTCTTTTTTGGGGAATTGTTTTGATATTCATCCTGGTCTCCCTATTTTTCAGGTCTACCCTCTGTATATTGCCCCCAATTTTCTTCCTTCTTTTTGGGGGTTTGGCTGGATTCCTTTTGCAATCTTTGGATTCATTTTTTTTTACCATCTTATGGCACCTTTTTTCTTTGACCGGGGGCTTGATTGGCTCACTGAGACTTATGCCGCGTACACACGACCATTTTTCTCGTCGGGAAAAATGTCATTTTTTCTCTTTGGTGAGAAAAACGCCCGTGTGTGGGCTTTTCAGCATTTTTCCAGACGAGAAAAACGGCAAGAATCACGACGAGAAAAATTAGAACATGCTCTATTTTTCTCGTCGTGATTCACGGCATTTTGTTCCGCGGCAGTTTTCCCATAGGGAAACACTGCCAGGGAGCCTACACACGGTCGTTTTTCACGACCAAAAGAAAAAATGTAATGAAAAAGGGCCGTGTGTAGGGGACCAAGTCGGTCCTCGTTTTTCATGTCGATTTTCTCGGCGGTGTTTTCACCGTCGAGAAAATCGATCGTGTGTACACGGCATTAGAACTATTAGGGTAAGTATTCTGGAATATTTTCTTTGTTATTTTCTCTTTCTTCTTTTTTCCTTCTTCCTTCTTTCTTTTTCCTTTTTCCTAGGAATTATTTCCTTTTTGGAACTTTGTAGGATTTTGTTCCCTATATTTTTTTCTCTTTTATATGAATTATTATATCTATATATTTTTTTCAAGTATTCATGGTCTGGTTTTCCCTTCCTCTATAGGTTTTGTCCCCCTCTCCCTTCCCCTTTTTGGGTAAGGAGTTTGTTTTGGATTCTTTATTTTTGGCAGTGCATGTTAACCTTTTTGGTTCATGGATTCCTTCATGCTGTAGTAGGCCTTGTGGACCATTTTTCGGAGTCTGGAGTTTTTGGGTGACTGTTTTGTCCTTTTGAGAATACAGATTAAAAAATCATCAGCGCTAAGAACCAATGACAGTGTTAACCACTTAAGCCCCGGACCATTTGGTAGCTAAAGGACCAGAGCTGTTTTCAGAATTTTGCACTGCGCTGCTTTAACTGTAAATTGTGCGGACATGCAATGTTGTACCCAAACAAAATTTGCGTCCTTTTCTTCCCACAAATAGAGCTTTCTTTTAATGGTATTTGATTGCCTCTGCGATTTTTATTTTTTGCGATATAAACGGAAAAATACCGAAAATTTTGAAAAAAAATGATATTTTCTACTTTTTGTTATAAGAAAAATCGAATAAACTCAATTTTAGTCATACATTTAGGCCAAAATGTATTCAGCCACATGTCTTTAGTAAAAAAAATGTCAATAAGCGTATATTTATTGGTTTGCGCAAAAGTTATAGCGTCTACAAACTAGGGTAAATTTTCTGGAATTTACACAGCTTTTAATTTATGACTGCCTATCTCATTTCTTGAGGTGCTAAAATGGCAGGGCAGTACAAAACCCCCCCAAATGACCCCATTTTGGAAAGTAGACATCCCAAGGAAATTGCTGAGAGGCATGTTGAGCCCATTGAATATTTTTTTTTTTTCGTCTTAAGTGATTGAATAATGACAAAAAAAAAAAAAAAAAATTACTAAAAGTTGTCACTAAATGATATATTGCTCACACATGCCATGGTTATATGTGGAATTAAACCCCAAAATACATTTTGCTGCTTCTCCTGAGTACAGGGATACCACATGTGTGGGACTTTTTAGGAGCCTAGCCGCGTACGGGACCCTGAAATCCAAGCACCGCCTTCAGGATTTCTAGGCACAAATTTTTGATTTCACTCCTCACTACCTATCAGTTTCGAAGGCCATAAAATGCCAAAATAGCACAAAACCCCCCCCCAAATGACCCCATTTTGGAAAGTAGACACCCCAAGCTATTTGCTGAGAGGCATGGTGAGTATTTTACAGCTCTCATTTGTTTTTGAAAATGAAGAAAGAAAATATATATATATATTTTTTTTCAATTTTCAAAACTTTGTGACAAAAAGCGAGATCTGCAAAATACTCACAATACCTCTCAGCAAATAGCTTGGGGTGTCTACTTTCCAAAATGGGGTCATTTGGGGGGGTTTTGTGCCATCTGGGCATTCCATGGCCTCCGAAACTGTGATAGGCAGTGAGAAGTGAAATCAAAAGTTTACACCCTTAGAAAGCCTGAAGGCGGTGCTTGGTTTTTGGGGTCCCGTACGCGGCTAGGCTCCCAAAAAGTCTCACACATGTGGTATCCCCGTACTCAGGAGAAGCAACAAAATGTATTTTGGGGTGTAATTCCACATATGCCTATGGCATGTTTGAGCAATATATCATTTAGTGACAACTTTGTGCAAAAAAATAAAAATAAATAAAGTCTTTTTTCCGCAACTTGTGTCAACATATAAAATATTCCATGGACTCGACATGCCTCTCAGTATATAGCTTGGGGTGTCTACTTTCCAAAATGGGGTCATTTGGGGGGGGGGGTTTGAACTGCTCTGGCATTTTATACACAACATTAGGAAGCTTACATCCACTCTTCTAACCACTTGAAGACAAAGCCCTTTTTGACACTTTTTGTTTACATGAAAACATTTTTTTTTTTTTGCAAGAAAATTATGTTGAACCCCCAAACATTATATATATTTTTAAAGCAAAGACCCTACAGATTAAAATGGTGGGTGTTGCATTTTTTTTTCTACACAGTATTTGCGCAGCGATTTTTCAAACGCATTTTTTGGGGAAAAAATACACTTTTTTTAATTTTAATGCACTAAAACACACTATATTGCCCAAATGTTTGATGAAATAAAAAAGATGATCTTAGGCCGAGTACATAGATACCAAACACGACATGCTTTAAAATTTCGCACAAACGCGCATTGGCTACAAACTACATACATTTTTAAAAGCCTTTAAAAGCCTTTACAGGTTACCCCATTAGATTTACAGAGGAGGTCTACTGCTAAAATTACTGCCCTCGATCTGACCTTCGCGGTGATACCTCACATGCATGGTGCAATTGCTGTTTACATATGACGCCAGACCGACGCTTGCGTTCGCCATTGGGCAAGAGCAGGGAAGGACAGGGGTGCTTTTTTATTTATTTTTATTTTTTTATTATTAATTTTGCTTTTTTATTTTATTTTTAAACTGTTCCTTCCATTTTGTTTATTTTTTTATTGTTATCTCAGGGAATGTAATTATCCCCTATGATAGCAATAGGTAGTGACAGGTACTCTTTTTTTGAAAAAACTGGGGTCTTCTAGACCCTAGATCTTTCCTCTGCCCTCAAAGCATCTGACCACACCAAGATCGGTGTGATAAAATGCTTTCCCAATTTCCCAATGGCGCTTTTTATATCCGGGGGGGGGGGGACATTCCCTCCCACTGCTTGTAAAAGCAGTCCAGAGGCTAATTAGCCACTAGGATTGCTTTTACATGAAAGCCGGCCGCTGGCTGAAAAGAATGATACCAAGATGATACCTAAACCCGCAGGCATCATTCTGGTATAAACATTCAAAGTCCAGCAACATACCAGTACGTTGCTGGTCCTTGTTGGACATGTATTGTAATCTTTTTTTTTCATGCAGCCTGTTGGCTGAGCGAAAAAAGAGATTGATCGGTGGGTATGCCCACCATTAGAATACCGCCCTTCATCCACCCACTTCTAATGATGGGCATACACGCACCATTTATATATGCCGAAGCATGGGGGCATCCTCCCGCAAAAAAGTTATGCCGCACACACATGGTCGGACTTTTCCACGGGCAAGCCTCCGTCGGAATTTCGACCGTATGTACGCGGCATTAGGAGCAAAATCGCTCCTCCGCCCCTGCTGCCCCCATGCTTCGGCATATATGCTTCTTTTTTTTTTTAACTGTGGTGGTGAAATCACCTCCTACAGCACTGGAGTCGCAGGGATCAAGCCTGTCTCTGCGAACGTTGCAGTTATGTGTCTTGTGTTTTGTAAGTGACAGTGATCGATCGATACTGCACTTGGGTGGCCTGGGCTGAACGGAAGGGCAAAACGCAGGTGCTAGCAGGTATCTGGGCCGATCCCGCTAACACTGCGTTTTTGGGAACCCTAAACTGCTGGGGACGCTAGTATAGATCTGATCAGATATTGATCTGTTCAGATACTATACCACTAAGGGAGGTGTATGCTTCACGCGTGGGTGTTGGCATTACTGGCACTAACCTGACGCTGCCTGGGGTGTGACGCAGACCCTCTCTGACGCTAAAACCTAATTGATATCACCCGCCGGGCGATCAGGGGGTTAAACCTTTATTGGGTTATATACGGCGGGTGCCCTGACACTATAAAAAGCAAACTAACTAACCAGCGTCACCCGTAACACTTATATGGTGATCACTGGTGAAAGGGTTAACTAGGGGCAATTAGGGGGTTAAAACCTTTATTAGGTAATATATGGGGGTACCTGACGCTATATTAAAAACCTGACGGGGAACCTAAAAAAAATTACTGGCTACCGATCGGCATCACCGACACTAAGACAGCGATCAGAAAAACGATCGCTTAGCGACAGTGATGATAGGGGGTGAAAGGGTTACCTGGGGGGCGATCAAGGGGGTTAAACCTTTATTGGATAATATATGGGGGTACCTGACGCTATAAAAACCTGCGGCGAACCTAAAAAAATTACTGGCTACCGATCGGCATCACCGACACTAAGACAGCGATCAGAAAAACGATTGCTTAGCGACAGTGGTGATAGGGGGTGAAAGGGTTACCTGGGGGGCGATCAAGGGGGTTAAACCTTTATTAGATAATATATGGGGTTACCTGACGCTATAAAAACCTGCGGCGAACCTAAAAAAAATAACTGGCTACTAATCGGCATCACCGACAATAAAACAGCGATCAGAAAAACGATCGCTTAGCGACAGTGGTGATAGGGGGTGAAAGGGTTACCTGGGGGGCGATCAAGGGGGTTAAACCTTTATTAGATAATATATGGGGGTACCTGACGCTATAAAAACCTGCGGCGAAGCTAAAAAAAATTACTGGCTACCGATCGGCATCACCCACGCTAAGACAGCGATCAGAAAAATGATCGCTTAGCGACAGTGGTGATAGGGGGTGAAAGGGTTATCTGGGGGGCGATGAGGGGGTTAAACCTTTATTAGGGGGGGTTAGGGGGCTACACTGGACCTAAAACTAACTTTAGTGACACTTTTACAGTCACAAATGTCACTGATTGCAGTGATCAGTAAATAAATGGTCACTGCAATCGGTGACACTGTGACTGGGGGGGCCTGGGGGGCGATTTATGTTCCTATGTGTCCTGGTGTCAGTGTAGTGTTTTGTGCACTAACCTGGCATCTTCTCTTGTACGGCGCTCGGTATATGTGAGCGCCGCAGGAGAGATGACATCACTTCCTCTGCCTGTGTTTACATTACACAGGCAGAGGAAGCTCTCTCATTCGCCGGGAGCGATCGCGAGGGGGTGGTCGGAATCAAACGGCCGCCCCCTCATCCCGGATCGCTCCCGAACAATTAACCACCGCTCACTGCAAAGAAGGGGGGTCCGATAGGACCCCCCAACTACATACCTCCCAACAGGCACGGATTCCGTGGGTTTCTCAAAGGTCCCGCGGCCCCCCCCCTCGTTCTGCGGACGAAAAAATAAATTCGATGTCCCGCGGCACCCCCCCCCCCCCGCTCAACAACTTTCCATTGCAGTGGAGAGGGGAGATCATCAATGTCAGTGGGACTTTATCAAGTTGGGAGGTATGCAACTATACAAAGGCGATCACGTAGATATACGTGATTCTGCCTGTTGGTGCCATTCTGCCGACGTATATTTACAGTGGGCGGTCGTTAAGTGGTTAAACAATGTAAAATGGATGAATATAAAAACAGGAGATAATATGTAAAAATAATGTATAAAATTAGGACCTGACATCCACTGACGAGAGGAGCTGAATCCAGGCTGTAGAAGATCAGCATATGTGCCTGCAGCGTGCGGGGGCAGGGAGAATGAGAACACAGCCACCTGGCTCACTGGAGCTCAAGTGAGCCTGTAGATGAAAGACCCACAGGAAAGCGGAAGGCACAGGGACTTGTAGTGCAACTGAGACGGCAGGTTGTCATCCGATGATATGGAAGCCGTGATGGAATCAAGCAGGGTGGCACAAGGTACATGAGAACAGACAGGCTGAGGTCTGCAGTCCTCTGCGGGTGGACGATCCAGGAGAGCACTCTGTGCGGTGTGTGGTGAACACATTTAGGCAGCACTTCCACTGGTGAAAGCAGACCAGCTGCGTGGCCAGCGGGAGGAAGCAGGGGGGAGGGCTGGAAGCCGCAAATCCGTGACTCCGGAAGGGAGAAATCCACAAGGCAGGAAGACAAAGCACTGATGGTGAAAGGACAGTGTCACCCGGATGGTATTGTGTCCTGGGGGGATGGTGGCTGGAGGAGCTTCTGGATAGCTCTAATGTCACGCTGCAAGCTGATGATGGCTACCACAACAGCAGGAAAAATAAATAATAAAATAATGCTCCGCTGACAGTGGGGTCAGTTTGAAGGGGAAAAGGGGTGGTCCTGGGTAACTCCGACTACGCGTTTCGCGCTTCAAGCGCTTTGTCACAGTCCTTTACTGGGATACACATATTATGTACGTTTTTTGATTTCTATCATTCACTATTTGATTTCTATCATTCACGTTTTTTGATTTCTATCATTCACTATATAGAATCAATGTAGTGTTATGATTCTGTTTGCCATTACTGTACTGATTATGTACTTTATGATTTTAGAGATACTGCTATCCCTGAAGAAGAATTTATATGCTCATATATTTTGAAATGCGTCAAAACCAGCAGTTCTATTCTCACTAGGACTCCAATCCTTTGGGTTCTTTACAGTCATTTTTATGTACTTTGTATGGCTTATTACATGTATACATATCTGTGTATGGTTTTTATTATTATCACCCTTTGTTGATTTATGTCTATGTACAATAAATGTTCCATATTTTTTTCTATAAATATTTGATTTTCTTTATTTATTTTTCTATATATGTTTTTCATTGCCCTTAAAGTCCCATTTTTCTGAGGTACACTTCTTTGTTCATTCATTGGGGATGGTGGCAATCTTACATGACATTCAATGGTAGTCTTATTTTTCTGTGCAGCAATAGCTTAGCAAGTCATTTTCAAACTTGCATCACAATTACTTGCTATCTGGGAGGGGGAGCCAATCAGCGGGCCCAGGAACATGGATCTCTGTGTTCATCCAGTCAGACCATCCCCCACACAGTTAGCAAGCACCAACTAGGGACAAACTTAACCCCTTGATCGCCCCTGATGTTAACCCCTTCCCTGCCAGTGTCAGTACAATAACAGTGCATATTTTTGGAACTGATCACTGTAATAAAGTCACTGGTTCCCCAAAAAGTGTCAGTTAGGTGTACAATTTGTCTGCCGCAATGTCGCAGTCCTGCAAAAAATCACTGATTGCAGCCATTACTAGAAAATAAAATAAATAAATAAAAATGCCATAAATATATCCCATAGTTTGTAGACGCGATAACTTTTGCGCAAACAAATCAATATATTATTTAGGGTGACCACATGTCCCGGATTGCTCGGGACAGTCCCGCATTTTGCAGGTCTGTCCCCGGTCCCGGGCACCTTCATTCCAGGACAATACAGTGTCCCGGAATGAAGCTGACACAGCCACCCCCCTCCCCTCTATCTGTTGCCCCCAAAAAAGGCAACCACATTGCCGCTTTACTCACTGACAGCACTTGTCCTGGCAGGGAATGTCTGGAGAGGCACAATCCCCGCCCCCTGCTTGTGATTGGAGAAATCATAAATCCCACCTCTTGTGTCTAATCACAGCAGGGTGTTGTGGAATTTTAGGCTGCTGTTTACAGAGCACACAGCCTATAATTCCTGTGCTATCTAAGCACACACTTTAGATTCATCTTTTTGAAGTAATGCTATCGTTAAGTTTGCTAAAGTCCACTCACCGTTCATTCCATCATTCAATCAAGGAAACCACCAACACAGGTCTTATCTTCTTATCAGGCCATTCCAGCAAAGACTGTTTAGCCAAAGCATACTGTGAGGGGGTTAGCTCGGCAGCGGGTGTGTGTGACCCCCGAGATGGGCTCCCCACACAAAAACAGGCCCAGCAAACGGAGGTTGTGGTTTTCAAAATCAAAAAGGTGCGGTTTATTTTCTATTTACAGTGACAAAACACAGCAAAGCAAAAGAAACATGAACAAAATAAATCCTGGTCAACTTGACCTCTGACTAAACATACAGGTTTCCTAACTAACAACTGGGATCAGCCTAGTGCTGTCCTAGTCCCTAAGTCCCTGGTTTTAAATGTCCAAGCAAATAGCCACACAGGCTTTGTCTCACCACACAGGGGTTCACTCTCCCTAGACAGTCCACACAGGTCTGGGTCCAGGCATGAGCTAACACCTAATGAATCTGGGAGTTTTTATAAAGGCCTTAAATGAGCTGACAAGCTTCAGCTGGTCTCATCAACTCCCTGCCTGCACGACGCCCAGCCCTCTCTCTAGAGGTATGAGTCATCCATGAGCCCACTAGCCTCAGCTGGGCTTCATCAACTCCCTAGTTGTATAAGTCGGCATAAAGCCTGAATCTGGGAGAAATATATCTACCCCCCTGGATGCAACCAGGTGACTTTACCTTCCTGCTGTCACATACCCCCCCCTCTTGTTTTAACCTCGGGGTTGGAACACCAGCAATCAGGCATTCATGTACTCGAGACAAAGCATCCACATTCCCCATTTGAACGCCAGGGCGATGCTTTACTGTGAAGTTGAATTCCTGGAGGGCCAGGAACCACCTATTCACTCTTCTATTTGTTTCCTTGTTTTGAGCCATCCACTTTAACGGAGCGTTATCCGTAACCATGTCAAAGTGCCTACCTAGCAGGTAGTACCGAAGGGAATCTAGAGCCCACTTCACCGCTAAACACTCCTTTTCAACGGTGGCGTAATTTACCTCATGGGACTTCAACTTCCTGCTGAGGTAAATGACTGGGTGCTCTTCCCCGTTCCAGACCTGGGACAATACTGCTCCTAACCCCACATCTGACGCATCACTTTGTACGACAAAGTCTTTAGAGAAGTCGGGTGAGTACAACACTGGCTGGCTACATAAGGCTTGTTTCAAGAATTGGAATGCTGCCTCAGCCTCGGGGGTCCATTTAATCATGACCGACCCTTTCCCCTTCGTCAGGTTGGTTAGGGGCACAGCCTTAGAAGCAAAGTGGGGAATGAATCGCCGATAATACCCAGCGATTCCCAGAAAGGCTCGTACCTGCTTCTTGCTGTTGGGACGTGGCCAACTCTGGATGGCCTCGACTTTGTTGAGTTGGGGTTTTATTACTCCCCTCCCAATGGTGTACCCAAGATATTTGGCCTCCTCCTGCCCAATGGTACACTTCTTGGGGTTAGCCGTAAACCCCGCTTCCCGAACAGAGTCCAGGACTGCTTGCACTTTTGGCAGATGTGAGGCCCAATCTGTGCTATGGACAATTACGTCATCCAGGTAAGCCGCAGCATACTTCCGATGGGGCCTCAGCATCTGGTCCATTTTCCGCTGGAATGTGGCCGGCGCATTCTGTAACCCGAACGGCATTCTTTTATATTGGAACGCCCCGTCTGGGGTTACAAATGCGGTTTTCTCTTTGGCCGACTTGGCCAGGGGGATTTGCCAATACCCTTTTGTGAGGTCAAGAGTCGTCATGTATCGGGCTGTTCCCAGCCGGTCGATCAACTCATCTATACGTGGCATGGGGTAGGTGTCAAATTTTGTAACTTTGTTCAACTGACGAAAATCGTTACAAAATCGCCAGCTCCCATCCGGTTTAGGCACCAACACAATGGGACTAGACCAATCACTTTGGGACTCCTCTATCACCCCTAAGTTCAGCATTTTCTGTACTTCCTCCCGTATTGCCTCCCGTCGGGCCTCTGGGATCCGATAGGGTTTTAACTTCACCCTTTCACCGGGCGGGGTAATGATGTCATGCTCTACCCCAGATGTTTGTCCCGGCAGCTCAGAGAATACCTCCTTGTTGCGAAGCACAAACTCCTTAACCTCCTGTTGTTGGGGTTGTGACAAGGTGGCTGCTATTCCAACCTCAGGAATCACGCAACCAGTTTGAGCTGGTGACCAAGTGTCTGCGACTAGGGACTCTCTATCCCTCCAGGCTTTCAACAGATTAACGTGATAGATCTGTTCGGGCTTTCGCCTTCCTGGTTGTCTGACCTTGTAATTCACTTCGCTCACTTTTTCCATTATCTCGTAGGGGCCTTGCCATTTGGCAAGGAATTAACTTTCAACCGTAGGGACAAGTACCAGTATCCTATCCCCCGGGGAAAAGGTACGGGTCTTGGCTCCACGGTTGTACACTCTCTGCTGTGCTAACTGCGCTTGGGCCAAATGTTCCTTCACGATGGGCATTACCTGTGCCATTCGGTCTTGCATCAGGGCGACATGCTCAATCACACTCCTGTGGGGAGAACTCTCACTTTCCCAAGTTTCCTTGGCAATATCCAACAGCCCTCTTGGGTGTCTCCCATACAGTAACTCAAAGGGGGAGAATCCCGTAGAGGATTGGGGCACCTCCCTAATAGCAAACATCAGATAAGGAAGTAGACAGTCCCAATCCTTTCCATCTCTATCCACCACTTTCTTCAACATTTGTTTTAGGGTTTTGTTGAATCTTTCAACCAGCCCATCGGTTTGGGGGTGATACACAGATGTACGTAATTGCGTCACTTTGAACAATTTACACAGCTCCTTCATAACCCGGGACATAAAGGGTGTACCTTGGTCCGTAAGCAGTTCTTTACAAATACCCACCCGGCTAAACACAAGAGATAGCTCTTTGGCTATGGTTTTGGCCGAGGTATTTCGGAGAGGGATCGCTTCTGGATAACGGGTGGCATAGTCCATTATAACTAATATGTACTGGTGCCCCCTAGCGGACTTGATTATAGGACCTACCAAATCCATGGCGATCCTCTCAAACGGGACCTCAATGATGGGTAGAGGGACCAGCGGGCTACGGAAATGTGGCATCGGGGCCGACCTCTGACACAAAGGGCAGGAGGAACAATAATTTTCTATGTCCTTCATCACCCCCGGCCAATAGAATCTCTGTAATACCCTCTCTCGGGTTTTCTCTGTCCCCAGATGACCTCCAAGAATGTGCCCATGGGCCAACTCCAACACCAACTTCCTGTAAGGTTTGGGCACCACAAGCTGCTCAACGGTTTCTTCTGCCCTTTTTGCCACCCGATACAGTAGGTCCTTCTCTACGCTGAAGTATGGGTAAGTGCAGGTATTATCTGGGTTCACTAACTCGCCATCTATTTTCACTACGTTTTCCCGTGCCTTTATTAGGGCGGGGTCTTTCAACTGTTCTGTGGCAAAGTTTTCCCTGTGAACCTCAAGATCAGAAAACTCCACAGACGGTAGGTTTTCGTCTGAGGAGGTGGGCTCCTCTCCAGTTTCTTGAGTCTCCCCTGCCAATACTGATAAGGGAAATTCCGGAGAGTCCTCACCACTCTCAGGGGAGTTCTGGCTATCACATTCCTGGTACATAGGGGCACCAGTGGGGGGCTCAGGATCATCCCACAGTTCCCAGAACTTCGGAAAATCCCTTCCCACAATGGCGTCATGCGGTAACTGAGATACTAAGCCCACTGGATGAGAGAGGGTACCTTTGGGGGTCTCGAAACACACTGTAGTCACTGGATACTCTCGGGTGTCCCCATGCACACAAATAACAGCTACCTTGCTATTCCCAGAGACCTCTGTTTTAACTAACTCAGCCTTTATCAGGGTCACAAGGCTACCTGAATCCAGCAATACCACAACATTTCTACCATTAACACACATTTTGCATAAATGTTTCTCAGTTCCTCGAATGGCAGTGCATGGGACTGTCGCACACAGCGACTGACGTCTGCCCGTCAGAAAGTCACACTGCATGGGTTCCTCCATAACCGGGCAATTGGCTGCAATATGTCCCGCTTGCCGGCAGCGGTAGCAAACGATCCTTCTTGCGGCCTCTTGAGCCGCTGATTTCCCAGGCTGTTCTCGCCAAACTTGGGGTAGAGCTCCCACCCTCTCACTCTCTCCACCCTCACCCCTTGGAATCCTCTTATCCGCCCCTGGGGATGGTCTGGTCTTAGGGTGGAAAGTCCGAGTGTCTCTGGAAGAGGCCGTCAGGTTCTCTGTAGCCAAGTATTTCTCCACACGATCCACAAGACCATCGGCCGTCTCTGGGTCTCCATGGCTTACCCACTTTTGGATGGCAGTAGGAAGAGCTCTCAAAAACCGATCCATTACAACACGTTCCACAATCTTTGGTGCGGACAAAGTCTCTGGCTGTAGCCACTTTCTGCTCAGGTGAATGAGATCATACATTTGAGACCTGGGGGGTTTTCCAAGCTGGAAAGTCCAGTTATTTTTTTTATGTAATCTTTATTTTAGAATATATATTCAAGGGACAAGCATATAAACAATTGACAAAGTAGAAAAGCTTGCTAGTTACATCAAAATATGAGGAGCCCCTCACCGTGTACAAACAGTCAGTAAAAAGGTAGACAAGGGAGATGTACAGTCCAGCGACCGCACCCGGGGGAATGATAATCAGCATATAATCACCGTGATATGAATTCAAACATGCATGAGTCACCCCAAATTACCCTGTCAGATACTCCTTTGATAGGAATACCACCCCACTCAGGGAGGGCGGGATTAGACTGGGTCCACAGTTACCGGGCCTAAGCCTTAAGAGTAATAAGTCAATAAAACAAAGAACAAAAAACAGAAAGAAAAAGGAAAAAGAAAACAGGGGAAATAATAACACCAGCTAGTATAAAGCAGCATTGCGAGCTTCTGTAATTTTGTGAAAGCTCCACTGTCTCGTCCGCGGCCCTCCAGCCACCCGCCCAGCCCAACTCCACTACGTCGTGACGGCCTTGACCAGAGAGGGGCACGGGACGCCCAGCACAGGTGGGTTGGTATAGTTTATCCAAGTAGCCCATATGGAATAGAATTGCTCATATCTATCTTTGCACTTAGCCATCCACTCCTCAGCAGCCATGATATTATTGACCAAGTTTACCCAATCCACCCGGTAAGGTACCCGGGGCGTCTTCCAATAAATCGGGATCAGCCGCCGGGCTGCGTTAAGCAGATGGGGCAGGATGGACTTACTATATAGGCTGAGGGGGATGGTGGGGAAGTGCAATAGCGATTCTAACGGAGAATCCGGAAGGTCCAGATCCAAGATTAGTTTGATCTGTGCATGGACATCTAGCCAGAAGGGCTTCAGCTTGGGGCATTCCCACCAGATGTGGAGAAATGAGCCTCTGAGTCCACATCCCCGCCAGCAAGTATCTGACAGAGAGGGGTAAATCTTGGCAAGCTTGGACGGCACTCTATACCACCTAGTCAGAACCTTATAGCTATTCTCCTGCATTTTAGTGTCTACTGTGCTCGAGTGTGTTAAGCTATACATGTGATCCAGTTGAGGCTCGGTAAAAGTGCGCTGGAGGTCTCTCTCCCACTCACCAATAAATCCCGGCTTCTCCCTACTGTGCAAGGATTGTAGCAGATCATATAGGACCGAGATGGCATGGGGAACAGCGGAGTCCGACATGCATAGGCGTTCAAAGGGGGAAGCCAAAGTGGGGGAACGAACCCCCTGGGGCAGACTAGTAATAAAATGCTGAAGTTGCCTGTGGCGCCACTCGTCCATTGGGAAGGGGCCATATTGGCTCTGTAGGGTAGCCAGTGGCAGTAGGCCCTGGTCTTGAATAAATCTGCCGCATCTGGTCTCACCATCCGCCGCCCACGTCCGAAAAAAGGAAGGATGTTCCCCCGGAATGAACCAGGGGAAGCCTCCCAGGGGCGCCAAAGGAGAAGTTAGGGGTGCAAGCAGCCCCTGTTTGTTCAGCCTATCCCAGATCGCCAGCGCGTGGGCAGCAAACGGGGAAACCAGCGTCGAGAGACCCCTAGCCTCCCTGGGGACCCAGGGGGCATGTGACAAGTTACGACCCGCTAGGAATTTGTCTAGAAGTACCCAGAGTTTATACCGGACATTGTGGTGCCAGTCTAGTATACGCTGTAATGCTATAGCCTCATAGTACCTGCGGATTACTGGGACCCCCATACCTCCCTTATTCTTAGGGCGCTGGATAGTGCGAAGGGCTAGCCTGGGACATTTCCCATTCCAGATATAACGTACGAACAGGCTATTGAGGGTTGAGAAGAACGTCTTGGGCAACGTGATCGGCACCATCTGCAGGAAGAACAGAATGCGGGGCAGCACGTTCATTTTAAGTACACTGACTCGGCCCAACCACGAAAACGCAGTCCTATCCCACCGCCTCAGGTCTAACCTGACTGAGGAGAGCAGCGGAGCGTAGTTACAGTCATAGAGCATCGAACAGCTCGCGGGCAAATATACCCCTAAGTATTTCAGGGAGGTTGGGCACCACGTAAATGGGAAAGCTGATTGCAGCTGTGTACGCAAACCTGCAGGGACGTTTAATGATAGGATTTCGGACTTATCGTAGTTGATTTTAAAGTTAGACAGTAGGCCAAAGTCCTTAAGCTCGGCTAGGATGTTGGGCAGTGATATCAAGGGGTTGGAGACATAAAAAAGTACATCATCCGCGTATGCCGACAATTTGTGTTCCGTCGGGCCGACCGTAAAACCATTGATGTCACTGTTAAGGCGTATTTTGTTAAGCAGCGGCTCGAGGGTCAGAGCGAAAATGAGAGGGGACAATGGGCATCCCTGACGTGTCCCATTGCTGATCGGGAAGGTCTCGGATAACAGCCCATTCACCTTCACCCTGGCAGTCGGAGAACTATAAAGGGAGGCTATCCACGTCAGCATGTTTGAACCTAAGCCAAGCCTAGCCAGAACCGTCTGCATATACGCCCAGTCCACCCTGTCAAATGCCTTCTCGGCATCAGTGGAAAGCAAGAGACAGGGGCGGGTCCCCACCTGCGTCTCGGCCCAGTGAATCAGCTGGAGTGCTCTATTAGAGTTATCTCTGGCCTCCCGGCCCGTAATGAACCCCGTCTGGTCCGGGTGAATGACTGTCGGGAGTATCGGCGTCAGTCTGTTGGCCAAGATTTTGGCCAAAATCTTGACGTCCGAGTTCAGAAGCGAAATGGGCCTATAGCTGCCCGGTAAGGTATGGTCTTTACCCTCCTTCGGGAGGACCGTGATGTGCGCCGTCAGTGCTTCTGGGGGCATTGCCGTGCCAGAAGCCAGTGCCGTGAAATAGGCACACATGGGGCCGGAGAGCACCTCCGAGTACTTCTTGTAATAGGCATTTGTGTAGCCGTCAGGGCCCGGGCTTTTCCCATTGGGTAGGTCTTTCACTACCTTCTGAATTTCAGCAGTAGTGATGGGCGAGTCCAACTGTTTACTCACTGAGGGTCCCAGCTGCGGGAACTCGGCCTCCGTGAGGTATTGGTGAATACGGTCAACCCGTTGGGAATCCGTCGCGCCATGTAAGGTATCAGGGAGATGGTACAAATGTGCATAAAAGTCCCGAAAGACATTCGCAATTTTTGAGGAGTGAACGAACGAAGTTCCCGTCGGGGCAGTAAGCTTGTGGACATGTCCCGAGTCGCGTTGGCTTTTGAGGGCCCTTGCCAGCAGTCTCCCGCATTTATTACCGAACTCATAATACCTGTGTGTTAAATGCCGAAGGCGTGCCTTAATTTTGGTGTCTAACAATGCGGCCAGCTCCTGTCGCAGGGATTGTAGTTCCGACGCCAAGTCTGGAGTGGTTTTCTTTTTATGTCGTAACTCCGCTGTCTGTAATTTGGCCAAGAGGGCCTGCAGTTCTCCCTCCCTGGCCCGTTTCAGTCTCGCCCCCTGGGATATCAGCTCCCCCCGAACCACAGCCTTGTGCCCTTCCCATACAGAGCCCATGCTGACCTCACCCGGTGTGTTTTCAGTGAAATACAGGGAGATGGTGTCCAACACCCGTTTCTGAGCGACCGCATCATCCAAGATGCCATCATTCAGGCGCCAGCTCCACGTCCGTGCCTCCATTGACAGAGGACGCAGGGAGATGGAGACCGGCGCGTGGTCTGATATGGTAATGGACCCTATTGAGGCGCTAGCTAGGGAGTCAAGTGAATACTGGTCCATCACAAGAAGGTGTGACAGCAGGAAGGTAAAGTCACCTGGTTGCATCCAGGGGGGTAGATATATTTCACCCAGATTCAGGCTTTACGCCGATTTATACAGCTAGGTGGAGAGTTGTATAAGCCCAGCTGAGACTAGTGGGCTCATTGATGACTCATACCTCTAGGGAGAGGGCTGGGCGTCGTGCAGGCAGGGAGTTGATGAGGCCAGCTGAAGCCTGTCAGTTCGTTTAAGGCCTCTATAAAAACTCCCAGATTCATTAGATGTTAGCTCATGCCTGGAAGCAGACCTGTGTGGACTGTCTAGGGAGAGTGAACCCCTGTGCGGTGAGAGAAAGCCTGTGTGGCTATATTTTGCTTGGACATTTAAAACCAGGGACTAGGACAGCACTAGGCTGATCCCAGTTGTTAGTTAGGAAACCTGTATGTTTAGTCAGAGGTCAAGTTGACCAGGATTTATTTTGTTTGTTTCTTTTGCTTTGCTGTGTTTTTGTCACTGTAAATAGCAAATAAACGGCACCTTTTTGATTTTGAAAACCACAACCTCCGTCTGCTGGGCCTGTTTTTGTGTGGGGAGCCCATCCCGGGGGTCACACACACCCGCTGCCGAGCTAACCCCCTCACAGTTGGTGGAGAACCAGTGGCAGTTTTTTTTTAAGCCAGCATGGAGGAGATACTGAAACAGCTGGCTCTAGCAAATGCCAATCAACAGCAGACAAATGCAGGTTTGCAAAAGAGCCTTGCAGCTCAACAACAGAACTTCGCAGCCCAGCAGCAAGCTCATCAACAGAGCCTTGCAGCCCAGCAGCAAGCTCACCAACAGAGTCTGGAAGCTCAGCAACAAGCCCAGCAACGATCTGAGGCCCGCTTCATAGACCTATTACAGAAGCAAGAGCAGAGACTACAACAAATGGAAGCAGTAATGCAGCAACGTCCGCAGACCAGTGAGGAAAGCCGTCCCACTAATACCGCGTCCTTTGGGGTGAGTCGTTTATTGACAAAAATGACTGGAGAGGATGATCCAGAGGTATTTTTGACCACGTTTGAAAGGACTGCTGAAAGAGAAAAGTGGCCTGAGGAGCAGTGGGCTGGACTGGTGGCTCCTCTGTTAACGGGTGAATCGCAGAAAGCTTACTATGACCTAGAGCCTGACCAAGCAAAAGACTATGTGATGCTAAAAGCTGAAATATTGGCAAGGCTGGGTGTCACCCTGGCTGTCCGGGCTCAGCGTGTGCATAACTGGACTTTCCAGCTTGGAAAACCCCCCAGGTCTCAAATGTATGATCTCATTCACCTGAGCAGAAAGTGGCTACAGCCAGAGACTTTGTCCGCACCAAAGATTGTGGAACGTGTTGTAATGGATCGGTTTTTGAGAGCTCTTCCTACTGCCATCCAAAAGTGGGTAAGCCATGGAGACCCAGAGACGGCCGATGGTCTTGTGGATCGTGTGGAGAAATACTTGGCTACAGAGAACCTGACGGCCTCTTCCAGAGACACTCGGACTTTCCACCCTAAGACCAGACCATCCCCAGGGGCGGATAAGAGGATTCCAAGGGGTAAGGGTGGAGAGAGTGAGAGGGTGGGAGCTCTACCCCAAGTTTGGCGAGAACAGCCTGGGAAATCAGCGGCTCAAGAGGCGGCAAGAAGGATCATTTGCTACCGCTGCCGGCAAGCGGGACATATTGCAGCAAATTGCCCGGTTTTGGAGGAACCCATGCAGTGTGACTTTCTGACGGGCAGACGTCAGTCGCTGTGTGCGACAGTCGCATGCACTGCCATTCGGGGAACTGAGAAACATTTATGCAAAATGTGTATTAATGGTAGAAATGTTGTGGTATTGCTGGATTCAGGTAGCCTTGTGACCCTGATAAAGGCTGAATTAGTTAAAACAGAGGTCTCTGGGAATAGCAAGGTAGCTGTTATTTGTGTGCATGGGGACACCCGAGAGTATCCAGTGACTACAGTGTGTTTCGAGACCCCCAAAGGTACCCTTTCTCATCCAGTGGGCTTAGTGTCTCAGTTACCGCATGACGCCATTGTGGGAAGGGATTTTCCGAAGTTCTGGGAACTGTGGGATGATCCTGAGCCCCCCACTGGTGCCCCTATGTACCAGGAATATGATAGCCAGAACTCCTCTGAGAGTGGTGAGGACTCTCCCGAATTTCCCTTGTCAGTATTGGCAGGGGAGACTCAAGAAACTGGAGAGGAGCCCACCTCCTCAGACGAAAACCTACCGTCTGTGGAGTTTTCTGATCTTGAGGTTCACAGGGAAAACTTTGCCACAGAACAGTTGAAAGACCCCGCCCTAATAAAGGCACGGGAAAACGTAGTGAAAATAGATGGCGAGTTAGTGAACCCAGATAATACCTGCACTTACCCATACTTCAGCGTAGAGAAGGACCTACTGTATCGGGTGGCAAAAAGGGCAGAAGAAACCGTTGAGCAGCTTGTGGTGCCCAAACCTTACAGGAAGTTGGTGTTGGAGTTGGCCCATGGGCACATTCTTGGAGGTCATCTGGGGACAGAGAAAACCCGAGAGAGGGTATTACAGAGATTCTATTGGCCTGGGGTGATGAAGGACATAGAAAATTATTGTTCCTCCTGCCCTGTGTGTCAGAGGTCGGCCCCGATGCCACACTTCCGTAGCCCGCTGGTCCCTCTACCCATCATTGAGGTCCCGTTTGAGAGAATCGCAATGGATTTGGTAGGTCCTATAATCAAGTCCGCTAGGGGGCACCAGTACATATTGGTTATAATGGACTATGCCACCCGTTATCCAGAAGCGATCCCTCTCAGAAATACCTCGGCCAAAACCATAGCCAAAGAGCTATCTCTTGTTTTTAGCCGGGTGGGTATTTGTAAAGAACTGCTTACGGACCAAGGTACACCCTTTATGTCCCGGGTTATGAAGGAGCTGTGTAAATTGTTCAAAGTGACGCAATTACGTACATCTGTGTATCACCCCCAAACCGATGGGCTGGTTGAAAGATTCAACAAAACCCTAAAACAAATGTTGAAGAAAGTGGTGGATAGGGATGGAAAGGATTGGGACTGTCTACTTCCTTATTTGATGTTTGCTATTAGGGAGGTGCCCCAATCCTCTACGGGATTCTCCCCCTTTGAGTTACTGTATGGGAGACACCCAAGAGGGCTGTTGGATATTGCCAAGGAAACTTGGGAAAGTGAGAGTTCTCCCCACAGGAGTGTGATTGAGCATGTCGCCCTGATGCAAGATCGAATTGCACAGGTAATGCCCATCGTGAAGGAACATTTGGCCCAAGCGCAGTTGGCACAGCAGAGAGTGTACAACCGTGGAGCCAAGACCCGTACCTTTTCCCCGGGGGATAGGATATTGGTACTTGTCCCTACGGTTGAAAGTAAATTCCTTGCCAAATGGCAAGGCCCCTACGAGATAATGGAAAAAGTGAGCGAAGTGAATTACAAGGTCAGACAACCAGGAAGGCGAAAGCCCGAACAGATCTATCACGTTAATCTGTTGAAAGCCTGGAGGGATAGAGAGTCCCTAGTCGCAGACACTTGGTCACCAGCTCAAACTGGTTGCGTGATTCCTGAGGTTGGAATCGCAGCCACCTTGTCACAACCCCAACAACAGGAGGTTAAGGAGTTTGTGCTTCGCAACAAGGAGGTATTCTCTGAGCTGCCGGGACAAACATCTGGGGTAGAGCATGACATTATTACCCCGCCCGGTGAAAGGGTGAAGTTAAAACCCTATCGGATCCCAGAGGCCCGACGGGAGGCAATACGGGAGGAAGTACAGAAAATGCTGAACTTAGGGGTGATAGAGGAGTCCCAAAGTGATTGGTCTAGTCCCATTGTGTTGGTGCCTAAACCGGATGGGAGCTGGCGATTTTGTAACGATTTTCGTCAGTTGAACAAAGTTACAAAATTTGACACCTACCCCATGCCACGTATAGATGAGTTGATCGACCGGCTGGGAACAGCCCGATACATGACGACTCTTGACCTCACAAAAGGGTATTGGCAAATCCCCCTGGCCAAGTCAGCCAAAGAGAAAACCGCATTTGTAACCCCAGACGGGGCGTTCCAATATAAAAGAATGCCGTTCGGGTTACAGAATGCGCCGGCCACATTCCAGCGGAAAATGGACCAGATGCTGAGGCCCCATCGGAAGTATGCTGCGGCTTACCTGGATGACGTAATTGTCCATAGCACAGATTGGGCCTCACATCTGCCAAAAGTGCAAGCAGTCCTGGACTCTGTTCGGGAAGCAGGGTTTACGGCTAACCCCAAGAAGTGTACCATTGGGCAGGAGGAGGCCAAATATCTTGGGTACACCATTGGGAGGGGAGTAATAAAACCCCAACTCAACAAAGTCGAGGCCATCCAGAGTTGGCCACGTCCCAACAGCAAGAAGCAGGTACGAGCCTTTCTGGGAATCGCTGGGTATTATCGGCGATTCATTCCCCACTTTGCTTCTAAGGCTGTGCCCCTAACCAACCTGACGAAGGGGAAAGGGTCGGTCATGATTAAATGGACCCCCGAGGCTGAGGCAGCATTCCAATTCTTGAAACAAGCCTTATGTAGCCAGCCAGTGTTGTACTCACCCGACTTCTCTAAAGACTTTGTCGTACAAAGTGATGCGTCAGATGTGGGGTTAGGAGCAGTATTGTCCCAGGTCTGGAACGGGGAAGAGCACCCAGTCATTTACCTCAGCAGGAAGTTGAAGTCCCATGAGGTAAATTACGCCACGGTTGAAAAGGAGTGTTTAGCGGTGAAGTGGGCTCTAGATTCCCTTCGGTACTACCTGCTAGGTAGGCACTTTGACATGGTTACGGATCACGCTCCGTTAAAGTGGATGGCTCAAAACAAGGAAACAAATAGAAGAGTGAATAGGTGGTTCCTGGCCCTCCAGGAATTCAACTTCACAGTAAAGCATCGCCCTGGCGTTCAAATGGGGAATGTGGATGCTTTGTCTCGAGTACATGAATGCCTGATTGCTGGTGTTCCAACCCCGAGGTTAAAACAAGAGGGGGGGGTATGTGACAGCAGGAAGGTAAAGTCACCTGGTTGCATCCAGGGGGGTAGATATATTTCACCCAGATTCAGGCTTTACGCCGATTTATACAGCTAGGTGGAGAGTTGTATAAGCCCAGCTGAGACTAGTGGGCTCATTGATGACTCATACCTCTAGGGAGAGGGCTGGGCGTCGTGCAGGCAGGGAGTTGATGAGGCCAGCTGAAGCCTGTCAGTTCGTTTAAGGCCTCTATAAAAACTCCCAGATTCATTAGATGTTAGCTCATGCCTGGAAGCAGACCTGTGTGGACTGTCTAGGGAGAGTGAACCCCTGTGCGGTGAGAGAAAGCCTGTGTGGCTATATTTTGCTTGGACATTTAAAACCAGGGACTAGGACAGCACTAGGCTGATCCCAGTTGTTAGTTAGGAAACCTGTATGTTTAGTCAGAGGTCAAGTTGACCAGGATTTATTTTGTTTGTTTCTTTTGCTTTGCTGTGTTTTTGTCACTGTAAATAGCAAATAAACGGCACCTTTTTGATTTTGAAAACCACAACCTCCGTCTGCTGGGCCTGTTTTTGTGTGGGGAGCCCATCCCGGGGGTCACACACACCCGCTGCCGAGCTAACCCCCTCACAAAGGTCAATGCGGGTATAGACATTATGTGTTGCGGAAAAATAGCTATAGTCTTTATCTGTCGGGTGGAGGAGCCGCCAACAGTCAACCAAATGGTGTTCCAGCAGGGATTTTTTAAAATGCTTCAGGAAGGCAAAGGAATGAGTCGAGTGGCCCGACGACGTATCTACCAGCGGGTCAGGGCTAACATTGAAGTCCCCTCCCAGGATGAGCTGCCCCTCCCGGAAGGTGGACAGGGACTCCAATACTGCATCTAAGAAGGTAAGCTGTTTGCTATTTGGAGCGTACACAGCTGCAAATGTGAACTTGCGGGCAAATATGGTGCCTTTGACAAACACAAATCTACCCTCTGGGTCGAGTAGTTGGTCCGTCATTACAAAGGGGCAATTTTTGTGGATTGCTATAGCCACCCCCCCTGATTTGGGGCGGGGGGAGTTGCTAAGGTACCAAGAGTTATATAAATGGGTTGGAAGGCGGGGGACCGAGTCAGTGCAAAAGTGCGTTTCCTGCAAAAAAAAGATGTGTGCCCCCATGCGTTTCATCTCAAGCCACAACTTACCGCGTTTCGACGGGGAACCCAGGCCGCGTACGTTGTACGACACGATTTTCATGTCAGCCATGATGAGAGATTACCGGGTGAGGCCATCAGGCCAGCGGCAAGAGGGGAGAGAGACCCACAGCGCAGTCCAGCCCACAGCACGGGACTCCAGGAACTCCCTGATCACATACAGTAGCCTAGAGTACAAACCAAAGTTAGAGCAGGTGTTATGGAAAAAAGGACAAGAAAAACAAAGGGGAAAAAAACTCAGTGAACAAAAACACAGAAACAGGTGATAAGCCCAAAGGGCGCAACAAAGTGCATCGTCACCGCCGGTCGGGAGCCTCCATCCCCTCCCCAGGCTGAGGAGACGGTGGAGGCCAGCGAGCAGAGGCATTCCCAAAAAGGGACACATAACTCCGGGGAGTTGACCTATTGGGGGGAAGTGGCAGGGCACCAAGAGCAAGTCCGCATGGGGACCCGCATAATATTGAAAGTGTGCAACTGCCCCTTGACCAGGCGCAGAAGAGTGATACAGCAGCTAGGGGGAAGTCACAAAAGGAAAAGAGAGCAAAAATGCACATAGACGCCTCAAGAGCTAGCAGCAGATAGTTCAGGCGACTAGGCCTCCCCCTGCGGAGGTCGGGAGGGAGGTGCTGAGCCAATGGGGCCCCGTCTGGGTCCACGGCGACGTCTCCGACGGGCTGATTGCCACGGTTCAGGTTGAGCCGGGTGAGGGGTATCTGACGGTGATCTCCAATCCGGGATATCGACATGAGGCAAGTCTAGGGCTTCCAGGAATCGGGGTAGGTCGTCCCTGTTCCGTAGTGTGGCCTGCCTGCCTTCTTTAGTAGCGGAGAGGCTAAACGGGAAACCCCACCGATAGGGAAGCTGGGCCTCTTGTAGGGCCGCCAGCAGTGGCTTGAGGGCTCGGCGTTGCATTAACGTGCGTCTGGAGAGATCCGGAAAAAATGTCAGTTTGGCCCCATCAAAATCCACAAATCTGACCCCTCTGACCTGATTCATGATACGTTCCTTCAGCGAGTATTTGTGCAGTTTGCAGATAATGTCTCTTGGTTTCTCAGGGTCATCAGAAGGGGGCCGCAGGGCTCTGTGGGCCCGGTCAATTTCAAAATGTTCAGGTGCCTGTCGGCCAAGGATTTGCTTAAAGACCCCTTGCAGGGTGGGGATGATATCCCGGTGGCCAGTGGCTTCGGGTAGACCTCTGATCCGAATGTTAACCCTGCGGCTCCTGTTCTCAAAATCGTCCATTTGATCCAGCAAGGCCTCAAGCCTGCGATCCTGTTGTTTGCAGTGATCAGAGAGGGCCTGCAGGGTCGGGTTAGTCTCATCCCATTGCGCCTCCAGAGTCTCCACTCTACCTCCCAGATGCGCTGTGTCTGCCTGTAAGGCCTCAATGTCTTTCTTAAAAGCCATCTCCACTCTGCCTGCAAATCGTTCCAGGTCGGCCTTAGTGGGGAGGGAGAGGATGTGTGCACGGATGTCTTTATCATCCCATGGATCTCCCTCCTGTGCAGGCTCATCCCCGCTGTTCGGGCCAGAGAGAGAAGGGGGAGAAGGCAGGGGCTGTGAGGGCAGATGCGGGGAGCCGATAGGGGAGGCAGCCCTGGCAGCGTGGGAGCCGGGCGCCATCTTGGCTGTACCTGCCGTTTTGCTGCGTGTCCCAAAAAAGTTGTCCAACGATCCGGACCGGTCCCAGGGCGTCCGCTGTGGGCACGGGGAGTGATTGCGCTTAGTTGGCATCCGGGCTGCAGTAGTTTCTCCCCCTCTAACGCTGCCGAATGTGCTGATCAGAGCGCGGGTCTCACGGAGCTCTGGGAAAGCACGTCCTCACTCGTGCATGCCGTGGCCACGCCCCGGAAAGTCCAGTTATGCACACGCTGAGCCCGGACAGCCTGGGTGACACCCAGCCTTGCCAATATTTCAGCTTTTAGCATCACATAGTCTTTTGCTTGGTTAGGCTCTAGGTCATAGTAAGCTTTCTGCGATTCACCAGTTAACAGAGGAGCCACCAGTCCAGCCCACTGCTCCTCAGGCCACTTTTCTCTTTCAGCGGTCCTTTCAAATGTGGTCAAAAATACCTCTGGATCATCCTCTCCAGTCATTTTTGTCAATAAACGACTCACCCCAAAGGACGCGGTATTAGTGGGACGGCTTTCCTCACTGGTCTGCGGACGTTGCTGCATTACTGCTTCCATCTGTTGTTGTAGTCTCTGCTCTTGCTTCTGCAACAGGTCTATGAAGCGGGCCTCAGATTTCTGCTGGGCTTGTTGCTGAGCCTCCAGACTCTGTTGCAAAGTTGCGTTTGCTGCTGGGCTGCAAGGCTCTGTTGATGAGCTTGCTGCTGGGCTGCGAAGTTCTGTTGTTGAGCTGCAAGGCTCTGTTGATGAGCTGCAAGGCTCTTTTGCAAACCTGCATTTGTCTGCTGTTGATTGGCATTTGCTAGAGCCAGCTGCTTCAGTATCTCCTCCATGCTGGCTTAAAAAAAAACTGCCCGCATTCTCCACCAACTGTGAGGGGGTTAGCTCGGCAGCGGGTGTGTGTGACCCCCGAGATGGGCTCCCCACACAAAAACAGGCCCAGCAAACGGAGGTTGTGGTTTTCAAAATCAAAAAGGTGCGGTTTATTTTCTATTTACAGTGACAAAACACAGCAAAGCAAAAGAAACATGAACAAAATAAATCCTGGTCAACTTGACCTCTGACTAAACATACAGGTTTCCTAACTAACAACTGGGATCAGCCTAGTGCTGTCCTAGTCCCTAAGTCCCTGGTTTTAAATGTCCAAGCAAATAGCCACACAGGCTTTGTCTCACCACACAGGGGTTCACTCTCCCTAGACAGTCCACACAGGTCTGGGTCCAGGCATGAGCTAACACCTAATGAATCTGGGAGTTTTTATAAAGGCCTTAAATGAGCTGACAAGCTTCAGCTGGTCTCATCAACTCCCTGCCTGCACGACGCCCAGCCCTCTCTCTAGAGGTATGAGTCATCCATGAGCCCACTAGCCTCAGCTGGGCTTCATCAACTCCCTAGTTGTATAAGTCGGCATAAAGCCTGAATCTTGGAGAAATATATCTACCCCCCTGGATGCAACCAGGTGACTTTACCTTCCTGCTGTCACACTACTAATAGGCTTTTATTAAACTCAAAAGATCTCAAGATAGGAGGTGATTGGTTGTAGCAACTAGTCACCTCCCCCATGGCCGGGGACATCACAGCATGTCCCCTCTACACAGAAGAATGACCATACAAGGACATCCTTTCAAACAGATAAATGTACATTTAAATTGACTAGCAGTGACATTCACCAATGACGGGAACTACACAATAATTATGCCTCAAATGGACTACAACTATTTTATAGTTATGCTACTGTTCCTGTGGACACAGATCTGTGCGCTCAGAGTCATTTAACACCCCCCGCCAGGGGCTGGCCAGTTCCCCCAACGGGGCGCAAAACAACATCTCTAAATGGAGCAAACATCGCTGTTTCCATAGGAAGATTTTCCCGTCATTGGTCTTCCACCAACGTCTGTATGTGCAAATACGCTCAGATGAGCGCATTACAGCAAAACTGACACTGGGGGGACATCTGACAACATACATTAATACATTTCCATAAAAATCTCCACAACAAGGGCAGTGCAAAGCCAGCGTTGGAACAAGGTAAAACGGGTCTCGGCCAGTCAGGGCAAGTGCTGTCAGTGAGTAAAGTGGCGATGCAGCTGCCTTTTTTGGGGGCGTGATCAGTTCTTCTGGGTACAGCGCGCATCCACTGCCCCAGCTGTCCTGTGATTCATTACAGCACAAGCTGATTTTTGAGAAGGGGTCCCTGAATGGCCGTTTGGGAATGTGGTCACCCTACGCTAATTGTGATTTTTTTTTTTTTTTTTACCAAAGATATGTAGCTGAATACATATTGGCCTAAATTGATGAAGAAATTAGATTTTTTTTTTAGTTTTTATTATTGGATGTGTTTTATAGCAGAAAGTAAAACATTTGTTTTTTTTTTCAAACAAAACATAAAAACTGCAGAGGTGATCAAATACCACCAAAAGAAAGCTCTATTTGTATGGAAAAAAAACCCATCAATTTTATTTGAGTACAGCGTCGCACAACTGCCCAATTGTCAGTTAAAGCAATGCAGTGCCGTATCGCAAAAATTGGCCTGGTCATTAAGGGGGTAAAACATTCTGGGGCTGAAGTGGTTAAAGGGGTTGTAAAGGTACATGTTTTTTCACCTTAATGCATCCTATGCATTAAGGTGAAAAAACATTCGACAATACTGGCCCCTCGAAAGTCCCGCGCTCGCTCCCGTCATCCTCCGAGTTCCTGTGGCTGGCCATTGATTGGCTACTGTGAATGGATTGAAAGCAGCGCAGCCATTGGCTGGCGCTGCTGTCAATCACATCCAATGATGCGGGGGGCGGGGCCAAGTGATACAGTCGGCGGCTATGGACGCCGCTGTATCATGGGAGTACGCCCGCAGTAACTCCACACCATGCGAGCTCGCTCGCATTATGGTGTGGAGTCCTTGCGGGGAGGAGCCGAGACAGCCGCCGAGGGACCCCCAGAAGACCAGGATTGGGGCCACTGTGTGCAAAACGAGCTGCACAGTGGAGGTAAGTATAACATGTTTGTTGTTTAAAAAAAAAAAAACGGGAACCTTTAGTGTTCCTTTAAGTGTTCCTTGTACACAAACTAAAACCTGTGAACTGATTTGCAGGCACCTTCATAAGTTACCGCCCGCCTAAACTACCTACCACTACAATCCGTGAAACATCATAATGAAACAGCAAGCGGGTTCTGGAAAGCACACTGCGCCTGCGCGTTATTTCTCTGCCGCGTGAAAGCGCTCTACGCATGCGCTACTCTGCTCGCACCGCTCGGCACGCACGCGCGGTACGCTGGGCATATGCCCAATGTAACCGCTCTCTGAGCGATGTGAGGAGAAGCTGCGCTTGCGCAGTGTCTTAAGCAGGTCGGCCGTCTGGCCTCGGAGAGAGCGTCGGCTCCATGGAAGGATGAAGGAGATGGTTGGAGGCTGCTGCGTGTGCTCGGATGAGAGGGGCTGGGCCGAAAACCCTCTGGTCTATTGTGACGGCCACGGGTGCAATGTGGCCGTTCACCAAGGTGGGACAATTCGTCCTGGGGGAGGGGCAAGTGTTGACAGAAGGGGAGGTGTATAAACACCGGAGGGGCAGTTATTAGAATAAAAGGCGAGCAGGTGGGGGCGCTGTAGGCTCACAGGGAGGGGGATGTTGTGTCAGTGACACCTGAGACGGGGTCATCCGTCCTCTGTGTACAGGTGACCGGGGCTCAGGTTTTATGTGTATCCTGAGGGTGACAACTCTTCTCAGGGTTTTCACTGGTCCACAGGACTCTGTCAGTAGATCCTTCTTTATCTGAGTCATTGTATATCTGCTGATCACGTGATTTGTGTTCTCTTATTACTTTCTCTGTGTAGAAGGAAGCCAGGGCTTGACAACTGTGACCTCCCCTTGTGTCTGTCATTGTGGAGAACTGTCACCAGGGGCGAACCTAGCACTGCTTCTGATAGGCTGACCATACACTATACAATCTGATTGTACAGTCCCTTCTGTAAACTGGATGTACACTATGCAATGTGTACAATCTCCTTAGTGTTGGCCATACATGTTTTCTTTTATTTGATTGATGCTCAATTTAATCAAATCCGCAAACAATTGAATAACCAGAACAACCATTGTGAATGATTTAAAGCGGAGTTTCACCCAAAAGTGGAACTTCCGCTTAAACCACTCCTCGCCCCCTTACATGCCACATTTTGGCATGTAATATTTTTTTTTTGGGGGGGAGTGGGGGCTTCAGAAGGAGTGGGACTTCCTGTCCTACTTCCTCCTTCCGCTTAGGCGACTCATCCTATATCGCCTTTTGGCGGCCCCTCCCTGTAGGCGATCACTTGGGACACGTGACGAGTCCCAGGCGATCGCCTGTCTACTCAGATTGCGCTGTGCCGCTCGCGCATGCGCAGTGAGTGCCCGGCCGTGAAGTCGAAAGCTGTCACGGCCGGGTGCTCACAGTAGGAATGGAGGCGCCGGCGGAGAGGGGGGGGGGAGAAGAGAAAAGCTCCATTCAGCCGCGTCGCTGGACAGTGGAAAAGGTAAGTGTCTGTTTATTAAAAGCCAGCAGCTACACTTTTTGTAGCTGCTGACTTTTAATAAACATAAAAAAGGCTGGAACTCCCCTTTAAGCAGAGTAAACACAATGGAAAAAAAACTGACGGATCCCCTACATCCACACAAGTGATGTTGATGAGAGATCTCTCCCACTGAGACATTACATTATATTCTGACAGGGTGCTCCCCATAACCAAATACACTGATCGGCGCTTGCCACCTCTGGTTGCGAACACTGATCGAATTCTGTTTTTTCAGCATGATTGTTCCACAGAAGCTGATCGGCTTCTGTTGAACAGACAGTTGTACACATGGAAAGTTGGCTAGTTCCTGCTAGAGCTGCACGCTTAATCGTAATAAGATCGCAATCTCAAATCACCTCCGCGATCTCCAGGCTGGATTAGCTCGATTTTTCTGATGTCCCCGTCGGGACCACGGAACCAGCGTGGAACGCAAATGGCGCTGATACCGGAACTGACGTCAGCAACTGGAACTGTCGTCAGTCAGCAGAGAGCGTGATGTGCCGCTGGGTGGATGCCTGGGCGTAGGCGGTACCACGTTTCTTGGTCGGGAAACACCGCAGTGAGCGCGCAGTGCACCAGCATTGATCCGATGCCAGGCAGGCATTTCCAACACAAATGTGAGCATATAATATTATGAATATTACTACTTGCTGCTTGACTACTGCAGTGCTTGATATCCAGTCCTCCCTATGTCACCCTAAATTAACCATTTTAAAATGTAGATCTGTGGGTGGTGCATGGTGACATAGGGAGGACTGAGAGATATAAAATACACACACACACACACACACACACACACACACACACACGTATGTATGTAGTGTAAATCTTTAAAATCTTTTTTTTTTTGAGAATCGTGATCTTTATTCTAAGCAAAAGAATCGTGATTCTCATTTTTTCCCCAGAATCGTGCAGCTCTAGTGCCTCCTAAACCAGCTGATTTTCAGCCCGTGTGTGCCAGGCTTTAGATCAGAGTCGATTTGGCTAGAGAAAAAAACAATTGTTAATTTTGCATCGATAGGCAGCATTGCAGTACTTTGTTCGTTAATACAAACGTGTTTCAATTATGCCCCTTTCACACTTGTGTGACTTGGGACTGAAAAAAGTCGCATGACAAGCAGTTCCCCATGATTTCCAATGAGTGCCATTCATTTCTGTGTGACTTCAAAGTAGTCCCTGCACTACTCTTGGTCCGACTTTGACGCTACTTGAGGTCCCCAAGATTACACAGGCATTGCTTCAAGTCGTGGCAAAATCGTGTGACTTTCAGGTTGCACAAGTGTGAAAGGGGCCTTAATCAGTTTATGAGATTACATTGTGGAAAATATGTGATTGATAAGTTGTTGTTATATCTTGGTCTGCGCATAAATTAGTCAATTGCTGCAGGCTGAAAAAAAAACAAAAAAACTGCCCGGAATTCCCCATCCACACAATCCTCCCCACTAAGCTATTGTATTCTGACAGTGGGGAGACTTCCCTGCCATCAGAATACTCTGATCAGCATTGCAGGCTATAGCTGATTTAAAGCGGAGTTCCAACCACAATTCTTCTTTCTTTTTTCTTCTTTCTTCTTTCTTCTTTCTTCCACGGCAGGTGTATAGAAACTCATTGATTTTCTGTATAACCTCCGTGCCTTTACATGCATCTTAATTTGGCCTGTCTTTATTGAACTGGCTGAATTTTGAGCTATACATGGACAGCTTTAGGCTTGGTTCACATCTCTGTGGGTGGGGCAGGCACGTTCCCGTCCTGCAGAGAAACGCGCTTCATTTAACAGGTGTGTGTGTCCATAAGTTATTAATGGCACCCCCACGCATCTTCGACCCTGGGAAATTTCACATGCGCTAAACCGCATTAGTACTGCAGCACCATGTGATTCAGTGTGGCACGATTTCAAAAAAGGGTTCGGGACTTCTTTCCGCTTGTTTCTTGCTGGTAGGGCTGCAGTACCTATGACGTTCATGTGTAAATGTGGGTGCAAAGATGTAAACGGAGCCTTAGCTAATTATCGCAATCCACTTTCCATCAAGTTCAATTCAGTTGATCGAGTATAGATGGATTGATTGATTATTTCAACCAGGATAAATTGATGAGAAAATAAACTGATCGTTTATACCATTAGGCTGACCATACACTCTCAGCCAGGGTCAAAATTATGCTTAATTTTGCACTGATAGGAAGCGTTGAAGTACTTTAATCGAAATACAATAGTATTTATGAACAATCAGATTATGAGATTAAATTGTGGAAACACATGTGATCGATATGTTATGATCCACTCTCCCGCATGTAGCATATCGATCTAATGGGTATAGACCAATTGTTCCTGTCAGGGGAGATCGATCAGAAAAGAAATGGATCATTTATCGAAAACGCCTACACTACGTATGGCTAACATTAAACTGACCATACACTGTACAGTCTGACTGCACAATATTCTTTAGGGCCGGTTCACTTGTGTGGTGCGTTTTCTGCGTGTTGCAGTTTTACGCACATATATAGCCACGCTACTATTGAACTCTATTAGAACGCACGTTTTGATAGAAGCGCCTCCAAGATGCACCTTGCTGGACTTTGATATGTTTTCATCAAAACACGCATTCTAGCAGTTCTAATATAGTTCAGTAGTAGGGTTCAAAAAAATGCACTGGCCTTTAACATGGCCATACTCTATTCACTGTGATTGTGCTTTATTAGTGGCCACAAGAACAATTTTTTTTTTCCCCCCCCCGCTTGATTGTGCAATTTGATCAGAGCGATCAACCAAATCCATACAAAATCGAATAGCTATAACTTCTGTTCTGATTGCTTTTTCTTGGACTTGATCTAAAACAGAATTGATCAAATTGAGTTGATAGACCAGGGTGGGAAATCACTGATAGTTTTGCATCGATTGACAGCACTGAGATACTTTGTTCATGATTACAATCATATTTTGATTGATCAGATTGTGAGACTGTGTAAGTTGGAAATACAAAAGAGGGTCCCAAAAAGGTGACCCCAGGTCGGACTTTAACGGCACAGTAAACAATAAGGATATAGAAAAATAATAATTTCTCTTATCGTCCATGGACCGACGCAGCTCTCATACTGATTACATGTGGGTATATGTCCCTGCTCGCAGGAGAAGACCTAGGCAGAATGTTAGAGGTTAAAACATTCTAGAACAAGCCAGAGCTGAACAGCCCCGCCCAGGGGGCGTTCCCTCCGGACATTACCCTCCCACCTGCAGCTAACAGCCTCAGTTTTTTTCTGCCTAGCAGAAGGAGAAGACGTGGCTCTCAGGAGCCAGTCTCCTGAAAGATTTTACTTTTGAATTTTATTCCTTTGGGAATTTTATTTTATTTTTGAGACCTTTAATCAACTGTCGGTTGGGCAACAGGTTGGGTACACTAGTATCCTCGTAGTCTTCCCTGTCCGACCATCAAGCATGCTGATCCTCGCCTTGCGTGCGTGAGACTCAGTTCACGACCTACCCCATGGCTCCAGGGGTGGCCGGGTTGCTTCATGCTCCCGCGGTCCTCTCAAGATTGAACAGTACCTACTGTATCTCTCGCGGTTGAGCGGGCCGACAGCTACGCAGTACGACTCTGTGATAGGTCTGTCTGAAACAAGCCAGTGAGTCCCTCTAATGGCACCAAGGGTGTTCTCCAAGGTGCGTGCGGGATGGGTAAGTAGTCTCTCCTGGAAAGAAGGTGAGTACATGCTGGCTGTGTTTCTGTGTGTGGGGGGTTCTCCCTGTCTCCCCCCGGTTATGCTGCTCTCTGCACCCTGTACTGGTGCTGTGCTGTGTGGGGATACTTGGGGGGTCGTTCTGCCCTGGGGGGGGGGGCCGCTCTATGCTGTTTTTACTGATGGAAAGTGTTCTGAAGGACTTGTGTGGTGTTTTTGCGTGCGCCATTGGCGCGGTATTTTAAATTAAAAAAATGCGCCATTGGCGGCCATTTTGCTGCGGCTCAGGTACAAGCGCCTGGCGACCATTTTCTTGTAGCCGCGGCGCTGCTGAACGACGCAAAATACTTTCTCCTCACAGCTTCCTCACTCTCCTCAGGCTTCACACCACGCTACAGCGCGGCTCATACAGCGGAACCGAGCGGTCCCTAAAGGGTGATGGGTCCTCCGGGTATCCCCGCCTCAGCGCAGCCAGTGGGTGGACTGTACTATTCACTGCTATAGTGAATAGGGTCTCAGAGGGTGGTAAAAAATGGAGTCTGGTTCACCTGCTTCTCCCCACTTGCCAGAGGCAACTGGCAGTGCTCCTGCACCTGCGGTCCCTATGGACCAGTTGTCGGCAGTCCTGGAATCATTCCTTGTCAAGCTGGAAGCGGTGTGCGAACGCACGGGGGCTGTAAAGCGCCCCCTCCCCACACAATCTCCACATGGGGAGTGCTCAGAGTCAGATATGGGCCTAGCTACTGCTGCTCAGGACCCTAATTCTGAGGATGTTGATGTATTTAGTCAGGACATTCCTTGTGAGGAAGACCCCTGTCTTGAACCACCAACTGACAGGGTGCTTGTGAGTGAACTCATTGATGCTGTGAGGGATGATCTCAAGCTGAATATTGAGGCTGAGGAACCTCAGGTGGACACTATGACCGTTGGTTCTTTAAAAGCCGTGTCTTCAAAAAAGGTTTTTCCATATGTGTCTTTTTTTTGATACATTCATTGACCAGGTCTGGGATAAGCCGCAGAAGACTTTGACGGTCCCACGGCGCATAGCCTTACGGTACCCCTTTTAAAGACGACCTGGTTAAGAAGTGGGTTCAACCCCCGGTGGTCGACCCCCCCGGTCGCCCGTTTGAATAAGGCCACTATGCTCCCAATGGAAGGGACTCCTGCATTTAAGGATCCCGCTGACAGGAGGTCAGAGGTGGCGTGTAGAACTATGTTCACCTTATTGGGGGCAGCCTTACGCCCTATAGTGGTGGCAACACTGGTGTCTCAGACACTCACAGGCTGGGCACGGATATTGCACCAGACGGTGCAGGAGCATAATCTCCCTCCTGAAACCATTGCCCTGGCTCAACAGCTTGCGCAGGGTTTGGTTTTCGTGTGCGATGCCACTGTGGATGCGACCCCTTTAATCACAGGGGCCTCCATTTCGGCTGTGGTGGTGCGTCGCCTTATCTGGCTGAAATGCTGGTCAGCCAACCTAGCTTCCAAAAAGCTCCTGCTTGACTTGCCCTTTAAGTGTGGTAGACTGTTTGGAGCCGCCCTGGATGACATTATAAAGAACGTCACAGGAGGTAAGAGCACCTTCCTTCCCCAGTCTATTAAGGGAAAGGAGCCCCACTGCAGGCCGGGCCCTTCTTTTCCGGCGAAGAAGACGTTTTTTCGTCAGTCAGTTTCCACGGGCAAGCCCACCCAGACTGAAAAAAGTGCGGCTGGGGGACAAAGACGTCCCTGGGTGCGTAAGCCTACCAAGCAAGCTCCCAAGTCCACCACCGCATGAAGTCTTGCCCCTGCCCGACTCTGGGGTGGGGGGACGTCTTCGCAAGTTCTCGGTGCGGTGGACCTCCAGGATCCCCGACCGGTGGGTGTGCGAGGTGGTCACCTCGAGATACAGGATAGAGTTCCGCTCGGGGCCCCCAAACAGGTTTTTTCCTTCGAACCTCCCTCTCCTTCCGGCCCGCCGGGCGGCCCTCTTGGGGGCCGTACAGGATTTGCTCGGGCGCGGCGTAATTGTGCCGGTTCCGTCACAAGAGATTTCAGGGGTTTTACTCAAACCTGTTTGTTGTCCCAAAAAGGACGGGGTTCGGCCAATCCTGGACTTCAAGGCCCTGAATGCCTATGTGAAGGTACAAAAATTCAGGATGGAATCCATTCGCACGGTGATCGCGACCCTCCAACACCAATATCAAGGACGCTTACTTGCACATCCCAATCTGCACAGGCCACCAGAAGTTTCTGCGCTTTGCCATAAGCGAAGTCCACTATCAGTTCGTGGCCCTTCTCTTCGGCCTGGCATCAGCACCACCGGTTTTCACCAAGGTGCTGGCCCCGGTTCTAGCTTTGCTGAGACAGCAAGGAATTGTTATCGTGGGTTATCTAGACGATCTCCTTCTCAGAGCAGAAAATGGCTCAGAATTGGAGGAAAATGTGACGATAGTCAGTCAGACCCTCCGGGACTTCGGATGGGTTCTGAACACGCAGAAGTCGGCTTTAGCCCCGACTCAGTGCTTGGAGTATCTGGGTCTGATCCTGGACACTTCGGCAGCAAAGGTGTTTCTACCCTCAGAGAAGTTACTGAAACTTCGGTCAGCAGTACGGGTTTTGTCGTCCCGAAAGTGGTCGTCAATTCGCTTCTGCATGAGAGTCCTGGGACTGATGGTGGCCTCCTTCGAGGCGGTTCCGTATGCCCAATCACACACTCGGGCATTGCAGAAGGGAATTCTGTCGGTTTGGGACAAGTCCCCATTGTCTTTGGATCTTCAGATCCAGGTGAGTCACTCTGTCAAGGCGTCCCTGACATGGTGGCTGAGGTCCCCGGCTCTTCAGGCTGGGAAGTCGTTCCTCCCCATCCACTGGACGGTGATCACAACGGACGCCAGCCTGACGGGCTGGGGAGGAGTGTGGGGAGTCCTGTCAGCTCAGGGGCTCTGGACTCCAGCCGAATCTCGTCTCCCAATCAACGTCCTGGAATTGCGGGCGATCAGACTGTGTCTCTCCACTTGGTCAAAGAGGCTACAGGGCCACTCGGTCAGGATCCAGTCGGACAACGCCACGGCCGTGGCGTATGTCAACCATCAGGGGGGCACTCGGAGCCCGGCTGCGGCATCCGAGGTCGCCCACATCCTAAGATGGGCGGAAAGAAGTGTGCCGGCGCTGTCGGCCGTTTACATTCCTGGCGTGGAAAACTGGCAGGCGGACTATCTAAGCCGCCAGTCCCTGGACCAGGGGGAGTGGTCCTTGCATCCGGAAGTGTTTCACCTCCTTTGTCAACAATGGGGCACTCCGGATGTGGACCTGATGGCGTCTCGACTCAATCGCAAGGTATCGAGGTTTGTGGCCCGGTCCAAGGACCCCTGGGCGGATGCCTCGGACGCGTTAGTGGCCCCGTGGGGTCGGTATCGCCTAATATATGTCTACCCTCCGCTGCAGTTGATTCCTCGTCTGCTGCGCAGGGCAGCGGCCGAGGGTATTCCAGTGATCCTCATTGCCCCGGACTGGCTTCGGCGTCATTGGTATGCCGATCTGGTATGTCTCATCGCGGACGTCCCTTGGCGCCTGCCCTTGAGGGAGGACCTTCTATCTCAAGGTCCTATCTTTCATCCTGCTTTTACAGTCTCTGGCTTTAACGGCATGGCTATTGAGAGCCAGGTGCTGAAAGACCGAGGTCTGTCTGATTCGGTAATTTCAACCATGATTAGGGCACGGAAGTCTTATTCTAGGAAGATCTATCACCGTACCTGGAGAGCTTACATCGCTATGTGCGAGGAACTGGACTGGCGTCTACGGACGTACTCCGTTCCCAGAATCCTGAGGTTCTTGCAGCGTGGGGTTGCTCAAAGGCTGGCTTTGAGCACTATTAAGGGTCAGATTTCGGCTTTGGCCGTTTTCTTTCAAAGTCCCCTAGCTGGTCATTCCTTGGTTAGCACTTTTGTGCAGGGAGTACGCCATGTGGTTTCACCCGCCAAGCCCCCGCTCCCTCCTTGGGATCTGAACTTGGTGCTTTCGGTTCTTCAGGAATCTCCTTTTGAGAATATAAGAGATATTCCTCTTTCAACTTTGTCCCAGAAGGTGGCTTTTTTTTAGTGGCCATCACTTCTGTTAGACGGGTGTCTGAGTTGGCGGCTCTGTCATGTAAGTCGCCTTACCTGGTCCTTCATAAGGACAAGGCGGTACCGCGACCGTCTTTTCTTCCTAAGGTGGTTTCGGCTTTTCACCTTAACGAGGACATTGTCCTTCCGTCCTTGTGCCCTCAACCATCGAATCCTAGGGAGGTTGCACTTCACAATTTTGGATGTAGTGCGTGCCTTACGGGTATACCTGCCGGCTACCGCTCCTATTCGGAAGTCTGACTCGCTGTTTGTGTCTGTCTCTGGTCCGAAACAGGGCCAAGCGGTGTCGTCTGCCACCATTTCTAGGTGGATCAGACAGACTGTTATACAGGACTTAAATAGCACTAATGCAGACCTCAGCAGTAGATGTTAAACCCATACAAAAGGAAAAGCAGCATAGTGAAGCCCGTAAGGTAAAAATGTAGGTTTATTAAAATTCTACTTACAGGGTAAAAGATCATCAAGGCAAAAAGATACAATCCGCGGTTCTTAGCGTGCTCACGTTGGACAACCTAACATGTTTCATCCCATAGGATATCATCAGAGGCGTGGCCAATATTGTGAGCACGCTCATTATATACAGGAAATGGCAGTCACACTTCCCTGTGATAGGTCAGCAAAACCAAATACACAGCCAATCCTACCTGTCACCACACACCCACGGGACCGCGACCGCACCAGTGATGCTGCCCTTAGAAAAAACGAAAAGTCCAAACACGGCTGCGCATGCGCGAACCGCCGCACTATCCATGGGGACAGGAAGGAGAAACCAGTGTCATTCCTACCTCCAGAAGGGGCGGGGCAGAGATGCAACGCAAGGCGCGGCTACAGGCACTCCATACTGACATCTCTGAATGAGTATGTCAGGCGAGGTGATATCTTCCCTCGATGGGCGGAACGGCATTACCCGGAAGTTCACCGCGATGTAAACATCCGGCTGGGAGAATAATCAAACCGGAAATGACACAGGTCCACAGTGAAACCAGGCCCTGCGTTCCAAGTGCCGATACCGGAAATGGAAGGAAGAAATGACACTGCTAGAAGCCAGCCAGGATGCCGGCAAATTTTAATATATTAACAAAAGACCATATTAGAATACAAAATGAGATGATCAAAAAAAATACATAATGGACACTAGTGGGCAGTGTCCATTTACATTTTAACATTTTTATTTTGTGCCTTTTTTACTTTTAAGTGAGCCTCCCGTTTATCCTCACTTTAGTATATAATTGCATTATGTATACTTTTTGATCATCTCATTTTGTATTCTAATATGGTCTTTTGTTAATATATTAAAATTTGCCGGCATCCTGGCTGGCTTCTAGCAGTGTCATTTCTTCCTTCCATTTCCGGTATCGGCACTTGGAACGCAGGGCCTGGTTTCACTGTGGACCGGTGTCATTTCCGGTTTGATTATTCTCCCAGCCGGATGTTTACATCGCGGTGAACTTCCTGTGATGTGGCGTTTCACTTCGGGGTAATGCCGTTCCGCCCATCGAGGGAGGATATCACCTCGCCTGACATACTCATTCAGAGATGTCAGTATGGAGTGCCTGTAGCCGCGCCTTGCGTTGCATCTCTGCCCCGCCCCTTCTGGAGGTAGGAATGACACTGTGGTTTCTCCTTCCTGTCCCCATGGATAGCGCGGCGGTTCGCGCATGCGCAGCCGTGTTTGGACTTTTTGTTTTTTCTAAGGGCAGCATCACTGGTGCGGTCGCGGTGCGCATGCGCGGCCCCGTGGGTGTGTGGTGACAGGTAGGATTGGCTGTGTATTTTGGTTTTGCTGACCTATCACAGGGAAGTGTGACTGCTATTTCCTGTATATAATGAGCGTGCTCACAATATTGGCCACGCCTCTGATGATATCCTATGGGATGAAACATGTTAGGTTGTCCAACGTGAGCACGCTAAGAACCAAGGATTGTATCTTTTTGCCTTGATGATCTTTTACCCTGTAAGTAGAATTTTAATAAACCTACATTTTTACCTTACGGGCTTCACTATGCTGCTTTTCCTTTTGTATGGGTTTAACATCTACTGCTGAGGTCTGCATTAGTGCTATTTAAGTCCTGGAAGTTCCTTGGATGTTGATGATGTCAGATACCTCGGGTGTTGTCCTATAAAGATTGGAGAGCCTTGTCCACCTGTGATTCCCTGCATTCCATTATTTGCCTATGAACGCTCACTTTCTGGTAAGCAGTTAGTGAGCACGTTTTTTTGTGGTGGTGTGTTATCTGTTCACACTGAGACTCTTGGTGGTGGAGTTCTTCAATTTCCTGCATCTACAGTATTTCCTTTGTTATGAAACACATGGACTGATTTTTCTTTTTGAAGCGCTGCATTTTTGGTTTTATATGTTTTCAAGTTTGCCTTTCACAGACTGTGCACGCTGCTTCTTACATTCATTATTTATTGTTTTTATTTTTGTTAGCGCAAGTATTGGTTCACCCTGCACACCAGACTGTTATACAGGCCTATGCCATTAGGGGACGGGCTCCTCCCTTTCCGGTCACGGCGCATTCCACCAGGGCAATCGGTGCTTCCTGGGCTTTCCGACATCAAGCGTCAGTTGCACAAGTGTGCAAGGCGGCGACCTGGTCGTCCGTTCATACCTTTTCAAAGTTCTACAAGGTTGATGTGGCTGCAAGAGAAAATAGGATTTTTGTACTTACCGTAAAATCCGTTTCTCTGACGTCCATGGACCGACGCAGCACCCACCCTTCCTTTTAAGTTTGTACTGCTTTGTTACGAACTGAGGCTGTTAGCTGCAGGTGGGAGGGTAATGTCTGGGGGGACCGCCCCCCTGGGCGGGGCTGTTCAGCTCTGGCTTGTTCTAGAATGTTTTAACCTCTAACATTCTGCCTAGGTCTTCTCCTGCGAGCAGGGACATATACCCACATGTAATCAGTATGAGAGCTGCGTCGGTCCATGGACATCAGAGAAACGGATTTTACGGTGAGTACAAAAATCCTATTATTTCTCTTATCGTCCATGGACTGACACAGCCTCTCTTACACTTTACCCGTGGGTTATGTCCCTGCTTGCAGGAGAAGACCTAGGCAGAATGTGAAATGTTATACATACATTCTAAAAAGCCAGAGCTGAACAGCCCTGCCCAGGGGGGCGGTCCCTCCAGACATAACCCTCCCACTGCAGTCAGCAGACCTCCGTTTTTTTTCTGCCTAGCAGAAGAAGACGTGGCTCTCGCAGGAGCCAGTCTCCTGACCTATTTTATTCCTTTTTTTTAGAACTTTTTCTTGTTTTATTTTTTGATACTTTTATCAACTGTCGGCTGGGCAACAGGTTGGGTACAAGATATCCTCGTAGTCTTCCTTGTCTGACCATCGAGCGTGCTGATCCTCGCCGTGTGTGTGTGTGTGAGACTCAGTTCACGACATGCCCCACGACTCCAGGGGTGGCCGGTGGGCTTTCATGCTCCGCGGTCCTCTCAAGAGTGAACAGTCCTGCTGTATCTTTTGTGGTGGACCGGGCAGACAGCTACTCAGTACCGCACTGTGATAGTCCTGTCAGAAACACACCAGTGGGTCCCTCAGGGGACGGGTAAGTAGTCTCTCCTGCCTGCAGGTGAGTACATGCTGTGTTTCTCTGTGTGGGGGATTTTCCCTGTCTCCCCCTGTTTTATTGTCACTCTCACCATTGCTGGTGCTGTGCTGTGTGGGGTTACTGGGGGTCATACTGTCCTGGGGGGGGGGGAGGCTCATGGTGGTCTGCATGTCGCTGGGGCTGTTTTCTGGGAGTTTTGGGGCCTGGGCGGCATTCGGCGCCATGTTTGTTTCCCCATTCACTTTGCATTGGCGGCCATCTTGCCGTGGATCGCCTGAGCACATTGCGGTTGCCATTTTCTTGAAGCCGCGCGCGTTTTTTGCATGTGTTTTGCCTCTAGCGCTGCTGAGGAACGCCACAAATCTCCTCACTCTCCCTCACTGCTCACTTGCGCTGGTACAGCGTGGCGCAGGCAGCGGAACCGAGCGGTCCTGGTCCGGGTTGGTGAGTCCCCTGGGCATTCCCCTACTCATTCAGCACAGCCTGTGGGTAGACTTTTTTTCTGAGGAGTCTCAGAGAGGGACAATTATGGAGTCTGTGTCACCAGCTTCCCCATGCATGTCAGAGGCAACATGCAGTGCTCCAGCACCTGCGGTCCCTATGGACCAGTTGTCGGCAGTCCTGGAATCATTTCTTACCAGGATGGAAGCGGTGTGCGAGCGCAAGGGAGCAAAAAAGCGCCCTCTCCCCACATTATCTCCACAAGGGGAGTGCTCTGATTCAGATATGGGCCTAGCTGCTGCTGCTCAGGACCCTAGCTCTGAATATTTTGATGGTTTTGAACAGGACGTTCCTTGTGAGGAAGACTCCAGTTCTGAGTCAGTAAATGACAGGGCACTTGTTAGTGAACTCATTGAGGCTGTGAGGGACACTCTCAAGCTGAATGCTGCGGCTACGGAACCTCAGGTGGAGGCAGTCTCCTTTTTGGTTCTTTTAAGGCCAAGCCTTCTAAAAAGGTTTTTCCATATGCACCTTTCTTTGACCAGTCATCGACCAGGTTTGGGAAAAGCCGCAGAAGACTTTTATGGTCCCGCGGCGTTTGTGTATCAGATACCCCTTTTGAAGAAGCCCTACTTAAAAAGTGGGCTTCTCCCCCAGTGGTCGACCCTCCGGTCGCCCGTTTGGACAAGGCCACCACTCTCCCGATGAAGGGGACTCCTGCATTTAAGGACCCCACTGACAGGAGGTCAGAAGTGGTGAGCAGAGCCACGTTTGCCTTGTTGGGATCCGCCTTACGGCCTGTTGTAGCGGCAACCCTTGTGTCTCAGACACTCACGGAATGGGCAAAAATTTTGCACCAGACTGTGCAGGAGCATAATCTTCCTCAAGACACTATTGCTCTGGCCCACCAAATGGTGCAGGGCTTGATATATGTGTGCGACGCCACTTTGGACGTGGCCCCTTTTAATATCCAGGGCCTCTGTTTCTGCGGTGGTGTTGCGGCGTCTTATCTGGTTAAAATGTAGAAAAGTAGAAAGGAGGTCACCAGGCGTATCTACGCGAGGATATGGGGATCTTCTCTCGCTGGTGTCTTGATAAAGAAGTTTCCCAACGAGAGACCTCGGTCATCCTGGAGTTTCTCCAGGATGGTGTTGATTTAGGGCTTACTACCAAGACATTAAGAGTGCAAGTAGCAGCTTTATCTTATTTTTTGGACAGAAGACTATCCCTGGACCCCCTAATTAAGAGTTTCCTGAAGGCCATAGTCCCCAGTACAGATTGCCAGAGTTCCGCCCTGGGATCTTTCCTTAGTTCTGCAACAATTAACTAAGGCTCCGTTTGAACCAGTAGACAGCATTTCTGTTAAGTTACTTACAATTAAGTTTGCCTTTCTTCTGGGGATAACGACAGCCAAAAGAATAGGTGATATGCAGGCTCTGTCAATTAAAGATCCATTTTCTCTTATCGTCCATGGACTGACACAGCTCTCATACTGATTACGTGTGGGTATATGTCCCTCCCTGCAGGAGAAGACCTAGGCAGAATGTTAGATATTAAAACATTCTAGAACAAACCAGAGCTGAACAGCCCCGCCCAGGGGGGCGGTCCCTCCGGACATTACCCTCCCACCTGCAGCTAACAGCCTCAGTTTTTTTCTGCCTAGCAGAAGGAGAAGACGTGGCTCTCTCAGGAGCCAATCTCCTGGAAGATTCCTTTGGGAATTTTATTTTATTTTTGAGACCTTCAATCAACTGTCGGCTGGGCAACAGGTTGGGTACACTAGTATCCTCGTAGTATTCCCTGTCCGACCATCGAGTGTGCTGATCCTCGCCTTGTGTGCGTGAGACTCAGTTCACGACATACCCCATGGCTCCAGGGGTGGCTGGGTTGCTTTCATGCTCCCGCGGTCCTCTCAAGATTGAACAGTACCTGACTGTATCTTTCGCGGTGGACCGGGCCGACAGCTACGCAGTACTACACTGTGATAGGTCTGTCTGAAACAAGCCAGTGGGTCCCTCTAGAGACGGGGTAAGTAGTCTCTCCTGCTGCAAGGTGAGTACATGCTGGCTGTGTTTCTGTGTGTGGGGGGGTTCTCCCTGTCTCCCCCCTGTTATGCTGCTCTCTGCACCCTGTTCTGTTGCTGTGTGGGGGTGCTTGGGGGGTCACTCTGCCCTTGGGGGGGCGCTCATGGCTGTTGGTGAACTCGGGGAAGTGTTCTGGGGGAGTGTGTGAGGCCTTATTGCGTGTGCCATTGGCGCAGTGTTTTAAATTTAAAAAGTGCGCTAGACGGCCATCTTGCCGCGGCTCGAATGCGCAGTTATACAGGCGCCCGGCGGCCATTTTCTTGTAGCCGCGGCGCTTTCACTTTCGTTTTCGGCCTCTAGCGGCACTGCTGAACGGCGCAAAATACCTCAGTCTCCTCACAGATTCTTCACTCTCCTCACAGATTCTTCACTCTCCTCAGGCTTCACTCGCGCTGCAGCGCGGCTCATACAGCGGAACCGCTGGTGGTGAGTCCTCCGGGTATCCCCTCCTCAGCCTCAGCACAGCCAGTGGATGGACTGTATTATTCACTGTAATAGTGAATAAGGTCTCAGAGGGTGGAAGTATGGAGTCTGGTTCACCTGGAATAATTTCTTGTCAAGCTGGAAGCGGTGTGCGAACGCACGGGGGCTGTAAAGCACCCCCTCCCCACACAAAGGGAGTGCTCTGGTTTAGATATGGGCCTAGCTACTGCTGTTGAGGACCCTAGTTCTGAGGATTTTGATGTATTTGGACAGGACATTCCTTGTGAGGAAGACCCCTATCTTGAACCACCAACTGACAGGGTGCTTGTAAGTGAACTCATTGATGCTGTGAGGGACACTCTCAAGCTGAATGTCGAGGCTGAGGAACCTCAGGTGGAAGCTGTATCCTTTTATGTGCCTTTTTTTTTTTTTTTAATACATAAATTGACCAATTCTGGAATAAGCCGCAGAAGACTTTGACGGTCCTGCGGCGCATAGCCTAAATAAAATTCAAAAGTACCCCTTTGAGGAGGACCTGGTTAAGAAGTGGGCTCACCCCCCCAGTGGTCGATCCCCCGGTCGCCCGTTTGAATAAGGCTACCACGCTCCCAATGGAAGGGACTCCTGCATTTAAGGATCCCGCTGACAGGCGGTCAAAAGTGGCATGTAGAATGTTCACCTTATTGTGGGCCGCCTTACGCCCTATAGTGGCGGCGACACTTGTTTCTCAGACACTCACAGGCTGGGCAAAGATATTGCACCAGACAGTGCAGGAGCATAATCTTCCTCCTGAAACCATTGCCCTGGCTCACCAACTTGTGCAGGGTTTAGTCTTTGTGTGCGATGACACTTTGGATGCAACCCCTTTAATAACGGGGGCCTCTATCTCTGCTGTGGTGATGCGTCGCCTTATCTGGCTGAAATGCTGGTCGGCCGACCTAGCTTCCAAAAAGCTCCTGGCTGACTTGCCCTTTAAGGGCGGTAGACTGTTTGGGACTGCCCTGGATGACATTATTAAAAATGTCACAGGAGGTAAGAGCACCTTCCTTCCCCAGTCTATTAAGGGAAAGGAGCCCCACCGCAGGCCGGGCCCTTCCTTCCTGGCGAAGAAGAAGTTTTTTCGTCAGTCCGATTCCACGGGTAAGCCCGCCCAGACTGAAAAGAATGCGGCGGAGGGACAAAGACGTCCCTGGGTGCATAAGCCTACCAAGCAAGCTCCCAAGTCCACCACCGCATGAAGTCTTGCCCCTGCCCGACTCTGGGGTGGGGGACGTCTTCGCAGGTTCTCGGTGCAGTGGACCTCCCGGATCTCCGACCGGTGGGTGTGCGAGGTGGTCACCTCGGGATACAGGATAGAGTTCCGCTCGTGGCCCCCAGACAGGTTTTTTCCCTCGAACCTCCCTCTCCTTCCTGCCCGCCGGGCGGCCCTCTTGGGGGCCGTACAGGATTTGCTCGGGTGCGGAGTAATTGTGCCGGTTCCGTCACAAGAGAGGTTTCAGGGGTTTTACTCAAACCTGTTTGTTGTCCCGAAGAAGGAGGGGTCCGGCCAATCCTGGACCTCAAGGCCCTGAATACCTATGTGAGGGTATTTAAATTCCGGATGGAATCCATTCGCACGGTGATCGCGACACTCCACCAAGGGGATTTTTTGGCGTCCTTGGATATCAAGGACGCTTGCTTGCACGTCCTAATCTGCGCAAGCCACCAGAGGTTTCTGCGCTTTGCCATAGGCGAAGTCCACTATCAGTTTGTGGCTCTTCCCTTCGGCCTAGCATCGGCACCACGGGTTTTCACCAAAGTGCTTGCCCCGGTTCTAGCTTTGCTGAGACAGCGAGGAATTGTTATCGTGGGCTATCTAGACGATCTCCTTCTCAGAGCAGAAAATTGATCAGAATTGGAGGAAAATGTGAAAATAGTCAGTCAGTCGGGCCCTCCGGAACTTCGGATGGATTCTGAACACGCAGAAGTTGGCTCTAGTCCCGACTCAGTGCTTGGAGTATCTGGGTCTGATCCTGGACACTTCGGCAGCGAAGGTGTTTCTACCCTCAGAAATTACTGACACTTCGGTCGGCAGTGCAGGTTCTGACGTCCCGAAAATGGTTGTCAATTCGCTTCTGCATGAGAGTCCTGGGACTAATGGTGGCCTCCTTTGAGGCGGTTCCATATGCTCAATCACACACTTGGGCATTGCAGAAGGGAATTCTGTCTGTTTGGGACAAGTCCCCATTATCATTGGATCTTCAGGTTCAGTTGAGTCACTCTGTCAAGGCGTCCCTGACGTGGTGGCTGAGATCCCCCGGCTCTTCGGGCTGGGAAGTCGTTCCTCCCCATCCACTGGACGGTGATCACGACGGGAGGAGTGTGGGGAGTCCTGTTAGCTCAAGGGCTCTGGACTCCAGCCGAATCTCGTCTCCCAATCAACGTCCTGGAATTGCGGGCGATCAGACTGTGTGTCTCTCCGCATGGTCGAAGAGGCTACAGGGCCGCTCGGTCAGAATCCAGTCAGACAACGCCACGGCTGTGGCGTATGTCAACCATCAGGGGGGCACTCGGAGCTCGGCTGCGGCATCCGAGGTCGCCCACATCCTAAGGTGGGCGGAAAGAAGCGTGTCGGCCGTTTACATTCCTGGTGTAGAAAACTGCCAGGCGGACTATCTAAGCCGCCAGTCCCTGGACCAGGGGGAGTGGCCCTTGCATCCGGAGGGGTTTCAACTCCTTTGTCGGCGGTGGGGCACTCCGGATGTGGACCTGATGGCGTCTCGACTCAATCGCAAGGTGTCCGCGTTAGTGGCCCCGTGGGGTCAGTATTGCTTGATGTATGTCTACCCTCCGCTGCAGTTGATTCCTCGTCTGCTGCGCAGGGTGGCGGCCGAGGGCATCCCGGTGATCCTCATTGCCCCGGACTGGCCTCGGCGTCACTGGTACGCTGACCTAGTACGTCTCATCGCGGACGTCCCTTGGCGCCTGCCCTTGAGGGAGGACCTTCTATCTCAAGGTCCTATCTTTCATCCTGCTTTACAGTCTCTGGCTTTAATGGCATGGCTATTGAGAGCCAGGTGCTGAAAGACCGAGGTCTGTCGGATTCGGTAATTTCAACCATGCTTAGGGCAAGGAAGTCTTCTAGGAAGATCTATCACCGTACCTGGAGAGCTTACATCGCTATGTGCGAGGAGCTAGACTGGCGTCCACGGACGTACTCTGTCCCCAGAATCCTGCGGTTCTTACAGCATGGTGTTGCACAAAGGCTGTCTTTGAGCACTATTAAAGGTCAGATTTCGGCCTTAGCCGTTTTTTTCAAAGACCCCTAGCAGGTCATTCCATAATTAGCACTTTTGTGCAGGGGGTACGCTATGTGGTTCCACCTGCCAAGCCCCCGCTCCCTTTTTGGGATCTGAACTTGGTGCTCTCGGTTCTTCAGGAACATCCCTTTGAAAATATAAGAGAGATTCCTCTTTTAACTTTGTCCCAGAAGGTGGCTTTTTTAGTAGCCATCACTTCTGTTAGACGGGTGTCTGAGTTGGCGGCTCTGTCATGCAAGTCGCCTTACCTAGTCCTCCGTAAGGATAAGGCGGTATTGCGACCGCGACCGTCTTTCCTTCCTAAGGTGGTTTCGGCTTTTCACCTTAATGAGGACATTGTCCTTCCGTCCTTGTGCCCTCATCCATCGCATCCTAGAGAGGTTGCGCTTCACAATTTGGATGTGGTGTGTGCCTTATGGGTATACCTGGCGGCTACTGCTTCTATTTGAAAGTCTGACTCGCTGTTTGTATTTGTCTCTGGTCCCAAACAGGGCCAAGCGGTGTCGTCTGCCACCATTTTTAGGTGGATCAGACAGACTGTTATACAGGCCTATGCCATTAGGGGACGGGCGCCTCCCTTCCCGGTCACGGCGCATTCCACCAGGGCAATCGTGCTTCCTGGGCTTTCCGACATCAAGCGTCGGTTGCACAAGTGTGCAAGGCGGCGACCTGGTCGTCTATTCATACCTTTTCTAAATTCTACAAGGTTGATGTGGCTGCATCTTCGGATGCTTCCTTCGGCCGCAAAGTGTTGCAGGCCGCTGTTTAATGTTGCAACTCCTCCGTTGAGGAGCTCTGCTGGTTTGGAGTGAAGTTTTGGTTGTTCCTTACTATTTTGCTCCCACCCTTTTCTTATACTGCTTTGGGACGTCCCACACGTAATCAGTATGAGAGCTGTGTCAGTCCATGGACGATAAGAGAAAATAGGATTTTTGTACTCACCGTAAAATCCGTTTCTCTGACGTCCATGGACTGACACAGCACCCACCCTTCCTTTTTAAGGTTTGTACTGCTTTGTTACGAACTGAGGCTGTTAGCTGCAGGTGGGAGGGTAATGTCCGGAGGGACCGCCCCCCTGGGCGGGGCTGTTCAGCTCTGGTTTGTTCTAGAATGTTTTAACATCTAACATTCTGCCTAGGTCTTCTCCTGCAGGCAGGGACATATACCCACACGTAATCAGTATGAGAGCTGTGTCAGTCCCTGGACGCCAGAGAAAAGGATTTTAAGGTGAGTACAAAAATCCTATTTTTTTGTTTGTTTGATGACAGGGTTGTTCTCAGGCAGGACCCCCTGTACCTTCCCAAGGTAGCATCAAAATTTCATAGAACACAGGAGATAATACTCCCTTATTGTGTTCCAATCCCCAGAATGAAAGAGAGGCCTCCTTTCATTGTCTGGATGTCAGACGGTGTCTGTTAGCGAATTTAGAAAATCCAGCCATCTATTGATAAATTTTTCTGGACAGAAAAAGGGCCATCAGGCCTCTAGAGCATCCATAGCTAGATTGATCAAACAGGCTATCTCCCTAGCGTACGATCAAACTACTAGTACAGCTCCAAAGGTTAAGGCACATTCCACTCGGTCTCTGGCGACCTCCTGGGCAGAAAGGGCCGGAGCTTCGGTCGAACAGATTTGCAAGGCTGCAACATGGTCAAGCCAGAATACCTTTCTGAAACATTACAGAGTGGAGTTGCTGTCGCCTCAGGACCTCTCGTTTGGGAGAAAGGTCCTACAGGTGATTGTCCCGCCCTAAGGTTGGCCTGCATGTTGCTTGCTTCTCTCTCATGTGCCGTCCTGGAAGACGATGAGAAAGTACTAGTTACTTACCGGTAACGTCGTTTCTGGAGGTCTTCCAGGACGGCAGGCCTACTTCCCACCGCTCTTGTTAAGTATATTGTTGTGTATATATAGAGTTGTGGTATGGTGTTTTTTTTTTTTCATTCTCGTGCACTAGTGTGGAGTACTTTTTCACAAACTGATGACCTCTCATGTCCCTTTTTACACTATTTTATGTTTCTATCTTCCAATAAATTTTATTATTTCCTATATCATTATTGTTTACTGTGCCGTTATAGTCCGACCTGAGGTCACCTTTTTGGGACCCTCTTTTTTTGTATTTCCATGATTATCCACGGATGAGGCAATGTGAGTGCTCTCTTTTCTTATTTCCACTATGTAAGGTGGACACAGCGATGCGACCAATATAACTTGCGTTCGTAAGTTATGATTGTAGCTTAACTATTGCTTGAAATCCCTGAAAAATTTAATAATTTGTAATTTTAAGAACGTTCTTTGATTTTTCTAATCATAAGTGGTGTCAAATCAACGTTCCTTTTCTACCACAGTGACGGGAAAATATGAAAGACCAAAATAGAAAACTTCAAGGTCAAAGGAATTTTCGGACAGTGTATGTGTTGTGTGTTTTTTTTTTTTTTTGTTCAGAAATTACATTCATTTTAAAACTGAATATTAAAAGCAAGTGAAATTTTCAAACAACGTTCTTTCATTCAGCGAATGTACAAAGACTTTTCGTATGAATATTCTCATTTGAAAATCGATGCATGTATGGCCAGCATAAGGCTCGGTTCACACATATGTAGTTTGCTTTTGATCTGTTTCTGCAGTGCTGTTTGCTGTGCATTGTGCATTTCTTTCTCGTACATCACGGGACACAGAGCGACATAGTCATTACTAATGGGTTATATAGATACCTTCAGGTGCTGGCACTGGCAACTTCCAAAACCGGAAGTACCCTCCCCTATATAAGCCCCTCCCATCCGGGAGCACCTCAGTTTTTTGCCAGTGTCTAAGGTGTTGGCCAAGAAGTAACATGTGTTTTTCACTGAGCTTGCGTACAGGTTCTTTTGGGCCTCAGTAAGCTATTCCGGATCCGACCAAAAAAGCTTCATAGCTAAACGGTCGGTACCCGGGCCTTGCAAGAGAAGAGCAAGGTTTTGCCTGTAATGCCTCTCTTAGGAGGGCTGGACCCTGGGATCCAGAGCTCTGGTCATACCCACGACCAAGATGTTTTCTGTGCAGGGTGCTATACAGGTCCAGGGGAGTGGAATCCTTGGGAACCCGGTCCCTGAAGGTTTGATTACAATGCCTGCCGTGATAGGTGAAGTTTGGGCTTCTGTGGACCAAACAGAGTCCTGCGGCGAGGAAAAGGTAAGTGGGGGCCCTCGGGAACTTGGTTCTATTGAGGGACCCCCAAGCCTATTTTGTCTTTCTGCCTGTTACCTAAGGTATTCCCGCTATATTCTGTGTATGCCTGTTACTACTGAGAAAATGTAAAAATTTTAATAGTAGGCAAGAAAAAAAACAAAAAAAAAAATGGAAGACCGCGGTACCTATGTTAGACACTAGAGGCCGCTATGGTTCTTACTCTTTCGTCCATGGACCGACACAGCTTCTCTATTGACAAAGTGGGTATTATCCGTTAATTAGGAGTGACTAGGCAGAAAAACTTGTAAAAAGTGTTGCATCACAACTTCTACAGTACCGCCCAGGGGGCGGACCCTCTGGGTATACCCTCTCAGTCTGCATCTTCGCAGATCAGTTTTTTTCTGTCTAGCAAGGAGTAGGACATGGCTCCCTTCGGGCCCATTGGTCCGGGGAAAAAAGATATATATATATATATATATATATATATATATATATATATATATATATATATATATATATATATTGTGAGGGGGTTAGCTCGGTAGCGGGTGTGTGTGACCCCCTGGATGGGCTCGCCACACAAAAACAGGCCCAGCAGACGGAGGTTGTGGTTTTCAAGATCAAAAGGTGCGGTTTATTTCTCTATTTACAGTGACAAAAACACAGCAAAGCAAAAAGAAACATAAACAAAATAAATCCTGGTCAGCTCGACCTCTGACTAAACATGCAGGTTTCCCTAACTAACAACTGGGATCAGCCTGGTGCTGTCCTAGTCCCTAAGTCCCTGGTTTAGTAAATGTCCAAACAAATAGCCACACAGGCTTTGTCTCACCGCACAGGGGTTCACTCTCCCTAGACAGTCCACACAGGTCTGGTTCCAGGCATGAGCAAACACCTAATGAAGCTGGGAGTTTTTATAGAGGCCTTAAACGAGCTGACAAGCTTCAGCTGGTCTCATCAACTCCCTGCCTGCATGACGCCCAGCACTCTCCCTAGAGGTATGAATCATCCATGAGCCCACTAGCCTCAGCTGGGCTTCATCAACTCTGTCCCTAGTTGTATAAGTCGGCATAAAGCCTGAATCTGGGAGAAATATACCTACCCCCCTGGATGCAACCAGGTGACTTTACCTTCCTGCTGTCACAATATATATATATATATATATATATATATATATATATATATATATATATATATATATATATATATATATATATATATATATATATATAAATTTTTTTTTTTTTTTTGCTACATTTGTTGTTTCCTGCGATCTTCGATCAACTGCCGACTGGGTGACAGGCTGGATCCTCGATCCTTGTAGTCTCCCCAGTTTCGGCCATCGAGCGCGTGCCAACCCTAGCTACGCGCTGGGTTTTCCACGACATGCCCGTCGCTCCACGGGTGGCCGGTGAGCTTACGCTCCAAGGCTTGCATCGGACCGCTCAGCTTCGGCTGACCTTACGGCCGAGTCGCAGCAGCCTGTCCGGTGAGCGTCATGCTCCAGGGCATACATATGATCGTCCCTTCTGGGTCCAATCACAGCATGCCTGGCCAACAGTCACCTTCCGTGCGCGGACGATGATCTGTTTGGAATGTCTTCCAGCAGAATACATGCAGGATAGGTAAGTAAAACTCCCCTGCCTCGGCTGGGTGATTTAGCTGGACATTCCTGGAGAGATCAAGTAAGTGGTTGTGGCCCCTTTCTTCCCTCTCTCCCTGCCTTTCCCTCCTCCCTGGGCTTCTAGCTAAAGGTTGCTGGGTGCTGGGGGTCACCTAGGGGGTCCCACTGGAGCGGGGCTGGCTGTAACTAACATTTAAAAGAAATGTCATTTTTTCTTACCTGTGTTTGTGTCCTTCCTCCTCCATGCTGTCGGCGGCCATTTTGAGGTGGTCCATGCCAAGTTTGGCCTCTTGTGACTGCCCGGCGGCCATCTTCCTGTGGTTCGGTCACACCCACTGGCCCCTATCAGCTGATCGGTGGCCATGTTTGTTCACCCTGTATGCAGATATTGCCGTTCGGCAGCCATCTTTTTGTGGGCTATGGCTGCTTGACCTCTATCTTCTGTCGGCGGCCATTTTCTTAGAGCCCACATTATCTTCCATACAGACGTTTTTGGCAACCATTTTTCGAGAGCCTCCGGCCTCTAGGGTGCATTACACTGGCGCGAAAATTCACACAGGAAGTGCTGATAAAAGAAGCAGACTGACACAGCAGCAGGGGGACAGCATCACAGGCGCAGCAAAGCAGTACCTATCCAGGGTGGTGAGTCCTCTGGGTGACCCGGCCTCTCTGCAGCACAGGAGGGTGGCCTATTGATATCTTGCCTGGAGCCCTGTGAGTGTCAGCGTGTGGTCAGCATGGCATCTGAGCCAGATGTCTTCTCCCCTGAAACGCCAGATTTAGCAGCTGGTGCCCCTGAGGTGTCTATGAACGCTATGACTGCAATCCTAGAGGCGTTTGCTGCCAGGGTGGAAGCAGCACACGGGAATACAGGGGGTAGTAAACGCCCCATCCCCTGCAAGCTTCTGGGGATAATTCTGGTGCAGAACCAGGTCCAGCTACGGCTCGGGGCCCAGATTCTGACGCATCAGAGACTGCAGACCGTGACCGGACAGTGAGAATGACTCAAAGTCCAGGTCAGTACGCGAGACGGCTTTGGTATCTGACCTTATTACTGCAGTGCGGGATATGCTAAAATTGGAAAATACTGCAGAAGCAGCAGAGACTCCGGTCCACTTGGGTTTCATAGACCTGCCCGCACTGCTAAGGTGTTCCCTTGTGTGTCTTTTGATAAACTCTTATACAAGGAATGGGAGAACCCACTGAGGGTCTTTACAGCCCCAAAGAGGTTTGCGGTACGGTACCCCTTTTGAGGAGAGCTTTCTGAAGAAATGGACCTCTCCCCCCTATAGTGGACCCTCCGGTGTCCAGACTTAATAGAGCCACCACAATTCCTGTAGAAGGGGCTCCTGTTTTCTAGGACCCTGTGGATAAGAAGGCTGAAGCACTCGCTTGCTACCTATTCTCAGTGGTAGGCTCGGCAGTACGCCCGGCATTGGCGGGGGCCCTAGTGTCTCACACACTTACTGAATGGGCAAGATTGCTACTCCAGGGGTTAAGGAGCGAGATGCTCCTCCTGATGAGTTAACATTGGCCGACCTGTTGGTCCAGGGCCTTAGGTTTGTCTGCGAGTCAGACATGAATACTATTCCCCTGCTGTCTAAAACTTCGGTTTATGCAGTAGCAATACGCCGCCTGATCTGGCTAAAAGGCTGGTCTGCGGACCAGACTTCCAAGAAAGCCCTGTTGGATCTGCCTTTTAAGGGCGACAGACTTTTTGGGGCTTCTCTGGATGACATCATCAAGGATGCCACAGGAGGTAAAAGCACTTTGCTTCCCCAAATTAGCAAGGGTAAGGAGCCACGCCAAGGGCAAGGGCCCTCCTTTACTGCACACAAGTGGTTTTTTCGTCCCCCTAGGGCGACAGGAAAAAGACCCCAGGCCGATAAAGCGCCTGCCCAAGGACAAAAGCGTCCCTGGTCCCGCATACCCAATAAGCCTGCGGACAAATTTGCGTCCGCATGAAGGTCCACCCCCACCCAGCTCTCGGGTGGGGAGACGTCTTCGCAAATTCGCGACTCAATGGACAGCACTAATCTCCGACAGGTGGGTTTGCGAAGTAATCTCCTCAGGCTACAAGATAGAGTTTCTCTCTTGTCCACCGGACAGATTCAACACCTCCAATCTCCAGCTACTACCGACCCGTCGGGAGGCCCTGTATGGGGCGGTCCAGGGTCTACTGGAACGCGGGGTAGTTATTCCAGTTCCAGAACTGGAACGGGGTTTTTACTCAAATCTGTTCATTGTGCCGAAGGAGGGGGTTCGTTCAAGCTTGGATCTCAGAGCCCTCAATTGCTTTGTGAAGGTACAAAGTTTTCGGATGGAGTCGGTTCGATCTGTAGTCACGGCTCTCCATCCGGGGGACTTTCTGGCCTCCTTGGACATCAAGGACGCATACCTGCATGTCCCCATATACTCCAGACACCAGAGGTTTCTGCGATTTGCTATCGGGAAGGACCACTACCAGTTTGTGGCCCTCCCGTTGGGCCTTGCCTCAGCACCCAGGACGTTCACCAAGGTGCTCGCTCCGATTCTGGCACTTCTAAGACAGCGGGGTATCGCTATCACAGGCTACTTATACGACCTTCTGCTGAAGGCCCCTTCAAGCTCAGAATTAGAGGTAAGCGTGTCCATTACCTGTCAGACTCTTCGAGACTGTGGTTGGATACTAAACACGCAAAAGTCAGTATTGGTGCCCACTCAACGCCTAGTGTACCTGGGGTTGATTCTGGATTCCTCAGAGGCAAAGGTATTCCTCCCTGTGGAGAAGTTGCAGACCCTCCGGGCTGCAGTACGGCAGCTGACTTCCAGGAATTGGTCGTCATTCCGTTTTTGCATGCGAGTGTTGGGCCTCATGGTAGCCTCCTTCGAGGCGGTCCCATATGTTCAATACCACACTCGAGTGTTACAGAAGGAAGTTCTGTCCAGATGGAACAGATGCCCTTCATCTCTGGATTATCAAATCCGAGTGAGCCACCTAGTCAGGAGATCCCTGGTATGGTGGCTGACAGCACCGGCTGTAATGGCCGGGAAGTCATTTCTTCCGGTTTACTGGATAGTGATCACGACGGACGGCAGCCTTACAGGTTGGGGGGGAGTCTGGGGTGTCCAGCCGGCGCAGGGTCGCTGGACCCCAGAGGAAGCCCTCCTGCCAATCAATGTCCTGGAGATCCGGGCAATCAAGCTGTGCCTCTTCAAATGGTCTCAGAGACTGCAAGGGCGTCCAGTCAGGATCCAGTCAGACAACGCCACAGCAGTGGCATATGTCAATCATCTAGGAGGAACAAGAAGCTCAGCTGCAGCATCGGAGATCGCTCGCATCCTGAAGTGGGCAGAGAGGAGCGTACCGGCACTGTCGGCCGTGTACATTCCGGGTGTGGAAAACTGGCAGGCGGACTACCTGAGCCACCAGATGCTGGACCAGGGAGAATGGTCCTTACACCCGGAGGTGTTCCAACTCCTCTGCCAAAGATGGGGCACACCAGACGTAGATCTTCTGGCTTCCCGACTCAATCGGAAGGTATTGAGATTTGTGGCCCGGTCAAGAGACCCATGGGCAGACGCAACGGACGCGTTGGTAGCATCGTGGGGTCAGTATCGGCTAATCTATGCCTTCCCTCCCTTAAGGCTTCTTCCTCTTCTGCTCCGCAGAGTGGAGGCAGAGGGAATTCCAATGATCCTAATCGCTCCAGATTGGCCTTAGCGTCCTTGGTACGACGATCTAGTACGTCTGGTAGCAGACGTCCCCTGGCGCCTACCACTACGGAAGGACCTGCTATCGCAAGGTCCCATATTCCATCCTGCTTTACAGTCATTTGGCTTTAACGGCATGGCTGTTGAGAACCGGGTACTGAGAGACCGGGGCCTGTCAGACTCAGTAATCTCTACTATGATAAGTGCTCGAAAACCGTCCTCTAGGAAGGTCTATCACCGCATTTGGAGGGCCTACATCTCCAGGTGTGAGGAAATGAAATGGCATCCGCGTACCTATTTGGTTTCCAGAATCCTGCTGTTTTTACAGCATGGGGTGGACCAAGGGCTTGCCCTAAGTACGATTTAAGGGACAGATATCTGCCCTGGCTGTCTTTTTTCAGCGACCCCTGGTGACTCACTCTCTCGTGAGTACATTTGTGCAGGGGGTCCGACAGGTGGCCCCTCCGGTCCGTCCCCCGTTACCTCCGTGGGACTTGAACCTGGTCCTCTCGGTGCTTCAGAAGGCACCGTTTGAGAATATTAGAGATATTCCCCTGTTGACACTTTCTCAGAAAGTGGTCTTTTTGGTGGCTGTTACGTCAGTTAGACGAGTCTCTGAGCTGGCAGCCTTGTCCTGCAAGGCTCCCTATTTGATTTTCCACAAGGATAAGGTGGTGCTGTGACCGCAGACTTCCTTTCTTCCGAAAGTCGTTTCGGCTTTTTATCTCAACGAAGACATTGTACTTCCATCCTTGTGTCCTCAGCCGTCGAATCCTAAGGAGTCGGCGTTGCATTCCTTGGACGTTGTCCGAGCTTTGAGAGTATACCTATCTGCTACTTCCCTGTTCCGGAAGTCAGACTCACTGTTTGTTTCGGTGGCTGGTCCCAAGAAGGGCCAAGCAGTCTCATCGGCCACCATCTCTAGGTGGATCCGACAGATAGTAATCCAGGCTTACGCCTTAAAGGGTCAGGCGCCCCCCTTTCCTGTCACGGCACATTCGACCAGGGCAATAGGTGCCTCTTGGGCTTTCCGACATCAAGCGTCTGTTTCCCAATTATGTAAAGCGGCGACTTGGTCGTCCGCTCACACTTTCACAAAATTCTACAAAATTGATGTAGGTGCATCTTCGGATGCCTCTTTTGGCCGCAAGGTTTTGCAAGCGGCTGTTTAGAGTTGCAACTCCTCCGTTGGAGGAGTGCTGTTTTGTGTTTGGGGTGAAGTTTATTTTTATGCTGTTACCACCCCTCGTTTTTTCTCTGACACTGCTTTGGGACGTCCCACTTTGTCAATAGAGAAGCTGTGCCGGTCCATGGACGAAAGAGTAAATAGGATTTTTTTACTCACCGTAAAATCCTTTTCTCTGAGTCCATGGACCGACACAGCACCCACCCCTCCTTTTAAGTTTGTACTGCTTTTTGACGAACTGATCTGCGAAGATGCAGACTGAGAGGGTATACCCAGAGGGTCCGCCCCCTGGGCGGTACTGTAGAAGGTGTGATGCAACACTTTTTACAAGTTTTTCTGCCTAGTCACTTCTAATTAACGGATAATACCCACTTTGTCAATAGAGAAGCTGTGTCGGTCCATGGACTCAGAGAAAAGGATTTTACGGTGAGTAAAAAATCCTATTTTTTCTTGTAATGTGGATTTTTTTTTTCTTCCAGAATCAAATCCAGGCAGTTGGTATGTTCTCTGCTGGGAAGCTGTCTCCTCTGCCCTGTTGCTGCGCTCATCCATCCCCGGGCCCTGCGGCAGGGACCCTGGCTCCCATCTAGCTCCTTATTGTTTTCAAAAAAGGCGCACGTGCCCGCGCCTCTATATATAGAGGCGATCTGGAAAAAGGGGCGGAGCGGGTGGATGACGCTCAGGTGTGCGCCGCGGCGCTACTGCGCATGTGCGGGCGTCCAGCGTGTTTTAAAGCACATCATAGCTGGCTATTGAAGTGCACAGACAGAGCTAGCAACAGTATAAAGGCACACAGAGGCGGTTGATGCAGGCATCCCCTAGAAAGGCACTTTAGTAGACACCAACTGTTATATAGCAGCAATTGTGCTAGACTATTCTCAGTAAAAGTGGTGTATTACGGCTGGAATACCTCAGCTTTAGGCTTAGGAATATGCCGTCCAGAAGCTCCGGAACTGAATCTTCCAGGAAGCGAAGGGGGTCTCATCGGGCTCTGAGGATCTTGGGCATGCTTCTGCTGCACCAGTCTCCCCTGAAGTTCAGAGGTAAGTGACCGTAGAGAACCCCGCAGGGGTACTTGGTACTGTGGCTGTCCTCAGTTCACCTGCTCCTGTGTATGTAACAGAGGAGGTTTTTTCCTCAGCTCTGGGAGGATTAGAGAGAGATTGTCAACATTGATCGCTGCCTCCCTGTCAGGGAAAGCACGCCCGATCTCCGTCTCCTCCTTCAGAGTGCCTGTTAGCAGAGCAACAGTCCCATACAGGGATCGACCTGCCTGAAGGGGATCAGGATGAGGTTGATTCTGTTATAGAGGAATCAACAGTGGGGGAACCTTTTCTCAGCATCTCAAGCTGAAAGATTATGGGTTCAGTCTCTGACTAACATGGTCCGATCAGCATTTAAAAATGCACCTTGCGGAACCATCAACCACTACTGTATCCTAGTTGGGGTCGCTAGAAGCCCCCAGACTGTCTGTTCTTTTCCACTTCACCCTTTACTGAAAGGGCTCATTTACCAGGATTGGGAACGTCCTGAGAAAATATTTATTCCCCCAAGAGATTTCCGGTGGTCTATCCCATGGAGGATAAGTTCATCAAAAAATGGAAGGTCCCTACAGTGGACGCAGCCATCTCTTGTATGTATAAATCACTGACATGTCCAGTGGATAATGTCCAAATGTTCAAGAACCCAATAGATAAAAGATTGGAGTCCTTATGAAAGTCTGCTTCTTTCTACAGCAAGCTTGGTGACACAACCAGCAGTGGGGTCTGCTAAGCAGTGAAGGATCAGTTGAAACAGGTCTTGAGGGACTTGACAGATCAGCAGGCCTTGCCCTAGCTGATCTACCTAGAGCCTTAGGCTTTGCGGTTGACGCCATAAAGGATTCAGTCCATCAGGCCTCCCGCCTTACGCTGTCTATAGTACATATGCGTAGGCTTCTATGGCTCAAAAACTGGTCTGCTGAAGCTCCCTGTAAAGAATGGCTGGTTAGCGTCCCATTTCATGGTGAACGCTTATTCAGGGAAAACCTGGACAAATATATCCAGAAAATTTCCAGCGGTAAAAATACGCTCTTGCCGGTTAAAAACAGAGTTAGAGGTCCCTCTTTAAGAGGCCTGCTTCTCCAGTCCCTGGGGCATCGGCTGTGTAACAGTTCCGACGGCCTCCTCGGTCAATTCCCGGGGTGGGTCAGGGGAGGTACAAAACCTCCCCCAAAGTTAAATTCATTGAAGGGTTGCCCCCACTCAGTCGGGTGGGGGGAGGACTCCAGTTGTTCGCAAGAGACCTGGCGGGACACGATCAAAACAGATAGGTGCTCTCCGCAGTATGTTTGGGATACAGTTTGGAGTTAAAAGACTCTCCTCCTTCCCATTTTTGAGGTCAAACGTGCCAAGGGATCCCCGGAAGAGAGAGTCCCTCCTGTTGGCACTAGAACAACTATTGCTCCAAGGAGTAATTATGGAGGTTCCCCTGGAAGAATGAGGGTTCGGGTTTTACTCAAACCTCTTTACAGTCCCGAAGCAAACGCGGACGGGAGGCCCATATTTAATTCTAAAAGGGCTAAACAAATTCCTGTATATCAGGACTTTCTGATGGAGTCGATCCGATCGGTGGCCACTGCCCTACAAGGGGAGGATTAGTCAGCCGCGATCGACATCAAAGATGCTTATTTGCACATTCCCATCTTTCCAGTCCACCAAAAATTTCTACGCTTTGCAGTAGAAGGGCGCCATTTTCAGTTCAGAGCCTTACCCTTCAGTCTGGCCACAGCACCACGAGTGTTAACAAAAATTCTGGCCCCATTATTGGCCAATCTAAGAACACAAGGTGTAATGATAATGGCATATCTAGATGACTTGTTGCTGATAGACCACTCAGTGAAAAAACTAGACGTGGTCGTTCACAAGACAATCAAGTATCTGAAATCTCATGGTTGGATTATCAACCGAGACAAGTCAGCCCTAAAAACCAGTCAAAAGTCTGGAATATTTGGGGCTAAGGTTGGATTCAGGCCAGAGGAAAATATTCTTGCCTCGAGGAAAGGTGTTGTCTTTGAAAGAGTTGATCCACTTAGTGGGTACAAAAAAGACAGCCGTCCATACGCCTGTGCATGAGGCTGCTGGGAAAAATGGTGGCATCATTCGAAGCAGTACCCTACGGTCAATTCCATTCAAGGAATTTGCAAGGGGCCATACTGTCAGCCTGGAACAAAAAAGTTCAGGCCCTAGACTTCGAATGTCCTTGTCCCCTTCCGTTCGCAAGAGCCTCCGTTGGTGGTTGGTTCCCCAGAATCTGGAAAAAGGGAAATCCTTCAGTCCGATTTCTTGGAAGGTGGTCACTACAGATGCCAGCCTTATAGGCTGGGGAGCAGTACTGGAGCAATGGTCTCTCCAGGGCAGATGGTCGGATGCAGAAAAGGCCCTGCCCATCTATCTCTTAGAAATACGAGCAGCCCGGTATGCCCTAGTAGCATGGACATCCAAACTCCAAGGGTCCCCTGTCAGAATTCAATCAGACAATGCCACAGCAGTGGCATATATCAATCATCAGGGGGGCACCAGGAGTCGTGCAGCCCAGAGGGAAGTAAATTACATCCTGAAATGGGCAGAAAGATATGTCCCAGCCATAGCTGCGGTATTCATTCCAGGAGTGGAGAATTGGAAGGCGGACTTTCTAAGTCGCCAGCAATTATGCCCAGAGGAATGGTCCCTTCACCCCGAGGTTTTCTGGACAATATGTCAGCGGTGGGGAACACCGGATGTAGATCTTCTAGCATCCAGATTCAACGCAAAGGTGGACAGGTTTGTCTCTCGGACAAGGGATCCCCTAGCTTGCGGCTTGGATGCCCTAGTGTTCCCTTGGGATCAGTTCAAGCTGATATATGCATTCCCACCGCCACAATTGTTACCTCGAGTACTCCGCAGAATCAGGGTAGAAAAGAAACCAGTGATTCTGGTGGCTCCAGCGTGGCCCCGAAGAGCATGGTTCGCGGAGATTGTAAAGATGTCTGTGGGGAGTCCTTGGACCCTCCCACATCGTCCGGACCTGCTTTCGCAAGGACCGATATACCACCCTTCCTTACCAGCCCTAGGTTTGACGGCCTGGCTATTGAAGCCCACATTCTAAAAAAGAGAGGGCTCTCTAATTCTGTGGTATCTACCATGATCAATGCCAGGAAGCCGGTATCCAGGCAGATCTACTAGAGAATCTGGAAGGCGTACATCGCGTGGTGTGAGGCCAGGAAATGGCATCCACGTAAGTACGTAATAGGTAGGATTCTGGACTTCCTACAATGGGCTGTAGATAGGAAGCTTGCCTTGAGTACTATCAAGGGTCAGATTTTGGCCTTGTCAATATTTTTTCAAAGGCCCTTGGCTTCGCATTCACTAGTCAAAGCCTTTATACAAGGAGTGATGCGTATTAGTCCTCCGGTTAATATTCCCATATGTCCATGGGATCTAAACTTGGTTCTGTCGGTTCTACAGAAACAACCATTTTAACCATTACAGCATATTTCTTTGGTTCTTCTCACCAGGAAATTGATTTTTCTAGTAGCCATTTGTTCGGCTAAAAGAGTGTCGGAATTAGCAGCTATGTCCTGTAAGGACCCATATCTGGTTATCCATAAGGACAGAGTAGTGTTACGTCCTCATCCAGCCTTTCTTCCTAAGGTGGTATCGAGGTTTCATTTGAACCAAGATGTGGTTCTTCCTTCTTTTGGTTTCATTTGAACCAAGATGTGGTTCTTCCTTCTTTTTTCCCCAAACCTACTTCGGTAGAGGAAAAGTTATTGCATTCTTTGGATGTAGTAAGAGCAGTTAAAGCTTATCTAAAAGCCACTGCTCAGATTCGCAGAACGGATACTTTGTTTATTCTGCCGGAAGGCCCCAGAAAGGGTCAGGCAGCATCAAAATCTACTTTAGCCAAGTGGATTCGACAGGTCATAATGCAAGCCTATGGCTTGAGAAGGAGACCGCCTCCGTTCAAAGTTAGAGCGCACTCCACGAGAGCAGTTGGAACTTCATGGGCAGCGCATCACCAGGCCTCCCTGGCTCAAATCTGTAAGGCTGCAACATGGTCTTCAGTACACACGTTTACTAGGTTCTACCAGGTGGACATTAGAAGTCAGGAGGATGTCGCCTTTGGGCGCAGTGTGTTGCAGGCCGCAAAAGATCCTCATGTCTGATAGCGCTCAGCTTATGTATGGTGTATCCCCCCCCTCGTTGGGCATTGCTTTAGGACATCCCATTAGTAATGACTATGTCGCTCTGTGTCCCGTGATGTACGAGAAAGAAAATAGGATTTTTATAACGGCTTACCTGTAAAATCCTTTTCTTGGAGTACATCACGGGACACAGAGCTCCCACCCCTCTTTAGGGACACTTATTGCTTTGCTACAAAACTGAGGTGCTCCCGGATGGGAGGGGCTTATATAGGGGAGGGTACTTCCGGTTTTGGAAGTTGCCAGTGCCAGCACCTGAAGGTATCTATATAACCCATTAGTAATGACTATGTCGCTCTGTGTCCCGTGATGTACTCCAAGAAAAGGATTTTACAGGTAAGCTGTTATAAAAATCCTATTTTTACATTTCTGCACAGGCAATTTTGCTGCGATTTGCGTTTTGCATTTTTAATGCTTATTTTTATTTTTTGGCCAATTTGTTGTTGTGCAGATTAAAAAATGAAAATCGCTGCAAAAACACACTACATGCTTTTCTGCAGCTTCTCCATTGTAGTCTATTAAACCTGTTTTACGTTGAATAAAGTCTTTGACCCTTTCCAAATACGCAGCGGCTGGAAAAAAAAAAATCATAGATGTGAACGTGACCTGTAGGAAACCATGTTAAATAAATGAACTGTAGTGTGTTTCTGCAAAAAGACCCAAAAATGCATAGGTGTGAACCAGGCATATAAGTAGTAGTAGTAGTAGTAGTAGTAGTAGTATAAAAAGAGCAGATAATCACTATTATAAGGGGATCATTTGTACTGTGAAACAGTGAAAGTATTAATAAAAAATACAGTGGAACCTCCCAGATTACGAGCATACTCCGTTCCAGGAGAATGCTTGTAATTCAAAGTACTCGCATGTCAAAGCGAGTTTCCCCATTAAAGTCAATGGAAACGAAAATAATTTGTTCCACATTGACTTCAATAGCATGCAATACCGCATGTGGCCAGAGGTGGGGGGTGCTGGAGAGCCTCGGAAAGGCCCGAGGACAGCTCAGCTGACCTTGGCAAACCTCGGGAATGGAGTCTTTCCAAGCATTTTCGATCGGTGCAGTTTGGCTCCGGCGCCCCCCCACCTCAGGCCAAACACAGTATTGCACACCGCTGTGGCTTGAATCCTGCTCGTTTTGTGAGACAGCACTTGCAAACCGAGTCAGTATTTTTAAAAATACAGTGTACATATTGTGAAACACTCGTTAACCGCATTATTCGCAATCTGAGGTTCCACTGTATATAGATATCATTTTAGAATAAATACACCCAGAAGTTTGTGTGTATATGTGTGTGTGTGTGTGTGTATACACATACACATACACACACACACACACACACACACACACACACATATATATATATATATATATATATATATATATATATATATATATATATATATATATATATATATATATATATATATTTTATTATAACTAGGAGTCAGACATGAAGCTATATGAAGGGTGGAAGGAAGATGTACTTTTTCTTTTTTTTTTTCATATTAAAGTAGTTCTAAAAGCTGGGACTTTTATTTATTTATTTTTTCATGGAAATTATAATTTTAAGTATAATGCACAATACTGGTAAAAGTTTACTTTAAATGTAATTGTAATATCTTCTATTACCTCCAGTATATCAGCCTCCACCTTCTCTGGGTTCAGATGCTGATTTTCCCTGCACACAATCTTTAAAGTGATGGTTTTTTTAAACAACATGTTATACTTGCATTCTCCGTAATGATTTTGCACAGAGCAACCCTGTTTCTCCTCTTCTAGGGTCCACCACTGACACTGCAAGCTGCAAAGTATAGTATAGAGTGCCCCTATAGCAAAGTAAAAAAAACTTCTGCCCTTAGAACCACTCATTTTCTGCCCAGGACTACATGTCCCATGAGGCATTGCTCCTCACACATTCACATTCAGAAGTTCTCAGGCACTTATTGACATGTATGGATGGTGTACTGAGTTGTATGTGCGCTGCACTGTATTTCCTGATATGTGAATAAATAATTAATTCTAGGGGTGCAACGGATCAAAAAACTCACGGTTCGGATCGTTCCTCGGATCAGTTACGGATCATTGTTCGGATCAGCAAAAAAAAAAAAAGACAAGACAAACATACGTTTTTTTTTTGTTTTTTTTTTTTTTTTTTTGTTTAACACTTTTATGAGAAGGGGGCAAGTGGACATCTTGTTACACCCACCGGAGTTTTAGATTTCAGTTATTTTCAACACAAAACAGCTTCTATGCCTAAATACAGTATTTGGAAATCCGACGGACTGTTTAGATGTTGAATTTTAAAAGCAACAGCAAACCTGCTGACCTTACATGGTTGCTAATGTGACAGAACACCTCTGCTTTTCACATTTAACATTTAAACAGTCCATCGGATTTACAAACACTGTATTTAAGCATATAAGCTCAGTTTTGTGTTGAAAATAACTGTGAAATCTAAAACTCCAGTGGGTGTAACAAGATGTCCACTTGCCCCCTTCTCACTCTATCATTACTGTGCAGGGGTGTGGGGTGTAGCAAGATGGCGGCGACGAAACGTCACTTCCGGAGCAATCTGTGATGGGCAGCCGAATATGACGAGACGGCGGCCGCCGCCGGGTGGACCAAGATGGCTTCCGCTCCGGTATCTAGGCCGAAGCCGCGGCCTTTCCTATGGCTGATGCAAGAACGGGAGGCCCGCGGATCAGGTGTGTGCCGACCCGAAGGTGTTGATCCATACGGATCAATGAGAATCTGTTGCACCCCTGCAGGCCAACTAATTGGCTGGTTGATTATTCGATTTATGAAAATAGTTGTCAACTATTTTCATAAATCGATTCGTTGTTTCAGCCTTTGCTGTGTTTCTTCCATTTGCAAATAATCGCACCAGCTGTTGTCACCCTCTCTCCAAGCTGCTTGGTGATGGCCTTGTAGCCCATTCCAGCCTTGTGTAGTTTTACAATCCTTGTCACTGACATCCTTGGACAGCTCACTGGTCTTGGCCATGGTGGAGAGATTGGAATCCGATTGATTGCTTCTGTGGACGGGTGTCTTTTTATACAGGTAACAAGCTGATATTAGGAACACTCCCTTTAAGAGAGTGCTCATAATTTCAGCTTGTTACCTGTATAGAAGACACCTGGGAGCCAGAAATCTTGCTGATTGGTAGGGGACCAAATACTTATCTCACTCAAAATGCAAATCAATTTATAACTTTTTTGAAATGCGTTTTTCTAGATATTTTTTTGTTCTGTCTCTCACTGTTAAAATAAACCTATCATTAAAATTATAGACCATTAGATCGTTTATTTTGCCTGTGGGCAAACATACAAAATCAGCAGGGGATCGAATTCTTTTTTTTCCCCCCTCACTGTATATATTATAAGGACCTACCTAAACTATTTAATTTAGTATCCAATCAGGCAGGCCCTTGCACTACATACTTGTTGGTAGATCTAAGGGTCACCTAACATGCTACAGTCTTTGTACAATTTCCTTTAGAGCTGCTAAATTGATCTACTATGGGGACCTACCTAATCTTACCAATCAAGCAGGCACTTGCACTAAATAGTTGTTGGTAGATCTAAAGAATTTACAATCAAATTGTTTAGTTGTATGGTCAGCTTTACCGTCTTTATAGAGCAGGAGCCTTCCTGATTTTATGCTGTTTGAATTGATACTTTTAGGTTTGACCTCATATTACATTGTTTGTTTTAATAAATTGAAAGGAGATTGTAGTATTGAATCATTGACTTTTCAATTGCTACGCTTGGGGTATAGGGAGATAGACATTGGTACATGGTCTGCAAGCAGGATGTTCCTTATTGTGGAAGCTGACACCCTGTGAAGTCTGTGATGTTCTATAAAAATATTTGATTCATGAAAACAAATGAGCAGAGGAGTAGAATGTGGAGTCTTTTTTTTTTTTTCTTCAGTTAGGGTGCGAGATAATTCTTTTACGAGAGGTGAGTGGACCCTCTGGAAACATCTAATAGGGGGTGTAATTTCACATTTTAAATGGCCACCTATGAATTGTAGTGCTGATTCTAGGAATTGCAGCTGATGGGTATTGAGGGAGTATAAATTGGTCATTTATTTTCCCTTTTGAAGAAAAGAAATGTATACAACGATGAACCATAACATGACCACTGACAGGTAAAGTGAATAACATTGATTATCTCATTATAATGGCACCTGAAAGTGGGTGGGATATATTACACATGTTGTGCCCGAAGTTGATGTGTTGAAAGCAGAAAAAAAAAATGGGCAAGTGTAAGGATTTAAGCAACTTTGACAAGGGCCAGATCGTAATGGTAGGGCTGGGCGATTTTCCCCCCCAAAAAAATCAGCTTTTTTTAAAAAAAAAATTATTATTATATTAAAGTGCATCAACAAACAAAATTGCAAAGGCAAACCCTTTCTCTAACTGCAAAGTCAGTGAGCAACAAAGATTGTTAAACATCCAAATTATTATTACTGTATTTGGATTTAGCTAATAAAACAACAAAAAATCCTGAGGTTACTTTTAGTTGAATCTCACTGTGTCCATGCTTCACTGTGCCCAATGCCTCACTGTGCCCGTGCTTCAATCACTGTGCCTGTACCTAATGCAGATTTTCATGGGATACGGATTTTACTGCGCCATTCCAGTATTCAAAAGCCGCGCCTCCTCCTCGTCTGTGATAGGCGGAACACTCAATTTCCCAGCATTGTGTTCCGCCTATCATAGACATCCGCTCATCCTCATAACACAGACGAGGATGAGAGGATGCCCGTGATAGGCTGAACACTGCCTGCTGTGAAATTGTGTTCCGCTTATCACAGACGACGAGGACTCGGGAGGCTTTTAAACACTGCAATGGCCGCCGTCTGTCTGCATGACACGCTGATCAGGTAGGCAGACGGCGGCTTGCGGTTAGTTAGTGTTACATTACATCTACATTGCGGCGGCTGTGGCGAGTAGATGTAATTGGGGTAACGCCGCCCAGTGCCATTCCGGATACGCCCCCTGCAGCCCTGCTATGGAAACTTTGAAGGAAAAAAAAAAAAAAATCTAAAAAAAATCGATTTTCTTTAAATCTGAATCGATTTGAACTCAAAACTCGATTCAAGATTAAAATCGATTTTCTTACCCAGCCCTACGTAATGGCTAGACAACTGGGTCAGCGCATCTCCAAAACTGCAGTTTTTGTGGGATGTTTTCGGTTTGCAGTGGTCAGGACCTATCAAACGTGGTTCAAGAAAGGGAAAACCGGCGACAGGCTCACGGGTGGCTAAGACTCATTGATGCATGTGGGAAGTGAAGGCTAGCCCATGTAGTCTGATCAAATAGAAGAGCTACTGTAGCTCAAAATGCTGGTTCAGATAGGTGTCAGAACACACTGTGCATTGCAGTTTCCAGGGTGCCCCTGCTGATTTGTGTCAACAGCCAAAATAATCTACAATGGGAAGGTGGGCATCAGAACTAGACCACAGGAGCAATGGAAAAAGATGACCTTGTCTGATAACTTTAGAAATGGTCTGAGGAACATAACGAGTTATGAAGTGTTGACTCCAGATTCTCCAAATCTCAATCCAATCAAGCATCTTTGGGATGTTCTGGAAAAACAAGTCCTATCTATGGAGGCCCACCTTTCAACTTGCAGGATTTAAAGCATCTGCAACTGAGATAGCTTGGTGCTAGATACCACAGCATACCTTTCAGAGATCCAGGGAGTCCATGCCCGAACAGGTAATGGTTAGGTGATTGTAATGTTATGGCTGATCGGAGAATATCACGGTATAATTATAATTTCTTTTTACTTAGGTTTGCTTGTATTTCCAGATCTTTAGATTTGTTTGTGTTGCTTAAAGTTTGCAGTCCCTTTTTTTTAAATGAGTAAATAAGTAAACAGACATGTAGTGTAGGGGATGAAATAGGTGATTTGTTTGAGTTCTAACAACAAGTTTGGGGTGACATGTGTGTTTATGACATTGGTGTAATAAAATGTCTAATTGTCACGTCGTAGGTGTGTTTAGGTTGTGCAGGATGTGCATACGGTGCAGAAGCCTGCAGCGGTCGGGTGTCATCACTGGTGTGGTTAGAATGTGCTGTCTGTGATATGTGGATGTGGTTTTTCTAATATTGAGCTATAGATGTCAGGAAACCTAACATTGGAGTGGGGCGTGTCATGAGGTTAGAGAAGTACAAGATTTAGCAGTTTATGATGCTGTTTGCATTCGTTACTATGAGCGTATAATACTCAATATACAATCACAACGAAATGATACCTAGGATCTGACATATTTTAAAAGGTTTATTCTATGGATTGGAATCATGGGGGGGGGGGGTTAATAAAAAGTGTCTAAAATAAACTTTCTCTTATCGTCCATGACTGACACAGCTCTAATTCGGAAACGCATGGGTATATGTCCCTGCTCGCAGGAGAAGATCTAGGCAGAATGTTAGATGTTAGAAACATACATTCTAGAAAAAAACTGAGCTGAACAACCCTCCTACCTGCAGCTAGCAGCCTCAGTTTTTTTTTCTGCCTAGCAGAAGGAGAAGACGTGGCTCTCTCAGGAGCCAGTCTCCTGGAACATTTTATTTTTATTCCTTTCGGAATTTTATTTTATTTTTGAGACCTTCAATCAACTGTCGGCTGGGCAACAGGTTGGGTACACTGGTATCCTCGTAGTCTTCCCTGTCCGACCATCGAGCGTGCTGATCCTCGCCTTGTTTGCGTGAGACTCAGTTCACGACATGCCCCCTGACTCCAGGGGTGGCCGGGTGGCTTTTATGCTCCCGCGGTCCTCACAAGATTGAACAGTACCTGCTGTACCTTTCGCGGTGGACCGGGCCGACAGCTACTCAGTACTACTCTGTGATAGGTCTGTCTGAAACAAGCCAGTGGGTCCCTATGGGACGGGTAAGTAGTCTCTCCTGCTTCAGGTGAGTACAAGATGGCTGTGTTTTCTCTGTCTGGGGGGTTTCTCCCTGTCCCCCCCCCCCCCCGGTTATGCTGCTCTCTGCACCTTGTACTGGCGCTGTGCTGTGCGGGGGTACTTGGGGGTCACTCTGGCCTGGCGGGGGGCGCTCATGTCTGTGTGTTGGGGCTGTGAGGTGTGAGTGTTTGGAGAAGCCACTAGCTGGCATGGCTTTTACTGTTTAAGCTGTGCTCAGCGGCCATCTTGCCGCGGATAAATAGCGCTGCTTACACGCGGCCGGCGGCCATTTTCTTGAAGCCGCGGCGCTGTCACTTTCGGTTTTGGCCTCTATCGCTGCTCCTGCGGTGCAAATCTCCTCAGACTTCACTCACGCTGGCAGCACGGTGACATGCAGCAGAGCTGAGCGGTCCTTACAAGGGTTGGTGAGTCCTCTGGGTATCCCCTCCTCAGCCTCAGCAAAGCCAGTGGGTGTACTGTATTATTTACTTTATAGTGTGTAAGGTCTCAGAGGGTGGCAAATATGGAGTCTGGTTCACCTGCTTCCCCCACTCCTGCCAGAGGCAACTGGCAGTGCTCCAGCACCTGCGGTCCCTATGGACCAGTTATCTGCAGTCCTGGGAAAAAGTTTCTTGTCAGGATGGAAGCGGTGTGCGAGCAAGGGAGCTATAAAGCGCCCTCTCCCCATACAGTCTCACACATGGGGAGTGCTTTGATTCAGATATGGGCCTAGCTGCTGCTGCTCAGGACCCTAGCTCTGAATATTTTGATGGTTTTGAACAGGACATTCCTTGTGAGGAAGACTCCAGTTCTGAGTCAGTAAATGAGAGGGCGCTTGTAAGTGAACTCATTGATGCTGTGAGGGACACTCTCAAGCTGGATGCTGTGGCTGTGGTACCTCAGGCGGACACTTTCTCCTTTGGTGCTTTTCGATTACACAGCTTCCTCACTGTTTCTTCAGACGCTGCGTCAAGAGCAGTATGGATGATACAGTGGTACACAGTGCCCCCCCCCCGGTCGGTGCAGCATGGTGGGGGGCACTTTATTCATTTATTTCTTTACTCCCTGTAAGCCTTCTGTGTGATGTCTCTGAGGCAACAACAGGGTCTCTGCACCTGTGTTTTCCCGCCATTTCCTGGGGAACACTCTGAGCTCTGACAGGACCACGGTCTGCGGTGTCAGAGGTTACCTTTTACCTGCATGCTGCTTCGGCAGCACATTTAAGCAGGTTGGAATGATAACAGAGAAGATCACAGTGTATGTATGTGTTATTGATCTCTGTGTCTGCGTGGGTTTCCTCCCACGTTCCATTGCTGTGTCTTCAGTGCCATACACGATATAAACATACACAATATGTTTATACACGACTCTAAATACATTCACAGTATATGTATGGATTATACTCTCTGGGTCGGCGTGGGTGTCCTCCGGGTGCTCCGGTGTCCTCTTACAGTATGTGTATGCTGTCTGCGTGGGTTTCCTCCCACGCTCCAAGGGTAATGCACAGCATAACCATGTGCAATATGTTTATTCACATGCTATCATTCCTACACAGTATCTTTGTGCTGTCTGCGTGGGTTTCTTCCGGGTGTTCCTGTCTCCTCCCTCGCTCTGACGGTATGGGCGCCTTTTTGGCTCTCTGAGCAGTTTAAACATGTTCCATATGTTTCTCACGCATACTATAATACCTACGCGGTATGGGTATGCAGTCTGAAACTTTTGTGCGATTTGTTTATCCACATGCTAACATACCTACACGGTATGTGTATGCAGTCTTCGTGGGTTTGCTCCGGGTCCTCCGGTCTCCGCCCACGCTACATGACCTGCACGCCTTCGGGGCCATACACAGTATAAACATACACATTATGTTTATACACAACACTAAATACATTCACAGTAGATGTATGTATTGTATTCTCTGGGTCTGCGTGGGGTTCCTCCGGGTACTCCTCCGGTTTCCTCCCACGCGCCAACGGTGTGCGCGCCTTTGGCGCTATGCACACATAGACATGTTCAAAATGTTTATCACACATACTATAGTACCTACACGGTATGCGTATGTGGTCTGCGTGGGTTTCATCGGGGTGCTCCGGTTTTTCCCCCGCGCTCCGATGGTGTGCGCATTTTCAGCGCTATGCACAGCATAAACATGTGCAATTTGTTTATTCGCATGCTAACATGCCTACACGGTTGTGTACGCAGTCTGCGCGGCTGGTTTCAGCCTACCCCCCAATGATGTGCGCGCCTTCGTCGCTGGCACAGTATAAACGTGTTTAATATGTTTATCCACACATACTAAACTACATACGCCGTATGTGGTTGTACTATGCTCTTTGGGGCTGAGGGGGTTTCCTCCCTCGCTCTAATTGCGCGTTTTGACGCAATACACAGTATAAACTATGTGTTTGTACAATCAGCACTTATCAATGGAGCAAAAATTATGGCTTGGTCTGTGTTCGCCATGCTGAAGTTAGCGTTACGCCCGGTAGTGGCTGCGTCTCTGGCGTTCCTGAAGCTCAATGACTGGGCAAAAGCCTCTGCTTCATCTATTAGATGCAACTGCTTTAGCCTCTAGGGTCTCTGTGTCCGGGGTGGGTCTGCGCCACCTGTAGAGGCTGAGTTACTGGTCCTCCTGGCCGAGTTTCTAGGGAAGCTCTGTCAGGTTGCCTTTCTTGGCCAACAATTGAGGTACCCCGTAAGCCGGGGCCTCCCTTCTCCGATACATTGCGGGGTCTCCTTGGGTTTATCATACCCATCCCGCTGCAGGACGGTCCTGTCGGCCGTGTGCATACCAGGGGAAGGGTCCTTTCGTCCGGAGGTGTTTTTCACCTCCTTTACCATAGGTGGGGCACCGGATGTGGACCTTTTGGCCTCTCGACTCACTCGCAAGATGTAGAGATTCGTGGCCAGGTCCAGGGATCCCTGGGCAGACGCGTCAGACGCGTTGGTGGCCCATGGGGGCAGTATCGCCTGATGTATGCTTACCCTCCGCTACTGTTGTTGCCTCGTCTGCTTCGCAGAGTAGTGGTCGAGGCCATTCTGGTGATCCTCATTGCTCTGGGACAGCGACCTTGGTACGCCGATCTAGTTCGGCTAGTCGCAGACGTTCCTTGGTGACTGCCTATTTCTGTTTCATAGTCCCATACCTCATCCGGTCTTACAGTCCTTGGCTTTGGCATGGCTGTAAAAGCCAGGTGCTGAGGGACCGAGGTCTCTCGGATTCGGTCATCTCTATGTTGTGGCACGGAAATCTTCCTCCAGAAAGATCTATCACCGTACCTGGAAGGCTTACATCGCTATGTGTGAGGAGCTTGATGGCGTCCATGGACGTGTTCCGTTCCCAAGATTTTGCTGTTCTTACAGCGTGGTGTGACCCAAAAGCTGGCCTTGCGTACCATCGAGGGTCGGATTTCGGCCCGGGCTGTCTTTTTCAACGACCGCTAGCGGGCCATTCCTTGATTAGCACTTTGTGCAGGGGGTTCGCCATGTGATTCCTTCTCCCCCCCCCTCCTTGGGATCTGAATTTGGTACTCTCGGTTCTCCAAGAACATCCCTTTTGAAAATATCAGGGAGATTCCTCTCTTGACCTTGTCCCAGAAGGTGGCTTTTTTAGTGGCCATTACTTCTGTTCGACGAGTGTCTGAGTTGGCGGCCTTGTCCCGCAAGTCGCCTTACTTTGTCCTTCATAAGGATAAGGCGGTGTTGCGCCCACGACCGTCTTTCCTTTCAAAGGTGGTCTCGGCCTTTCACCTTAATGAGGACATTGTTCTTCCATCCTTGTGTCCTCACCAATCGCATCCCTGAGAGTTTGCGCTTCATACATTGGATGTGGTACGAGCCTTACGGTTCTACCTTTCTGCTACTGTTTCCATTCAGAAGTCTGACTCACTGTTTGTGTCTGTCTCTGGTCCAAAACCGGGCCAAGCGGTGTCTGCCACCTTTTCTAGGTGGATCAGACAGACCGTTATACAGGCCTATGCCCTTAAGGGGCGGGCATCTCCTTTTCCGGTTACGGCGCATTCCATCAGGGCAATTTGGTGCTTCCTGGGCTTTCCGACATCAAGCGTCGGTTGCACATATGTGCACTGCGGCGACCTGGTCATCCTTTCATACCTTTTCTAAGTTATATAAGGTTGATATGGCTGCATCTTCGGATGCTTCCTTTGGCTGCAAGGGTTACAGGCCGCTGTTTAAAGTTGCAACTCCTCCGTTGAGAAGTTCTGCTTGTTTGGAGTGGAGTTTGGTTTTTCCTTTACTACTGCTCCCACCCTTTTCTGATACTGCTTTGGGACGTCCCACGTGTTTCATTATTAGAGCTGTGTCAGTCCATGGATGATAAGAGAAAATGGGATTTTTGTACTCACCGTAAAATCCTTTTCTCTGACGTCCATGGACTGACACAGCACCCACCCTTCTTTAAGGTTTGTACTGCTTTGTTACGAACTGAGGCTGCTAGCTGCAGGTAGGAGGGTTATGTCTGGAGGGACATCCCCCCTGGGCGGGGGCTGTTCAGCTCTGTTTTTTTCTAGAATGTATGTTTCTAACATCGAACATTCTGCCTAGATCTTCTCCTGCGAGCAGGGACATATACCCATGTGTTTCAGAATTAGAGCTGTGTCAGTCCATGGACGTCAGAGAAAAGGATTTTATGGCGAGTACCTAAATCCCATTTTGTCTCTACTGGTGCGCAGTTTGAAAAAAAATGAATGGTAGAAACTGGTTGCTAAGGGCAATCCAACACTTTTAAATGCCCCCCCCCATTATGTTAAGTGAAAAAGTCGAACTTTACTTTCTATATTAAAGCCAAATTGCAGGATAATATAGAAAATAAAAGCAATCTCGATTCAACCCCCCTCATGATCTTAATCCAGCAGCATTTCCACGATTCTATGTATACCGCAGCTGTCAAATAAAAAAAAAAAAAAAAAAAAAAAAGCCTCTGCAAATGTTTATCAACGTTTCTCAGCGCTGAAAGATAACTATAAACATCGTAAAGGCAAAAAAGGTGAAGGGGTAATACCCCAAACCTGCGCAAATGGTAATGAGTGTAAACCGAAAACGAATGGCGTAAGAGCAGCTCGTTATAAAGTAAGGCACACGTGAAAATAAATTACTACATTTATTTAAACCATGCTCTCTCTTAAAGTGAAAAAACAAAATATGCTACAAAGTGCAAGTGCATATACCGTGCATAACAAACAATTTCGTCAAACGAATTATCCAAGTACATATGTGATGATGAAATCTAATTAATGTCCAAAAATAAATCAATTCAATTTTGTGCACATGAATCTTCTCAATCCTGGTGAACAATAAGGAGTGACTGTATGTCTTCCACCACCATCGCCTGCCAAACATCCTACTCTCCAGAGCTCCATGACTACCCATTACAGGTAGTCAAAAGCGCAGAAAGATTAAACCAATGCAGGGGATTCTGCCAACGTCGAACCGTGCCATCAGACGTCCAATTATCAGTAGGGAAATAAAAGGAAGGACTCCCATGGTGAAGTATATCACGGTTTATTGAAGTTTTAAAAAGCCAATCTCCATCACAGCAAAAACAACCATGTGTGGAGGAATGCCGTATGCACTCCAGCTGGGTTGCAAGGGGCGGAAGTGACGTATCACGCTCAAGGCACCCTACGTGTTTCGTCAGCATGCTCTGACGTCATCAGGGGTCATGTGATCGGATACATTGCTTCCTAATTTATACAGATCCGCCATTAAAGGATCCTGTTCAATCCTTGCCCAATAATTATTTAAAACTTTAATCTTAATCCAAAATAGTTTAAAACAATTAAGAAAAATATAAAAAAGGTTAAATTGATAGGTTTGGTAAAAAATAAAAAAAAAGAACCTATTTTAAACTATCAATTTTGAGCTTTAAAGCGGAGCTCCGCCGAAAAAAAATATATTAAAAGCCTACAGCTATAGCAGCTGCTGACTTTTTTAATATTATGACGCTTACCTGTCCTGGAGTCCAGCGACGTCCGCAGCAGAGGACGAGCAATCGCTCGTCACTCTGCTGCCCCCACCGCCATCCTTGGTGAGGGAACCAGGCAGTGAAGCCTTGAGGCTTCACTGCCCGGTTCCCTATGGCGCATGAACGAGTCGCACTGCGCCGTTCTGACTGGTCCCCCTGTGTTCTGGGAGCAGAGTGTCTCCCAGAACACAACGGGTATTCTGCGGGAAGTGACGTACTTCCCGCAGATTTCCCGCAGAGAGGTCTCCCGGAAGTGGGTGCAAATACCTGTCTTAGACCGGTATCTGCACCCCCTCCCCCCTGAAAGGTGTCAGTTGTGACACCGGAGGGGGGAGGGTTCCGATGAGCGGAAGTTCCACTTTAGGGTGGAGCTCCGCTTTAAGATACCGCAATCTTGTGGCCAAATACCAAATGGCGATTAGGAATTTTGGAAAAATTTAATTTGAGCTAAAGATACCGCAACCTTGTGGCAAAATACCAAATAGAAATAAAAAAAAAATGTAAAAATTAGGAGATTGATTCAAAACACTAAATATGCCATCTAGTGGCAGAGACTAGATTCAGGTGAACTGGAGCACCTTTCACAATTTTTCACAATACTAGTAACCATTACAAAAAGATACCTAATAATTGAATGAGTTAGTTTAGGTCTATGGCTGCGTTTATTCCCGCAGGAGTGAATGTATTTAAGTTATAGACCCATTCCGTTGCATTTTTAGATATTTATATATATTCTGGACTGTTGCGGTTTAATATCTATATTTAATATTTTAATATCTCACAGATATGATATAGGTTTAATAAGAGTTCTTTTTGGACAAGATTTGAAAGCTTTAACATAATGAACATATTTATTATGTATTTGGTAAAGTCTAATCTAACATAAAGAAGCTATCTATATAGTCTTAGACAAGCAGGAAATAGTAGGTTAAATATACAAAGTATTTACATGGAGGAACATAGAGCATCCTCCTAAAACCTTAAAGTACTAACATGAGTAGTTACATAGACAGACCTTTGGCATAATTACCCCTTTAGACCCGTCCTTTAGGCCATCCTTCCATCAAGTACTGAGCTCCCATCTCCCTTTCTCTGAGTATATCTCTCTATGCTGATACCCCATTGGTTGGCCTAGCTTGGGTCATGATTGGAGGGCTTACTCCATAAGTCAGCCCCCCTTTCATGCAAATCCAGGTGACTCTATGTGATCAGGAGATGTGCTTGAAGTTTTCTAAAGGGTTATAGGTGAGGCTCTGTCCATTGTATTATCCCAGCATGGGACTCATTGACGAGAGTGGGTTTAACACAATGGCATTGTCTCTACAAGCGTGGGGCTCCGCAAGGTCTAGCTGTTAACAAAGGACCTTGCGAGGGCGAAGAAAGGGAATATATTCCGAAAGCTAAATGAACTATATCTACAACAAGCTAATTGAAATACATGTACAGCAATGTAATATATTCATATTTACAATATTTTACTGCTCTTCAATGCAGTTTATACATGTCCCATAAGGCAACAGTATCATATTACCTCCTCTTCAGTCTGGATCTATTTTATCTATCCCAAATATGTTTGCTAATCTGGGATCCTTATTATAATGTGTCCTTAAATGGTTTGAAAGGCTATGTTTTAGAAAATCAATTTTGATATTCTGTAGATGTTCATTAATTCGGGTGCTTAAATTCCTTTTTGTGCGTCCTACATATTGTAACCCGCAAGGGAAAACAATAATGTAGTTTACGTGGGTGGATTTACAGGTGATTAAATTTATCAAATTTTGAACTCATTCCCCATACTGAAAGATAAAAATTGTATTCCTTTCCTAACCTCCTCCCTTTTTTTGTCGATGAGGATTAGACAATCCATGAGAGAGAGAGAGAGAGAGAGAGATCCAACACCAGCCAATGGGATGAGATCTGGGCGGGCCGCTACGTGTATGTTATTCGCCCCTTTCTTAGACTGCACAATCATTGGCTGGATAGCTGCTGGGTCCCGCTCACCACCGACATCACGATGAATTTGTCAGCTCCTTTTTCTCCATACAGTTTCACACACTGCGGCGCTGCAGAGAGCATTCAGTTTCACACAGTTACACTATCGGCTGTAAAACCTGCCAGTGCCATCCATGGCCACCTGCCGGTGCCACCTGCCAGTGCCACCTGCAAAGAAAAAAATAATCGGACACAAAAATCGGTATCATACATTGGCCGCCCCGATTTCTAAGTATCGGCATCGGCCATAGAAAAAGCCATATCGGTCGACCTCTAATAATAACCAAGACCCATCCAACAACAGATTATGGATTTGGAACAATTGTTGAATGATAAGCCTAAAAAGAAGCCAGAACAAGATTTTATAGTATTTTTAACTTATTTCAACCGAGATTATGAAACCTTGGCTGCTACTTTTGAGGGATAAAGCTCTATCGACAAGCACCCAATTTAAGGAATAAATTGGTCCCTAATGTATACGACCCCCCCCCCCTTTGAAAAAAAAGGTACCTTTTTGGATGTAACGGGGTTCTATTACTGTAAGAAATGTAAAGCAATCAAATTGATGAGAAAGGATTTTAGGAAAGTAATACAATTTAGATCTTTCAGTACAGGGAATGAGTTCAAAATTTGATACATTTATCACCTGTAAGGCTGGGTTCACACTATACGACACGACTTTCATCCTACTTTGCTCTGCGACATCTGTCCTACATTGGTCCGACATTGGTCCGACATTGGTCCGACATCCATCCGACATTCATGAACTGGATACTACTTTGATCCGACATTGTGCTAGTCTGACTTGTCCTTTGACCAATCAAAACAATCCCAGGGTGAGATAAATTCCTTTTACTGCTGCTGTAATCACAATGTCGGATGCCAAAGTCGTATGGTTAGGACAAGGATCCGACTTTGATCCGACTTCAATGATAGTCAATGGGCTGAAGTAGGATCAAAGTCGGACCAAAGTAGTACAGGGAGAATTTTTAATGTCGGACCGACATGTGTCGGACCAGTTAAGACGGCTCCCATAGGGAAACATTGATTTTCACACGTCATGCGACATGAGCTCCTAATGTCGGAGCGTTTGTCGCCCCAGTGTGAACCAGCACTTAATCCACCTACGTTATTGTTTGCCCTTGCGGGTTACAATATGTAGGATGCACAAAAAAGAATCTAAGCACCCGAATTAATGATGAACATCTTAATAATAATAATAATAATATTATTATTATTATTATTATTATTATTATCAAAAATGGGCTTTCAAGACATAGCCTCTCTAACCATTTTAGGACGACACCTCATAAGGATCCTAGTTTAGCAAAATTCTGTGGGATAGATAAAATAGATCCATACTGGAGAGGAGGTAGTATGATCTAGAAAATATCTAAAAAATTAAACGGAATGGATCTATAAATTTAAATACTCACTCCTGCGGGAATAAACGTAGATCTAAACGGCTACTAATCCAATTATTGGGTTACTAGTATTGTGAAAAATTGTGAAATGTGTTCCAATTCACCTGAATCTAGTCTAATTATCTGCCACTAGATGGCATATTTGGTGTTTTTAAATCGATCTCCTTTTTTTAATTTTTTTTATCTCTATTTGGCGACAAGATGGCGGTATCAAGCTCAAAATTTATATATTTTTTTAAAATTGGTAGGTTTTGATAAAAAAAAATATCAATTTAAACCTTTTTTTAATATTTTTCTTAATTGTTTTAAACTATTTTGGATTAAGATTAAAGTGTTTAATATCTTTTGGGCAAGGATTGAACTGGATTGGATATCCTTTAATGGCGGATATGACCCCTGATGACAAAACGCTTCCCCAACTTGTTATCATTGGTGCAATTTTATTTCTGAGAAGACTGTACACAAGTAATTGTTTAACCACTTCAATACCATGCACTTCTTATACAGCTTCCTGCCCAAGCCAATTTTGAGCTTTCAGCACTGTCGCAATTTGAATGACAATTGCGCGGTCATGCTACACTGTACCCAAACAAATTTTTTATCATTTTGTTCCCACAAATAGAGCTTTCTTTTGGTGGTATTTGATCGCCTCTGCGATTTTTTTATTTTTTGCACAACAAATAAAAAAAGAGCGAAATTTTTTAAAAAAACTACGTTTTTCTTTGTTTCTGTAATTTTTTTTTGTAAATAAGTACCTTTTCTACTTCAATGACGGGCACTGATAAGGCGGCACTGAAGGGCACCGACGAGGTGGCACCGATGATAGGCACTGATGGGCACTGATATGTGGCACTGATTGGCACTCATAGGCGGCACTGATTGGCACTCATAGGCGGCACTGATGGGCACTTATAGGCGGCACTGATGGGCACTTATGGGTGGCACTGATAGATGGGCACAGATTGGCACGGATGGGCACTGATAGGTGGCACTGATGGACACTAGTAGGTGGCATTGGTGGCACTGGTGCCCAGCAATGCCAGCCACCACACATTGTGAAAGTGCCAGTCAGTGCCCATTTGTGGGCACTGATTGGCATATTTTTTTAATGTGTTTTTTTTTTTACTACATGTGGATGGCCATGGGGGCCATCCACATGATTGGGGCTTTGCTGGTGGTCCTGGGGGGCTTCCCTGGTGGTCTAGTGTGGGTATCCGAGGGGGGGCTGCGCTGATAAACAATCAGCGCGAACACCCCCTGTCAGGAGAGCCGCCGATCGGCTCTCCTCTACTCGCGTCTGTCAGACGCGAGTGAGGAAGAGCCGATCAACGGCTCTTCCTGTTTACATTGTGATCAGCCGTGATTCGACACGGCTGATCACGTAGTAAAAAGCCTCCGACGGAGGCTTTTTACCGAGATCAGTGTAGCGGTGGGTCAGACTGACCCACCGATCGCCGCGATGCGCGCCCCCCCGGGCGCGCGGCGGCTGTTATCCCGCAGGACGTCCAGTGTGGATAACTGAACCACTTCCCGGACGTCAATCTGCTATTGACGGGGCGGGAAGTGGTTAAATGGTTTGCTACAGCCTGGTCTCCCTCAACATATGTATTGTGCCCAGTTTTTTTTTTTTTTTTATAAATTCTAATTGTGCCCAGTTTTAACTTTATTGATCCCATTGTATTTTTTCTTTCGATCACTAATGTACCTAAAAAAAGGTTTTATTTCCTTTCTTAATAGACTTGGCAATTTCCTCCTTTCTGTGCTTTGGCAGCACTGATAACGTGTTTGGCCTCTTTTTTTTTTTTTTGTCTATTTTTATACAATATGTCAGCTACACCTCCTGTTTCCTTGAATCTTGTATATGCAATTTTTTTAACTTGACTTAACTGATGCTTAGTGTCTCCTGTGGGCAAACACATGTAACTGATGTATAGGTGGGTTAGTGATTATTGGTAGACTTTTTATAGAATGAGTTCCCTGTCTGTTAATATGTGGAGAACTCTTTGACTGAAATATTGTTCTGAGAAACAGCAATGGAAAAAACAAATGCTCTTTCTGTGCATGCTTTTTTTTTTTTTTTTTAAGACCGCTTTTATTAGGGATACTACTGGCAGAAAGGGTAGTCCTTTACCCCAGCAAAAGAAACCTAGGTTTTGGACTGAAAAAAACCCTCCTGCGTCTGAAGCCCAAAATAGTTTTTTGTTTCTACCAGGCCTCCAACTCCAGAGCCAGATCCAAGCCAGGGGCACATTTTGGTCATAAACCTTGGGCCCACAAATCACTGAGCCTACAGACAAATCCTTTTTAGCATAGATGCTCTCGCTTTGCAAAGTAGGGGGACATCTGTAACTTTTGTGGATACCCGTTTCTCTAACTTTGCTCTGCTTCATGTTGTCGACCCAGACCTCCAGGCTGCTCTTGCAGACCCTTTAGATCACATCTGTCAAACACAAGGTATGCATAGGGAGAGGTAGGAGTGGCTAGAGAAGCAAAAAAAAAGCTTTGGGGGGGTTGGTTCTGCACGTAGCGCACCCCTAAACTCTGCACGTAGCGCACCCCTAAACTCTATACAACGCACACCCCTGAACTCTGCACTCTGTACGTAATGCACTCTGTATGAAGCACACCCCTAAAAAGAGAACATACATAGTCTCCTAGATTGTAAGCTCTAACGAGCAGGGCCCTCTGATTCCTCATGTATTGTATTGTAACTGTACTATCTGCCCTCATGTTGTAAAGTGCTGTACAAACTGTTAGCGCTATTTAAATCCTGAATAATATTAATAGTCTTCCAGATACAACTAGCCCTTTGAGGGCAACCATACTGCTGAAGGGGCTCACGATGAAATTGAGTTTGACACCCCTGCTTTAAATTAAGGAGTCATTGCCATTGTTATAACTTCATAAAAGTTTCAAGGATTTTGGCCCAGCCTTTTCACTGTTCCAAAATCAAAAGGGGCATTTTCTGCATCTGAAGGCCCTTAATGTCTTCATTCGATGCCAGAAAGTTTTCATGAAATCTACCAGGTCTGTCATAGCTTCCCTCATCCATGAAGAATGCTTGCTTGCATCACAACATTACTAGTTTTTATAGCCCTTGCATTTGGCCTGTTTTCTGCACCTGCCAAATGTACATCAAGGTATTAGCATTTGTGCAAGCCTTTCTATGCCCCCAGGATATTCCATTGTTGGATAGCTGGATGACCTCCTATTTGGCTAACAGTTAGCACAATTACTGACAATGTGCTGTGGACTGTCCAGACGCTTAAAAGGTTTGATTGGATCCCTAACCTTCGAAGATCAGAGCTGGGATTCACATTTCTTGGAGTATCTGGGTCTAATTCTACACATCTCTCAGGCCAGAGTTTTTCTTCCACCAAAAAAACTCTTCACTCCCAGACTTGGACCTCTACAGTCCCGGAGCCATCACAATGAAATTCTGCATGAGAGTTCTAAGTTTGATGGTAAGTTCATTGAAGGGAGTTCTATTTGTTAAATTGCACTCTAGACCCCTACAACTCAACATTCTGTCTACATGGGACAAGAAGGGTCAATCTCTGGACAAATTGTTACCCTCCTAACACCCCAAACCAGATTCTTTGGCCTGGTGGTTAAGAAATTGGCTCTGGAGTTATGTTTATATTTGAAACTCCAAGACAGATGCTAGGCTGGGGAGGATTCATGGACACCTTTTATGGGGGCAGCGGTCTAGGTCGATGACAGGCTCTCATTTCCCAATCAACTTACTGGAGCTTTGAGTGACTTGGGTTGTCCCTACAACAAAGTGGCATACATCAGGGAGGAACCAGAAGCTTTTCTTGGGTTACATTCCAGCGTTGTTCACCATTCACATCCCAGGCATGGATAATTGCCAGGCAGACTGTTTTAGCTGGCAGTTCCTAGAATAAACTCTTCTCCAGAAGGTGTTTCAGAACCACTTTCGCAGGTGGGAGACAATTGATGAGGACACCTTGTACTCCAGGTTCAACACCTATCCTTGGGGATTGCATTCCACTCAAACTTGCACTCTGGGCTCCCATAGAGCAGTTCTTTTCCCTCACAAGTGGTTTCACCTCTTGCAGTGCATCACTTTGTCTCTTTTTGACCTACAGGGTTGACGGGGATTAGTTCTCATAGCTTCACCCCCCCTAACAAGGACCGGACTCTTTTGTGTCCTCCAACACTCAGAAGATCTCACCCGAAGAGAGTTTGCTTCCTGCATTCTCACAGTTCATGCAGTAGAAAGGGTCCTGAATTTACAGACTATCTAACATTGGTAACATTGAGTTGTCTTTGAGTAGAGCTGTTTGGCTCAAGTTCTTCCTCCCTGTGGACCTTTTTTGTATGTGTAGGAGACTTTTCCCTGTTCAGCCCTTTTTGGGGTTTTGTGGATTGCTGGGGAATTCTCATATAGCATAGTTTCATATTCTTGTGCAGTCTTTGTCCTTTTTGCCCTCTCCCTCTGAGTTAGGTAGTCTGGAATCTGGACAAGGCACCCAAGTCTCCTCAAACCAAGAAATTCATGATGTTTTGCCGGACTGGGCAGGGTGGGTAAGGTTCCTTCCTTATATCTTGGGAGGACTCTCATAAAATAGTTATCCTCATGATTGCCTCTTGAGTCTGGCTGTCAACTCAGTTCCTGATTTGTCAGGGATCCTTATTTGCTTGGTCTTCTAACCTGACCTCCGTTGGACATCTAGATGCTGCTGGAACTTCACCTCTGTAAAAGGTTTGGGAATTCCCCTGCAGAAGACTGGGTGGCCTACTTCCTGGCTGGACAGTGCAAAGTGTATGACTGTTGATCGTTCTGTCCTAGAGTCAACATATTGCCTTTCAGGTCTCCACATCTAGTGCTCCCCACAATGAAGATGGAGTGCTCAACACCTGAGTGTCCTTTCTTTCCTTGGAAGGCCTGGTACTCCTCTGGATGGTCAGCTGGGAGGACACATTGTTACCCTGCTGCAGATTCACCCTATGGGGATAGTATAAGTCCGGAGGGATTTGTGGAACCTGATTACTGTTAGATCGGTCCTGTTTCTGTGGTTGAGCTTCAGTCTCCTGAGCAAGTCTCCCTAAAATAGTTCCTCTTTCCTACTCTGTGTCGGGTGGTTACTTCCTAGTTTTAGTAATATGATTCCTACCCCTCAGTCATTGGCAGAGGATTGTGCTCTTTACAGGGGTAGCTTGGATCATTCTTGGAATTATGTTTGTTATTCAGTTAGGAAGGTTTGCAGTGTGGCCAGGGCAGCCATCACAAATTGTGGGGCCCCTTACACAGCTTTTAGGCCTGGGCCCCCGAGCCTGACCAACATTCCCCAGGGCCGGCCCACTAGCCATCCCACCACATCCTTCAGTGTCTCAGTCCCCCTCTCACCTGTACGCTCTCGTGCCCCCCCACACCTGTACGCTCTCGTGCCCAACCCACACCTGTACGCTCTTGTGCCCCAACCCACACATGTACGCTCTCGTGCCCCAACCCACACATGTACGCTCTCGTGCCCCCCCACACATGTACGCTCTCGTGCCCCCCCACACCTGTACGCTCCCCCCCCACACCTGTACACTCTCGTGCCCCCCCACACCTGTACGCTCTCGTGCCCCCCCACACCTGTACGCTCTCTCCCCCCCCCCCCCACACCTGTACGCTCTCTCCCCCCCCCCCCACACCTGTACGCTCTCTCCCCCCCCCCCACACCTGTACCCTCTCGTCCGCCCCCACACCTGTACCCTCTCGTCCGCCCCCCCCCCACACCTGTACCCTCTCGGCCCCCTCTCACCTGCAGGCTCTCGGGGGGGCCCTCTCACCTGCAGGCTCTCGGGGGGGGCCCCCCTCTCACCTGCAGGCTCTGGGGGGGGCCCTCTCACCTGCAGGCTCTGGGGGGCGGGCCCTCTCACCTGCAGGCTCTCGGGTGGGGGGGGCCCTCACACCTGTGTATATATGCCAGATATGTACACACACACACACACACACACACACATCCACAGCCACCCCCACCCCCCTCATCACTTGTACAATAGCCCTTACTTGTAAGGTCATCTTCCTAGTCCCAGATCTTGTTTCTACATGTGGCGGAGACACAGATAGGAGCTGCAGTCCAGGATACATTACAGGCACCACACACAAGGAGTGCACATGCAGGAAGTTGCCAGAGGTGGGAGCAAAGAGCCCGATGTGAGCTCAATGACAGAGCAGCAGCTGCCGACTCACTCATACAGAAGCAGCCACGGAGCTCCCCTTCACCCACATATATCTTCTCCCATCCTTGCCAGACGGTCGGGCCCTTTGAGAAGCATGGTCCCCTTACAGGTGTATAGGCTGTACCGCCCCCCCCCCGATGGCGGCCCTGGGTGTGGCTATCGCACCCCAGAAATGCCCATAGGTATTTATGGAAAGAGTCCTACTCCTCTTTCTGGTCCTGATGTTCTTGAACACCAGTTTGGGTTACGGTATATCCTTCATCACCGCCTATGTTTTTATGCAGGTGTTGTTAATAACCATAAACACAGAATGCTGGACTCAGCCTCGGTGCCCATGTCGTTTGGATTTGATTGACAGCAGTGGGAGCCAATGGCTGCGCTGCTATAAATCTATCCAATCAAGAGCCGAGAACCCCGGCCAAAAAGGTTGAGCGCGTCTCCGGCGTGGGAACGAATGGGCTCAGGTAAGTAAAACAGGCGGGGCTGGGGGGCCCCGCCTGTTTTATATATTTATATATTGTAGGCTGTACAATTTTTGTCAGCCCCATTCTAGTAAACTATATTGCCAGGGTACACAGCCAGCTGTTCAAAACTCCTGAGAAGGGCATGTGTATGGACTGTGCACGCTACAATCAGTTCTGTGAAGAGTTTGTGCCCTGCTAGAATATAAACGCTGTTAGATTTGAATGAGAACACAGTACACATAGGCCTGGCTCACAAGACTTTGCCATTCTGCTGAGCAGCCTTTTTGATGTTGCCTCGCCGGATTAAGGACAAGTATATGTTAGTTACACTTTAAAGATGAACTGGCTGAAATTCGCTATGGGGGTAGCCCTGTTGTCACCATCCCTCTTGACATCCTTCAAATTTAAAAAAGAAACTTGTTAGCCAACCTGCAGATGCATCTAGCCAGATGTAGCCGCTGTTCAGGTGTTCTAACAGCTGCTGGTTCTGGCTGTCAGAATACAATAGCCACAGTGGGAGATTCGTCTATTTGTGCTGTATGGCGTGGATGGAAGAGTCTTTTAGATTAAAGTGATATTGAAGGCAATCCTTTAAAAAAAAAAAAATAACATGTTATACTCGCCTGCTTTGTGCAGTGGTTTTGCACAGAGCAGCCTTGATCTTCCTCTTCTCGGGTCCTCCGCCAGTGCTCCTGGCCCCTCACCCCTGCCGAGCACCCCCAGAGCAAGCAGCTCGCAATGGGGGCACCCAAGCATGCTCACTGCCAAGCCAATGCTCTGTGTGTCCATACACTCAGAGTCTTGGCTTGGCTCTGCCCCCCTCTCTCCTCATTGGCTCACTGGCTATGATTGACAGAAGCTGGAGACAGAGGCTACTACTGCTGTCTCAGCCAATGAGGAGGGAGAGTCCCCGGAGAGCCGAGGATCTTGTGCACATTGCTGGATTGCCTTGGGGCTCAGATAAGTATTGGGGGGCTGCTGCACAGAGAATTATTTTTTATTTTTTTTACATTTATGCATAGAATGCATGAAGGTAAAAAACCTTGAGCTTATAGAACCCCTTTAACTAGGTTTGGCCATCTTAACTAATTGCTGATTCTTGAGAATGTCTTTAAATTCTGATCTCCAGGTTTTAGTGAAGTTTCAATAGTTAATTTGGGCCAAACTTCAGTTTACACAGCTGTTGCATCTGTTAGTGAACTGTATTTAGCCTCAGCTACTGTACATACAATATACAGCGCTGTGTTCCTGCAGCAGGATGGGAACTTTCCATCCCACTCCCGGAAGCAAATCGTGTAGGGCTGAGCACTACTCGCCCATTCGCAACATGCTTTGTATTTTGTGAAGGAATGCAAGGCTTCCTCTGATTTGGCTGATGAAGTCACAAGCTCTGTCTCAGCCAGTCAGAGGAAGCTTTGTATTTATTCATAGAATACAAAGCTTCCTGTGAATGTCTGAGCAGCGCTCACTCTGACTCGATTTTGTTTCGGGAGCAGGATGAGATATTCCCATCCAGCTGCCAAAACACAGATCTGTATGTAAACAAAAAAAAAAAAAAAAAAGGAACAAGGGTGGGACTTTATATGGGGCATGCATCCCAGGAGGTTTCACGATACAAATGAATATGGCAGGTACCTGATATAGCAGAACCAAAAACGTTGCATGAAAGCATTGCATAACAACAATTGGCAGTCAATAGTTTAATTGTATACAAAATATAACAATAATAACATAATATATGGCATGATGGTCTATGTATAGCTATGAACCCCAAGGGGTCATTTTTTGTTTATTTACACGTTATATTTCACATTTTACCTTGCACCTTCTCTTCCTATAGATGGCTACATTCACAAGGATTTTTTCAAATTTTTTTTATCCATGGGGGTTCCCCCTTGGGGTTCATAGTTTCTCATTGGATCTCCATCGATGTACATCGGGGTAAGTCCACCTCAGCTCCCGGGCACTGATGTTTTACTGGCCAGCCTCCTGCCCTCCACGCGTACGCCCATAGTCATACCTGTAAGTAATGCTGGGGATTCGGTGGTTTTTTTTCCCCCCTCCTTTCCCCATAGAAAGTTTTTTTTTTATTTTTTTTATTTTACAATTGCTACTTTAATTGTAAAATCTTACTGTTTGAATATTTATAGACATCCATTTCATATCTGCTCCTGAAGAGTAGCTGTAACGGCAGGGGTTACCGCCGTTTAAGGATATTCCATTCCCGAACACACATCAGCTACCGACGCTCCACGGTCAGGCGACCGAGACCCATAGGAATAATTCTCCCCCAGATATGAGACAAACGCTCTGTATGAGGTTCAAACAGGGAATGAATCTTTATTGCAAGCACATGGTAACACACTTCTCTTCAAAATACTTCCCTCCCATCCTTGGGGAACAGGACGGGTTAAACTGTCCAATGACAATGGTGATACAGGTCAGGTGTGTTCAAACTTCTTCTTCAGTAAACAGTCTTAGCAGGAGGGGTTGCTGGAGTGATTCCCCCCCCCCCTTTCCTCACAGCAAGACACTTAAAGTGGAGCTCCACCCTAAATATCGACTTTTGGTATTTGGAACCCTCCCCCCCCTCCGGTGTCACAATTGACACCTTTCAGGGGGGAGGGTGTGAAGATACCTGTCTAAGACAGGTATTTTCACCCACATCCGGGAGTCTTCTCTCCGGGAATCTGCGGGAGTGACGTCACTTCCCCCAGACTTCCCGTAGTGTTCTGGGAGACTCGGCTCCCAGAACACAGGAGCACCAATCAGAACGGCGCAGCGCGACTCGCGCATGCACCGTAGGGAACCGGGCATGAAGCCGCAGGGCTTCACTTCCTGGTTCCCTCAGCGAGGATGGCGGAGGGAGCAGCAGAGTGACGAGCGATCGCTTGTCCTCTGCTACGGACGTCGCTGGACTACAGGACAGGTAAGTGTCCAAATATTAAAAGCCAGCAGCTGCTGTAGCTGTAGCTGCTGGCTTTTAATATTTATTTTTTTCTGGTGGAACTCCGCTTTAACCATCCCATAATAGGCAGGCAGCCAGACTGTCTACCAAGCTCCAATCCACATCGCCACAAACAACAATGAAAAGGTCTTTGGAAGCTAGTCTGGACTTAATCTACATTACACAGGCAGACAGGTGGTTGAAGTTGAACACATCAGCATCTCTCAATTAACCTGTTGAGTTCAGAATCAAACAACCAGTAAATCGTCCTTTACAGATATCCTTGGGAATATTGTGGATAAATATTACAGACCCATTTTAAAGCAATCCAAGACATATTCTCAATGTCCATTATTTTCTGGCTCATACTTTCTAAGAACTACTGGGATCCACGGGCCCACCTGTTACAGTAGCAATAGCTACGAAACGCGTTGAGCCAATAGATGCCCCCCCCCCCGCTTATATATCGCAACTATACCATCAACTACCTCACATACCAACTAGATCTTACCAACCAATTAAGGTTACAGGTATCTATTATGGAGACCTACTCCAATGAATTTGGTCTTTTATAATGTCTGTTATGAGCCCAACTATGCTATCATATTATACCATTGTGAGTCAACAGATGTCCTTTTGCTTATATATTGCATTATCACTTGTAACTATCTCATATACGCATTAAGGTTACAATTGCTTATTATGGAGACACGCCTCAATGAATTTTTTTTATTTTTTTTTATTGTTTTTAGTATGAACCAATCATGTTATTATATTATGTTACTATTATTGTTGTTATATTCTATGTATAAATTATTGACCATCATACCATATATATTCTGTTATTATTGTTATATTTTTTTATACAATTAAACTATTGACTGCCAATTGTTATGCAATGCTTTCATGCAACGTTTTTGGTTCTGCTATATCAGGTACCTGCCATATTCATTTGTATCGTGCAACCTCCTGGGATGCATGCCTCATATAAAGTCCCACCCTTGTTCCTTTTTTTTGTTTTTTTTTTGTTAAAATATCGGGAATGGAGGTGCTTGGCTTTACATGCCCTGCGCTTCATATAAAGTCCCACCCTTTTTGTTTCATTTATGTCCAGATCTGTATGTAGCTACTGTATGTAGCCTCAGCTTTATACAGCACACATTGTTGCTTTGTCTGTTTAGTAAAGCAAATACTGTATATACTAGAGATAAGCCGACCCGAAGATAAGCCGAGGCACCTAATTTTACCACAAAAAACTGGGAAAACGTATTGACTCTAGTATAAGCCTAGGGTGTCCATCTGCATGCCTCACTGTGTCCATGAGCATGCCTCACTGTGTCCATGACTAGACTGACGTTTAACATGGGAGTCTATGGAAGGGGTGCCCGGCTTTGAAAAATCGGTGCTCCCCAATCGTAGGTCCCCCCAGACAACAGACTTTGCACACTTGTAGAGGAGACATGGGGCTACGTGTGTGCCAGGTTTCGGGTCCAGGGAATCTACGACCGCCCGTCCCTGGTCCCCAAAATCACCAAAGAAATGACCGTTTTAACATGGGAGTCTATGGAAGGGGTGCCTGGATTTGAAAAATCGGTGCTCCCCGGCCATAGGTTCCCCAGACAACAAAGTTTGAGGTCCAGGAGACCTACGGTCGGTACCGGGTCCCCAAAGTCCGGGAGATCAGGCGCAAAAAGGTGACTAGTATAGGCCGAGGGGGGCATTTTCAGCACAAAAAAATGTGCTGAAAAACTCTGGCGTATATACGGTAGTTTGTTTGGACCAGCTTGGTCCAAACAATGTAATTAAACTTCTCCAAGTTTTAGTGATCAACTTTAAGGGCTGCTGTACACTGCAACATACACATCTTTACATTTCTTTTTAGTCCTGTAACGCTTTATCCTTTCTTTCAGCATGTTATGGAATTGTGCAGGTGCCCACAGGACCATGGTTCTGCCGAAAATGCGAATCACAGGAACGAGCTGCCAGAGTGGTGAGTTTGTAAAAACCCATATGATTACTGATATATTCAGGCCTTAAAATGGTTGTAAGCCTAAAGCCTCGTACACAAGAACGAGTTTCTCGGCAAGAAACGACAAGAAAACTGCCGAGATAGCTTTCTTGCCGAGAAAATCGTTTGTGTGTATGGTTTCTCGTCGAAAACTGACCAGAATCTCGACGAGAAAAATAGAGAACCAGCTCTCTATTTTCTCGTCGAGATTCTCTTTGGCATGTTTCTCGACGAGAAAAGTGTGTGTGTGTGTGTGTGTGTGTGTGTGTGTGTGTGTGACTTACCTGTCGCCGTGGAAACCCGCGCATGCTCGAATTGACTTCGACGCATGCGCGGTAGCTTCCTAGGCATAGGTAGGGTGTAACAAGATGGCGGCGACGGCATCGAATGTGACGAGCGCACGCTCGTTGTAGTCGATGACGTCACCGCGTTCGCTCCATTCAAAGAACCGCGGGTTCTTTGAATGGAGCGTGTGTACACTCGGCCGGGACAAGTTTCTTTTCCAAGAATCTCGTCAATAAAAACAACGTGTTTTTTCCTGACGAGATTCTCGGCCGTGTGTACGAGGCCTCAGGCATGAAATATGAGCAAAGCTTATCTTCTACTGTGTACTTGTCTCTGCATTAGTCCCTTCTAACCGCTTTTCTCGACTCCAAGAGATGATGATGAGAGGCTGCAGCACACAGCCTGTGATTGACAGACACAGCTGTGTATGTTTTGTCTACTGTAAGGGGAGGGGTGTGTCCCTTCCCTCCAATCTGCGCTCAAAGCTCTTCTCACTGAGCTCTGCAGTGTGAGACTTCAGATCCCTGCCGCCTGATTTTCAGAGCTTAGAGTTGCTATGTAAAATACTGTATGTTTTTTTTATTTTTTTTTATTTCAATAGTTTTTATTGAAGGTATAGATAATAAAATGAACAGTTATCGTCATACATCACACTTGATATTGGATACATGGTAATGAATATACACATGTCAAGTTGTCAAAGATGGTTAAATTGCATGACTACAATAGATGGTGGAGGTAAGGTGGTCTGTGAGGTCTTAAACCCCTAGACACCCCTAATGGGAACATTCTGTATCTAGGGGTAAATAACGAAACTCTACCCTCCAGTAGTGTCGGTGAAGGTTTAGGAAGTAGCTCATACAGCTAAAGCATTATTAACAACCTGTGGTGGAATATGGAAGTAAAACAACAATAAAGAATGTAGAACTGTCAAGTATGAGTTTGTGCATAAGATAGTACATGCCTAAAGTATTCATAATATCTTGAGAGTACATATTAAGGCATATGTATTCAGAGAGCATCATATACAACTGTTTGAACGATGTGAGAACTAGAATAAAGTAGGGTAAAGTAAAAAAAAAAAAAAAAAAGGGGGTGGGAGGGGGATAGAGGAATGAGGGGAGGGGGGATGTAGAGAGCAATATGGTAGGTCTATTAATCAGGAGTGTATCAGGTAAGCTTTTTAGCGTACCATTGAGTCCAGGGGAGCCATAGATTATAGATTTTAGAGTATGATGACTTCCCCTTTGAATAGATTGATTCATAAGCGTAGTGAGAGTGGACCAATGCTATGACTTCATTCGAAGTTGGGGAGACATTAGTTTTCCAGTGTCTGGTTATGAGTAGTCTGGTTGCTAGGAGTATGTGAGTAATGATTAATCGGAGATGTGGTGGTAGTAATTCGGTATTTATATTCAGTGTAGCTAATTGTGGAGTAAGTGTAAAAGGGATATGGCATATATCTTGTATAATATGTTCTACCTCGGTCCACAGTTTTGTTAATTCTGGACATGACCATAAAACGTGGAAAAGGGTACCTCTCTGGTTACAATTCCTCCAGCAGGTGGGTGACGAGTGGGATCGAAATTTGGCCATTCTCTGTGGTGTCAGGTACCATCTTAGATGGATTTTGTTAGTTAATTCCCATAGAGAGGTGCAGCTAGTGGATTTATAGATTGACTTCAAGGCTGTTTGCCATTGTCGATCAGAGAACTGTATGTTCAAATCTATTTCCCAGTCCGTGTATGGTTTTGGATTTATGGAAGATATTTTTCCCCTGTAGTGTAGAATAGATTAGGGAAGTGCCTTTGGTAGGTGTAGAAGAAGTAGTTCCACAGTTTGAGTGGTAATTCTCCTTCTAAGTTTGGGTGTGCTGTGAGACATTGTTGAATCCTATAACAGTTGAAGAAATCTAAATTTGGTGCGTGTAATGTTGATTGGATTTGGGCAAAGGTTTTATGTAGAATCTTAGTCCTAAGGTCTACGGTGTCTGTTGTTTGAGTATCCATTTGGGTATAGTCAGGTCGGGCGATAATAGTTTGAGTGTTTGGACAGGTATTTGTAGTCGTTTGGTAGGTATTTGATACCATTTTGTGGAGTGTAGTATTTTCCAAGCCTGAACCGATGCTCGGATAGTCGGTGAGTACAAGTGAAGGTGAGGTTGAGTTATTGTGGAGCTGAATAGCCAGTCTTTGAGATTATGTCCAGGGGTCATAATGTTTTCAATGTTACCCCATAACGTGGTTGGGCGATTGGCGACCCACTCTGTCATTTGAGACAATATGGTAGCTAGGTAGTAATCTTTGATATCTACGTATCCCATTCCTCCCGCCAGTTTATGTTTGATGGCTTTAGGATGACTACATCTGGGGTTTTTACCTTGCCATATGAAGTGTTGTATAATGGATTGGAGAGATTTAAGGTATGAGGTAGTTAGTGGGATAGGAAGTGTGCGGAATATGTAAAGCAACCTAGGAAGAATGAGCATTTTGAAAGCAGCTAATCTACCAGACCACGAGAATTCAAATTTTGAAAGTTTAGTCGTTTCTGTAATCAGCATTTGTTTAGCTTCAATGTAGTTACTGTTGAAAAGATTCTTGGTAGATTTAGTAAGTGTGATTCCCAAATACGTTATACCTGTGACTGCCCATGGGTACGGGTAGAAATTCCGCAGGAGGTTGCTGGTGATAGCATCTAATCCAAGGTCTAGAATGTGGGACTTTGTTTTGTTCACCTTTTATAATAAGAAATATTACTGAATCTTTGCAATACAGATTGTATCGAAGCCAGGGAGGATATAGGGTTGGTGACCATTAGTATAACGTCATCAGCAAATACATTTATCTTATGTTCTATTGATCCAATTTTGAAGCCAGAGATGGACATGTTTGCTCTAATATGTTCGGCGAGGGGTTCCATCACTAGATTGAAAATAGGAGGTGATAGGGGGCAACCTTGGCGGGTTCCATTAGAGATTGGAAAACGGTTTAGACAGCATTTCAGATGTGTACACCTGAGCTGAAGGTTTTGAGTATAGGGCCATTATTGCAGAGAAAATGTGCCCTTGAAGGCCAAACTTTCGGAGTGTGGCTTGGAGATATGCCCAGTTAACTCTATCGAACGCCTAATCTGCATCCAGTGACAGAAGCAGAGAAGGCGTTCTGGCAGAGTCCGCATTGTGGATTATATTAATGATTCTATGGGTTGCATCAAATGTTTGCCTGCCTTTCGTGAATCCAGATTGATCCGGGTGGATCAGTGATGGCATGATGTTTACTAACCTTGTTGCTATGAGCTTAGCATAGATTTTCGTGTCAATATTGAGGAGCGAAATAGGACGGAAATTCTGTGGTGAGGTGGGGGTCCTTGCCTGGCTTCGGTAGGGTAATTATTAAGGCATTTAACATTTCCTGTGGGAGAGAAGAGGAGGAGGCAGCTTCATTACACATTTGCGATAAGAATGGTGCTAGAACAGTGCGGAATTGTTTATAATATTCCCCGGTGAGGCCATCCGGTCCAGGGGATTTGTTGGATGGGAGGGTTGCAATTACATCTAAAATTTCTAGTGGCGTGAATGGGGCATTCAGCGTTGATAATTGGTCAGGGGATACAGTGGGAAGATTAATTTTGTGTAAGAAAGTTTCTATATCTTCTATGGACGGTTGGGTAATAGTAGAGTCATCTTTCAGGTTATATAGTGTCTTGTAGTAGTGGCTAAACGCATCTGCTATAGCTTGGGGGTCCATCAGTTTTTGTTTAGTAGAGGGATGATAAAGATGGGAGATTTTAGTTTTAGTGTGGTGGCCTTTAATTCTAAGCGCCATGGCTTTCCCAGCTTTATTGCCCGTGGAATAGTAATTAGCTTTAAATTGCTTTTGAGCTCTATTATAGGATTCTAATAATAAGTTTCTAAGTTCCTGTCTGAGAAGTACCAACTGTTCTTTAAGTTTAGTGTCAGGGTGTTTCTGGTTCTGGGCTTCCGTTTTTTTAATTTGGGAAGTGAGGGTGTCAAGACGCTGTGATCTCCTCTTCTCTCTAGCTCCAATTTGGATAAGAATCCCCCTAACGAATGCCTTATGGGCATTCCAAAGTATAGTGTTGTTTGATGTGGAGCCTTGGTTTAGATCAAAGAATTCTTCCAAATGTTTACAAATGTAGGCTGAGTGTTCAGGCGATTGTAGGATCGAGGCGTTGGTTCTCCAGATTTTCGTGCGTGGGGAAGATGGTAAAGTATCAATGACGATCGATACGGGTGCCTGGTCCAACCATGTGATCGTGTCAATAGATGATTCAGAGATTTTGGGCAGAGTCCATTTGTCAACAAGAAAGTAGTCAATCCTGGTATAGGAATTGTGCCTGTGGGAGAAGAATGAGTTGTCTCGTTCTGAGGTGTGATGGCATCTCCACATGTCGTACAGATCATTGTTCCTGAGGAAATGTCCCATAGGCGAGACAAGTCTCATATTGCGGGAAGAGGTATCCAAGGAGTTGTCTGGAACAATGTTGAAATCTCTGCATATGATGAGATTTCCTTGGCGAAATTTGGTGATTGTGGGCATCAGTTTCGATAGGAATCTAATTTGTCTGGTATTGGGTGCGTACACATTGACAATAGTGTATCTGGTATTGTCCATTGTACAGTCCAGAGCCAGATATCTACCATCACTGTCAGTTAAACTGTCATGGAGTATGAAGTTGATTGAGTTTTTGATTGCTATCATAACTCCATTCTTCTTGGTGGGACCTGGGGCTTGGTAGATGTGGCTAAAATTTTTGTTGGTACAATGCGCTTCTGCAGATTTTTTAAAGTGTGTTTCTTGAACACATAAAATGTCACATTTAGACTTTTGTGCAGTGCGCCACAGAGAAGCTCTTTTCGCCGGATGATTCAATCCTTTGGCGTTGAGTGATAGGAATTTTGTCATTTTGGATTTAAGTGTAGATGTCTATAGAAGGTAAGTGTTACTCACAGTTTCGTGGATACGTTAGTCTACTCGGGAGGATCCAGGGGGTTAGGTTCACTTGTCCGGTCCTGTTGTGTGCTCTCGGGGATAAAGGATGTGGGTTAAGAAAAACCAGGAAAAGAAAAACAAAAGATATAAACTGAAACACAGAGAAAGGGGTAAACAGGAATACAGCAAAACTGACAGCAGTCAATTAAAAAAGGGACTGCTGTGTTGTTGTGGGGTGTGAGTTCGTGGAGCAATTAGCACCGAGCAAGGCATCCGGCCGGAGGCTTGATAATATGGGTCATGTGTGATCCCGCCATTCTTAATGGGGTCAATGCGTACCGCCGAAGCGGTGTTCATCAGAGGATTAGATGTTCCTCCTGCGGCTGGGTTGTGCTGGTAGAGGAGGTTCAGGGATGATTCCCCACATGTTGAGTAGTTTGAGGCCTTCTTCTATTGTGGAGATGTGATGTTTAACCCCATTTTTGGTGATTATGATCTTAGTAGGGAAACCCCATTGATAGGGAATCTTGTGATTGTTGAGCGGTTTTGTAATGGTGTGAAGTTGTCTCCTCAGTTGGCGGGTATGCTGTGAAAGGTCAGCGTACAGTTGGATATTGGCGTATGGGGCTGGAAGTTGACCGAGGTGTCTCGACTTTAGGAGGAGCTGATCTTTGGCGTGAAAAAAGTGTATCCTCATAAGGACATCTCGTGGTACTTCCGCTTGGAGGTGCGGGGGCTTGGGAAGGCGGTGGATCCGATCAATGATAGTTTCCATGGGGGTGAGATCTGGCAAGATTGTGGTAATCAATTTCCTGGCGTATGTTTTAAGGTCATGCGGCAGTACTGTTTCAGGGACTCCTGAGTTTTACATTATTGCGGCAGGACCTGTCCTCGAGGTCTGCCATTTTGGCCCTCATCCATTGCTGTTCTTCTAGTGTATGGTCATGGGCATCCACAAGGTCATTAACAGTTTCAGTCATCTGCCCCATTTGTCTTTCTACAAGGTGCATTTTCTGACCCATACAGTGCATTTGTGACGAGAATCTATTGAACATAGTGGAGATGTCATTATGAAGGGATCTTTGAAGGGAGATGAGCATCTCCTTCATGGTAGTGTCTAGTACAGGCTGGTCTGTGGTGGGAAGGCCGTGATGGGGGATGGAGAGGCTGGGATGTGATCAGATACAGGGCTCACCTCGTTTGCTGCCGAATCTGCATCCAGTCGCATCCGCGATTTAGCAGGGCTGTTGCGGGCGGAGGAAGTGAGGGATGATGGAGAGGCATCAAGGGAGTGAGGTTCTGGAGATATTTCCAGTCCATCAGCGTCCGGAAGATCTGTATAGGCCGCAGATGTTCCATGAATAACATCGCGGGCGCCATCTTGGATGTTCGGCAGTGTAAAGAAATCTGTCAGTTTTTTTAGGCTGACGATAATCTTTCCGTTTGCGGGTCGGTTCGGACATTCTGGGTTACTAGTGAGGCAATCTGGTAAGATTTGTGGGCGCTGTAGGCTATCAGAATAGCGGGGATGCTGCTTAATATTCCGGTCGGTGCAGGAGCTGTGTAATTACACGTCCATCTTGCTCAGCGGTTAGCCACGCCCCCTGTATGTGTTTTTTAAAGCTGTAGAGAGAAGAGTGCTACAGATAAACGGGTACAACTTGGGTAGGAGGATTTGTTTTATCTCTATCACTTCACCAGATATATGTAAGGGTTTTCAACCACTTTAAAGGGTAACTCTGCTTTTGTTGAATGAATAATAACTCCTTTTGAGTGAGCTACTGTATGTAAGGATTTTAACAGCTTCCCGACTGCCGTACATCTAAATCCTCGTGTCGAAGTGGTTATACCAGGATCATAGCTGTAGATCACTTTTGCAGAGCATGGAAGGGGAATTCCTGCTACTGTTTTCAGGCTCTAGAGTGCAGTCAGGGAGCCCGGGACCACTGCATCTTGCGTGGCTGTCTGCCAATGAATCTATTTTTTTTTTTTGTTTAGGGAGAGTGTAAAAAAAATAAAAGTTGTTGCGAATAAAATGTGAAAAAATGTCTTGGAGCTTTCTATCTCCCCATGCTCATGCACAAATGCAAACGCGCACATAGGTCTTGCACACACATGTAAATGGTGATCGCACAACACATGTGAGGTATCGCTACTGACGGCCGAGTGAGCGCAGTAATTCTAGTGCCAGACCTCTAAAGGTTTTTAAAGTGTCGCTTATGAATAATTGAATGTACCGTAGTTTGTCGCTAGTTCAGTGGCATGTGGAATTTTAAATTGTCAAATGTTCTGCTCAGCGTAACATCATTGTTTATATTTTACCTAAACATTTAGTATTCTATTGTGTTTGTGTGTATTAAAATTAAAGTGTATTTTTTTCCAGAAATTCGCGTTTTTATAAACCACAGCTCAAATATTGTGTGACATAAAATAAAATATATATACATACATACATACACACACACACACACACACACACACACACACACACACACACACACACACACACACACACACACACATCCCAGCCACTATTTTCTTCTCCAGGGTCTTTGCTTTCAGAAAATATATACAGCGAGGGGAAAAAAGTATTTGCTCCTCTGCTGATTTTGTACATTTGCCCACAGGCAAAGAAATGATCTATAATTATAATGGTAGGTTTATTTTAACAGTGAGAGACAGAATAACAACAAAAATATCCAGAAAACGCATTTAAAAAAAGTTATTAATTGATTTGCATTTTAATGAGTGAAATAAGTATTTGACCCCTTCACAAAACATGTCGTCTCAGTATTTTGTGACAAAACCCTTCAAACTCAGAGGTCAGACGTTTCTTGTAGTTGGCCACCAGGTTTGCAGACATCTCAGGAGGGATTTTGTCCATCTCCACTTTATAGACCCTCTCCAAGTCATTAAGGTTTTGAGGCTAAAAAGGGGGGGGGGGGGGGGAATGGGACTTTACATGAAGCACGTAGTTGCATTTGGGCAAATTGGTAAACATAAAATATTTATTAATACATATAATGCTGGCAACAATTTAAAAAAAATGGTTAAACATAATAACATTGGTATCGCATGACATTTGCATAATGAAATTCCATAGGTCACTAAAATTTCATGAATATACACATAGATATGTTGCAAAGTAATGCCTGCATGACCTATGGGCTCACTAATCCTGTGAATGTGAGTGACATAATAACATAAAAAATGTATTTAAATACGGCATCTGGTAACTCTACGTGTTATGGCTTTGAGCCACTTATCAGGAGCAAGCGCGTGTTGTATCTGTAATTAACCACTTGAGACCCGCGCTATAGCCGAAAGACGGCTGCAGCGCGGCTCTCAAGTGCCGGGTGGACGTCCTGGTTTGTTTACATCCCGCCGCGCGCCGCCGAGAAAGAGCTGTGCAGCGCGCATCACGTGATGCCGATGCGCGTGCCTGGCGGCCGGGATGTCCGCCAGGTACATGCGATCGGCTTTTACAGAGGCAGGACGTGGATCTCTGTGTGTAAACACAGAGATCCACATCCTGTCAGGGAGAGAGGAGGCCGATGCTGTGTCCCTTGTACATAGCGACACAGATCGGTCACCTCCCCCAGTCAGTCCCCTCCCCCACACAGTAAGAATCACTAATAGGGAACATATTTAACCCCTTGATCGCCCCCTAGTGTTAACCCCTTCCCTGCCAGTCACATTTATACAGTAATCAGTGCATTTTTATAGCACTGTTCGCTGTATAAATGTGAATGGTCCCAAAATAGTGTCAAAAGTGTCCGATATGTCCGCCGCAATATCGCAGGCCTGACAAAAATCGCAGATCGCCACCATTACTAGTAAAAAAAAAAATATATAATAAAAATGTCATTCTATCCCCTATTTTGTAGGCGCTATAACTTTTGCGCAAACCAATCACTATACGCTTATTGCAATTTTTTTTACCAAAAATTAAATAGAAGAATACGTATCGTCCTAAACTGAGAAAAAATATATATATTTTTTTTTAAAAAAATTGGGATATTATTATAACAAAAAGTAAAAAAATATTGTGTTTTTTTTTTTTAAATTTTCTGTCTTTTTTTTGTTTATAGCGCAAAAAATAAAAACCGCAGAGGTAATCAAATACCACCAAAAGAAAGCTCTATTTGTGGGGAAAAAATTATAAAAATATCATTTGGGTACAGTGTTGTATGACCGCGCAATTGTCATTCAAAGTGTGTCAGCGCTGAAAATTGGTCTGGGTACGAAGGGGGTTTAAGTGCCCAGTAAGGAAGTGGTTAAAGAATATAAATAATATATGAATAATCTGACATGTATCAACATGGACAAGGGTAGGGTAAAAGGAACCCCCCAAAAGGTATGTTTACTTACTGAAGAGGGTAATGGGTACGGAAGTGAAAGCTGGCAGCACCAAGGCTAAGCAGAGAGTGAAATTAGAATAAGTGAGGGAAAGTGAGGAAAGTTGCCCTCCAAGACATCTGCGAAGTAGGAAGGAGTCAAAACCAAAAAAAGTGACTCGTGAGGGCAAAGAGTATCTGGTGCTGGAGGAGGAGGACCGAGATCCAAGGTGATGCATGGGATCCAGTGTGCGAAGTGCCCTGAGTGCCAAACCCACCCGGGAGAATGCCCAAATAGGCGCCACCACAGGACAGCCCACCATCATCACGCACGTGTTGCAGAGTGAGTGGAGAAGGGGGGGTCACAGAAAGCATTACTTCTCCTCCTCCAAACATGGTGAGTTGAGTTGATGCCAAAGAGCTCGATTTTGGTCTCCTTTGACGACAACACTTTCACCCAGTTCTTCTCTGGATCATTCAGATGTTCATTAGCAAACTTCAGACGGGCCTGTACATGTGCGTTCTTGGTCAGGGGGACCTTGCGGGCGCTGCAGGATTTCAGTCCTTTACGGCGTAGTGTTACCAATTGTTTTCTTGGTGACTATGGTCCCAGATGCCTTGCGATCATTGACACGATTCTCCCGTGTAGTTCTGGGCTGATTCCTCACCGTTCTCATGATCATTGAAACTCCACGAGGTGAGATCCTGCATGGAGCCCCAGACCGAGAGAAATTGACAGTTATTTTGTGTTTCTTCCATTCGCGAATAATCGCGCCTACTGTTGTCAGCTCTTTGGTCTTGGCCAGGGGTCTCCAAACCCCGGCCCGCGGGCCACATCCGGCCCGCTAGTGTGTTTTCTCCGGCCCGCAGCTCAGACTCTACCAACATAGCATTGCCGATCTGCTGCTTTTTAAAAGCAGCTGCTGTTATCGGCAGTATGTCTGGCAGGTCCCACAAACAAATCTGCCCCGCCCCCACACCTCACATCCTTCCACGATGTGCTGAGGATTGGCCGCTGGGAGCGCCGATGTCCTAGCAACCAGTGACGTCATCAGCACGGCACCTCCCGGCTTCCTGCCCGCTGTTTGTATTAGAAATCCTTCCGCGTGTGTAGCAGCGGGCGGGAGCCGGGAGGTGCAGGAGAGCTGAAGTCTGCATAAGGTAAGAGGCAAATGGGGACACTGCTGGGGACTTTGATGCTGGGGGGACACTGCTGTGGGACTTGATGCTGGGGACACTACTGTGGAACTTGATGCTGGGGACACTACTGTGGAACTTGATGCTGGGGACACTCTGATGGGGAACTTGATGCTGGGGACACTCTGATGGGGAACTTGATGCTGGGGACACTGCTGTGGAAATTGATGCTGGGGACACTCTGATGGGGAACTTGATGCTGGGGACACTGCTGGGGAACTTGATGCTGGGGACACTGCTCTGGAAATTCATGCTGGGGACACTACTGTGGAACTTGATGCTGGGGACACTACTGTGGAACTTGATGCTGGGGACACTCTGATGGGGAACTTGAGGCTGGGGACACTCTGATGGGGAACTTGATGTTGGGGACACTGCTGTGGAAATTGATGCTGGGGACACTCTGATGGGGAACTTGATGCTGGGGACACTGCTGGGGAACTTGATGCTTGGGGACACTGCTGTGGAAATTGATGCTGGGGACACTTTGATGGGGAACTTGATGCTGGGGACACTGCTGGGGAACTTGATGCTGGGGACACTGCTGTGGAAATTGATGCTGGGGACACTCTGATGGGGAACTTGATGCTGGGGACACTCTGATGGGGAACTTGATGCTGGGGACACTCTGATGGGGAACTTGATGCTGGGGACACTACTGTGGAACTTGATGCTGGGGACACTCTGATGGGGAACTTGATGCTGGGGACACTCTGATGGGGAACTTGATGCTGGGGACACTGCTGGGGAACTTGATGCTTGGGGACACTGCTGTGGAAATTGATGCTGGGGACACTCTGATGGGGAACTTGATGCTGGGGAACTTGATGCTGGGGACACTGCTGTGGAAATTGATGCTGGGGACACTCTGATGGGGAACTTGATGCTGGGGACACTGCTGGGGAACTTGATGCTGGGGGACACTCTGATGGGGAACTTGATGCTGGGGGGACACTCTGATGGGGAACTTGATGCTGGGGGGACTCTGATGGGGAACTTGATGCTGGGGGGACACTCTGATTGGGAACTTGATTCTGGGGACACTCTGATGGGGAACTTGATGCTGGGGACACTGATGGGGAACTTGATGCTGGGGGGACACTGATGGGGAACTTGATGCTGGGGGGACACTGATGGGGAACTTGATGCTGGGGGGACACTGATGGGGAACTTGATGCTGGGGACACTGATGGGGAACTTGATGCTGGGGACACTGATGGGGAACTTGATGCTGGAGACACTCTGCTGGGGAACTTGATGCTGGGGACACTGATGGGGAACTTGATGCTGGGGGGACACTGATGGGGAACTTGATGCTGGGGGGACATTGATGCTGGGGACACTGATGGGGACATTGATGCTGGGAACACTCTGATGGTAACATTGATGCTGGAGACACTCTGATGGGGAACTTGATGCTGGGGACATTGATGCTGGGGACACTCTGATGGGGAACTTGATGCTGGGGACTCTGATGGGGAACTTGATGCTGGGGACACTGATCGGGACACTCTGCTGGTTTACTGATGATGAGGAGACTCTAATGGAGGACACAGATATGGGGGAGACTGATGGGGGACACAGAGGCACGGAACAGCTCTGATGGGGACACAGATGTGTGGAAAGGCTCTGATGGGGACACAATGTGCAAGGAGACTCTGATGGGGACAAAGACATGCGGAAAGGCTATAATGAGATTATTTACATTTTATTCATTTATTTATAATGAATACATTTTTTCGGCCCGCGAATATATGTAAAATCTACAATGTGGCCCTCGGGCTAAAAAGTTTGGAGACCCCTGGTCTTGGCCATAGTGGGGAGATTGTAATCTGATTTAATTGCGTCTGTGGACAGGTGTCTTTTATACAGGGAACAAGCTGAGATTAGGAGCACTCCATTTAAGAGCGCTCTTAATCTCAGCTCGTTGCCTATACAACACCTGGGAGCCAGAAATCTTGCTGATTGCTAGGGGATAAATACTTATTTCACTCATTAACCACTTCAGCCCCGGAAGATTTGGCTATATATATAAATTTTTAAAGCAGGTTGTTTGTTTTTTTCTTAGTTTGGCCGATATGTATTCTACATATTTTTGGTAATAAAAATCGCAATAAGCTTATATTAATTGCTAGAGGTCGAAATTAAGCCTTCATCAGCGGCACCGATGGAGGAGAAGAGAAAGAGAAAGTTTGCTACAGCACGCCGGGGAGGGGCGGGGTGGTGTTAGTGAGAGGAAGAAAGTATGATTAGCATGTCACAAGCCCGAGCCTCCGCCGCCTGATTAGTAACTCCCCCCAGCAGGTGATCGTGGCCAGCACTAGCTAGCTCCTCTTCCTTCCCTGCTGAGGCGGAGCCTGCTGGCTGCTTCTATTTTGCTTGTAATGCGATTGGCTGGTCAGCTCATCAGCGTTTATGTGCATGCACCTAGCCCTATCGGGTGCATGCAGATAGATACCCTCTATCCATGCTGCTTTCTGGTAAGTCTCAAAAATGTAATGTGTGCTGCTGTGCCCCCTGCAGACTTTAGTTAATCTCTTTAAATGGGAGTTGCATTGTGAAAATGGATGAGGATGACTCTGGGTGGATATGAGAGTTACATTGTGGAGATCTTCTTCACAATGTAACTCTCATCCTCATCCATTTTCACAATGCAACTCGATCTTCTTCATCCCCACAACGCATCCACGCCCGGCACCATCCATCCCCCTCTCCACAACGCATCCCCACCCACGCCCAGCACCATCCATCCCTCTCCACAACGCATCCCCACCCACTCCCAGCACAATCCATCCCTCTCCACAACGCATCCCCACCCACTCCCAGCACCATCCATTCCTCTCCACAACGCATCCCCACCCACACCTAGCACCATCCATCCCTCTCCACGACACATCCCCACCATCCATCCCTCTCCACAATGCATCCCCACCCACAACGCATCCCCACTCACACCCAGCACCATCAATCCCTCTCTTCAACACATCCTCACCATCCATCCCTCTCCACAACGCATCACCACCCACTCCCAGCACCATCCATCCCTCTCCACAAAGCATCCCCACCCACACCCATCCATCCCTCACCACAACACATCCCCACCATCCATCCCTCTCCACAACGCATCTCCACCCACACCCAGCACCATCAATCCCTCTCCACAACACATCCCCACCATCCATCCCTCTCCACAACGCATCCCCACTCACACCCAGCACCATCCATCCCTCTCCACAACGCATCCCCACTCGCACCCAGCACCATCCATCCCTCTCCACAACGCATCCCGAACCCACACCCAGCACCATCCATCCCTCTCCACAACGCATCCCCACTCACAGCCAGCACCATCCATTCCTCTCCACAACGCATCTCCACCCACACCCAGCACCATCAATCCCTCTCCACAACACATCCCCACCATCCATCCCTCTCCACAACGCATCCCCACTCACACCCAGCACCATCCATCCCTCTCCACAACGCATCCCCACCCACACCCAGCACCATCCATCCCTCTCCACAACGCATCCCCACCCAGCACCATCCATCCCTCTCCACAACGCATCCCCACCATCCATCCCTCTCCACAACGCATCTCCACCCACACCCAGCACCATCCATCCCTCTCCACAACGCATCCCCACCCACACCCAGCACCATCCATCCCTCTCCACAACGCATCCCCACCCACACCTAGCACCATCCATCCCTCTCCACAACACATCCCCACCATCCATCCCTCTCCACAACGCATCACCACCCACTCCCTGCACCATCCATCCCTCTCCAACGCATCCCCACCATCCATCCCTCTCCACAACGCATCCCCACCATCCATCCCTCTCCACAACGCATCCCCACTCACACCCAGCACCATCCATCCCTCTCCACAACGCATCCCCACCCACACCCAGCACCATCCATCCCTCTCCACAACACATCCCCACCCACACCCAGCACCATCCATCCCTCTCCACAATGCATCCCCAACCACACCCAGCACCATCCATCCCTCTCCACAACACATCCCCACCATCCATCCCTCTCCACAACACATCCCCACCATCCATCCCTCTCCACAATGCATCTCCACCCACACCTAGCACCACATCAATCCCTCTCTACAACACATCCCCACCATCCATCCCTCTCCACAACGCATCACCATCCATCCCACTCCACAACGCATCCCCACTCACACCCAGCACCATCCATCCCACACCCAGCACCATCAATCCCTCTCCACAACACATCCCCACCATCCATCCCTCTCCACAACGCACCCACACCCAGCACCATCCATCCCTCTCCACACTGCATCCCCGCCCACAACGCATCCCCACTCACACCCAGCACCATCCATCCCATACCCAGCACCATCAATCCCTCTCCACAACACATCCCCACCATCCATCCCTCTCCACAACACATCCCCACCCACTCCCCAGCACCATCCATCCCTCTCCACAACACATCCCCACCCACTCCCAGCACCATCCATCCCTCTCCACAACGCATCCCCACCCAGCACCATCCATCCCTCTCCACAGCGCATCCCCACTCACACCCAGCACCATCCATCCCTCTCCACAACGCATCCCCACCCACACCAAGCACCATCAATCCCTCTCCACAACACATCCCCACCATCCATCCCTCTCCAACACATCACCATCCATCCCTCTCCACAATGCATCCCCACTCACACCCAGCACCATCCATCCCTCTCCACAACGCATCCCTACCCATTCCCAGCACCATCCATCACTCTCCACAACACATCCCCACCATCCATCCCTCTCCACAACGCATCCCTACCCATTCCCAGCACCATCCATCCCTCTCCAACGCATCACCATCCATCTATCCATCCCTCTCCACAACGCATCCCCACCATCCATCCCTCTTCACAACGCATCCCCACTCACACCCAGCACCATCCATCCCTCTCCACAACACAACCCCCAACATCTCTCTCCACAATGCATCCCCACCCACACCATCCATCCCTCTCCACAATGCATCCCCACCCACACCATCCATCCCTCTCCACAACGCATCCCCACTCACACCCTTCACCATCCATCCCTCTCCACAACGCATCCCCACCCACACCCAGCACCATCCATCCCTCTCCACAACACATCCCCCCCCCACCATCCATCCCCCTCCACAAAGCATCCCCACCCACACCCAGCACCATCCATCGCTCTCCACAACACATCCCCACCATCCATCCCACTCCAACGCATCCCACCCAGCACCATTCATCCCTCTCCACAACGCATGCCCAGCACCATCCCTCTCCACAATAAATCCCCACCCACGCCCAGCACCATCCACCCCTCTCCACAATGCATCCCCACTCACACCCAGCAGATCGATTGTTGTTCATAATTAGTATGAATAACGGATCACTCTCCTCACCCCTGACAGCATGGAGATCTGTCTGTTTACATTGAAAGATCTCCGTTCTGTCTCTGTGTGGAGCAATCGCGGGTGCCCGGCGGTCATCGCATCGGCTCTGGCACATGCGCTCGCCCCCTAGTGGTCAAAAAGGCGAACCAACGTACAGCTATGACCGTTTACCCAGGAGACCCAACCTGCCGCAGTATAACTGGGGCGGCTGGTCGGGAAGGGGTTAAAATGCAAATCAAATCCATTAATAACTTTTTTGAAATGCGTTTTTCTGGATATTTTTCTTGTTGTTCTGTCTCACTGTTAAAATAAACCGACCATTAAAATTATAGACTGATCATTTCTTTGTCAGTGGGCAAACGTACAAACTCAGCAGGCGATCAAATACTTTTTTCCCCTCACTGTATAATATATTCTAATTCCTATTGCAGAGGATGCCTAAAATCTTATTTCTCTTTTCGTCCATGGACGGACACAGCTCCTTAAATCTTGACCATTGGGTTATGTTCCTGTTCTATAGGAGAGAGGACTAGGCAGAACATGTTAGATATTTAATACATGTTACTTTAACAGAGTTGAACTACCCCGCCCCGGGGGTTGTCCCTCCGGACATAACCCTCAACCCTGCAGTCAGCAGCCTCAGTTTTTTTTCTGCCTAGTAGAGGAGAAGGACGTGGCTCCCTTTTTTGGGCCCAGAGTCCTGAAGAAATTTTTACTTTTTTATTTTATTTTTTAGAATCTTCTATCAACTGCCGGCTGGGCATGACAGGCAGGATAATATAGATCCTTGTAGTCCCCCCAGTCTGGCCATCGAGCGTGAGCAGGCCTTGGCTACGTGCAGGGTCTGCCACGACAGCTACTCTGTACTGCTCGGTTGTAGGTCTGTCAAGAACGCACCAGCAGGTCCTCGCATGATTGGGTAAGTACAGTTCTTCCTGCTTCGGTGGGATGGAACAGCTGGGCATTCCTAAGGGGGTCGTTAGGGGATTCTCCTGCCCTCTCCTCTCTCCCTCTGTCACCCTTTTTCCTCCTTCCCCTTGCGGGGCTGGCTGCGACCGGGGGTTAACCTTAAGGGGGCTCCAGGTCCCGGTGGGGGGCTGTGGGGGGGTGTCCAGGCCCACTCTCTGTGGGGGGGGGGGTAGTAAAGTTCTTGAAGCCTCCGCTGCGGCCTTCTCGTCCACCTCGCTGCTTGGCGCTGTTTTTTTCATCGCCGGCGCCATTTTTCTGGGGCCTGTGCATCGCATTGAAAATCCCATTGGTGGCCATTTTGCCGTGGCGGCGCTATGATGCAGGTCTGCATTGTGGGTGGCCATTTTCTTGTGGTCCGCGCGCTTTTCTATGCGGCACCCGGCGGCCATTTTGGAGTGGGTTTTGGCTTCTAGTGCTGACTGGCTTCCTGAACGGCGCTATTCACCTCACAGGCACACGCTGTGTGCGGATGGAGAGCGGGCAGGGGCGCTGACAGTCTCTTGCTAGGCGGTGATTCCCCTGGGTAACCCCCCGGTCAGTGCAGCAAGGAGGGCGTCAGTGGACATTATGGAGTCAGAAGCTGGCGTTTTTCCCCCCAAACATTCCAGAGACAGCAACCGGTGCCCCTGCACCTGCGGTTCCCATGGACGCTTTGTCGGCAGTCCTGGAGTCATTTGTTGCCTGGGTGGAAGAGGCGTGCGAGCGTAAGGGGGGTATTAAACGCCCCCTCCCCCCGCCATCGCCTGGGGAATGTTCTGACTCAGACTCAGGCCTGGCTGTGGCTCAGGACCCTGGTTCTGGTATGTCAGAAGAGGCGGACCAGGACCTTCCCTGTGAGGAGGACCCCTCGTCTGGGTCAGCTCAAGACAGGGCACTTGTGAGTGCGCTTATCAATGCTGTGAGGGACACTCTCAAGCTGGAAGATGCAGCTGGGGCTTCCACAGCAGGGTCTGTCCCTTTTTTGAAGTATGAATTTTTTTATTAAGACATTTTTTCGAAAATGAACAGGGTTAACATAATATTACAACGTTTACAGAATGGTTATTACCTCTTTAAAGTAATTCACTTAAGTACATAGCATTAATTGGATTATACATGTAACAAAACAAATTTTAAGACAAAAAAAAAAAAAAAGTAACCTCTTATCACACTATCTCAATACCTTTTTTTTTTATTTCCTTTTTCATACCACCTTATATAACAGAGCTCCCCCTTCATTCCCTATACTTTAAATCAAAGAAAAAAAAAAACGGGGGAATTCAACAAAAATATCACCTGAGGACATATGCTATTGTTTACCAGTGCATCTGCTACTTCTCATAGCTTAGGCTCCCATATCTACTTTATGTCCCTAGAAGGGATATACCTTCTTCCGATTGAATAAACATATTCCAAAGTGTCCAAGTCTCTTTATATACCTCCTGTCTATCGGATGCTGTCAAAATCAGGTCTTCCATCCTTCTAATGTCTTCCACCTTCCTCAGCCACAATGCTGTGGTCGGAGGGGTCTGCTGGTTCCACAGTAGAGGAATGCAAGATTTAGCTGCATTTAGTAGATGACATAGGACAGATATTTTTTATAATTTTTAATTGATATGGTAGAAACATGTAATAGAAATAACACCGGATCATTCGGGATCTGAAAATCACAAAATTTCTGAGAGATAGTACAGACCGTTGTCCAAAAGGCCGTTAATTTAGGGCATGTCCAAATATATGTAACATCGTTCATCTATCTGTGCCACACCTCCAACAATGCTCTGATGTATCAGAAAATATTGTGTGAAGTTGACTGGGCGTCATATACCACCTCGTTAGTATCTTATAGTTAGTCTCCTGTATCTTAGTACAGATTGAAGATTTGTAAAAGAGACCAATCATAGATTGGATTTGTATTGCAGTAAATGTACGATGTAAGTCTTTACCCCCATTTTAATATACATGTTAACTCTGGCTGTTCTCGTGAGGAATTGAGTAACATTTATGTCTTAGAGAGGACGTGATGTAGTGGTTCTGTTCCAGAGCAGTATTCCTCAAATTTGGTCAGTTGTCTAGTATATACATGCGGGTCTGGTATGGTCTGTAAAAAGTGATGTAGCTGAGCTGCATTCCAAAATGTGAGTCGATAGGGGCCCATGGAGTTCGTCAACTCCTCTATAGTGGGCCATCTATTCCCTCTCACAAATTGTGATGCGATAATTTGCTCAGTCTCATGTAAGGTCGCAAATTGTGTCATTGAAAGACCTGGAGCGAATTTAGGATTCCCAATAATCGGAGTCAAGGGAGATGTTTTAGTCGTTTGCCCCGCATGTAGAGTAGCCTGTGAGCATTGTTTCAAGGTGTTCCCTATCAAGGGATGTAATTTCAACTCTGGTGGCACAAAATCCCAACACCACAGTGCTCTCTTTAATGGTATAGGGGATTGATGCAGTTCTATTTGTACCCATAACTTCAAATCACTATTGCGTTGCCAGTCTATTACTCCTGCTAAGGTGAACTGCTTGGTAATATCTCTGAATATCTGGAAATGCTAAACCACCAAAATGCTTTGGCAAAGTTAATAAAGTACGAGACAGATGTGGTTTCTTATGAGCCCAAACAAATCGTGTGAACATTGCCTGTACTTTTTTGAAGTAAGATATTGGTAAGATATTGGTATCTGTATTGGTAAAGCTTGAAATAGGTATAAGAATTTCGGTAGAATGCACATTTTTATTAAGCTACATCTACCAAACCACGAATGAAGGTTTGTATGCCACTTCTCTAGTAATAACCTGGATAGTTATAGAGTTATAGAGTAGAATTGCCGTATCTCCGGTTGTGATCCTCCCTCCTTCTTTGGGCAGTTTCACTGCCTTTCCTGCTTTGGCTGCAGCGGCCGCTTTGCGAGCGGTATTGGTCTTACGTTGTCTCCCTGTTTGCATGCTGCGAGATTAACTGGCGCGAGAAGTTTTCTCGACTTCTCTCTCTCCACCTCCCCTGGTCTCTCAGTCTCTTCTGGGTTGCCGCGTCTGGAGTTTCATATGGAGCTAGCATGGACTCGGGAGCTCAATCAATACACGTCGTCACCCGGCCATGTCTAGACCACACCCCGTCTGTCCCTTTTGGGTCGCACAAACCGACCCGCTCTGTTGAGGTTTTTCCTTATGTGGCTTTCTTTGACAAGTTCATAGATAAGGAATGGGAACGGCCGCAGAGGCCCTTTGCGGTCCCTCAGCGCATGGTGGTCCATTACCCATGTGAAGAGAGCCTTTTGAAAAAAATGGGCTTCTCCTCCAGTCATTGATCCCCCGGTCTCTCGGTTAAATAAAGTAACCACTATCCCGGTGGAGGGGACCCCTGCTTTTATGGATCCTACTGATAGAAGGTCCGAAGCGGTGAGCCGATCCATGTTCACCATGCTGGGGTCAGCATTGCAGCCTATATTAGCTGCTACCTTGGTGTCCCAAACACTCACTGAGTGGGCAAAAATATTGCACCAGGCTGTGGAGGAGCATCAGCTCCCTACAGAATGCGTGTCACTGGCCGAACAGTTGGTACAGGGACTTGTGTACAACTGGGATGCGACCCCTTTGATCTCCAGGGCCTCTGCATCTGCGGTGGTATTGCGCCGCCTAATATGGCTGAAATGCTGGTCCGCTGTTCCGCTGACCAAGCTTCTAAGAAAACTCTGGCAGATTTACCTTTCAAGGGTGGGAGGCTTTTTGGTGGCTCAGTGGACAACATCATTAAGGATGTCACTGGAGGAACTGCAGGCGGCGGCCTGCTCTTTCCCCACATGCAATGCGCCTGGTGAGGATGGCTTACCGATGGAAGTGTTCACTCAATACGGTGAGCAATTACTGCCAGAATTATTGAAAGTCTTTAATGCCTCGTTGGAGGTAGGTAGTCTCCCTGATTCTATGACTAGAGCAAATGTGATACTCTTACTGAAGCCGGGGAAGGACTCGGTGGACCCGGGATCCTATAGACCTATCTCATTGCTCCAGAGCGACGTGAAGATACTCGCTAAGGTCCTGGCGCTTCGGGTCAATGGGATAGTTTCCTCCATTATTCACCAAGATCAGGCTGGCTTTATGCCTCAAAAATCCACTGCTACTAACCTTAGGAGACTGTACCTGAATATGCAAATTCAAGCAGAGAATGGGGGTCGTAGGGCACTTTTGTCCCTTGATGCCAATAAAGCATTTGATAGTGTAAGCTGGAGGTACCTGTGGGCAGTGCTAGACAAGTTTGGCTTTGGGACTCAGTTTGTGGCGTGGGTTAGGTTACTTTATGCGGCCCCGCAGGCGATCATTAAGATGGCGGACAAAATGTCTCCAGCTTTTGCTCTGGGCAGGGGAACGCGACAGGGTTGCCCACTGTCCCCCCTGCTCTTTGCGATCGCTATAGAACCACTGGCAGCCCTTGTGAGGTCAAGTGAACAGATATGTGGATTTAGGTACGGCACTATACATGAAAAAATTATGTTATATGCGGATGACATGTTACTCTTTTTGGAAGATCCCAGTCTATCAGTGCCAGGGGTTATGTCCATAATAACGCAGTTTGGTCACTTTTCAGGTCTGACCATAAATTGGTCTAAGTCTGCCCTGATGATGCTGGATGAAGACCGGGAGGTGGACCTCCCGACCTCTTGTCCCATTCCGGTGGTTACTGGCTTCAAGTACTTGGGTGTGCAGATTTCACCCAAGATATCGGAATACTGCTCTCTGAATGTGTACCCCTTGCTGTCCCGTTTTCGAGATAAGATCAACACCTGGAATAACCTTAAAATGTCCCTGGCAGGTAGGGCCAATCTAATCAAAATGATTCTGATGCCCCAATTACTATACTTCCTACACAACTCACCGGTGGTCATACACCTGAAAGTTTTCAGAGTCGTGAACACTCTCTTCCGGAGGTTGTTGTGGAATGTTAGGACCCCCAGAATTAGGCTGGAGCAGTTACAGCGCTCTAAGGATAGCGGAGGGTTGGCGGTCCCCAACCCTTGGCTGTATTATGTGGCTGCCCAGCTGCAGCATTTGGTGGGCTCTATGGCTCGGGATCCGGCGGGCTCGGCGGCACAGCTGATGCTGTTTGCTTCAGGAGCTGAGACCATTCCCCTGGGCCTGGAGGCACAGATGTTTCTGAGGTCCAATAAGCAGACCCCAACTCTGGCTTTAACACAAAAGATATGGAACAAGGGTAGGCAACTCCAGGGGGTGCGGGGGTTCACAGACTTTAGCCCAATTTGGGGCAACCGCTCCTATGTTGAGCTGGCTAAGTTACATCACGGGCCCCAATGGGGTGCCCGTGGTGTGACCATGCTATCACACATATTTGAAAATGGTAGGCTGCTTTCCTTCTCTGAACTACAAACCAACTTTCAATTGCCAGCAAGTATGTGGTTCTTATACCTCCAGCTCCGGCACGCAGTAGCGGCGCGGGGAGATGCGGGGGAGTGGACTTTGTCGCCCACTCCGGTATTCCATGTACTGTACTCTGCCACTGAGACCAAGGGGATTATATCCCAATGTTATCAGATGTTACTATCTGGACACTTGAGGGCGTATCCTTGTAGGACAAGGTCTTTGTGGGAACAGGACCTTGGACAGATTACGGGTGACCAGTGGGAAGAAGCTCTACTATCCATAACCACTTGCTCCCTGAACGTGGCACAAAAAGTTTCCCAACTGTACCTGACGCTAAGAGTACACTACTCCCGGTGAAACTCCATAGAATGGGTAGACTTCCAGACCCGCTGTGTTGCCGTTGCCAGCAACACGACGGGGACCTTATACACCTTCTGTGGCGGTGTCCAAAGCTGCATAGATACTGGAGAGAGGTGGTGAGGACACTAAACTCTGTGTTCCAAATTGAGGTCCCTCTTGATCCCATGTGTTGTATATTGGGGGTGCTGGGTGTGGTGATCCCTGAGGAACTGATCAGGGTGGCAGCCTCTAGAGCGCTGTTCCAAGCTAGGAAGCTAATTTTAATGGGATGGAAATCAGCGGCACCTCCCGCCCACTCTTCGTGGATTACCCATATGGGGAATACACTCATTATGGAGAAATATATTTACCAACATCATAGGGGGTGCCAAGGCAGGTTTGAGCGGATATGGTCACGATGGCTGGACACACCGTGTCTAAGCCCAAAAGAGCTGGTGATGACCAGACTTTTGCAATGTTTGTAAGGGATATTGAAATATGTACTGTATGTATGCCTGGTATGACATGTTAAGGGTCGGGGGGGGGGGGATGGAGTAGTTTATGGAAGACCATGCTTAATCGATACATGAAAGGCAAATGTGTATATTTGTATGATGAGCAGTTGACGGAGTCGATTATATGCTTGTACATTGGAAATTGTTGTTGTTTATCTATTTGTTCAATAAACACCCTTTTGATTTAAAAAAAAAAAGGATGTCACTGGAGGTAAGAGCACACTTCTCCCTCAGTCCACTAAAGGGAAGGAGCCGCGTCTTAAGCTGGGGCCCTCCTTTCCCAAACTGAAGCGGTATTTTCGTCAGTCAGGACCTGCCGGCAGACCCTCCCAAGCGGACAAAGGTCCAGCTGGGGGACAGAAGCGTCACGAGGCGTATCCATTGCAATCCATAAAGATGTACCTCATCAAATAATACAAATTTGGAAGGGAAATTATGGTAGATCTTTAATTATAAAGATCCAACTATATGGGAAAATATTCACAAATATAAATCTTTATTTACCAAACTATGAACAAATTAAAAATGGAATAAAATCCTTTTTGGATGCAATTGATAAAGCAGAAGGAACAATAATAATAGGAGGAGATTTAAATTTCATTATGGATCCAAAAATTGATACTACAGCAAATCAATCACATAGGAATAATAGCTAACTAGAAGAATTTAAAGAATTATTGGAAAGGTATCAAATGACAGATATATGGAGGATTCAACATCAGACTGAAAGGAACTATTCATACTATTCAAATATACATAAAACCTATCATAGAATAGATTATTTTTTTAGTAATCGAACAGACCTTATGATGACTCCCTCCACAGATATTGGTAATTTTCTGTGGTCAGATCATGCCCCAATCTACATGGATCTACAGATAATATGACATACAAAATTAAGAGGAATATGGAGATTGAACGATAATCTGATCAATGATAAAAAATGCGAAGAAGATATTCGGCAAATAATAGACCTCATACAAAATCACGAAGCAGATGATACTTCAATCCCCATACAATGGGAAACATTAAAATGCATAGTACGAGGACACTTTATCAAACATGGAGCAAGATTAAAAAAAGAAAAAAAGAAAAAATAATTCACCTATTGGAAGAAATATCGATACTGGAAAAAATACATAAAGACCTGATTCAATGGAGGGAATTAAATTAAAAGATAAACAAAGAGAATTACAAACTCTGCTTGACGAACAGTCCTTGCGATTGAGGGAAAAAAATAAGGCCCAACAATATAATTATGGAAATAAAACTGGGAAAGTACTAGCTAGAACACTAAAACAACAACAACCTCTAACATCCATAGTAAAAAAAATTAAACCCACAGGGGAAATGACTTATGACCCTAAAGAAATGTTGGAAACATTCCATACATATTATACTAAACTATATAATATAAAAGGACAACAAAATAAAGAAGAAAGGAATGAAAATATAGAGGAAATACGTCATATCAACAAAACAGCCTTACCCACCTTTTCTAAGGAGATTATAGAGGAGTTGGATAAGGATATTTCAACAGAAGAGATACAGCAAGTTATATCCACTCTGGTTCTGGGCAAAAACCCGGGTCCGGATGGATATACACCGAGATTTTATAAAACATTTTAGATATAATTGTACTAATTTAAAAAAAGACATATAATACTATCTCCGCATCACAAGCATTTACATCCCAAAGTATGGAAGCACACATTACATTAATTCCAAAACCAGGAAAAGATCACACATTATGTAGCAATTACCGTCCAATCTCCCTTACTAACATAGATAAACGACTTTACTCTAAAATTATTGCCAATAGACTATCGCCAATTTTGCCTAAACATATATAAATCTAGATCAAACAGGATTTACTAAAAATAGAGAAACCAGAGACAATATAAAAAAAACATGCACATTAATGGAATATGCCCAGAGGACCGCCATCCCAGCATGTCTTTTATCATTAGATGCTGAAAAAGCGTTTGATAGAGTGGGTTGGCGGTTTATGGGAGAAACCCTAATTCAGTTAAGAATGGGACCAAAAATGTTGAATAGGATCTTGGCATTATATCAGAGCCCTAGAGCAAAAGTAAGAATTAACGGAAATTACTCAGAATATATACAGATAGCAAATGGTACTCGACAGGGTTGTCCTCTCTCCCCGTTGCTATACGTATTGGTAATGGAACATCTTACTAAAGCAATACGGGAGAATAAAAACATTCAGGGGATAAAGATTAAAAGAAATGAGTATGAGTATAAGATGGCGGTATACGCAGATGACTTATTGATATACATTACCAACCCGATTATATCAATACCAAATTTAATACAGGAACTTAAATACTTTGGTCAATTAAATACCTTTAAAATAAACTAATGAGAAATCGGAAATGTTGAATATATCATTGACAGAAAAAGTACAGACGCTTCTGCAAAAAGATTTCCCCTTTTAGATGGCAAAAGGCGGCAATTAAATATTTAGGGGTATACATTCCAACTAACCTAAATAAGTTACAAGAAATGAATTATACTATAATAATAAAATAAGTTATACAATTATTAAAAAAAATGACAAAATAATTTATTCCTGGATGGGGAGAATTAATGTAGTAAAGATGGACATACTACCTAAATTATTGTATATATTTCAAACCATACCTACGATCCCTCCAAAAAAAAATGACACAATTACGAAAAGCAACGGGAAGTTTTATTTGGGCACAAAAAACACCAAGAATGAAAAGGGAACCATTAATAAGAACAAAAAAAAAGGAGGTCTTGCACTCCTTGATTTTATTAAATATTTACAAGCAGCATCATTAATTAGGATAATTGATTGGTATCGTAATAGAGAAAATAAGCAATGGATTGAAATAGAAGAAAACATCATAGGTACACAACTTGGAGCCCTTCCATGGATAAAACCTCAGTTGCGACCAGAAAAAAAAATTAACAATTTTTGTTGTAGACACTTTAAAAATATGGGATACAATAACTAAAAAAATAGGATTTTTTTACTCACCGTAAAATCCTTTTCTCGGAGTCCATGGACCGACACAGCTTCTCTATTGACATAGTGGGTATTATCCGTTAATTAGGAGTGACTAGGCAAAAAACTTGTAAAAAGTGTTGCATCACACCACCTACAGTACCGCCCAGGGGGCGGACCCTCTGGGTATATCCCCTCAGTCTGCATCTCGCAGATCAGTTTGTCAAAAAGCAGTACAAACTTAAAAGGAGGGGTGGGTGCTGTGTCGGTCCATGGACTCAGGATTTTTTACTCACCGTAAAATCCTTTTTCTCTGAGTCCATGGACCGACTCAGCACCCACCCCTCCTTTTAAGTTTGTACTGCTTTTTGACGAACTGATCTGCGAGATGCAGACTGAGGGGATATACCCAGAGGGTCCGCCCCCTGGGCGGTACTGTAGAAGGTGTGATGCAACACTTTTTACAAGTTTTTTGCCTAGTCACTCCTAATTAACGGATAATACCCACTATGTCAATAGAGAAGCTGTGTCGGTCCATAGACTCCGAGAAAAGGATTTTACGGTGAGTAAAAAAATCCTATTTACTCTTTCGTCCATGGACCGACACAGCTTCTCTATTGACATAGTGGGACGTCCCAAAGCAGTGTCAGAGAAAAAAACGAGGGGTGGTAACAGCATAAAAATAAACTTCACCCCAAACACAAAACGGCACTCCTCCAACGGAGAAGTTGCAACTCTAAACGGCCGCCTGCAAAACTTTGCGGCCGAAAGAGGCATCCGAAGATGCACCTACATCAACTTTGTAGAATTTTGTGAAAGTGTGAGCGGACGACCAAGTCGCCGCTTTACATAATTGGGAAACAGACGCTTGATGTCGGAAAGCCCAAGAGGCACCTATTGCCCTGGTCGAATGCGCCGTGACCGGCAAGGGGGGCGCTTGACCCTTTTTAAGGCGTAAGCCTGGATTACTATCTGTCAGATCCACCTAGATATGGTGGCCGACGAGACTGCTTGGCCCTTCTTGGGACCAGCCACCGAAACAAACAGTGAGTCTGACTTCCGGAACAGGGAAGTAGCAGATAGGTATACTCTCAAAGCTCAGACAACGTCCAAGGAATGCAACGCCGACTCCTTAGGATTCGACGGATGAGGACACAAGGATGGAAGTACAATGACTTTGTTGCGATGAAAAGCCGAAACGACTTTCGGAAGAAAGGAAGTCTGCGGTCACAGCACCACCTTATCCTTGTGGAAAATCAAATGGGGAGCCTTGCAGGACAAGGCTGCCAGCTCAGAGACTCGTCTGACGTAACTGCCACCAAAAAGACCGCTTTCTGAGAAAGTGTCAACAGGGGAATATCTCTAATATTCTCAAACGGTGCCTTCTGAAGCACAGAGAGGACCAGGTTCAAGTCCCACGGAGGTAGCGGGGGATGGAACGGAGGAGCCACATGGCGAACTCCCTGCACAAATGTACTCACGAGAGAGTGAGCCGCCAGGGGTCGCTGAAAAAAGACAGCCAGGGCTGATATCTGTCTCTTAATCGTACTTAAGGCAAGCCTTTGGTCCACCCCATGCTGTAAAAACAGCAGGATTCTGGAAACCAAATAAGTACGCGGATGCCATTTCATTTCCTCACACATGGAGATGTAGGCCTTCCAAGTGCGGTGATAAACCTTCCCAGAGGACGGTTTCCGAGCACTTCTCATAGTAGAGATTACTGAATCTGATAGGCCCCGGTCTCTCAGTACCTGGTTCTCAAGAGCCATGCCGTTAAAGCCAGTGACCGTAAAGCAGGAAGGAGTATGGGACCTTGCGATAGCAGGTTCTTCCGTAGTGGTAGGCGCCAGGGGACCTCTGCTACCAGACGTACTAGATCGGCGTACCACGGATTCTGAGGCCAATCTGGAGCGATTAGGATCATTGGAATTCCCTCTGCCTCCACTCTGCGGAGCAGAAGAGGAAGAAGCCTTAAGGGAGGGAAGGCATAGATTAGCCGATACTGACCCGACGATGCCACCAACGCGTCCGTTGCGTCTGCCCATGGGTCTCTTGACCGGGCCACAAACCTCCAATACCTTCCGATTGAGTCGGGAAGCCAGAAGATCTACGTCTGGTGTGCCCCATCTTTGGCAGAGGAGTTGGAACACCTCCGGGTGTAAGGACCATTCTCCCTGGTCCAGCATCTGGCGGCTCAGGTAGTCCGCCTGCCAGTTTTCCACACCCGGAATGTACACAGCCGACAGTGCCGGTACGCTCCTCTCTGCCCACTTCAGGATGCGAGCGACCTCCAATGCTGCAGCTGAGCTTCTTGTTCCTCCTTGATGATTGACATATGCCACTGCTGTGGCGTTATCTGACTGAATCCTGACTGGCCGCCCTTGTAGCCTCTGAGACCATCTGAAGAGGCACAGCCAGGTTGCCTGGATCTCCAGGACATTGATCGGCAGGCGGGATTCCTCTGGGGTCCAGCGACCTTGTGCCGACTGAACACCCCACTCTTCCCCCCCCCCAACCTGTAAAGCTGGCGTCCGTCGTGATCACTATCCAGTAAACCGGAAGAAATTACTTCCCAGCCAAAAGAGCCGGTTCTGTCAGCCACCATACAAGGGATCTCCTGATTAGGTGGCTCACTCGGATTTGATAACTCAGAGCTGATGGACATCTGTTCCATCTGGACAGAACTTCCTTCTGTAATACTCGAGTGTGGTATTGAGCATATGGGACCGCCTCGAAGGAGGCTACCATGAGGCCTAACACTCGCATGCAAAAACGGAGTGACGACCAATTCCTGGAAGTCAGCTGCTGTACTGCAGCCCGAAGGGTCTGCAACTTCTCCACAGGGAGGAATACCTTTGCCTCGGAGGAATCCAGAATCAACCCCCCAGGTACACTAGGCGTTGAGTGGGCACCAATACTGACTTTTGCGTGTTTAGTATCCAACCACAGTCTCGAAGAGTCTGACAGGTAATGGATACGCTTACCTCTAATTCTGAGCTTGATGGGGCTTGAAGGTCGTCCAAGTAGCCCATGATGGCGATACCACGCTGTCTTAGAAGTGCCAGAATCGGAGCGAACACCCTGGTGAACGTCCTGGGTGCTGAAGCAAGGCCAAACGGGAGGGCCACAAACTGATAGTGGTTCTTCCCGATTGCAAATCGCAGAAACCTCTGGTGTCTGGAGTATATGGGGACAAGCAGGTATGCGTCCTTGATGTCCAAGGAGGCCAGAAAGTCCCCCGGATGGAGCGTCGTGACTACAGATCGAACCGACTCCATCTGAAATCTTTGTACCTTCACAAAGCAATTGAGGGCCCTGAGATCCAAGATTGGATGAACCCCATCCTCCTTTGGCACAATGAACAGATTTGAGTAAAAATCCTGACCCTGTTCCTGTTCTGGAACTGGAATAGCTACCCCACGTTCCAGCAGACCCTGTACCGCCCCATACAGGGCGTCCCGATGGGTCGGTAGTAGCTGGAGATTGGAGGTGACGAATCTGTCAGGTGGACAAGAGAGAAATTCTATCTTGTAGCCTGAGGAGATTACTTCGCAAACCCACTTGTCGGAGACTAGAGCTGTCCACTGAGTCGCGAATTTGCGAAGACGTCCCCCCACCCGAGAGCTGGGTGGGGGCGGACCTTCATGCGGACGCAGATTTGTCCGCAGGCTTGTTTGGTCTGCGGGACCAAGGACGCTTTTGTCCTTGGGCAGGCGCCTTGCCGGCCTGGGGTCTTTTTCCCTGTCGCCCTAGGGGGACGAAAAAAAACGCTTGCGTGCAGTAAAGGAGGGCCCTTGCCCTAGGCGTGGCCCCTTACCCTTGCTAGTTTGAGGAAGCAAAGTGCTTTTACCTCCTGTGGCATCCTTGATGTCATCCAGAGAGGCCCCAAAAAGTCTGTCGCCCTTAAAAGGCAGATCCAACAGGGCTTTCTTGGAAGTCTGGTCCGCAGACCAGCCCTTTAGCCAGATCAGGCGGCGTATTGCTACTGCATAAACCAAAGCTTTTGACAGCAGGGGAATAGTATCCATGTCTGACTCGCATACAAACTTAAGGCCCTGGACCAACTGGTCGGCCAAAGTTATCTCATCAGGAGGAGAATCTCACTCCTTTTATCCCCTGGAGTAGCAATTTTGCCCATTCAGTAAGTGTCTGAGACACTAGGGCCCCCACCAATGCCCGGGCGTACTGCCGAGCCTACCACTGAGAATAGGTAGCAAGCGAGTGCTTCAGCCTTCTTATCCACAGGGTCCTTGAAAACAGGAGCCCCTTCTACTGGAATTGTGGTAGCTCTATTAAGTCTGGACACCGGAGGGTCCACTATAGGGGGAGAGGTCCATTTCTTCAAAAAACTCTCTTCAAAGGGGTACCGTACCGCAAACCTCTTTGGGGCTGTAAAGACCCTCATTGGGTTCTCCCATTCCTTGTATAAGAGTTTATCAAAATAAGACACACAAGGGAACACCTTAGCAGTGCGGGCAGGTTTACGAAACCCAAAGGGGACCGGAGTCTCTGCTGCTTCTGCAGTATTTTCCAACTTTAGCGTATCCCGCACTGCAGTAATAAGGTCAGATACCAAAGCCGTCTCGCGTACTGACCTGGACTTGGAGTCCTCCTCACTGTCCGTACGGTCACGGTCTGCAGTCTCTGATGCGTCCGAATCTGGGCCATGAGCCGTAGCTGGACCTGGTTCTGTCTCAGAAATATCCGCAGAAGATTGCAGGGGACGGGGCGTTTACTACCCCCTGTATTCCCGTGTGCTGCTTCCACCCTGGCAGCAAACGTCTCTAGGATTGCCGACATAGCGTCCATAGACACCTCAGGGGCACCAGTTGCTAAATCTGGTGTTTCAGGGCATAAGACATCTGTCTCAGATGCCATGCTGACCACGCGCTGACACCCACAGGGCTCTAGGCAAGATATCAATAGGCCATCCTCCTGTGCTGCAGAGATGCTGGGTCACCCAGAGGACTCACCACCCTTGGATTGGTACCGCTATGCTGCCGTGTGCTGCGCCTGTGATGCTTTCCCACCGCTGCTGTGTCAGTCTGCTTCTTTTATCAGCGCTTCCTGTGTGAATTTCTGGGGCCAGTGTAATGCACCCTAGAGGCCGGAGACTCTCGCAAAATGGCCGCCAAACAGCTGTATGGAAGATAATGTGGGCTCCAAGTTAATGGCCGCCAAGCCGAAGATGGAGGCCAAAGCAGCCGTAGACCACAAAAGATGGCCGCCGTACGGCGGTATACACATACAGCGTGAATCATAACAAACATGGCCGCTGATCAGTCGATAGAGGCCAGTGGGTGTGAACTACAAGAAAATAGCGCAGAGCGGTGATGTATAACTATAGACGCGAAACTACAGGAAAATGGCCGCCGGGTAGTCACTAGAGGCCGAAGCAGGCATGGACCACCGCAAAATGGCCGCCGACAGCATGGAGGGGGAAGAAGCGCGCGCACACACACAGGTAAGCAGAAATTACATTTTTTAAATGTAAGTTACAGCCAGCCCCGCTCCAGTGGAACCCCCTAGGTGACCCCCAGCACCCTTAGCTAGAAGCTCAGGGAGGAGGGAAGGGGAAGGAGAGAGGGAAGAAAGGGGCCACATCCACTTACTTGGTTTCTCCAGCCAAATCACCCAGCCGAAGCAGGGGAGTTTACTTGCCTATCCAGCATGTATCATGCTGGAAGACATTCCAAACAGATCATCGTCCGCGCACGGAAGGTGACTGTTGGCCAGGCATGCTGTGATTGGACCCAAGGGGACGATCATATGTATGCCCTGGAGCGCGACGCTCACCGGACAGGCTGCTGCGACTCGGCCGTGAGGTAAGCCGAAGCTGAGCGGTCCGATGCAAGCCTTGGAGCGTAATGCTCACCGGCCAGGCTGCTGCGACTCGGCCGTAAGGTCAGCCGAAGCTGAGCAGTCCGATGCAAGCCCTGGAGCGTAGGCTCACCGGGCTTGACGGGTATGTCGTGGAAAACCCAGCGCGTAGCTAGGGTCGGCACACGCTCGTTGGCCGAAACTGGGGAGACTACAAGGATCGAGGATCCAGCCTGTCACCCATCGGCAGTTGATCGCAGGAAACATAAAAACTTAGAAAAAAATCTTTTTCTCCGGACCGATGGGCCCGAAGGGAGCCATGTCCTACTCCTTGCTATACAGAAAAAAACTGATCTGCGAGATGCAGACTGAGGGGATATACCCAGAGGTACTGTAGAAGGTGTGATGCAACACTTTTTACAAGTTTTCTGCCTAGTCACTCCTAATTAATGGATAATACCCACTATGTCAATAGAGAAGCTGTGTCGGTCCATGGACGAATGAGTAAGGGGAATATCCACGATGATGGGTCCAATGACAATGCCAATCCGGAATTCCCTCCAGCACAAAAAGTTAAGAAATTATTGAAATGGAACAGCTTAGAGACCAGTAGAGTAGTAAAAGTCCTGGAGGAGGGAAAACTACCTAAACTACAAGATATGGAAATAGAATATAAAGATAAGTGGATCCAATATCGCCAACTAAAAACATATATAGAATCTAAAATACAATTAATAGCATTAAACAGACCCTTAACAGATTTTGAATATTTACTAATAGAAGATCAAGAAAGGAAACAAAACCTCTCAATCTATAAATTACTACTTCCCTCTGGTCCAATTAATGAATTGACATACATGAGAAAATGGGAGGAGGCGATAGAAGTACCAATATCTCTTATAGAATGGGAAAAGGCAATTTCAATAATACATAAAACATCCATAGCTACGAAACATCAAGAAAGAAACTACAAAATACCGATGAGGTGGTATTGGAATCCAGTAGCTTTGAACAAAATAAATAAAGAGAATACGGAACTGTGCTGGAGATGCGTGAAAGATAGGGGAACAATGGTACATATCTGGTATGGATGTGGGCGGCTAAGCGGTTTCTGGAATAAAATACTTAAAATCTATCAAAAAGTGTCAGGAGTAGAGATGCAGCTAAATATAAAAGATATAATATTATAACATCAAGATTAATAAAAACTACAAAAATAGATATTTTTCATCATATGATAACAGCAGCCAGAACAATAATAGCTCGGAAATGGAAAAAGATAAAAACCCTCACAATAATAGAATGGATATGCGAAATGAACGAAATACAATAATATGGGAAAAAATTAAGGATGGAAGGATATACAAAAAATCTATTTACAAAAATGTGGCGTGTGTGTGTGTGTGTGTGTGTGTGTGTGTGTGTGTTTTTTTTTTTGAGGATGAATGGTGTAATGAATGTTACATAAGGATAATCAGTTTTAAGGGATCCTAAGAACTGGTCAGGGGAAGAAACAGAAAAAGAAAAGGGACATTGGTTCCCAAAATAAGAGATATGACACTAAACCAGTTGAAATGGATAATGTATTTAAATGTTTAACTATTGTATGTTTTTTGTATTGTACAAATTTTGATAAAACTAATAAAAAGATATTATTAAAAAAAAGAAGCGTCCCTGGGTGCGCAAGCCCAACAAGCGAGCAAACAAGGCTGCTACCGCATGAAGTTTTGCCCCCGCCCGACTCCAGGGAGGGGGGGCAGCTTTGCGGGTTTGCAGCTTGGTGGACCTCCCTGCTCTCTGACCAGTGGGTCTGCAAGGTGGTCACCTCGGGGTACAAGATAGAGTTCCTTTCTTGTCCACCAAACAGATTTTTTCCCTCAAATCTGCCTCTCCTTCCGGCTCGTCGGGCTGCCCTCCAGGGGGCAGTGCAAGACTTGTTGATGTGCGGGGTGATTATACCCGTACCAACACGGGACAGGTTTCAGCGTTTCTACTCGAATCGGTTTGTGGTCCCAAAGAAGGACGGAGTCCGTCCAATCTTGGACCTCAAGGCCCTCAATGCCTTTATAAAGATTCCGGATGGAATCGATTCGCTCGGTGGTTGCTGCGCTCCATCCGGGGGACTTTCTGGCATCCTTGGATATCAAGGACGCATTCTTGCATGTCCCCATCAGTGTCAGGCATCATAGGTTCCTGCGCTTTGCGATCGGCGAAGACCACTATCAATTTGTGGCTCTTCCCTTTTGGCCTAGCATCGGCACCAAGAGTTTTCACCAAGGTGCTCGCCCCGATTCTAGCTTTGCTGAGACAGCGCGGCATTGCTATCGTAGGCTACTTGGACGATCTTTTTCTGAGAGCTGCTTCAAGCTCAGAATTGGAGGAGGTCGTGTCTATAGCCAGTCAGACCCTCCGGGAGTGTGGTTGGATACTGAACCTCCAGAAGTCCGGTGGTAGTACCGACCCAGCGCCCTAGAGTACCTGGGGTTGATTCTGGACTCCTCGGAGAAGTTGCAGACACTCCAGACTGCGGTGAGGTTATTGACATCCCGCAAATGGCCGTCTCTCCGTTTTTTGCATGCGAGTCCTGGGCCTCATGGTAGCCTCCTTCGAGGCAGTACCATATGCCCAATTCCATACTCGGGTCTTGCAAAGGAAGATTCTCTCCAAATGGAACAAATCTCTGTTGTCTCCGGATCGTCGGATTCAGATAAGTCCTCTTGTCAGGTCCTCTCTGAGTTGGTGGCTGAGATCCCCGGCTCTTTGGTCCGGGAAGTCGTTCCTCCCCTCTCATTGGACTGTGATCACGACGGATTCCAGTCTGACCGGTTGGGGGGCGGAGTCTGGGGGGTTCAGGCGGCCCAGGGCCGCTGGACTCCGACCCAATCCCAACTGCCGATCAATGTTCTGGAACTCCGGGTGATCAGACTGTGCCTGTCCAGGTGGTCTCAGAGACTAAGAGGGCATCCAGTCAGGATCCAGTTAGACAACGCCACGGCTGTGCCATACATCAACCATCAAGGAGTAACAAGAAGCTCGGCTGCAGCATCTGAGGTCGCTCACATCTTACGGTGGGCGGAAAGGACCGTGCCAGCCCTATTGGCAGTTTACATTCCGGGCGTGGGAAACTGGCAGGCGGACTATCTGAGTCACCAGATGCAGGACCACGGGGAATGGTCGTTACATCCAGAGGTTTTTCAACTCCTTTGCCGGAGATGGGGCACACAAGACGTGGATCTCCTGGCTTCTCGACTCAATCGCAAAATGTCGAGGATCGTGGCCAGGTCCAGAGATCCCTGGGCAGACACGTCAGAAGCGTCGGTGGCCCCGTGGGGTCAGTATCGGCTAATTTATGCCTTTCCCCCACTGAAGTTGCTTCCTCGTCTACCCCGCAGAGTAGAGACCGAGGGAATTCCGGTGATTCTATTCACCCCAGATTGGCCTAGACGTCCCTGGTACGCCGACCTCGTGCGGCTGGTGGCAGATGTGCCCTGGCGACTGCCAATGAGGGAGGACCTTCTCTCGCAAGGTCCCATTCTTCATCCTGCTTTCCAGTCGCTGGCTTTAACGGGATGGCTATTGAAAGCCAGGTACTAAGGGACCGAGGCCTGTCAGATTCTGTCATTTCGACCATGTTGAGGGCATGGAAATCTTCTTCTAGGAAGATCTACCATCGCACATGGAGAGCCTACATCTCTGTGTGAGGAGATGGAATGGCGTCCACGGACTTATTCGTTTTTCAGGATCCTGCTGTTTTTATAGCGCGGAGTAGATCAGAAACTTGCCTTAAGCACCATTAAGGGGCAGATTTCAGCTTTGGCTGTTTTCTTTCAGCGACCCCTGGAGGCTCATTCACTGGTGCGTACGTTTGTGCAAGGGGTCCGACATGTGGCTCCTCCGGTGCGACCACCACTACCTCCGTGGGATTTGAATTTGGTGCTCTCGGCGCTTCAGAAACCTCCTTTTGAGAACCTCAGGGAAATTTCTCTTGACGCTCTCTCTCAGAAGGTGGCCTTCCTGGTAGCCATCACATCTGTCAGGAGGGTTTCTGAATTGGCGGCCTTGTTTTGCAAGTCCCCATATTTGGTCCTCCATAAGGATAAAGCGGTGCTACGCCCGCAGCCTTCCTTCCTTCCGAAGGTGGTTTCGGCCTTTCACCTGAATGAGGACATTGTACTTCCATCCTTGTGTCCTTGGCCCTCACATTCCAAGTAGGTTGCGCTGCATTCTTTAGACGTGGTACGTGCCTTGCGGGTGTACTTGTCTGCTACGGCTCCGTTAGGGAGGTCTGACTCACTGTTTGTGTCGGTATCTGGTCCGCAGAAGGGCTTGGCGGTCTCGTCGGCCACCATTTCTCGGTGGACCGTCATCCAGGCCTATGCCCTTAAGGGCGGGCGCCTCCCTTTCCTTTCACGGCGCATTCGACCAGGGCTATTGGTGTCTCTTTGGCTTTCCGTCATCAAGCGCCTGTATCACAGGTGTGTAAGGTGGCGACCTGGTCGTCCGTTCACACTTTTTCAAAGTTTTACAAGGTTGATGTGAGTGCATCTTCGGATGCTAGCTTCGGCCGCAAAGTTTTGCAGGCGGCTGTTTGAGGTTGCAACTCCTCCGTTGAGGAGCTCTGCTTGTTTGGGGTTTAATATGTTTGTTTTTTTGATTGCTGTGCCCACCCCTCGTTTTTTGACACTGCTTTGGGACATCCCAATGGTCAAGATTTAAGGAGCTGTGTCCGTCCATGGACGGCAGAGAAAAGGATTTTACAGTGAGTACAAAAAATCCTATTTTGTATCTCAGTGCAAACTTCTGGAAAAATCAGTGAGCCAATCACACAAGCAGAAAATGACATTTCTAGGGAAGTTCTGTACACAAGCGAAGTACAGTAGACCTCTAGGTTGGCATAAAATAAAAACAGCTGCAGGTTGTAAACTAAAGGTAATGTTTATTAACATTCAATTACAATATGGTCTGTGTAGCAATTGTATATGCCATATATTATTTTTTTTGTTCATTTGCTATAGTTTTTTTTTTTTACAAAAGTGGAGTTACCCTTTAAGAATGTTTTCAAATAGAGTGGCCATTTTTTTTTTATATGGTTCTCTTTTTTTTGTTTTTTTATTCAGATTTTTCTCAGTGTATACCCCCGGAGGGTACACACTATGAGAAAATTTCCAAAGGGACAAACTTTTTTTTCTTCCATGAACAGAATGAACGATTTTTCATTTTAACTTGTACCATTTTCGTGCAATAAAAATCTGAAACGAAAGACTGCACATGATCAGAAACAATGAACATCAAAATAAGCCTTTTGTCGTACATAATTTTTTTCCTCAGTTCCAACTTGATGTTTAACATCGGACTGTTCACTCGATTTTCTCATAGTGTGTACCAGCCTTAGGTCTTAAGCGATCTCTCATTGCGCTTCAATAGAAGTACTGTCTTTTTCCAAAAAATATTGAATACTCTACCTGTCTGCAACCTTATGCTGCTCAGCTCTCATTGAGTCCTGCACGGAAATAGTGTGGACAATTGGTTTACATTTTTTCAATGGCATTTGGAAGGATTTATTGCATGCCCCCTCATAAAAATGTAGCAAATATTCATGTCATCCTGGTGACATCATGGTGATTGTGAGAATTATCATTATATTGCTTTAATAAAAGTCGATTTTAAAATGATTAAATTCTAGTTATGAGAATACATCTACCACAATATATCCAAAGATGGTCCCCTTTAGGAAAGCTTTGGACCAAGCTAGAAGGTTTATAGGTATTATTTTGGCCATTCATGCTAGTTGGGAAAACAGAGGTAAAAGATCGGGCATGCGTCTCTCCCTTGACTTCCAAAAGGCCATTGACTCTATGGCCTCATGCACACTGGACGTTTGGTCATCTCTTCTAGATGCCTTTCCTCCTGGCAGCAGCATTTTGGGCGGAAAAAAAAAAGCTTGACTCTTGTAAACGCGTGTAACACATTTAGGTGCGTCCAGAGATTGGACATTGATTAATTTCATTGGTCAAAATAATAATTTATTCTGGCTTTTAAAATTAACGGTCAAGTGTTAAACCCGTTGCCACGTGTTTACATATAATATTTGTTTTTTTCTGTCAAAATGCTGCTGCTTATAGATGCCCTGGCAGTGTTTTTTTTTTTTTTCTGCCTCTAAACACGCCACCTTTTTAAACACTTCTAAATGCCTATGTGTGCATGGTTACTTAGGCCAACATGCAGGGGCATTTAGAAGCAGAGATAAAAATCCTAGACGCCCCTAACAGCAATGTTAAAAGTGCCTAATATGCATGAGGTCAATATCTTTAGAAAACTATTTTATTTTTTATTTTTTTCAGACCCTGAAGAAATAATGGGTTTCAGACCAAACTTTCAAACTATATTAATGCCTTTTATATCATGAACCCATGGTGTCTCTGACAGTCAAGGGTTACAAGTCTCAGTGTTTTCACATATTTGGCAGCACAGAATGGCCCCAATTAAGATGGGTTGTCCATTGTCCCCGATTTCTGTTCATTTTAGCACTGGGACACCTTGACGATAAAGAATAGAGAAAACTCAAATATTAGAGGCATTATGTGTTGGGGACAGTATCATTAATGTGTGTTCTTTGCAGATAACATTATCATGTTAATCTCCTCCCTATAATTACTATCCCATATTTACTTAAAAGAGAAGTGTTTTTTTCTTTTTTCTTCTTTCTTCTTTTTTTTTTTGAGATTCATACTTACCTAGGAGGATGCAGCATCAGACAGATGCTGCAGCTGTCCCCCGGCATCTCTACACTGAGAACCAAGCCACGAACACTGTGGATGGTTCGGTTCTCTCACCTCCCCAAGCGGAGAGCTGCTGACTGTCAGTCAGCATATCTCCTCTCTGCTCCTCCGCACTCACTGGAGTGCTGAGCTGTGGAGGGGCGGGGAGCGGCCATCTCAGAGGACTTTAGACCGCTCTCCACTAAAAACGGGTCACAGGAGTGCAAAACGAATTGCACTCCGTAGGAGAAGCCCAACCTAAAAAGCTCAGGCTGGACTTCTCCTTTTTTTAATGTTTTACTTCACAACAATTTTCTATAATCTCAGGCCTTAAAGTTAATCGGTCCTATTCCTGAGCACTAAACATATCTTTAGACAATCAGACCCTTCTCAAAGTGGTTCTAGAAGCAGGGCGTTTTTTCATTGCTTGCATTAAGGTAAAAAATATCCCAGTAGTTGTATCGCCCTCTTAACCCCCCCCTCCCCCCTTTATACTTATCTAAATTATATCTCGATCCAGCACTGTGCTCGAGTGAATCAGCACTGCTTTCTGTTTCTATCCTCACAGGATTCAGTGAGAGCAGTGGGAGCCCTCGGCTCCTGCTGCTGTCAATCAAATCCTGTAAGGAATCACCGGGGCCAAACCGTGCTGTTTCAAAATATATATGTATGTGTAGATAGATAAAAATATATCTATCTCTCTCAATTTCTCTTACCGTCCATGGACTGACACAGCATCTTCAATCTTCACAAAGTGGGTTATGTTCCTGCTCATAGGAGAAGACTAGGCAGAATGTTAATGTTTTAACATACATTCCTGAACGACGGTCCCTCTGGACATAACCCTCCTCCCTGCAGCCAGCTGCCACAGTTTTTTTTCTGCCTAGCAGAGGAGAGGACGTGGTTCTCTTCTGAGCCTGTCTCCTGAATATTTATTTTTATTTTTATTCTTTTTTAATTGTTATTTTATTTTTGAGATTCTTCCATCAACAGTCGGCTGGGCAACAGGTTGGGTAGTTGCTATCCTCGTAGTCTTCCCAGTCCGACAATCGAGCGTGCTGATCCCCGCTCTGTGTGAGATCAGCCCACGACATACCCCACGGCTCCAGGGGTGGCCGGTGAGCTATTTTGCTCCAGGGTCCACACATGACTGAACAGTTCTGCTGTATCTTTCACAGTGGACCGGGTCGACAGCTACTCAGTACTGCACTGTGATAGACCTGTCAGGAACCCACCAGTGGGTCCTCGCTGGACGGGTAAGTACTGGTTCCCCTGCCTCAGCAGGTGAGTACATACTGTGTGTTCCTATGGTAGGGGGGTTTCCCTGTCTCCCCCTTGAATCTGCTACTCTCTGACATTACTCTGTCGTGCGCTGACTGGGGGTGCCTGGGGGTCACTCTGCCCGGTGGGGGCTCGTGGGGGTCTGCATTATGTGTGGGAATGCTGTCTGTGTCAGCCTGGGCCTTGTGTTTTTGCTTGCGCCGTCTGCGCCATTTTTACTATGTTTTTCTATTACTATTGAAAATTGCATTGGTGGCCATTTTGCCGTGGACACGCTGTGGCACACTTTTTTTTTAATAATTTGTTGAAATTGCGCACTTTTCTGGTGCTAGTTTGGCCTCTACTGTTAAGAACGGCGCGATTCTCCTCAGTCTTCTTACTGTTCACTCTCGCTGGGAGCAGGACACAGGCAGCGTAACCGCGCGGTCCTAGCTGTGTTGGTGAGTCCCCTGGGTAACCCCCCACAGTCAGTGCAGCTGGAGGGTGGACTTTTTTTCTCATATTTTGACAAAGTCTCAGAGGGTGCTGTGTTATCATGGAGTCAGTGTCACCTGCTTCCCCCTTCATGTCAGAGGCAACAGGCAGTGCTACTGCACCTGCGGTCCCTAGGGACCAGTTGTCGGCAGTCCTGGACTAATTTGTTGCCAGGATGGAAGCGGCGTGCGAGCGCAGGGGGCTAAAAAGCGCCCTCTCCCCTCACCATCTCAAGGGGAATGCTCTGATTCAGATATGGGCATTGCTGCGGCATAGGACCCTAGCTCAAAATTTTTGCATATTTTTTGACCAGGACATTCCTTGTGAGGAAAACTCCTTATCTGGGTCCGTACATGACAGGACGCTTGTTAGTGAACTCATTGATGCTGTGAGGGACACTCAAGCTGGATGCTGCGGCTGAGGAACCTCTGGTGGAGGCAGTCTCCTTTGGTTAATTTAAAGCTAATCCTACTAAAAAGGTTTTTCCCTTTTACACCTTTCTTGGACAAATTCATAGACCAGGTTTGGGACAAACCGCAAAAGACATTTGCGGTCTCGCAGCGGCTGGCGGTTAGGTACCCCTTTTGAGGAGAGCCTGATTAAAAAATAAAAATAAAAAAATGGGCCTCACCTCCGGTTGTCGACCCCCCCCCCCCCCCGGTTGAATGAATAAAGCCACGACTCTTCCGGTTGAGGGGACTCCTGCCTTTAAGGACCCCACTGATAGGTCGGAAGTGGTGAGCAGAGCCATGTTCACCATGCTGGGATCCGCGCTACATCCCATTGTAGCGGCGACCCTGGTGTCTCGGACACTCACGGCATGGGCTAAGATTTTGCACTAGACTGTGCAGGAGCATAATCTTCATCCGTATTGCATTGCACTGGCCGACCAAATGGTGCAGGGCCTGGTGTGCGATGCCACTACGGACGCTGCCCCCTTAATTTCTAGGGCCTCAGTGTCTGCGGTGGTATTGCGTCGCCTTATCTGGTTGAAATGCTGGTCTGCTGACCTGGCCTCTAAGAAGCTCCTGACGGATTTACCTTTTTAAGGGCGGAAGACTATTTTGGTGCTTCCCTGGATGACATTATTAAAAATGTCACAGGAGGTAAGAGCACCCTTCTTCCTCAGCCTACTAAGGCAAAGGAGCCATGCCATAAGCCGGGTCCTTCCTTTCCCACTCAGAAGAGGTTTTTCCGTCAGTCAGATCCCGCGTTAACATTCTCCCGGACTGACAAGGGTGCGGCTGAAGGACCGAAGCGTCCATAGGTGCGTAGCCGAACAAGCCGGCAAGCAAGCCCGCCACCGCATGAAGTCTTGCCCCGCCTGACTCTGGGGTGGGGGGACGACTTCGCAGGTTCACGTATCGGTGGACCCCCCGGATCTCCGGCAGGTGGGTATGCAAGGTGGTCACCTCGGGGTACAGGATAGAGTTCCTTTTCTGGCCACCAGACAGATTCTTCCCTCAAATCTCTCTCTCCTTCCAGCGCGTCTGGCTGCCTTATTGGGGGCAGTGCAGGACTTGCTGAGGTGCGGGGGAATTTTTGCCAGTACCGTCATAGAAGAGGTTTCAGGGATTTTATTCAAATTTTTTTGTGGTCCCGAAGAGGGACGGAGTCCGTCCAATTCTAGACCTCAAGGCCCTGAATGCCTTTGTAAAAGGTTCAAAGATTCTGCTTGGAATCCATCCGCTCGGTGATTGCTGCGCTCCACCCAGGGGATTTTCTGGCGTCCTTGGACATCATGGATGCCTACTTGCATGTCCCAATCTGCGCGGGTCACCGGAAGTTTCTGCGCTTTGCGATAGGCGAAGACCACTATCAGTTTGTGGCTCTTCCCTTCGGTTTAGCGTCAGCACCGCCGGTTTTCACCAAGGTGCTTGCCCTGATTCTGGCTTTGCTGAGACAGCGAGGCATTGCTATCGTGGGCTATCTGGACGATCTTCTTCTGAGAGCAGGCTCTGGCTCAGAATTAGAGGAAAATGTGTTGATAGCCAGTCAGGCCCTCCGAGAATTCAGTTGGCTGCTGAACATTCAGAATTCGGTCCTGGTTCTGACTCAGCGTCTGGAGTACCTAGGATTGATCCTGGACTCCTCTGAGACAAAGGTCTTTCTACCCTTGAAATAATTGCAGACTCTTCAATCTGCAGTACGGGTGCTGACGTCCCGCAAATGGTCTTCACTCTGTTTTTGCATGAGGGTCCTTGGACTCGTGGCTTCCTTCGAGGCTGTACCGTATGTCCAATTCCGCACCAGAGCCTTACAAAAGGAGATCCTATCCAGCTGGGACAAGTCTCCATTATCACTGGTTCGTCAGATCCAGGTGGGTCATCTGGTCAGGGCATCCCTGACATGGGGGCTGAGATCCCCGGCCCTTCGCTCTGGGAAGTCGTTCCTTCCTGTCCAGTGGACTGTGATCACGATGGCCGCCTGTCTTACGGGCTGGGGCGGAGTCTGGGGAGTTCGGTCAGCCCAAGGGCTTTGGACTCTGGACGCATCCCGTCTGCCGATCAATGTTCGGGTCCTCTGGGCTATCAGACTGTGTCCCTCCTCGTGGTCAAGGAGACTACAGGGGCGCTCAGTCAGGATCTAGTCGGACAACACCACGGCGGTGGCTTGTGTCAATCAGGGGGGAATGCGGAGCTCTAATGCGGCGTCCGCAAGGGAGCAAAAAAGCGCCCTCTCCCCACTTTATCTCCACAAGGGGAGTGCGCTGATTCAGATATGGGCCTAGCTACTGCCGCTCAGGACCCTAGCTCTGAATATTTTGATGGTTTTGAACAGGACATTCCTTGTGAGGAAGACTCCAGTTCTGAGTCAGTAAATGACAGGGCGCTTGTTAGTGAACTCATTGATGCTGTGAGGGACACTCTCTCAAGCTGGATGCTGCGGCTGCAGAACCTCAGGCGGAGGCAGTCTCCTTTTTTGGTTCTTTTAAGGCCAAGCCTTCTAAAAAGGTTTTTCCATATACACCTTTCTTTGACCAGTTCATTGATCAGGTCTGGGGGAAAAGCCGCAGAAGACTTCTATGGTCCCGCGGCGTTTGTATCAGATACCCCTTTTGAAGATGCCCTACTTAAAAAGTGGGCTTCTCCCCCAGTGGTCGACCCTCCGGTCGCCCGTTTAAACAAGGCCACCACTCTCCCGATGGAGGGGACTCCTGCATTTAAGGACCCCACTGACAGGAGGTCAGAAGTGGTAAGCAGAGCCATGTTTGCCTTGTTGGGATCCGCCTTACGGCCGGTGGTAGCAGCGACCCTTGTGTCTTAGACACTCACGGAATTAGCAAAAATTTTGCACCAGACTGTGCAGAAGCATAATCTTCCTCCAGACACTATTGCTCTGGCCCACCAGATGGTGCAGGGCCTGATATATGTGTGCGACGCCACTTTGGACGTGGCCCCTTTAATATCCAGGGCCTCTGTTTCTGTGGTGGTGTTGCGGCGTCTTATCTGGTTGAAATGCTGGTCTGCTGACCTAACCTCTAAGAAGCTCCTGACAGATCTACCCTTTAAAGGTGGTAGACTTTTCGGTGCTGCTCTGGATGACATCCTCAAGGATGTCACGGGAGGTAAAAGCACTCTTCTTCCTCAGACTATAAAGGGTAAGGGGGCCCGCCGTAAACCGGGTCCTTCCTTTCCAGCAAAAATTATTTTATTTTTTTTCGTCAGTCAGAGTCCACGGGTAAGCCCTCCCAGACTGACAACAGTGCGGCTGGTGGACACAAGCGCCCTTGGGAGCGTAAGCCGAGCAAGCCGGCTCCCAAGCCCGCCTCCGAGTGAAGTCTTGCCCCCGCCCGACTCTGGGGTGGGGGGACGACTTTGCAGGTTCACGAATCGGTGGACCTCCCGGATCTCCGACCGGTGGGTGTGCGAGGTGGTCACCTCAGGATAGAGTTCCGTTCCTGGCCCCCAGACAGATTCTTTCCCTCAAATCTCCCTCTCCTTCCTGCCCATCGGGCAGCCCTCTTGGGGGCTGTACAGGATTTGATCAGGTCCGGAGTGATTGTGCCGGTTCCGTCCCAGGAGAGGTTTCAGAGGTTCTACTCGAATCTGTCTGTTGTCCCAAAAAAGGACGGGGTTCGGCCAATCCTGGACCTCAAGGCCCTGAATGCCTTCGTAAAGGTGCAAAAATTCTGCATGGAATCCATTCGCACGGTGATCGCTACACTCCATCAAGGGGGTTTTCTGGCGTCCTTGGACATCTGCGCAAGTCACCAGAAGTTTCTGCGCTTTGCGATCGGTGAAGTCCACTATCAATTTGTGGCTCTTACCTTCGGCCTAGCCTCGGCACCGAGGGTGTTCACCAAGGTGCTTGCTCCGGTTCTAGCCTTACTGAGACAGCGAGGCATTGCTATCGTGGGCTATCTGGATGATCTTCTAAGAGCAGACAGTAGCTCAGAATTAGAAGAAAGTGTGACTATCGTCAGTCAGTCCCTCAGGGACTTCGGGTGGCTCCTGAACATTCAGAAGTCGGTCCTGGTCCCGACTCAGCGTCTGGAGTATCTAGGTCTGATCCTGGACTCCTTGGAAGCGAAGGTATTCCTACCTCCAGAGAAGTTGCTGATGCTTCAGTCTGCAGTGTGGGTACTGACGTCCCAAAAATGGTCGTCGATCCGTTTTTGCATGAGAGTCCTGGGACTCATGGTGGCCTCTTTTGAGGCCGTTCCGTATGCCCAATCTCACACCAGGGCATTACAGAAAGAGATCCCGTCCACTTGGGACAAATCCCCGTTGCCCTTGGATCTTCAGATCCAGGTGAGTCACCCGGTCAATGCGTCCCTGGCGTGGTGGTTAAGGTCCCCGGCTCTTCGGTCCGGGAAGTCGTTCCTCCCCATCCAATGGACGTGATCATGACGGACGCCAGCCTGACGGGCTGGGGTGGAGTCGGGGGAGTCCTGTCGGCCCAAGGGCATTGGACTCCGGACGAAGCCCGTTTACCGATCAATGTTCTGGAAATACGTGCAATCAGGCTGTGCCTCTCCTCGTGGTCAGAGATTACAGGGTCGCTCCATCAGGATCCAGTCGGACAACGCCACGGCGGTGGCGTATGTCAACCATCAAGGGGGGACTCGGAGCTCAGCTGCAGCTTCCGAGGTTGCCCGCATCCTAAGGTGGGCCGAAAGAAGCGTGCCGGCTCTGTCGGCCGTCTACATTCCGGGCGTAGACAATTGGCAGGTGGACTATCTGAGTCGCCAGACGCTGGACCAGGGAGAGTGGTCCTTGCACCCGGAGGTCTTTCAACTCCTTTGCCGACGGTGGGGCACGCCGAATGTGGACCTGATGCCTCTCGACTCAATCGCAAGGTGTCGAGGTTTGTGGCCAGGTCCAGGGATCCTTGGGCGGATGCCTCGGATGCGTTGGTGGCCCCATGGGGTCATTATCACCTGATATACGTTTATCCTCCGCTGCAGTTGCTCCCTCGCCTGCTGCGCAGGGTGGCGACCGAGGGAATTCCGGTGATCCTCATTGCTCCGGATTGGCCTCGGCATCATTGGTACGCCAATCTGGTATGTCTCGTCGCGGACATTCCTTGTCGGTTGCCAATGAGGGAGGACCTTCTGTCTCAAGGTCCTATATTTCATCCTGCTTTACAGTCTCTGGCTTTAACGGCATGGCTATTGAAAGCCAGGTGCTGAGAGACAGAGGTCTCTCGGATTCAGTCATTTCGACCATGTTAAGGGCAAAGAAGTCTTCCTCCAGAAAGATCTATCACCGTACCTGGAAAGCTTACATCACCATGTGCGAAGAGCTGGACTGGCGTCCACGGACGTATTCCGTCCCCAGAATCCTGCGGTTCTTGCAGCGTGGCGTGACCCAAAAGTAGTACCATTAAGGGTCAGATTTCGGCCTTGGCCGTCTTCTTTCAAAGACTGCTGGCGGGTCATTCCTTGGTTAGCACCTTTGTGCAGGGGGTTCGCCATGTGCTCCCTCCTGTCGAACCTCCTCTCCCCCCGTGGGATCTGAATTTGGTGCTCTCGGTTCTCCAGGAACCTCCATTTGAAAATATCAGAGATATTCCCCTCTTGACTTTGTCTCAGAAGGTGGCCTTCTTAGTGGCCATTACTTCTGTTAGACGAGTGTCTGAGTTGGCAGCCTTGTCCTGCAAGTCGCCCTATTTGGTCATCCATAAGGATAAGGCTGTGTTGCGTCCGCGACCTTCTTTTTTGCCAAAGGTGGTCTCGGCCTTTCACCTAAACGAGGACATTGTGTCCTTGTGTCCTCACCCATCGCATCTCCGAGAGTTTGCGCTTCACACATTGGATGTGGTACGAGCCTTGCAGGTGTACCTGTCTGCTACTGCTTCTATTCAGAAGTCTGACTCACTGTGACTGTCTCTGGTCCAAAACAGGGCCAAGCGGGTTAGTCTGCCACCCTTTCTAGGTGGATCAGACAAACCGTCATTCAAGCCTATGCCCTCAAGGGGCAGGCGCCTCCCTTTCCGGTTACGGCGCATTACACCAGGGCAATTGGTGCTTCCTGGGCTTTCCGACATCAAGCGTCGTGTTGCACAAGTGTGCAAGGCGGCGACCTGGTCGTCCGTTCATACCTTTTCTAAGTTTTATAAGGTTGATGTGGCTGCATCTTCGGATGCTTCCTTCGGCCGCAAGGTGTTGCAGGCTGCTGTTTGATGTTGCAACTCCTCCGTTGAGCTCTGCCTTGTTTGGAGTGAAGTTTTTGGTTTTCCATTTATACTGCTCCCATCCCTCTTGACACTGCTTTGGGACATCCCACGGGTAAAGTGTAAAGAGACGTAAAGTCAGTCCATGGACGATGAGAGAAAATAGGATTTTTGTACTCACCGTAAAATCTGTTTCTCTGACGTCCATGGACTGACACAGCACCCACCCTTCTTTTTAAGGTTTGTACTGCTTTGTTACGAACTGAGGTCTGCTGACTGCAGTGGGAGGGTTATATCCGGAGGGACTGCCCCCCCTGGGCGGGGCTGTTCAGCTCTGGCTTTTTAGAATGTATGTATAACATTTCACATTCTGCCTAGGTCTTCTCCTGCATAACCCACGGGTAAAGTGTAAAGAGACGCTGTGTCAGTCCACATGGACGTCAGAGAAACAGATTTTGCGGTGAGTACAAAAATCCTATTTTTGCAAAGAATAATGGCCAAAAATGTCACTCTCTCTGTGCAAAGCTGGTGGGGACATCCCCAAAAAGACTTGCAGCTGTAATTGCAGCGAAAGGTGGTTCTACAAAGTATTGACTCAGGGGGGCTGAATGCAAATGCACGCCACACTTTTAACATATTTGTAAAAAAAATTAAATTAAAACTGGTTATCATTTTCCTTCTACTTCACAATTATGTGCCACATTGTGTTGGTCTATCACATAAAATCCCAATATAATACATTTACGTTTTTGGTTGTAACAGTACAAAATGTGGGAAATGTCAAAGGGTATGAATACTTTTTCAAGGCACTGTACATTAAGATTTTTCACATCCTGGTTGAGTACCGTATTTGCCGGCGTATAAGGCAACTGGGCGTATAAGACGACACCCTAATTTCAGCTAAAAGGTTGGTTTTGGGATATACTCGCCGTATAAGACTACCCCCTTCCGACACACCTCACTGTGCCCATTGCCTACCTCACTGTGCCCATTGCCTACCTCACTGTGCTCATTGCCTACCTCACTGTGCCGATCTCCATACCTTATCCCTGTATGCAGAGTCAGACTTCGGGCGTCCATTGTTCAAAAGCCGCACCTCCTCCTCGTCCTGTTCCGTGATAGGCAGAACACTCAGTTTCCCAGCAGAGCCTGTGTTTGGTGTTCCGCCTATCACGGAGGTCCTCTCGTCCGAGGCCGAGGATGAGAGGATCTCCGTGATTGGGGGAGTGTTCCGCCTATCATGGAACAGGACGAGGAGGAGGCGCGGCTTTTGAACAACGGCCGGCCGCAGTCTGTCTGACTCTGCATACAGGTACCGGCGTATAAGACGACCCCCGACTTTTGGGGGATATTTTTAAGTACAAAAGGTCGTCTTATACGCCGGAAAATACGGTAAGATGCAGGTTTCACTGCAGGGTAACAAAACACAGATAACTGAATTTAGATGTTGCCCCAAAAGGAGGCATGTATCGCTGTCTGGGAAAGTGCTTTAAACCATTTGCCTATGATAAGACTTGGATAAAAAATATGTTTGTTGTATTCTGTATGTACACCTTTTGTTTATAATAGCAAAAACAAACAAAAAAAAACAATGAAAACTGTTTCAAAAGATGGTGTGGACACTGTGGTAGCCTTATTTTTGCTGCTTTTGTATTTTTTTCCCTCCACATATAGTACAGATTAAAGTGATTGTATCTTAATAAAACAGGGGGGATGCAAGGTATTGAGGATTATGACTTTACAAAGTACTGTGTGCCTGTTTTGTTAAAATTCTAATCCTAAATACCTTTTCTCGATCTAAGGAGAGGGGCTGAGATTCCCCTCTGATGTCAGCTTGCCAGCAGAGGAAGGTCACATGGCCACACCTTGGTGCTATGCAAGAAGGTATTTAGGATTAGCAGTCATGATTACCGTGGTCAGTACGCAGAGGGGAACACAGGAATAGGCAGGATCAACCAGGTATTTTAGATCAAAGAAAGAGACAAATTACACTTCAGAAGCACACCGATGCTATAAATCATGCCTCAAAGAAATGGGAAGCCTTTTTTTTTCCCTTTTTAGGGTTCCAACTGATTTTAGGCTCACAAATGAAACCTATTTTTACATATTATTACTTCTGTTTTTTTCCTGAGAGATTGTCAGACTAACTCTTACCCTTCTCTCTAAGAGATCTATTTGTTGTAAAAATGATTCCCCTTCACAGTATCTGGGGGGGGGGGGATAATAAAAAAAATAAAAAAAATGTGTATGTGTGTGTGTGTGTGTATATATATATATATATATATATATATATATATATATATATATATATATAAAATATAATAGTGTGTGTGTGTGTATGTGTGTGTATGTGTGTATATATATATATATATATATATATATATATATATATATATATATATATATATATATATATAAAACACACACACACACACAGTTGTGCTCATAACTTTATATACCCTGGCAGACAGTTCAACTACCTTTTCCCACAGATTCTTTGACAATTCTTTTGCTTCCTCCATGACTCAGAATCCAGAAATGTCAGTGCAGCACTGGATGAAAGATGCAACGGTCTGTCAGGAGTCCAGAAACTCATTGACCTTTTATACACACAGGGCCGCCATCAGGGGGTACAGGTAGTACACCTGTAAGGGGCCCGATGGCAACCCCCCTTTTTTTTTTGTTCGTCAGCACCCAAGGCCCCCCCCCGACCTCAACAATTCGCGGCTTCGGCACCCCCCGCTTCTCCTCTGCTCCAGGGGGGGTGCTGCCACCGCAAATTGAGAAGCGGGGGGGCAGCCTCGAATGTAAGGGTGGCCCTGTATACACACATACACTCACTAATTACAAGCAAATACATCACAGGTGAGTAAACACAGTTGATTGATAATAAATGGCTTCAGCCAAACAATAATGCCGTGTACACACGACCGTTTTTCTCGTCGAGAAAAATTACATTTTTTTCTTTCGACGAGAAAAACGTTCGTCTGTGAGCTTTTTGTAGTTTTTCTCGACGAGAAAAACGGCATTAAAAACGACGAGAAAAATTAGAACATGTTCTAATTTTTCTCGTCGTTTTTTTCGACATTGTTTCCGCGGCAGTTTTCCCATAGGGAAACACTGCTGCGGAGCCCACAGACGGTCATTTTTCTCGACAAGAGAAAAAATTACGTGAAAAACGACCGTGTGTGGGGAACAAGCTGTTCCCTCGTTTTTAATGTCATTATTCACTGCGTTTTTTTAACCGCCGTGAATAATGATCGTGTGTACGCGGCATAATGCCCCATACACACGATCGTTTTTCATGCCGTTAAAAATGCCATTTTAAAAAATGGCCATTAAAAATGATCGTGTGTAGGCTCCAGAGCATTTTTAACGACGTGAAAAACGGCCATTAAAAATTCCGGACATGCTCTCTTTTTTCACGTCGTTTTTCATGTCGTTTTTTTTAACGACGTGAAAAACGATAGTGTGTATGCTTTCACGATGTGTAAAAAAAACGCGCATGCTCAGAATCAAGTATGAGACGGGAGCGCTCGTTCTGGTAAAACTAGCGTTCGTAATGGAGATAGCACATTCATTACACAGTAACGGACTGAAAAGCGCGAATCGTCGCTCAACAAACTTTACTAACATGAAGGGTGGCGCCATTCGAACGGAACTTCCCCTTTATAGTGCCGTCGTACGTGTTGAACGTCACTGCGCTTTGCTTGATCGGTTTTTTTAATGATAGTGTGTACGCAAGGCAGGCTTGAGAGGAAACATGAAAAAAAACGAGGAGAAAAACGTCGGTTTAAAAAATGACATTAAAAACGATCGTGTGTACGGGGCATTAGAGTGAAAGAAGAAAAGTTTTTGTGTTCAAATTCATATTCCCTGGTAAATGGCCAATAAATCATAAATTCTGCCAGAGTATGTAAAATATGAGCACAACTGTGTGTGTATGTATGTGTGTGTGTATATGTATGTATATAAAATACACAGTATCTCACAAAAGTGAGTACACCCCTCACATTTTTGTGAATATTTTATTATATATTTTCATGTGACAAACACTGACGAAATGACACATTGCTACAATGTAAAGTAGTGAGTGTACAGCTTGTATAAGTGTAAATTTGGTGTCCACTCAAAATAACTCAACACACGGCCATTAATGTCTAAACCGCTGGCAACAAAAGTGGGTGCACCCCTAAGTGAAAATGTCCAAATTGGGCCCAAAGTGTCAATATTTTGTGTGGCCACCATTATTTTCCAGCACTTCCTTAACCCTCTTGGGCATGGAGTTCACCAGAGCTTCATAGGTTGCCACTGGAGTCCTCTTCCACTCATGACGACATCACAGAGCTGGTGGATGTTGGAGACCTTGCGCTTCTCCACCTTCCGTTTGAGGATGCCCCACAGATGCTCAATAGGGTTTGGGTCTGGAGACATGCTTGGCCAGTCCATCACCTTTACCCTCAGCTTCTTTAACGAGGCAGTGGTGGTCTTGGAGGTGTGTTTAAGGTCATTATCATGTTGGAATACTGCCCTGCGGCCCAGTCTCCTAAGGGAGGGGGATCATGCTCTGCTTCAGTGTGTCACAGTACATACAACCAGGTGAGGTACATACTGCTGACATAAAGGAGCCTCACAGGGTAGCTTTAAAGACCTCCCTAATGGGGGGGTCTCGGGTATCATAGTTACAAAGTGTTACTAAACCCAGGACCCAGCATTCTCGCTATATCTGGTCTCCCACAGTACACAGAACATGGAAATGCAATTATTTTAGTAAATATAAGCTTCTAAATACCTTTTCTCAGCAGCAGTGTATATAGCAGTCTTGTGACTTCTATCAGCGTCTGGCTGAGCACTATTTAAAACTTGTAGGAAAAGTTTTCCTTCTCTTCTGACTATCCTAAAAGGTTGCATGACTTCTGACTTTGTCTGGGCAGTGCTAATTGGCCCTGTGCTAATCGCATGCACCCTCCCAGAAGAAAAAAAAAAAAAACCTTTAGCAATACACACCAAACTGAGCATGTGCAGAGTGCCTCTGATGCTCTGTACTATCAGCAGATGGATGAAAATCAGAATAGTATGAGTAATCCCTTTTTGTCAAGGTATTTTAAGTGCCGTGTATTCATTAGACACAGAACTGGGGGTATTCAGTCACACAGAACTGGGGGTACAAACATGCACTTTGAATTCTTTATATCCTAAGATACAGTATTAAAATCATCAGCCAAATTTGGCCCTTGGCAACTTCAAGAAGTATTTGCTTGCAGTTTAACTTTGCCAATGTTTAGTTTTTACTCATGTATTCAAACATCAGTATAATAAAGCAGCCTAGGGATCTGATTGTTTGAACATTCAGGGTTTTAAAGATCAGAATGGGGAGACCTCTCTAAAAAAAATTGTCATGAAAGGCGCAAGCTATTGAGGGTCTTTCTGAGAATTTATTCTTCTTTTGAGATTGCTGAATATCTGACTTTTTGCTACATTTGATTGTGAAGACTGTGTAATACAAAGGCCTTAGTGTATTGTACCTAATAAAAATGAAATTTTAAGAGAAAATGCTTAGCTTCTTCTTCATTTTGGATTGTAAAAGTAAAGCTCAGAGGTGTAGTAGAGATCAAATGTTCACAGATAAAGAAACCGGGACAGAGAAAGTGGCAAGTGCTTACTCTTGTATATAACATAAATCAGCCCCCTATTTTCTTGCTGTTACAGCAACATGATAATCATTTCATGTATGATTATATTTAACCACTTCAATACCAGGCACTTGCACCCTCTTCCTGCCCAAGCCAATTTTCAGCTTTCAGCGCTGTCGCTGTTTAAATGGCAATTGCGCGGTCATACAACACTGTACCCAAACAAAATTTTTATAATTTTGTTCCCACAAATAGAGCTTTCTTTTGGTGGTATTTGATCAGCTCTGCGGTTTTTATTTTTTGCTAAACAAATAAAAAAAATACAGAAAGTTTTTCTTTTGTTTCTCTTTATAAAATTTTGTAAAAGTACGTTTTCGCCTTCACTGACGGGCACTGATAAGGTGGCACTGGTAGGCGGCACTGGGTGACATATCAATGCAGCACTGATGAGCATTGATAGGTGGCACTGAAAGGCTGCATTGATGGGTACTTATAGGTGGCACTGATAGGCGACACTGCTGGGCACTGATATACGGCACTGATAGGCATCACTGGTGGCACTGGCAGGCATTGTGGATGGGCATTGATTGGCAGCTGCCTGGGCACTAATTGGCATATCGCTGGTGGTCTAGTGTGGCATACCTGGTGGTCCAGTGTGGGTTTCCATCCCTGGCGGCATCCTGGTGGTCCTAGGCGGGCATCCGGGGGGGGGCGCTGCTCTGATGAACAATCAGCAGAGCTCCCCCCCCCCCCGTCTGGAGAGCAGCCGATCTGTCAGACGCGAGTGAGGTAAAGCCGATCAACTGCTCTTCCTGTTTACATCGTGATCAGCTGTGATTAGACATGGCTGATCACGTGGTAAAGAGCCTCCGTCAGAGGCTCTTTACTGAGATTGGTGTGTCAGACTGATACGCCGCACCACCAGTCACCACGATGCGCGCCCCCACGGGAAGTGGTTAATTGAATGGGCTGAAATTTGCTAATTGGCTTTGACTAATCACAGCACAGAGTTATGTGTTGCCACTAGTGACGTCCGTGTCAGTCTGTTAGTTAGTGAACCTCCCAGCCAATGTCTGTTAGCACTAGACTGCCCACCACACTATCGCAGTCACACTATAAGTTGCTGATCACAGCCATTACTAGTATAGTACTCAAAGAAATATGTTGCATATCCTCTCCACGTCTTTAAGGTTTCAATGCTGACGTTTGGTAACTTGAGCCTTCAGCTCCCTTCACATATTTTCTATGGGATTAAAGCAGGGCTCAACGAAATCCAGGCGCCGGGTCGCAATTGCGACTAGAATTAGCGACCTGGCGCCTGAGGAAGGAAGCATAGGCCTGCAGAAGGCCGCAAACCACGGGCTCAATTGCCGGTGCGGCCTGACGCGATCACGTGGCTGGTGAGGTGAGGGCGCACGGAGACAGAGGATACTCTATCCTGTGTCTCCGTGCGCCCCCACCTCCCCCGCAGCGCAATTGCGTCGCATTCTGTAGGCCTATGCTTCCTTCTGTGATCTGGTGCCATCTTGTGGTGGCCGTTGGCATGACAAGACTAATGGAGCTTCCCCTGTGTTTTCACTGCCATCTCCTTCCCTCTAATTAGAACCCCCAAACATTATATATATTTTTTATTCTAACACCCTAGAGAATAAAATGGCGGTCGTTGCAATACTTTGTCACACTGTATTTGCATAGCGGTCTTACAAGCGCACTTTTTTGGGAAAAAATACACGTCTTATTTTTTAATAAATAAAAAAAAAAAAACAGTAAAGTTAGCCCAATTTTTTTTCATATTGTGAAAGATAATACTACGCCAAGTAAATTGAAACCCAACATGTCATGCTTCAAAATTGCGTCGGCTCGTGGAATGGCGACAAACTTTTACCCTTTAAAATCTCCATAGGCGACGTTTAAAAAAAATGTAGGTTGCATGTTTTGAGTTACAGAGGAGGTCTAGGGCTAGAATTATTTCTCTCACCCTACCAATCACGGCGATACCTCCACATGTGTGGTTTGAACACCGCTTTCATATGCCAGCACTACTCACGTATGCGTTCGCTTCTGCGCGCAAGCTCGGCGGGATGGGGCGCGTATCTGGCTCCTAACTTTTTTAGCTGGCTCCTAGATTCCAAGGAAATTTGTCAAACCCTGGATTAACCATTTGCTTACTGGGCACATATACCCCCTTCCTGCCCAAGCGAAATTTCAGCTTTCGGCACTGTCACGCTTTGACAATTGCGCGGTCGTGCGATGTAACTCCCAAACAAAATTGACGCCCTTTTTTTCCCCACAAATAGAGCTTTCTTTGGGTGGTATTTGATCATCTCTGCGGTTTTAATTTTTTGCGCTATAAACAAAAAAAGAGCAACAATTTTGAAAAAAAACACTTTTTTACTTTTTGCTATAATAAATATCCAAATTAAAAAAAAAAACAAAAAAAAAACCAATGTTCTTTCTCAGTTTAGGCCGATACGTGTTCTTCTACATATTTTTGGTAAAAAAAAATCGCAATAAGCTTATATTGATTGGTTTGCGCAAAAGTTATAGCGCCTACAAAATAGGGGATAGAATTATGATTTTTTTTTTTTTTTTATTATGATTTTTTTTTTACTAGTAATGGCGGTTATCTGTAATTTTTTGTCAGGACTGTGACATTATGGCGGACACATCGGACACTTTTGACACATTTTTGGGACCATTCACATTTATACAGCGAACAGTGCTATAAATATGCACTGATTACTGTATAAATGTGACTGGCAGGGAAGGGGTTAACACTAGGGGGCGAGGAAGGGGTTAAATGTGTTCCCTATTAGTGATTCTTACTGTGGGGTGAGGGGAGAGACTGGGGGAGGTGACCGATCTGTGTCCCTATGTACAAGGGACACACCATCGGTCTCCTCTCCATGACAGGACAGTGATTTCTGTGTTTACACACAGAGATCCACATCCTTGTCTGTGTAACGGCCGATCGCGGGTACCTGGCGGACATTGCGGCCGCCAGGCACGCGCAACCGCACCCCAGTGACGCTGCGGGCACGCGCGCCCCCCAGTGACCGGAGGAGCCGAGCCCGTCAATAGACGGCCTCCCGGTCCTGAGGAGCCGCCTTGTGGCCGTCATTTGACAACGGCCCGGGCTTCAAGCGGTTAAAGTCTGGAGACTTTAATGTGCTTCTTCTTGAGGCACTCCTTTGTGGTCTTGGCTGTGTGTTTGGGGTCATTGTCATGCGGGAATACCCATCTACGACCCATATTCAATGCCCTGGCTGAGGGAGGATTTGACAATACATGGCCCCGCCCATCGTCCCTTTTGATGCGGTGAAGTTGTCCTGTCCTCTTGGCAGAAAAACACCCCCAAAGCATAATATTTCCACCTCCATGTTTGATGGTGGGGATGGTGTTCTTGGGGTCATTGGCAGCATTATGCCTCCTCCAAAAACGGCGAGTTAAATTATTGCCTAAGAGCTTGATTTTAGTCTCATCTGACCACAACACTTTCACCCAGTTCTCCTCTGAATCATTCAGATGTTCATTCGCAAACTTCAAACAGGCCTGTACATGTGCTTTCTTGGTCAGGGGGACCTTGTGAGTGCTGCAGGATTTCAGTCCTGCGGCGTAGTGTGTTACCAATGGTTTTCTTGAAGACTATGGTCCCAGCTGCCTTGAGATCATTTACAAGATTCTCCCGTGTAGTTCTGAGCTGATTCCTCACCGTTCTCATGATCATTGAAACTCTACAAGGTGAGATCTTGCATGGAGCCCCAGACCGAGGAAGATTGACAGTTATGATGTTTCTTCCATTTGCGAATAATCACACCGACTTTTGACACCCTCTCACCAAGCTGCTTGGCGATGGTCTTGTAGCCCATTCCAGCCTTGTGTAGGTCTACAATCCTTGTCCCTGACATACTTGGACAGCTCTTTGGTCTTGGCCATGGTGGAGAGATTGGAATCTGATTGCTTCTGTGGACAGGTGTCTTTCCTACAGGTAACAAGCTGAGGTTGGGACTTGGGAGCACTCCTTTAAGAGAGTGCTCCTAATCTCAGCTTGTTACCTGTATAGAAGACACCTGGGAGCCAGAAATCTTGCTGATTGATTGGGGATCAAATACTTATTTCAGTCATTAAAATGCAAATCAATTTTTAACTTTTTAGAAATGCGTTTTTCAGTTATTTTTGTTATTCTGTCTCTCACTGTTAAAATAAACCTACCATTAAAAATACCTTAAAAAATAGTCATGAAGTGAAGGGGGTAAAACCTTCTGGAGGTCAAATGGTTAAAACAAGCCTTCACAAAGCTCTGTAGAGGAAATAATTCCATGCACACTGGGCTTAAACGCTGCTTCCACAGGAGTTATGCGTTTTGCCTGTAGAAGCAGCTCAATGTTCTCCCATGTGTCCATGCACATTAGGACAATTGGAGGCAGCGTTCAGAGGCAGAAAAAAAACCCTTATGGATTGTGTTTTTGCGAGGAGTTTTCTGGCAGAAAGAAAAACGCTAAATGTGCCTAAACACCTGTACAGAAACGCTCTATATGAGCTTTTATTTCTGCCAAGGGAACTGGTGTTTTTTTTTCTTTAAGCCTAGTGTGCATGGACCCTAAGCCTGGGTTTACACTGGTGCGATGCAGACACTGCATGTGATTCGCACAGGAATCGCACCGCATTCCTGTTTACATCACATACAATGTCTGTGGTGCTTTTTTAGCCATATATGTTGTATAGCTGAAATCGCATCCACACCAAAATGGTGCAGGACCCCCCCCCCCCCACCACCACTAAATTGCACTCAGGCAATGCAATTCAGGTGTTGGGGGAAGTTCCTGCACAATTCTGGCAATCGCACTGCATTTTGCGATCTGTTTCGGGGGGTCAAGATAAAATGGACGTTGTGCGGTTGCTGTGATGCGTTGAAACGCAGGAAATCTTGTGTGTTTCCCGCTTTGCATAAGTGTGAACCAGGACTTAAAGTGATTGTAAAGTCTTGTTTGTTATTTTCAACTAAAAAAAATAAAAATAAATGTTCTACTTACCTACTCTGTTGCAGTGGTTTTGCACAGAGCAGCCCAGATCCTCCTCTTCTCAGGTCCCTCTTCGGTGCTCCTGGCCCCTCCCTCCTGTTGCGTGCCCCATAAAGCAAGCAGCTTGCTATGGGGATACCCGAGCTGAGCCATAGCCCCCTGTGTCCATTCAGACATGGAGCTACGGCCTGGCCCCGCCCCCTTTCTCTCCTCATTGGCTGACTGACTTTGACAGTGGAAGCCAATGACATCGAGCTGCTGTCTCCGCCAAAGGGAGGGGAGTCTCGGGCAGCCAAGTCTCTCCTGCAACATCGCTCATTTGAGATTGGGCACAGGTAAGTATTGGGGGGGGGGGGGCTGAGGGGGCTGCTGCACACAGAAGGCCTTTTATCTTCCTCCATTAAGATAAAAAACTTTCTTCCTTTTATAATCACTTTAAAGAGGTTGTAAACCATATGAAAAAAACTAATAAAAAAAAAACCTGTAAGACAAAGGCATAATGAGCTAGAATGCATCGCATACTAGCTCATTATGAAATACTTGCCTTAGAACAAAGTTGTTGCAGTGGCGCCCGCACACCTCTGACGTTTTCCCCGGATTTTCTTCTGGGTTCGTGGGCTTCAGCGCTGTTATTGGCTGGAGCCGTGATGACCTCACTCCCGTGCATGCGCTTGTGCCACTGGTCACGGCACAGGGCCCTGAAGAAACGGCACGATCGGCCCGTTCTTTTAGTGTGCATTCGCCAATGACGTCAGCAGCGGCGTATATAGTAAATATTTCCTAAACGGTGCAAGTTTAGGAGATATTTACAGTGCCTACAGGTAAGCCTCATTTTAGGCTTACCTGTAGGTACAATCAAACAGGAAGACTTTACTTCCTCAAGTACAAAGGAGATGCATTGAATGGGCACTACATTCTGTTCTCTCCAGTCTTTCTCTGCACCTGCTGTGTTTATATAATGGATTAGAGGATTGGCAAGCTGCCAAGTGCCTGTTGGAAGGGGGAACAAAATAAACAGAGCTTTGGAAAGTGAAAGTGTTTTTAACCACTTAAGCCCCGGACCGATACGCAGCATAAAGACCAGAGCTGATTTTACAATTTTGCACTGCGCTGCTTTAACTGTAAATTGTGCGGACATGCAATGTTGTACCCAAACGAAATTTGCATCCTTTTCTTCCCACAAATAGAGATTTCTTTTAATGGTATTTGATTGCCTCTGCGATTTTTTTTTTTTTGCGATATAAATGGAGAAAGACCGAAAATTTTGAAAAAAAAATGATATTTTCTACTTTTTGTTATAAGAAAAATCGATTTAACTCAAATTTTAGTCATACATTTAGGCCAAAATGTATTCAGCCACATGTCTTTAGTAAAAAAAAAAATGTCAATTAGCGTATATTTATTGGTTTGCGCAAGTGTTATAGCGTCTACAAACTAGGGTACATTTTCTGGAATTTACACAGCTTTTAATTTATGACTGCCTATCTCAATTCTTGAGGTGCTAAAATGGCAGGGCAGTACAACCCCCCCCCCCCCCAAATGACCCCATTTTGGAAAGTAGACACCCCAAGGAAATTGAGAGGCATGTTGAGCTCAATGAATATTTTTATTTTTTTGTCCCAAGCTATTGAATAATGACAAAAAAAAAAATTACAAAAAGTTGTCACTAAATGATCTATTGCTCACACATGCCATGGTTATATGTGGAATTGCACCCCAAAATACATTTTGCTGCTTCTCCTGAGTACGGGGATACCACATGTGTGGGACTTTTTAGGAGCCTAGCCGCGTACGGGACCCCGAAAACCAATCACCGCCTTCAGGATTTCTAAGGGCGCAAATTTTTGATTTCACTCCTCACTACCTATCACGGTTTCGAAGGCCATAAAATGCCAAAATAGCACAAAACCCACCCAAATTACCCCATTTTGGGAAGTAGACACCCCAAGCTATTTGAGTATTTTACAGCTCTCATTTGTTTTTGAAAATGAAGAAAGAAAATTAATTTTTTTTTCTCAACTTTGTGACAAAAAGCGAGATCTGCAAAATATACATTGTATATAGATTGGATGTATACTGTGTGTGGGGGTTATGTAATCATTGCTGTGAGGAATTAAGGTGTTTTGCATTCTATTGTTCATTAAGTCTGTCCTTGTGTGTATTGTAAAGTGCCAGACAGACTGGCTGCCAACCCTTTGTGAGAAGATGTGTATTGTGTGGGATCTTTTGAAGCCCAACAGACGTCAGGATGAGGTGTTGAGTCTTGGGATGTGTGGGTGGAGCTGGGCCCTTGTTCATGTTAAATCCTGTGTATTGAATTGTGTATAAAGTTACAATGTTTCTCAATAATAAAGGCATTCCTATTACAGAAGAAGACAGAGTGCGTCTCGTCCTTCTAAGGGGATCAGGTCCTATGGGAAAGGGTCGTTTGGCTGTGGATATTGGTAGCGAGTGGATGTGTGTCTAGGAGAGGGAACATCGTAAACGGCGTTTTACTCCTTTATATTGGGGTGCCGTTACACTCACCATACCTCTCAGCAAATAGCATGGGTTGTCTATCTTCCAAAATGGGGTCATTTGGGGGGGTTTGTGCCATCTGGGCATTCCATGGCCTCTGAAACTGTGATAGGCAGTGAGGAGTGAAATCAAAAATTTACACCCTTAGAAAGCCTGCAGGCGGTGCTTGGTTTTTGGGGTCCTGTATGCGGCTAGACTCCCAAAAAGTCTCACACATGTGGTATCCCCGTACTCAGGAGAAGCAACAGAATGTATTTTGGGGTGTAATTCCACATATGCCCATGGCATGTTTGAGCAATATATCATTTAGTGACAACTTTGTGCAAAAAAAAAAAATATATATTTTTTCCGCAACTTGTGTCAACATATAAAATATTCCATGGACTTGGGGCGTGGCTTGGCGCGCAACGGGTATGGACGCACACTAGGAGAGCTCCGGCACACACACAGCCTGCAATCGCCTAATTTCCCGACCCTAAGCCTCCAGATGCCGGGCAAACGCCTGTACAACACCCCGCACTCACGCCCGAGGAGAGGTTCGGCTTCCACCACAGCGCGGAACATCACAGAGCTATTTAAACCTGCGGCGGGGACCCGCAACAACGTGGGGAAGACCAAGATGGCGCTGATGCAGCCACATGAGGAGGAATACAGCGAGGACTCCCAATCCCCGCCTGAGGATTCAGGTAAAGGAAATGCCCACTTGAATCATCCCCTCACCCTAGCCGATATGTCAGTGATAGACGCGGATATTAAATCCTCCTTCTCGGCCGCCATCACGGACATTAAATCTAACCTATTGGCTCTGAATGAGCGGATGGCGGTGTCTGAGGCAGCGGGAAGGCACAGGGACAAAGCAATTCTCAGATTGGAGAAGAAATGCACGACTCAAAACCACCATTTTATTGAAATAAATAGGCATTTGGAAGACCTGGATAACAGGGGAAGGAGGGCCAATATACGGGTGAGGGGTATCCCTGAGACAGTAGACGCAGCTCAAATCATTCCGGCATTGCAACGAGTTTTCAATAGCTTGCTAGAGCGGCAGGAAGACATGGCGATCGATTTTGTCAGGGCCCACAGAGCACTCAGACCAAAAGGCCCAGATGATGCTCCTCCGAGGGACATCATATGTTGCCTTCAGAGCTTCATGCTTAAAGAGGACATAATGAGAAAGGCGAGGAGAAATGAACATATTATTTTCAATGGAGCCACTATCCTGTTGTTTCAGGACTTATCTCAGATTACCCTGAGGAACCGAAGAGCCTTGCGCCCTCTGCTGGAGAAACTCAGGGAACGTGAATTAAAATACACCTGGAAGTTCCCTTTTGCACTATCTGTGCATTACAATGGTCGTCAATACATTCTGCGTGATCCGGGTGACCTTCCAGCCTTCTGTGCCGCTCTGGACCTTGAATACATCCCATTGCCTGACTGGTATGCTGAGTTCCAGGAACCACCCCGAGACCGGTCACCTTCCAGATCCCCCTTCTCCACTCCTGACAAAAGAGTGAACAAGAAACAGAAGCAGAACCGCTCTGGGAAATTTGGAACCCCAGGTCCCAGCAGAGAGGAACGCAGAGATCATGCTGATGACTGATCGACACTTGTTGAGTTCAACCTGCCATGCTCCTTTGTTTTTATTCGTTTACTATGGGTCCCTTTGGGATTCCCTTGGGAAATATTAACAACTGTGCTAAAAATCTATTACTCGCCCCCTACTCCCGGGTTTGTTCTCCTGGCTGGCCCTAACACCCCCCCCCCCCCCCCCCCTGTGTTTTTTTTTTTTTGTAATTTTCTTGACCTACCACCCCATGTGAAGCCAGAGTCTGTCCCTCTGTCACCTACCACAGTACCATGTACCTCCTCCTAGCCTGGAAGCCTGCTGACCTGGGCCTACATGGGACAATTGCTGCTGTTCAGATAAGACGGACCTGGATCTTGAGCTTCGATACTGGCTATCAGGTTACAAGTTCACAGGGAGTCATAGTTGGAGGTTGGTCATCTGCTGCCCTGGCTTGAAGACTAGAAACTCTGATACTGAATAACATTCCCTGTGACCAGATGCCTAGCGACCAAAGAGGGTACGGGACTATGGGGGGCAATGGGTGAAATGGGGGAGTCCCCCTCCCCCCCCCTTTTTTTTTTTTGGTCAGATCAAGGAGGGTAATACTGTAATACTGTTGCATGTTGCTGCGTATAGGGGCGCTTTATCTAATGCGTTGCCCGTGAGCACTTAAGTTTGTACCACCCCTGGGTCAGGGGGAGAAAACACTTTCATCTAGTATTAGATGAGGCCAGATTTGCTTTCATGTGCAGGCTGTGTGTGTTATGTTGCAACCTATCCACATACATTTAACGTTTATTCTTACAGAGTTATACTGGCAGAGTCGAGTAGCTGACTGTTTTACCCTGTTGTCAGCTGCCTCCCTCTACCCCCACCAAGTGCCTCTTCGCCTACTGGTTGGGCGTGAGACGCACTAACCTACCTACTACTCAGGTCAGGATTTCCGGCCTGTCTAGGGAATTCTTTAAATTGCTCCATCATCTTTACTCTCCCCTTTTCTGACTCACCTTTTCCTTCTTCTTTTTCTCTTTTTTTTTTTTTGGTCTGACCTGATATTAACAGCTTTGTGTTCTAGGATCACTCCGGGCCGTCTCGCTTTGGGCTCCCGGCATGGCGTACGCAGATCTCGGCCGAAATCCAATCGTTATATCCCACAATGTTAGGGGCTTGAACATACCCGAAAGGCGCTCCACTCTGCTGAGGGAGCTCAAAAAAGGTAGGCCGCATTTCGTATTTTTACAAGAGACCCATTTCAAAACGCATCATGCCCCCAAACTCACGAGTTCTTACTTTAGCGAGGCATTTCACGCTACGAGTGATGATTCCAGGGCCAGGGGGGCATCTATTCTGATTGGTAGAGATGCACCCTTCACCCTACAGGAAAAAAAGCTGGACCCCAAGGGTAGATATGTATTCCTCAAGGGGTTGTATAACAATACACCCATGACGTTAGCCAATGTCTACTTTCCAAACAAGTCTCATATATCCTTTTGTCAGCAAATTGTTCAAGAGCTTTTGGGGTTTTCCTCGGGATGTATGATCCTGGGTGGAGACTTCAACGTGCCACTCAGCCCGCTGCAGGATACGTCCAACGGGAAAACATGCATCACGTATAGGACCCTTAAGCGAATTAAGGCTATGCAAAATCCTTGCACCTGACTGACACCTGGAGATTTGTGCACCCTGACGGTCGTGACTTTACGTTTTTCTCTCCCCCCCCCACAACCGACACTCCCGCATAGACTACCTTTTCATTACACAAAAGGATTTAGCCCTCATAACGGGAGCTCACATTGGCATCCAATCCTTCTCGGACCATGCCCCAATTTCACTCTCCGTAAAGGAAGTCACTCCAGCCCCCAAATCATTTGCTTGGAGGTTGAATGCTTCCCTGCTAACTGATCCAGCCCTCCTGGCAGAACTGACCGCCTCCCTGACTGATTTCTTTCAGCGAAATTCTTCCGCTGATACTGACCCACTAATGACCTGGGAGGCGCACAAGTGCACAATTAGGGGGGTCCTCATGGGAATGGGTGCGAGGCGTAAAAAAGAAAGAGAAAAACTTGTCAAGAACCTGACAGACAGGATAAAACACTTAGAAACGCTTCATAAACAATCCCTTACTGTCCAGACAGTCACTGAACTTTTAGAGAAAAGGAAGGCCCTTCAACAGGTTTTAGATGACAAGTCGCGGAGATTCCTGTTCTTTAAGAGGGGAATCTACTACGAGTCTGGAAATAAGTCGGGGAAATTTTTGGCGAGGGCCCTAAAGGAGCAGACGGGGAAAAATTTCATACAGGGTATTAGGAGGGCGGATGGCAATTTGGATGTATCTACTGAAGCCATAGCGAACCACTTCCATGCCTTCTACACAAAGCTATATAACCTACCAACCCATCATAGACTGGCAGACATGGAGGGAGAGAGACCACAGATCATTCGTGCTTACCTGGAGAAGAGTGGCATGCCCACCCTCTCAGATTCGGACATATCACTCTTAGAGGGACCAGTTACGGCAGAGGAGATCGCGGTGGCCATTAAGCAACTTAAATCTGGTAAGAGCCCAGGACCAGATGGATTCACTTCCATTTATTATAAAACCTTTTCCAACATATTAGTAGACCCACTTAGGGCCGCGCTAGACTCTATGTCTGAACCTAGAGTAATTACCCCAGACTTTTTGTCAGCACACATCACGGTGATCCATAAGGAAGGTAAAGATCCGGCAGATTGTGCAAGTTATCGACCTATATCTTTACTAAATCTAGACGCCAAAATACACGCTAAGATCCTGGCCTCGCGATTGAGCCCTTTGCTCGCGGACTTAATAGGAATGGACCAGGTAGGCTTCATGCCTGGCCGTGAAGCCAAAGACAACATTATAAAAGCTATGCTCTTGATTCAAGCGGCCCGGGACGGTAACACAGAGGGTCTTCTCCTGTCCACGGATGCGGAGAAGGCCTTCGATCGTGTTGCCTGGGACTACATGCTGGCTGTATGTTCTAGAATCGGATTGGGTCCGCACATAATGGCCAGGATCTCGGCGTTGTACCAGTGCCCTTCGGCGAAGCTTAAAATTAATGGTGCTTTATCAGACAAGGTCCAGATACTAAATGGCACAAGACAGGGCTGCCCGCTGTCTCCTCTGTTGTTCATACTATCCCTGGAACCGTTCATTAGATCCAATACAGACATCCGGGGCTTCAGGGTCTTGGATAAGGAATACAAGGTCGCCGCTTATGCGGATGACCTGCTCTTCTTTCTAACAAGCCCTGTCACATCCCTACCCGTTCTCCTCAGGGAGTTTGCGGTATACGGATGCGTCTCTAATCTCAAAATCAACTATGCTAAATCTGAGGCCCTGAATGTATCCTTGCCAGACAACCTGCTAGGTCGAGTTAAGTCGACATCTTCCTTTAGATGGGAACCTGAGAAACTTAAGTACCTTGGAGTGTGGCTCACGCCCAGATTGGCCGACACTTATGGACAGAACTTTCCGAGGTTTCTCAAGACTGTTAAGGAGGACTTGGACAGATGGCAGTCAGGCTATTTTTCTTGGTTTGGTCGTGCGGCCATAATAAAGATGATGATCCTACCCAGGTTGCTTTATCTGCTCCATGCCCTACCCCTCAAGATCCCTACAGCCTTCTTCTCCTCGCTGAAAACCATTTTGTTGAGATTTCTCTGGAATGCTCAGCGACCAAGGATCAGGTATTCCCTCTTGATGAAACCAAAGGCCTTTGGTGGCATGGGTATACCTGACTTTGGGTCCTACTACCAGGCCACGCACCTGACCAGGATAGTGGACTGGCACTGTCATGGAAATACTAAAGATTGGGTGACCCTGGAAAATGACTTATGTCCACTCCCGTTGAAATTCTCTCCGTGGATAACATGGGATAACTGTCCGAATAACCTTAAAAAGCACCCCGTCACCGGGTGTACCTTGGAGATTTTCCACAGACTGACCAAAACCTTGGACATATCCTCACAACCCAGCCCCCTGACCCCCTTAAAAGACAACCCAGACTTTGAGCCTGGTCTGTTTAACCCGCACTTCCAACCCTTGGACGCCTCTAAACCGTGCCTACTAGGAGACTGCTTTGACGGAGGGGTTATAAGGGAGTGGACAACGCTTAAATTGAAACTGAATACCCCACGTCTACCCTTTTGGACGTACCTGCAACTCCGCAGCTACTTGGGAAGGCTGCCAGATAAAACTAAGATACATAGGCCCCCCACGGCCCTGGAGGAGATCTGCCTTGCTGGTGCCGGGTGCCCAAAAGCCACCTCCATGGCCTACGCGTGGTTACGAGATTTGACATATGGGCCGGAGGAGGTGCTCAGAGTGAGATGGGCCACGGATCTACAGACGGAAATAACCACTAAAGACTGGAGGTATGCGTGTATTTTGACTCGTAAGTGCTCAATAAGCTCAAAAATGCAAGAGACAGCCTACAAAATCCTCACTCACTGGTACAACACCCCAGCCAAGATACATGGATGGAACACACAATTTCCAGACACCTGCTGGAGGTGTAAAACTGAAAAGGGCACACTGCTACACATTTGGTGGCAGTGTCCGCTAATCGCGCACTTTTGGGAGGAAGTTAACCTTCTAATCAAGAAAATAACTGAGACCAAGATTAACCTAAATGCTGCAGCATGCCTGCTCCATATCACGAATGTCTCGTTGAGGAGATACAAAAAATCCTTGACGAGACATCTCCTAAATGCGGCAAAATCTCTGATTCTGCTGAACTGGAGGTCTCAAAGGGTTCCCTCCATTGTAGAATGGCTTAACAGGGTCTCTGACATCTACAAGATGGAAGAGACGCTGACACAGACCACTGATGAGGTGGAAAAATTTCATGAGACATGGCAGCCCTGGCTGCTCTTTAAATACTCGGCTGAATACACTGATATTATACCGCCCCCTCCAGACTGAGACTGTTTGCATAGGGTACACAGACCAAATTTGTCCTTCCACTTCTGCTTTACATACTTTTCCTCTTGATTTCTTCTTTCTTTTCTCTTTCTCTTTGCTATTGACTGTTTATAATTTTTTTCTTTTTTAGGCGCTAGTTGGTAATAGTGAGTACCGACTTGAAACGTGCTTGCATAAAGCCCCAGTGATGTACAAGTTTGTATTAACATATTATGTTCTAATAGGTCTTATTACCTAATCTAATTGGAATGTTGCAATAAGAGTAGTTGCGCCTACTCCTGTTTCTCTTTGTAACACTTTTTATTTGCTCAATAAACTTGTAATGTTTAAAAAAAAAAAATATTCCATGGACTCAACATGCCTCTCAGAAAATAGCTTTGGGTGTCTACTTTCCAAAATGGGGTCATTTGGGTGGGGGGTTGAACTGTCCTGGCACTTTATACACAACATTAGGAAGCTTATGTCACACATCATCCACTCTTCTTACCGTATGAAGACAAAGCCCTTTATGACACTTTTTTTTTTTTGCAAGAAAATTACGTTGAACCCCCAAACATTGTATATTTTTTTAAAGCAAAGGCCCTACAGATTAAAATGGTGGGTGGTGCATTTTTTTTCCCACACAGTATTTGCGCAGCGATTTTTCAAACGCATTTTTTGGGGAAAAAATACACTTTTTTTTTATTTTAATGTACTAAAACACACTATATTGCCCAAATGTTTGATGAAATAAAGATGATCTTAGGCCGAGTACATGGATACCAAACACAACATGCTTTAAAATTTCGCACAAACACGCAGTGGCGACAAACTACATACATTTTTAAAAGCCTTTACAGGTTACCACATTAGATTTACAGAGGAGGTCTACTGCTAAATTTACTGCCCTCGATCTGACCTTCGCGGTGATGCCTCACATGCATGATGCAATTGCTGTTTACATATGACGCCAGACCGACGCTTGCGTTCGCCTTTGTGCAAGAGCAGGGCGTGACGGGTGCTGTTTTTTTTTTTTTTTGGATTATTTATTTTTCTTTTTTATTTTATTTTTAAACTGTTCCTTCCATATTTTTTTTTTTGTTATCATTTTTATTGTTATCTCAGGGAATGTAAATATCCCCAATGATAGCACTAGGTAGTGACAGGTACTCTTTAAAAAAAACTGGTGTCTTTTAGACCCTAGATCTTTCCTCTGCCCTCAAAGCATCTGACCACACCAAGATTGATGTGATAAAATGCTTTCCCAATTTCCCAATGGCGCTTTTTATATACAGGGGGGCGGGGACATTCCCTCCCACTGCTTGTAAAGGCAGTCCAGAGGCTAATTAGCCGCTAGGATTGCTTTTACATGAAAGCCGGCTGCTGGCTGGAAAGAATGATACCAGGATGATACCTAAACCCACAGGCATCATTCTGGTATAACCAAAGTCCAGCAACATACCAGTACGTTGCTGGTCCTTGTTGGACATGTATTGTAATCTTTTTTTTTTTTTTTTTTCATGCAGCCCGTTGGCTAAACGAAAAAAAAGAGATTGATCGGTGGGTATGCCCACCATTAGAATACCTCCCTTCATCCACCCACTTCTAATGATGGGCATCCTCCCCCAAAAGTTATGCCGCGTCCACATGGTCAGACTTTTCCACGGGCAAGCCTCCGTCGGAATTTCGACCGCTCTGGACCCCGGACGAGTCCCGTCTGCCGATCAATGTTTTGGAACTCCAGGCGATCAGACTGTGCCTCTCCTCGAGGTCGAGGAGACTGCAGGGATGCTCGGTCAGGATCCAATCAGACAACGCCACGGCAGTGGCTTATGTCAACCATCAGGGGGGAACTCGGAGCTCAACGGCGGCGTCCAAGGTCGCTCACATCGTTAAAATCGGCAGAAAGAAACGTGCTGGCTCTGTCGGCCGTTTACATTCCAGGAGTGGACAACTGACAGGCAGACTATCTGAAAATAGGATGAATGTATGGACAGCCGCACTCCAAAAACAGTTCAGGTAGCCTTTAATTAAAACTGCAAAGGCTACCTGAACGGTTTTTGGAGTGCGGCTGTCCATACATTCATCCTATTTTTTGCTTTGTGCATTGCCTGCACCCATGGTTTCCGAGAAGATATTGATTGCCTGATTGCACCCACCTGGAGCGGTATCTTTTTCTCTCAGGCGGACTATTTGAGCCGTCAGATGTTGGACCAGGGGGAATGGTCCTTGCATCCGGAGGTGTTTCACCTCCTTTGCCGGAGGTGGGGCACGCCGGATGTGGACCTCTTGGCCTCTCGACTCAATCGCAAGGTGCCAAGATTCGTGGCCAGGTCCAGGGATCCCTGGGCAGACGCGTTGGTGGCCCCGTGGGGTCGGTATCGGCTGATTTATGCCTATCCTCCACTGAAGCTGCTTCCTCGCCGCTTGCTTCGCAGGGTGGAGGCCGAGGGGATTCCGGTGATCCTCATCGCTCCAGATTGGCCTTGACGTCCTTGGTACGCCGATCCTGTACGCCTAGGGGCGGACGTTCCATGCCGCTGCGGGAGGACCTTCTGTCTCAAGGTACCATACTTCATCCTGCTTTACAGTCGCTGGCTTTAACGGCATGGCTATTGAAAGCCAGGTGCTGAGAGACCGGGGTCTCTTGGATTCGGTCATCTCGACCATGCTGAGGGCATGGAAATCTTCTTCCAGGAAGATATACTACCGTACCTGGAGGGCCTACATCGCTAGGTGCGAGGAGCTGGATTGGCGTCCACGGACGTATTCTGTTCCCCGAATCTTGCTGTTCTTACAGCGTGCTGTGACTCAAAAGCTTGCCTTAAGCGCCATTAAAGGTCAGATTTCAGCCTTAGCCGTTTTCTTTCAGAGGCCGCTAGCGGGCCATTCTTTTGATTAGTACCTTCGTGGAGGGGGTCCGACATGTGCTCCCCCCTGTTTAAACCACCTCTTCCTCCTTGGGATTTGAATTTGGTGCTCTCGATTCTTCAGGAACCTCCTTTTGAAAACCTCAGAGAGATTCCTCTCTTAACCTTATCTCAGAAGGTGGCTTTTCTGGTAGCATCACTTCTTTCAGAAGGGTTTCCTTTGGGCCTTGTCTTGCAAACCACCATACTTGGTCCCCCCATAAGGATAAGGCGGTGCTACGCCCACGACCTTCTTTTCTCCCGAAGGTGGTCTCGGCCTTTCACCTTAATGAGGACATTGTTCTTCCGTCCTTGTGTCCTCATCCATCGAATCCCAGAGAGCTTGCGCTTCACACGCTAGACGTGGTACGTGCCTTGCGGGTGTACCTGTCTGTTACTGCTTCCATTCGGAAGTCTGACTCGCTGTTTGTGTCTGTGTCTGGTCCACAACAGGGCCAAGCGGTGTCACCTGTCACCATTTCTAGATGGATCAGGCAGACCGTCATACAGGCCTATGCCCTTAAGGGGCGGGCACCTCCCTTTCCGGTTACGGCGCATTCCACCAGGGCAATTGGTGCTTCCTGGGCTTTCCGACATCAAGCGTCGGTTGCGCAAGTGTGCAAGGTGGCGACCTGGTCGTCCGCACATACCTTTTCTAAGTTTTACAAGGTTGATGTGGCTGCATCTTCGGATGATTCCTTTGGCCGCAAGGTGTTGCAGGCCACTGTTTAAAGTTGCAACTCCTCTGTTGAGGAGCTCTGCTTGTTTGGAGTGAATTATGATTTTTCCTTTACTACTGCTCCCACCCTCTTCTTTATACTGCTTTAGGACGTCCCACGTGTTCAGTATGAAGAGGCTGTGTCAGTTAATGAACGGTAAGAGAAAATAGGATTTTTGTACTCACCGTAAAATCCGTTTCTCTGACGTCCATGGACTGACACAGCACCCACCCTTCCTTTTAAGGCTTGTACTGCTTTGTTGCGAACTGAGGGCTGCTGGCTGCAAGTAGGAGGGTTATGTCCGGAGGGACCGCCCCCTGGGCAGGGCTGTTCAGCTCTGGTTTTTAGAATGTATGTTGTAACATCTAACATTCTGCCTAGGCTTCTCCTGCGAGCAGGGACATAAACCACGGGTTCAGTATGAAGAGGCTGTGTCAGTCCATGGACGTCAGAGAAACGGATTTTACGGGGAGTACAAAAATCCTATTTTTTTTTTACACTTTCTTTAAAAAAAAATTTATTTTTTTGATCACTTTTATTCCTAATACAAGGAATGTAAACATCCCTTGTAATAGGAATAGTGTGTGACAGGTCCTATTTATGGAGAGATATGGGGTCTATAAGACCCCACATCTCTCCTCCAGGCTGGAAAGCATCAGATCAAACAAGAAAATTACAGATCTGATGCTTTCCAGTCGAGATCGCCGCTTTGGTAACATCGTAACGTCGCGCCTGGGCCTCCCACAGTCATAGAGATGACTGAAAATCTCTATGCTCTTCATGCGGCAGTGGCAGATTCTTTCTCCTGGTCCCCGATGGCATCGGAGGGTGGCGGGAAGGGGGGGGATGTCCCCTCCCGTTGCCTGTAAGAACGATAAAGCAGCTGCAGGCATCATTCAGATATCCCCACTGAAAGTCAAGGACGTCATATAACGTCCTTGGTCTAAAAGTGGTTAAACATCTGCCGGACCCCCTATAGCAGTTTTACTGCTACAGGGGGGTCACTGTGTGCAGGATTGTATGTATGTGTGTATATATTGTGTGTGTGTGTGTGTGTGTGTGTATATATATATATATATATATATTGTGGCGGTGGGACCCTGTGCGACCTTAAAGAGTGTTGGTTTACACCAGATTTTGTAGAGAAAGACACGTTAATTAAACAGCTGTGTGTTGGCCTATTTAGTTCTGACCTGATTATGGCCCAGGGCCCCACCCAACAGACAGGAAGTCTGTGCATGGGAGTCAGAGGCTTTCTATGCTGCATGGGTGCAGCCAAAGTGTGCGTGTCTGCAAGAGGCAGATGTCATTGATGATTGAGCAGCAACGCGCTGACCAGGAGTAAGCGAGGAGTGAGCTTATCTCTAGGAAACTGTTTGTTCTGAGGAGCAGACTTTAGGCCTAGGCTGAAGGCCTGAGACAGCCGGATCGTTAGAATGAAAGCCAGGAGGCTAAACTGTTGAGTATGCAAGATACAGTAATGGTGGAACCCCCTGTGAGGGCTACTGATGTATTTGTGAACTTTTTGTGCTTTTAAATAAAAGTGGGCTACCATGCCCTTAAAAAAAAAATAGTTCCTGACTGGCTTGAATCACTGGAAAAATGCATCTACCACGAGAGCTAACAACCCCCAATCTTACAATATGTATGTATGTATGTAATATATAGTGTGTGTGTGTGTGTGTGTGTGTATGTATATGATCCTGCACTTCCAGGTAGGGGGCGCGAATGCACGATACCGGTAGCTCGCTCCAGCTTTGATTGCAGAGATGCAGAATGGCAGTCTGTCTATGTAAACATGGTAGATGGCCTTTCTGACAAGAGGGAACGCATGGATTCTGTGTCTATGCAAAGCAGGGACATAGATCCATGTCTTCCCCTAGTAAAAATACCTTCCACACTGTAAAAAAAAAAACCCAGGCTAGGCACACAGTTAACTCTTTGATCGCCCCTGATGCTAACCGCTACCCAGACAGTGTCATTAGTACAATAACCGTGCATATTCTTAGCACTGATCACTGAATTGGTGTCACTGGTTCCCCAAAAAAGTGTCAGTTGGTCAGTTCCTGCCACATTACTAGAAGTCGTTGATCACCGCCATTACTAGTAAAAAATAAATATATAAAAATTTCATAAATATATCCCATAGTTTGTAGACGCTATAACTTTCCTCACAGCTTCATGTCAGCACACACATGTTATAGACCTGTCATCCGCCGGCTCAGCGGGGAGGAGTCTGTTAAAACCGACAGCCCTCGTGGGAAAGGGACCTAAGTGTTGGTGCAGCAGTGATGATCTCCAGTGTCAACCTTGTGCAAGTTCATCCAAAAACGTATACTTCAATCAGTGAAATCATCAATAAATTCCCCACATTTGATGCACACCACTCCCCAGTGCTCAAATGTACTCACCGACTTTCAATGCCCCTCAAACTGATGATAGGCATTAGCACTTTTTTGAACAGATCCCCTACAGGGAGGGACAGCGAACATTCCATCCCAGGGACTATCAAAGAACACTTTATCCCGATCATTAGATCCATGAACATTGGGTACCAGGGAGGTAGAAATAGGGGATGCCAAGCAGGAAGAAGAATCCAACAGAAAGAGAAGGAGGAAGGTTTAAAGGAGGGGATTTTTTAATGTAAGTAAGGTACCCCGCACACATAAGGAGACCAACATTTTGAACCTAGGCCTATAGTGTGCCCCTAAAAGAACCATGAGTAAATGTGATATTTATGTGGACACACATAAATATATAGAAAACTAAAGAGAGGGCCCCAGGGGGACTTTATAAGCAGTGGTCAACCAGATAGCAAAAGTGAGAAAGTATATAAAAATCTAAAGTTTAGTTACACATCATAAAATGGTGATAGTATACACCAATAACAGTTAAAACTAGAAAAAAAATATTCAAATGTGATACCACACAATTGGAGCAATGCTCATGTTCTGGAACACATGGTCGGTCTCATGAACTATGAGGTCAGGCCAGGGAAGGCATTCACAGAGGTCCCAACATGTTTCAAAATGTATTGTTATTTCTTCTTCAGGGTAATATCAGAGCATATTACAGTTTTAGCATGTATTGCTGTCACAGCATGTATGGTGTGACAGCAATCAACTCCAAAATCTTCCCCACCGCATTGAACTCAACAAAGGAGGAGATGTCAAATCCCAGCTTGAGCAATGGGCCACAAAAGCAGCAGAAACTGCTCACGAGGATCACATATAGTGGTTTAAAAAATTAAATAAAAGTCCACTTACAATCCTCCAATTTCTAATAAGCACTTAATACATTAAAAAATTTGGTATTGAATGATCTTAAGAAAATTGTCCCAAAGAAAGGCGTAAATCCTACCTATATTAGGAAAAGAGTTGAGACTTTAGAAAATAAAAAAGACATTATATGCCCCGCAGAAAGGTGGGGATGTGGTAATTCTAGATATATGCTGGCAGAGTCTGAGGCTTCTAACAAACTGCAGAAGGACCCTACAGAAGATTTTAAAGGGTAAGTTCACCTTTTGTAACATGGAACGTGTTACACCCATATTCAAGATGTAACATGTTACAAATCCACTTGCCACAGAACCTCCCCAACCCCCTGATGTCACAGGAGGCAGGGAATCTTCTCCTCCGACTCTCTGTGAGAATCTTCAAAGAATGTGGCTGTGCAGGGCTCCGCCTGCCCGGACACGTCACTCATTCACCGAGTTCTGTGAATTCAAAACTACAAGGTCCGGCAGCCTTTGCGGCTGTCGGCTTGTAATTCTCAATGAACTGCCACGGCGCTGTTCACACAACCAATATTTGCTCAGGGAACTTTAAATGAGGCATAATACAAAAGTCATAAAATATACATTTATTGTACAAGGATTGGACACATGAATGCATAAAGTACAGGCATGTCGAGCCAGATGATATCTGTTTCGGGGCTTCGGTGCATTTGACGAGTACCGATATCCAAGAAAATGCTTAGTATCGGCACCGATACCGGTAGCGGTGCAACCCTGGCGTCTCCAAATGGTGACCGCTGCTCAGTGTCTGATACGGTAGTAGTGGAAGGGGGCCAAGACACCCAATGGGAAAACCAATGAGGTGGTACAAGAGAGATCGTGGCTGTGGTAAAAAAAAATGCCAAAAGCCAACCTAGTGCTTTTAAAGGTGAGTGATGATTCTCCAACCTTGAACAGTTATTTTGAGGGGACAGCACATTTACACTGTTATACAAGCTGTACACTCACTACTTTACATTGTAACAAAGTGTAATTTCTTCAGTGTTGTCACATGAAAAGATCTAATAAAATATTTACAAAAATGTGAGGGGTGTACTCACTTTTGTGAGCTACTATGTATGTGTATATATATATGTATGTGTATATATATGTATGTGTGTGTATGTGTGTATGTATATATATATATATATATATATATATATATATATATATATATATATATATATACTGTGAGGGGGTTAGCTCGGTAGCGGGTGTGTGTGACCCCCTGGATGGGCTCCCCACACAAAAACAGGCCCAGCAGACGGAGGTTGTGGTTTTCAAGATCAAAAGGTGCGGTTTATTTCTCTATTTACAGTGACAAAAACACAGCAAAGCAAAAAGAAACATAAACAAAATAAATCCTGGTCAGCTTGACCTCTGACTAAACATGCAGGTTTCCCTAACTAACAACTGGGATCAGCCTGGTGCTGTCCTAGTCCCTGGTTTAGTAAATGTCCAAACAAATAGCCACACAGGCTTTGTCTCACCGCACAGGGGTTCACTCTCCCTAGACAGTCCACACAGGTCTGGTTCCAGGCATGAGCATACACCTAATGAAGCTGGGAGTTTTTATAGAGGCCTTAAACGAGCTGACAAGCTTCAGCTGGTCTCATCAACTCCCTGCCTGCACGACGCCCAGCACTCTCCCTAGAGGTATGAATCATCCATGAGCCCACTAGCCTCAGCTGGGCTTCATCAACTCTCTCCCTAGTTGTATAAGTCGGCATAAAGCCTGAATCTGGGAGAAATATACCTACCCCCCTGGATGCAACCAGGTGACTTTACCTTCCTGCTGTCACATACCCCCCCCTCTTGTTTTAACCTTGGGGTTGGAACACCAGCAATCAGGCATTCATGTACTCGAGACAAAGCATCCACATTCCCCATTTGAACGCCAGGGCGATGCTTTACTGTGAAGTTGAATTCCTGTAGGGCCAGGAACCACCTATTTACTCTTCTATTTGTCTCCTTGTTTTGAGCCATCCACTTTAACGGAGCGTGATCCGTAACCATGTCAAAGTGCCTACCTAGCAGATAGTACCGAAGGGAATCTAGAGCCCACTTCACCGCTAAACACTCCTTTTCAACCGTGGCGTAATTTACCTCATGGGACTTCAACTTCCTGCTGAGGTAAATGACTGGGTGCTCTTCCCCGTTCCAGACCTGGGACAATACTGCTCCTAACCCCACATCTGACGCATCACTTTGTACGACAAAGTCTTTAGAGAAGTCGGGTGAGTACAACACTGGCTGGCTACATAAGGCTTGTTTCAAGAATTGGAATGCTGCCTCAGCCTCGGGAGTCCATTTAATCATGACCGACCCTTTCCCTTTCGTCAGGTTGGTTAGGGGCACAGCCTTAGAAGCAAAGTGGGGAATGAAGCGCCGATAATAACCCGCGATTCCCAGAAAGGCTCGTACCTGCTTCTTGCTGTTGGGACGTGGCCAACTCTGGATGGCCTCGACTTTGTTGAGTTGGGGTTTTATTACTCCCCTGCCAATGGTGTACCCAAGATATTTGGCCTCCTCCTGCCCAATGGTACACTTCTTGGGGTTAGCCGTAAACCCCGCTTCCCGGATAGAGTCTAGGACTGCTTGCACTTTTGGCAGATGTGAGGCCCAATCTGTGCTATGGACAATTACGTCATCCAGGTAAGCCACAGCATACTTCCGATGGGGCCTCAGTATCTGGTCCATTTTCCGCTGGAATGTGGCCGGCGCATTCTGTAACCCGAACGGCATTCTCTTATATTGGAACGCCCCGTCTGGGGTTACAAATGCGGTTTTCTCTTTGGCCGACTTGGCCAGGGGAATTTGCCAATACCCTTTTGTGAGGTCAAGAGTCGTCATGTATCGGGCTGTTCCCAGCCGGTCGATCAACTCATCTATACGTGGCATGGGGTAGGTGTCAAATTTTGTAACTTTGTTCAACTGACGAAAATCGTTACAAAATCGCCAGCTCCCATCCGGTTTAGGCACCAACACAATGGGACTAGACCAATCACTTTGGGACTCCTCTATCACCCCTAAGTTCAGCATTTTCTGTACTTCCTCCCGTATTGCCTCCCGTCGGGCCTCTGGGATCCGATAGGGTTTTAACTTCACCCTTTCACCGGGCGGGGTAATAATATCATGCTCTACCCCAGATGTTTGTCCCGGCAGCTCAGAGAACACCTCCTTGTTGCGAAGCACAAACTCCTTAACCTCCTGTTGTTGGGGTTGTGACAAGGTGGCTGCTATTCCAACCTCCGGAATCACGCAACCAGTTTGAGCTGGTGACCAAGTTTCTGCGACTAGGGACTCTCTATCCCTCCAGGCTTTCAACAGATTAACGTGATAGATCTGTTCGGGCTTTCGCCTTCCTGGTTGTCTAACCTTGTAATTCACTTTGTTCACTTTTTCCATTATCTCGTAGGGGCCTTGCCATTTGGCAAGGAATTTACTTTCAACCGTAGGGACAAGTACCAATATCCTATCCCCCGGGGAAAAGGTACGGGTCTTGGCTCCACGGTTGTACACTCTCTGCTGTGCCAACTGCGCTTGGGCCAAATGTTCCTTCACGATGGGCATTACCTGTGCAATTCGATCTTGCATCAGGGCGACATGCTCAATCACACTCCTGTGGGGAGAACTCTCACTTTCCCAAGTTTCCTTGGCAATATCCAACAGCCCTCTTGGGTGTCTCCCATACAGTAACTCAAAGGGGGAGAATCCCGTAGAGGATTGGGGCACCACCCTAATAGCAAACATCAAATAAGGAAGTAGACAGTCCCAATCCTTTCCATCTCTATCCACCACTTTCTTCAACATTTGTTTTAGGGTTTTGTTGAATCTTTCAACCAGCCCATCGGTTTGGGGGTGATACACAGACGTACGCAATTGCGTCACTTTGAACAATTTACACAGCTCTTTCATAACCCGGGACATAAAGGGTGTACCTTGGTCCGTAAGCAGTTCTTTACAAATACCCACCCGGCTAAAAACAAGAGATAGCTCTTTGGCTATGGTTTTGGCCGAGGTATTTCGGAGAGGGATCGCTTCTGGATAACGGGTGGCATAGTCCATTATAACTAATATGTACTGGTGCCCCCTAGCGGACTTGATTATAGGACCTACCAAATCCATTGCGATCCTCTCAAACGGGACCTCAATGATGGGTAGAGGGACCAGCGGGCTACGGAAATGTGGCATCGGGGCCGACCTCTGACACACAGGGCAGGAGGAACAATAATTTTCTATGTCCTTCATCACCCCAGGCCAATAGAACCTCTGTAATACCCTCTCTCGGGTTTTCTCTGTCCCCAGATGACCTCCAAGAATGTGCCCATGGGCCAACTCCAACACCAACTTCCTGTAAGGTTTGGGCACCACAAGCTGCTCAACGGTTTCTTCTGCCCTTTTTGCCACCCGATACAGTAGGTTCTTCTCTACGCTGAAGTATGGGTAAGTGCAGGTATTATCTGGGTTCACTAACTCGCCATCTATTTCCACTACGTTTTCCCGTGCCTTTATTAGGGCGGGGTCTTTTAACTGTTCTGTGGCAAAATTTTCCCTGTGAACCTCAAGATCAGAAAACTCCACAGACGGTAGGTTTTCGTCTGAGGAGGTGGGCTCCTCTCCAGTTTCTTGAGTCTCGCCTGCCAACACTGACAAGGGAAATTCTGGAGAGTCCTCACCACTCTCAGAGGAGTTCTGGCTATCACCTTCCTGGTACATAGGGGCACCAGTGGGGGGCTCAGGATCATCCCACAGTTCCCAGAACTTCGGAAAATCCCTTCCCACAATGGCATCATGCGGTAATTGAGATACTAACCCCACTGGATGAGAGAGGGTACCTTTGGGGGTCTTGAAACACACTGTAGTCACTGGATACTCTCGGGTGTCCCCATGCACACAAATAACAGCTACCTTGCTATTCCCAGAGACCTCTGTTTTAACTAATTCAGCCTTTATCAGGGTCACAAGGCTACCTGAATCCAGTAATACCACAACATTTCTACCATTAATACACATTTTGCATAAATGTTTCTCAGTTCCCCGAATGGCAGTGCATGCGACTGTCGCACACAGCGACTGACGTCTGTCCGTCAGAAAGTCACATTGCATGGGTTCCTCCACAACCGGGCAATTTGCTGCAATATGTCCCGCTTGCCGGCAGCGGTAGCAAACAATCCTTTTGGCTGCCTCTTGAGCCCCCGACTTCCCAGGCTGTTCTCGCCAAACCCTGGGCAGAGCTACCACCCTCTCACTCTCTCCACCCTCACCCCTTGGAATCATCTTATCCGCCCCTGGGGATGGTCTGGTCTTAGGGTGGAAAGTCCGAGAGTCTCTGGAAGAGGCCGTCAGGTTCTCTGCAGCCAAGTATCTCTCTACACGATCCACAAGTTTACCGGCCGTTTCTGGGTCTCCATGGCTTACCCACTTTTGAATGGCGGTAGGAAGAGCTCTCAAGAAACGATCCATCACAACACGTTCCACAATCTCCGGTGCGGACAAAGTCTCTGGCTGTAGCCACTTCCTGCTCAGGTGAATGAGATCATACATTTGAGACCTGGGGGGTTTTCCAAGCTGGAAAGTCCAGTTATGCACACGCTGAGCCCGGACAGCCAGGGTGACACCCAGCCTTGCCAATATTTCAGCTTTTAGCATCACATAGTCTTTTGCTTGGTCAGGCTCTAGGTCATAGTAAGCTTTCTGCGATTCACCAGTTAACAGAGGAGCCAGCAGTCCAGCCCACTGCTCCTCAGGCCACTTTTCTCTTTCAGCAGTCCTTTCAAATGTGGTCAAAAATACCTCTGGATCATCCTCTCCAGTCATTTTTGTCAATAAACGACTCACCCCAAAGGACGCGGTATTAGTGGGACGGCTTTCCTCACTGGTCTGCGGACGTTGCTGCATTACTGCTTCCATCTGTTGTTGTAGTCTCTGCTCTTGCTTCTGCAACAGGTCTATGAAGCGGGCCTCAGATTGCTGCTGGGCTTGTTGCTGGGCTGCGAAGCTCTGTTGTTGAGCTGCAAGGCTCTTCTGCAAACCTGCATTTGTCTGCTGTTGATTGGCATTTGCTAGAGCCAGCTGTTTCAGTATCTCCTCTATGCTGGCTTAAAAAAAAACTGCCACTGGTTCTCCACCAACTGTGAGGGGGTTAGCTCGGTAGCGGGTGTGTGTGACCCCCTGGATGGGCTCCCCACACAAAAACAGGCCCAGCAGACGGAGGTTGTGGTTTTCAAGATCAAAAGGTGCGGTTTATTTCTCTATTTACAGTGACAAAAACACAGCAAAGCAAAAAGAAACATAAACAAAATAAATCCTGGTCAGCTTGACCTCTGACTAAACATGCAGGTTTCCCTAACTAACAACTGGGATCAGCCTGGTGCTGTCCTAGTCCCTAAGTCCCTGGTTTAGTAAATGTCCAAACAAATAGCCACACAGGCTTTGTCTCACCGCACAGGGGTTCACTCTCCCTAGACAGTCCACACAGGTCTGGGTCCAGGCATGAGCAAACACCTAATGAAGCTGGGAGTTTTTATAGAGGCCTTAAACGAGCTGACAAGCTTCAGCTGGTCTCATCAACTCCCTGCCTGCACGACGCCCAGCACTCTCCCTAGAGGTATGAATCATCCATGAGCCCACTAGCCTCAGCTGGGCTTCATCAACTCTCACCCTAGTTGTATAAGTCGGCATAAAGCCTGAATCTGGGAGAAATATACCTACCCCCCTGGATGCAACCAGGTGACTTTACCTTCCTGCTGTCACAATATATATATATATATATATATACACACACACACATATATATATATATATATATATATATTATATATATATATATATATATATATATATATATATAATAAAATGGCAGTCATTGCAATACTTTGTCACACCGTATTTGCGCAGCGGTCTTACAAGAGCACTTTTTTTGGGAAAAAATACACTTTTTTGAATAAAAAAATAAGACAACAGTAAAGTTAGCCCAATTTTCTTTTATATTGTGAAAGATAATGTTACCAATCATTCTGTTGCCATTATGATTTAAAAAGTGTAAACACAGTTGATTGATAATAAATGGCTTCAGCCAAACACTAACCATGAGTGAAAGAAACGTTTTTGTGTTATCATTCATATTGTCTGAAAAATGGGCAAGAAATCATAAATTCTGCCAGGGTGTTTTCACTTATGAGTACAACCGTGTGTCTGTATGTATATATGTATGTATATGTACACACACACACGTTTGGGGTGCTGAAATTAATCGCAGCATCGATGCATCACGATTTGGGTGTCCACGACCAGCATAATCGATTGGCGAGTGACCTCATCCCGACTTGCCCCGCCACTCCTGGGAGAGCGCTCCGAGTGTACTCTATAGGTGTTAAAATAACTTTCTTTCTCGTACATCACGGGACACAGAGCGACATAGTCATTACTAATGGGTTATATAGATACCGTCAGGTGCTGGCACTGGCAACTTCCAAAACCGGAAGTACCCTCCCCTATATAAGCCCCTCCCATCCGGGAGCACCTCAGTTTTTTGCCAGTGTCTAAGGTGTTGGCCAAGAAGAAACATGTGTTTTTCACTGAGCTTGCGTACAGGTTCTTTGAAAGGACTGCTGAAAGAGAAAAGTGGCCTGAGGAGCAGTGGGCTGGACTGCTGGCTCCTCTGTTAACTGGTGAATCGCAGAAAGCTTACTATGACCTAGAGCCTGACCAAGCAAAAGACTATGTGATGCTAAAAGCTGAAATATTGGCAAGGCTGGGTGTCACCCTGGCTGTCCGGGCTCAGCGTGTGCATAACTGGACTTTCCAGCTTGGAAAACCCCCCAGGTCTCAAATGTATGATCTCATTCACCTGAGCAGGAAGTGGCTACAGCCAGAGACTTTGTCCGCACCGGAGATTGTGGAACGTGTTGTGATGGATCGTTTCTTGAGAGCTCTTCCTACCGCCATTCAAAAGTGGGTAAGCCATGGAGACCCAGAAATGGCCGGTAAACTTGTGGATCGTGTAGAGAGATACTTGGCTGCAGAGAACCTGACGGCCTCTTCCAGAGACTCTCGGACTTTCCACCCTAAGACCAGACCATCCCCAGGGGCGGATAAGATGATTCCAAGGGGTGAGGGTGGAGAGAGTGAGAGGGTGGTAGCTCTGCCCAGGGTTTGGCGAGAACAGCCTGGGAAGTCGGGGGCTCAAGAGGCAGCCAAAAGGATTGTTTGCTACCGCTGCCGGCAAGCGGGACATATTGCAGCAAATTGCCCGGCATTTTAAATGCTGATCGGACCATATTAGTCAGGGACTGAACCCATAACCTTTCAGCATGTGATGCTGAGAATGGCTCTTCCACTGTTGATTCCTCTACAACCGAATCGACCTCATCCTGATCCCCTTCAGGTAGGTCGATCCCTGTATGGGACTGTTGCTCTGTTAACAGGCACTCTGAGAGAGGAGACGGAGATCGGGCGCTTTTCTCCTGTGACAGGGAAGCCGCGATCAATGCTGACAATCTCTCTTCCAGCCCTCCCAGAGCTGAGGAAAAAACCTCCTCTGTTACATACACAGGAGCAGGTGAACTGAGGACAGCCACAGTACCAGGTACTCCTGAGGGTGCTCTACGGTCACTAACCTCTGATTCTTCAGGGGAGACTGGTGCAGCCAAAGCATGCCCAAGATCCTCAGAGCCCGATGGAGACCCCCTATTCCTCCTGGAATTTCTAGTCCCGGAGTTTTTAGACGGCATATTCCTAAGCCACAAAGCTGAGGTATTCCAGCCGAAATACACCAGTTACTGACAATAGTCTAGCATAAATGCTGCTATAAGAAACAGTTGGTGTCTACTAATGTGCCTTTCTAGGGGATGCCTGTATCAACCGCTTGCTGTATGCCCTTTTTTAAATGTTGCCAGCTCTGTCTCTGCACTTCATAGCCAGCTCACCACACAATATTGTGATTTTTATCATGCTGGGACGCCCGCACATGCGCAGAAGCGCTGCGGCGCGCACAGAGCGTCATCCCCCAGGCTCCGCCCCCTTTCCCGGCTCACCTCTATATAAAGAGGCGCGCGCACGCGCGCGGCCACGTGCGCCTTTGGCGCTAATTTCGAAAAAATGGAAACTAGGGACAAGAGCCAGGGCCCCTCTTTGCCGCAGGCCGGGGGATGGACGAGCATTGCAACATGGCAGAGGAAGCAGTTTCCCATGAGAGAACTCACCATCTGCCTGGACTTGCTCTGCTGAGAAGAAACTAGTCCACATGACAAGAAAACATTCCACAGCGGCCTCTAGTGGACAAACACAGGTACCGCAGTCTAATATATTAACCACTTGCTTACTGGGCACATAACCCCCTTCCTGCCCAGGCGAAATTTCAGCTTTCGGCACTGCGTCGCTTTGAATGACAATTGCGCGGTCGTGCGACGTGGCTCCCAAACAAAATTGATGTCCTTTTTCCCCCACAAATAGAGCTTTCTTTTGGTGGTATTTGATCACCTCTGCGGTTTTTATTTTTTGCGCTATAAACAAAAAAAGAGCGACGATTTTGAAAAAAAAAACACAATATTTATTACTTTTTGCTATAATAAATATCCCAATTTTTTTTTAAAAAAGTTTTTTTTTCTCAGTTTAGGCCGATACGTATTCTTCTACATATTTTTGGTCAAAAAAAATCGCAATAAGCGTTTATTGATTGGTTTGCGCAAAAGTTATAGCGTCTACAAAATAGGGGATAGTTTTATAGCATTTTTATTAATATTTTTTTTTTTTACTAGTAATGGCGGCGATCAGCAATTTTTATCGTGACTGCGACATTACGGCGGACACATCGGACACTTTTGACACCATTTTGGGACCATTCACATTTATACAGCGAACAGTGCTATAAAAATGCACTGATTACTGTATAAATGTGACTGGCAGGGAAGGGGTTAACACTAGGGGGCGGGGAAGGGGTTAACTATGTTCCCTATTTGTGATTCTTACTGTGGGGGGAGGGGACTGACTGGGGGAGGAGACCGATCTGTGTCCCTATGTACAAGGGACACAGCATTGGTCTCCTCTCTCCCTGACAGGACATGGATCTCTGTGTTTACACACAGAGATCCACGTCCTGCTTCTGTAACTGCCGATTGAATGTACCTGGCGGACATCGCGGCCGCCAGGCACGCTCCTCGGCATCCCGTGATGCGCGCCGCACAGCTGTTCCCTGCCGCGCGCCCTCGGCGGCGCGCGGCGGGATGTAAACAGAGAAGGACGTCCTGGGGACGTCCTCTCGGCACTTGAGAGCCGCGCTGCAGCCGTCTTTCGGCTATAGCGCGGGTCTCAAGTGGTTAAATATATATATAAAAATTTTTTTTTTTTTTTTTTTTCTTGACCACCATTAAAAATTATTACATTTTTTTAGTAGTTACAGGCATGCACAGAATTTTGCGGGAATACCATTAGGTAACAGACAGAAAGGTAACAGACAGAAAGACAAATTAGACTTGGGGGCCCCCAATAGAACCAAGTTCCTGGGGGCCCCCACTTACCTGTTCCCCGCCGCAGGACTTTGTTTGGTCCACAAAAGCCCAAACTTCACCTATCACGGCAGGCATTGTAATCAAACCTTCAGGGACCGGGTTCCCAAGGATTCCACTCCCCTGGACCTGTATAGCACCCTGCACAGAAAACATCTTGGTCGTGGGTATGACCAGAGCTCTGGATCCCAGGGTCCAGCTCTCCTAAGAGAAGCATTACAGGCAAAACCTTGCTCTTCTCTGCAAGGCCCGGGTACCGACCGTTTAGCTATGAAGCTTTTTTGGTCGGATCCGGAATAGCTTACTGAGGCCCAAAAGAACCTGTACGCAAGCTCAGTGAAAAACACATGTTTCTTCTTGGCCAACACCTTAGACACTGGCAAAAAACTGAGGCGCTCCCGGATGGGAGGGGCTTATATAGGGGAGGGTACTTCCGGTTTTGGAAGTTGCCAGTGCCAGCACCTGACGGTATCTATATAACCCATTAGTAATGACTATGTCGCTCTGTGTCCCGTGATGTACTCCAAGAAAAGGATTTTACAGGTAAGCTGTTATAAAAATCCTATTTTTGTCTTAATGAATCCCGTGTTACAATCCATTAGATGCCCCACTGTATGTGCTTTTTAAAAAATATATAGCTATATGCTGCATTTTTCAGAGTGTTTACGACGCTCGTGTGACTGCCCAGCCCACCTCTCTTCTAAACTGACAGCTACAGTCAGCAGGCGGGGCTGAGAATCCCTCATGACGTCAGCTGGGAAGAGAGACATATTTTTTTATAAACCATATACAGTGGGGCACTTAATGGATTGTAACACGGGATTCATTAAGACAAAGTTATTTTAACAGCAGTAAGTAGAGTACATATGAGTTTGTACTCTACTTACACCTTGTACACGCTCTGTGCTGGGTTTCCCTGGGCTTCCCCGTTTGCACATTCCACTGTGTTAACTGTGCTGGAATGTGCAAACGGGGAAGCCCGGGGGAGCACTTAGCATGGAGCCAGTAAACTGAGCTTCACAGGGCTGTTTGTCAGCTGTGGATTCTATGCCTCCTGACCTCCCAGCAGCAGTGTGTTTTCCTCTTATGTGAAGCCTGTACCCTGTAGTGCACTGGATTAGTGCACTCTGCTTTGATTTAAAAATAATCTGACTCACAGAGTTTCACTTTTTTGTGTTTATTAAAAGTCAGCAGCTAAAAAAGTGTATCTGCTGACTTTTAATAAAAAGACACTCAACTTGCCAGGATGCAGCAATGTGGCTGCTTGAACCCTCCGTTCTCTCCCCTGCCTGTCCACGATGCCGGCAATACTGCTGTGGGCATCCGGCTGTGACAGCTTGCATTTTCACAGCCGGGTGTGCATGTCTCACTGCGCTGTCCTGAATGGCCAGGCAATCTTCTGGGACCTGTGATGTGTCCCAGAAGATTTCAGGGAGGAAGGGGCCGGCTAGATGGCCCGAGCAGAAGTGGGAGCAGGTACCTGTCAAAACTAGGCACCCACTCCCCCACCCAGCCCCCCCCCCAAAAAAAATTACACGCCAAATGTGGCATGTAAGGGGGTCAGGACTCCTTTAAAGCAGAAGTTCCACTTTTGGGTGGCATTCCACTTTAATAAAATATGTTTAAACAGAAAGCACTGTGACATCCCCAACCCTGGACTCCAGGAGGAGACTATCACACCCCCAACCCTGCCATGTACACAGCACAGGGGATCCTCTACCTCTGATATTCCTCACCTGCAGGACTCCATGGTGACCATCTTGACATCTTCCCTTTGATTCTGCCATCCTTCAGTCCCCCCCCCCCCTCACCACCACCATTTTTATTGTTTAACTCTTCCATACTTCTGTTCCTATCCATGTATTCCTCCATCCCCATCCTTTTCCATTCTTCAGTTCCTATCTCCAGACTCCTTCAGCCTTCCATTCTCTATCCATGGATTCCTCCATCCCCAGACTCTTCCATCATTCCTTTCTAATTCATGGATTCTTCCATCCTTCAGTTCCTACCCCTCCCTCTTGTCCTGGACTCTTCCATGTCCTTGTCCTGCTATATGCAGGGAGGGTCCTTTTTTTTTTTTTTATTAATGGAGTTCTTCTAAATGCTTGAAACCATCGTCAGTAATTGTGATGCATCGTGGTATCGAATCGTTGACCAGATAATCGTAATCTAATCTAATCCAATCGTGAGACCAGTGAAGATGTGCACCTCTAACACACATATAGTCCTATATCTACAATCCTATACCCACAGTTGATCCAGAGAAAGGCAAAAACCCCAATAAAGCATCATTCAATTTGCTCCAGCAGGGGAAAGAATTACTTCCCAATCCCCCAAGAGCCAGTCGGTTATTCCCTGGATCATCTTTACCTATAAATGTTAGTATCCAGTTATGTTATTTACATTTAGGAAAGAATCCAGGCCTTTCTTAAAGCAATCTACTGAGCTGGCCAGAACCACCTCTTGAGGGAGTCTATTCCACATTTTCACAGCTCCTCCTGTGAAGAAGCCTTTTCGTATTTGGAGATGAAATCTGTTTTCCTCCAGACGTAAAGAGTGCCCCCTTGTCCTCTGTGATGACCATAAAGTGAATAACTCACCACCAATAACTGGTGTTTTGGTAGGTTTTTAAAAGCATAATGCTGAAGGTTAAGGTGCGGATATCAATAGAGCAAGGGCTGTATGCTCCCTTTCATCTTGCCTTGGTGATACCAGCAATTTGACATATCAAGTTGGAGTTGTACAGTAAGCACTGTAGATTACACTAAGACCGCAGCAGGTCCAAATAGTGAAAGGTAGCCTGGAGAGGAGTGACAGGTAGGTAAGCGCAGCAAAGTATAGGTGGCTGTGTAAGAGACTGATTCCAACTCCTACTCCAAATTCGGGTCAACTACCTCTTAGCGCACACTGGCACAAAAAAAAAAACACAACATTTTATACTTGCGCAGGTGTCTTTAGCCATATCCAGTGGTGTCATATGTTCTCTCTGCCATCTTCCTTCACAAGTAGCTGTATACCTGTTTGTGCAGTTGGCGAACAACATATCTGCCAGCAATACATAGGCATTTACCACACACATTGGATACTTTAAAGTGGTTGTAAAGGCTCAAAGTTTTTTTTACCTTCATGTATTCTATGCATAAAGGTTAAAAACCTCTGTGCAGCAGCCCCCATAATACTTACCTGAGCCCCCTCTCTATCCAGCGATGTGCATTAGGCTTTCAACCTTATTGGCTGAGACAGCAGCGGGAACCATTGGCTCCCGCTGCTGTCAGTCACAGCAACTGAGCCAATCGGGAGAGAGAAGGGGCAGGGCCATGTAGCGGCTCTGTGTGTGAATGGACACGCAGAGCCGCAGCGGGGAGGCGAGCTTGCTCAGGTGCCCCCATTGCAAGCTGCTTCCTTTGGGGGTACTCTGCAGGAGGGAGGGGCCAGGAGCGCCGAGAAGTGGATCTGGACTGCTCTGTGCAAAACCACTGCACGGAGCAGGTAAGTATGACATGTTTGTTATTTAAAAAAAAAAAGGAGACTTTAACAGTTTATGTGGATATAATGGAGAAAACTGGTCAAGAATACGTTTTGCTAACCTCTTGACACAGTGGGGCTAAAAATCAAAAAGCAGTGGTCAATACAATCTAAAAAGGAAACTGCGCTCAGTGTGAAATAAATTCAAAATCGGTGTTTAAACCTGATACAGCTGCACTCAACATATTGTACACACCAATATTAAAAAAACAACAAAAGTGTTGCGCTGTCATTAATTGTACAATAAAGTGCATGTAGTGAAATAAAAAATACATCCATAGCACATATTGAATGTATCCAAAAATTATTAAACCAATTCATATAATCAGTGCTGTCATGCAAGAAAAAGTAAGGGGCAAAATCCAAAACACAAAAAACGTCCCAATATATAATCCTTAAAGAGGAACTGCAGCCTGCTCACATAATTTGTAATAAAAACATCTTTGCCATTCTGAAGCTTCCCTCCAACCACTTTGCATATTATTTTATATATACTGTGATTCTGTACTTGCCAAAAATGCTGCAGAAATCTCCCTTCACTGAGTCTGGCTGAAACTGTTTTAACTGTGGGCAGCTGAAGCTGCTGCATGTTCACTTTCTGGATTTACACAGAGGCACACCTCCAGCTCTGCAGCTCTTATTGGCCCTTGTATGACTCGCCCCCTCCCTTCCTGGCAAACTTTCATGAGAGTGAGAGCTGTGCATGATGTCAAAGGCTTTTTACCAGACAAAAAACAGGAAGTGGGCTGTATAAGTTATTTACTGGCAGAAAAAAAATGTTTTACTATCCAAAGTTAAAACAAGAAGGGCAGAAGATTTAATAGATGGAAAGATGAAAAAATGATATTCAAAGCGTACACTTCAAATTTTCTAATGCAAGTGAACCACCAAGGGCTCCCCTCTGAGATGAGCATAATCAGCCTCTTACCAGATAGATAGACCTTATCCAGGCCTGTAATCGCTTTAGTGAGCTCACCCCTCACTCTGGGTATATAGTATATTATATACCCAGATGGTATAGTTTAGAGGTAGTTATTCAAACTCTTCACTATGGAAGTTCAAACAGTACATTATGGAGCATAGCAATTAAAAGAAAGTGTATTTATTTATTAAAAGAGATCTACTCACAAATCCATAGGATAAAACAGGCATTCATAATTACATAAATACGTAGTAGGTAAGGTTGAATAAAAACAATAGTCCATCCAGTTCAACCTGTATAGTGTATGTTTGTTAGTAATCATTTCTCATATCCCTGTATGTTGTGTTCTTTAAGATGCACGTCCAAAGGTCTTTTAAAAATATCAATAATCCCTGCTGACACCACCAGTTGTGGAAGAGTGTTCCACATCCGTATCGCTCTGATAGTGAAAAAAAAACCCTACGCAGCCTAAGGTTGTACCGATTCTCTTCCAATATCATTGTGTGGCCGCGTGTCCTCTTACACTCCCTTAGACGGAATAGTTTTTTTCCTATGCTGGGATCACCATTGAGGTACAAATTTCCCATGAAAAGCTGCATACATCCCCGGGCCTTGGCACAATTTCTTCAACGCCGGTCCCCAGTGCCAAAAAGGTTGCGGACCACTGCTCTATATCATTTATGAATAAATTAAACAGAATTGGTTCCAAGACAGATCCTTGAGGTACTCCACTTACCACTCCAGACCAGTCTGTGTACACATTATTTATCACCACCCTTTGGACACGACCCTGTAACCAGTTTGTAGATTAAGTGTTTATGGGGAACTGTACTACAAAATCGAGATACACCACATCCACAGGCTTCCCCTATGTAGATGGCAGCTCACTTCCTTGTAGAATGTTAACAGATTGGTCTGGCAGGAATGACCCTTCGTAAACCCATACTGATTACTACTAATGATACTGTTTTCTTCAGCAAATTCAGTCTATACACTCATCCTGCACACCAGCGGGGGTGCTGACATCACCGCTATATCCTCCGCCCGACGTATGTTTTGTTGTAACAGATGTCATCAATGGAGCAGCCACTGTACGTAAACGCACATGTATTACAAATTCATCAATGAATGCATCCATAGAATACAAAAAGAAAAAGGTATGGGAACCGTATGAAATAACCACAGGAAGGCACTCAAAGGTAGATATCTCTTGTTGTGGGGGTATGGATGGGGAAGATTGTCTCCTGGGTAATCATCCACAGGGTTCTTGAAACATTAAAAGTTGCTCAACATGTTTTGCGATTTTGAAAATCGCTTCCTCAGGAGCTTCTAAATTTCAATATAAAACACAATTTTAATTTAGTTGAAAATAATACAATACAGGCTTATACATCAGTTGTGAGTGCCTTAAAAAACATAACACTCACCAAAATTGTGTTATTGGAGAGTATCTAGTGCCTTGAGGCGACCAAACCACCAGGAATCAACGAAGTTCTATCATACCAGCCCTTTTTATAAGGACCTGTGTGATAGCCGTTTGACCCCTGGTGTTTATGTTCCATCTGCAATCACAATTCCTTTAGATTTACTTCCATTAAAATTCATACATCTTGCTGACACACTACATATATTCTTTTCTCTCAAATTTAAATCCATGCAATATTATAAGTTTATGTAGCAGTAATTCAGTGTCTGTTCATGGTTCTGAGCATCTGCTCTTGTATCAGAGGATAATTTTATGAGTCTTCTGACCCTGTATTTTCATATTATTTGTCAAAATTATTTTTCAACCTATTAGGTATTGCCAATCAACATTGGCTTTTTAAAGCATGTAGACATACATGCAGCAAAATGAGATCCAGCGCGGTTGCTCTATCCCTTATGCACCCGGCTCCTATTCTATCTTATTCCCTTGCCCATGGTCGTCCCCGGTGTGGGTAATATGCGGCCACCCAAGCCATTGGGGATTGGTTCACTTCCCCTCCTTCCCCTGGGCGGGGAGAGATTCCGTATCCGCCAATGGCAATCATGACACATCCCCTCTGATGTGTCGTAACTGCACTTCCGCCCTACCTGTCCCCCGGACTGCCCTTAGTCCGTGAGTGTGCAGGCGTGGACGTGAGGTGCGTTTACAGGCCAGCTCCAGTGACGTCAGACGCTTGTCTGTCAAACACGCGAGCGGGGTGCACAAAAAGCGAGGCTGAGTCCTCACTCCCCAGATGCTATTGGGGAAGTGGGGTCGCTTGGTGTACCTCGCATTACAGCAGCAGGAATTGGGTCTGGATGCGGATACGCTCTTCCAAATGCTCTGGGGTATGTGTTTTTATATACATTCTTTCCTTGCCTTTCCTTATCGTGGGCCATTAGCACAGCTGTGTTGCCATTTTGCAGCTCATCAGCTGTTATGTGCCCTTTTTTTCAGATTTTTTTCAGATTCGTTGCACGGTTCGCAATCAAAACAGGTCAGCAGTTTCCTTGGAGTGGGTCTGGTAATCTAGGCAGTAGTGTGTTTGAAGGTACCAATAGAGGTCTTTTTTGTATATCTCTCTAAATACTGGACTTTTTGATCCAGCCTTGTTGACGTATGTCGTTTTTCACTTTTATTATTGTCTCATGCTTTTGGTTGCAGTGAGGCGTTTTGTCCTTTTCAAACTTCTCTGGATACCAGTGACACCTCCACACACTTTTTTCAGCCTCATACAGACCCTTTCCAGATTAAAAACTTATTGAAGGTATGTTTTCCATCCATCACCATTGGTTTTGGGTAATAATGTAATAACATATGGCAAATTGGGAATTTACAATCATTGCCCTTTTTTGCCCCTAGAAGTATTTTTACATCTTTTTTGAGAAGCACTGCATCCAGACTACATTAGGATTCCTTTTGCCACTTCTTTACATTCCAACACCTTTATTCATGTAAGTGCCAGCTTAATATAAATATAGTACCCATTTAATAATATTTCTATGTTTCTAAATAGCCCAATTACCCTTATATGATAATATCTTATAGCTTCCTGGTGCATCCCCTTATTCCCTGCTCTACTCACTGCGTCCATTTTGGTGATTACCAGCCAGGGCCAGGTTGAAACAGTCTCTCTCTCCCCATCCTGGGTGTGGATTGGATAGCTGAGGTGCCTGGGGTATTAGAGTGACTGCACTGGATACTCCTCAATAGCACAATTTTGGTGAGTGTTATGTTTTTTAAGACTACTGATACAACTGATGTATAAGCCTGTATTGTATTATTTTCAACTAAAATTGTGTTTTATATTGAAATTTAGAAGCTCCTGAGGAAGCGATTTTCAAAATCGCCAAACATGTTGAGCAACTTTTAATGTTTCAAGAACCCTGTGGATGATTACCAAGGAGACACTCCTTCTTTGGTTCATCGTGGGCATCTTCACCATCCATACCCCCAAAACAATAGATATCTATCTTTGGAGGCCTTCCTGTGGGTATTTCATACGGTTCCTATACCTTTTTCTTTTTATATTCTATGGATGCATTCATTGATGAATTTGTAATACATGTGCAATATTAAAATTTGTTATATTTTTAAGTAGTGCCTACAAAGTCCATTTTTTCTATACAACCCTTTATCAATCAATTAGGATGTGGCACTGTAGTTAACATGGGTGTTGATTACCACCCAAGGGCACCTGTAATCAATCATTGACTGTACATAAACGGTCGGATGGGCCTTTCCTCATTCTGAGTGGACGTTCAGGAACTTCCTCAGAACGAGTGCCCACAGCGCGACCCGATTCTGTGATGGTTGTGATCACAGGACCCAGTTGAGCACAGATCAGAATGTGGACGCTGTGAATGGCCCTCCCGATCACATATGACGGCTGTGTCCAATCACAGCCATCACAATGTAAACAGAGATGCGTGTCTCTGAGACAGTTCTCCCCGCTGAGCTCAGTGAAGGAGGGGGGGGGGGGGAATCTGCAGCCTTTGTAACAGCTCTCTGTGTAAGGATGATTTTACACAGAGAGCTGTCACCGATCCCCCACAAACAGTACACCAAGCACCACTGTCCCTGTCCCTATACACATCTGTCACAGTGCCCCCATAAAGCATTGTACCAATGTACAAAACATCTGTCTGTCCCCCATCACATCTGTACCAGTGCACAAAACATCTCAGTTTCCTCATCACATCTGTACCAGTGCACAAAACATCTGTCAGTGTACCAGTGCACAAAACATCTGCAATAGTGCAGTAGTGTACCATTGTGACAATAAACATCTGTCAGTGTCCACCGGTGGCCGATCAACATCTGTCAGTGTACCAGTGTCCCACCAATAAAAAAATACAACATTTAAAGCTCCCCCCGTCCCCCCGCGCTCACGTGCAAAGGCAAATGCACGCGCTGGTCCCGTACACATAAGTAAACAGCGATCGCACCACACATGTGAGGTATCGCCACAAACGTCAGAACAAGAGCAATAATTCTAGCACCAGACCAGTGTAACTCTAAACTGGTAACCTATAAAGGCTTATAAAGCGTCGCCTATGGAGATTTTCAAATACCGAAGTTTGGCGCCATTTCACAAGTGCGCGCAATTTTAAAGCGTGATATGTTTGGTGTCTATTTACCCGGCGCAACACCATATTTTATATTTTACCGAAAATGTGGGTATTATATTTTCTCTGTGTGCAATGAAATTCATTAAAATGTATTTAATGCGTTGGTGTGTAAAATTGCGTTCGAAAAACAGCAGAGCAAATACCATGTGACGTAAAAAAATTCAAAACTCACCATTTTATTCTTATTCTTATGCTACAAAAATATATAATGTTTGGGGGTTCTAAGTAGTTTTCTAGCAAAAATACAGATTTCTCCTTCCGTCTTCCAGGACAGCCTCTGAGACATAGGGCTCCTCCCTCCGGGACAGGAAACAAACATACCAATTAGCTTTTAAAGGCGGTCCTCCAGGCCTCCCTCTTCAGTTATTGTGTTTCTTGCCCGACGGGAAGGAGCACACTAAGGAACCTAAGGGAGCTCCATGTCTCAGGACTGTCCTGGGAAAAGCCCCTGACGTTGACTCTCCTCTGCCTGGGCACCCCTCTGTCCTGCTGGGGAAGAGCGAGGTCGCCGGCCCCACCGCTGTTACTAGCTCGGAGAAAGCGGGACTTTTGCTGACCACAGACCCTAATGCCCTGTTAAACCACCTGTACCTGTGTCCTGGGCTGGCGGGCGGGAGACGCTCGGCCGGCCACGCCGATTCAGCCGACACTTCTGGGTACATCGCGGGGGCGGGGCTTCGGCGTTGCCAGCAGGCGGAAGTGACGGCTTCCGGTGGAACCACGTCATCAAGGGGCGCAGTGAGACACAGTTCCAGTCTCTTTGGGCGAAGCGGTGGAAAGCAGGCATCCGGAGCGGGGTAGGAGGCTCGGCGAGGCCGTGCAAGCCCGAGAACCATGGAGACAGCTGCACAAGTAATAGACTCCGGTTCAGCAGGCTCCGGCGCCTCCCAGGTAAGGTGGTGAGGGTGGACCACTTCTTACACTGGGGGGTCAGGGTCTTTGGGACCTATGTACTCCCTCCATGGGTGGGGAACCTCAGGTGATGGGCTGGGCACTTCCTAGGCTGACTCTAGCACAATGGTGGTGTGGGTCAGGGAGGCATACTGATGGAAATTTTTTATCTTTCTCTTCTGTTTGCCTTTTAGGTTAAAGCCCAGGACAAGACTCATATGCAGCCGCCTAGGAAAAAGTGTGCCGTTTGTGGGGCTAAGTTAGGCCCTAACTGGGAGAAGCCACTATGCCCCGATTGTGTCAGCAGCCAAGGATGACTCTGTGGCAGTGTCACAAAATCCTGACTTCGGTCAAAGACGAGATAGCATCCACTTTTCAGTCGTTCAAGGGAATGGTGGACAGGATGCAGGGTCCCTCTTCATCCCTATCCAGGGCAGCCAGTGCGCCTTCCCTGTCTGAGCCCAGTCAGGAGGAGGAGGTGGATAGGGAGAGGGTACCGAGATCGCTAGCCTCTTCTCAGGTGGATTCAGCATCATGCTCTGAGGGGGAGGATGATTCCTCCAGGGGGTCCAGATACAAATTATCCCTGGATGATGTGGGGGATTTATTGAAAACGATTTATGACACGTTAGAAATCCGTGAGGAGCAGGTCCAACTCTCCAAGCACGACCTGATGTATCAGGGTTCTAGTGCACAGAAAGCCAGGGTGTTTCCCGTACATATATCTCTGATTGAGTCGATTTTGCTGGAGTGAGAACAGCCGGAAAAGAGACCATTCTTTTCTGGTAGCCTCAAGCTGAGGATCCCTTTTGAAGCAGATGCTTCTCATCCGTGGAATAAGATTCCTAAACTGGATGCACCATTAGCCAAAGTCTCTAAAAGGACAGATTTGGCCTTTGACGACCTGGGGTCGCTCAGAGATCCCATGGATAAGAGGGGGGATGTGCTGCTAAAGAGGGCTTGGGATGCCTTGTCAATAGGGTTGAAACCAGCCCTTGCAGCCACTTGTGTGGCCAAAAATCTGGAGTGCTGGCTCACAAAATTACAATCCCACATTTCTGCTGGTACATCTCGGCAGCAGTTGTTGAAATCATTCCCCTTACTATTCAAGGCAGTGGGCTTTCTGGCAGACGCCTCCACAGTCGGTAAAACTGGCAGCCAGGTCTGCCGCACTAGTAAATGCAGCTAGAAGGGCTTGATGGCTAAAAACCTGGACCGGCGATTCTGCCTCTAAGCTTAAACTTTGTGGGTTACCCTTTTCGGGTGACCACCTGTTCAGACCAGGCCTCCAGGAGGCACTAGAAAGAACTCAGGATAGGAAGAAAGCCTTTCCTGAAAAGAAGAAAAGCGAGAACAAACGCTTTTTTCGAGGCCCCAGGCAACAGGGCCAACCGCAAAGGGATGGCCACCCCAAGAAGCATTGGACGGGCAAGAAGGGGCGTGGAAGAGGAGGAATCCTATTTAATCCTCCTCAAACCACCCCAATGCCCCAGTGACTCCTTTGTCCCAGTGGGAGGGAGACTGGGGGAGTTCCTCCCACGATGGACCAGTTCGACTTCAAGCCCGTTCATTCTGGACATCATAAAGAACAGTTACAGAGTGGAGTTCGATTCGGTTCCCCCTCAATGTTTCAGCCTACCCAGCTGCCCAGAGACCGGGAAAAAGCAAAGGCTTTAGGTCTGTTATTTGGGGATCTAGCTGATCAAAGAGTCCTTATTCAGGTGCCCCAGAAGGAGCAGGGTCAGGGGGTATACTCTCACGTGTTTGTCGTGAAAAAACCTTCCGGGAAGTTCAGGTTAATCCTGAATCTCCGTCCCCTGAACAAGTTTGTAAGGTACAAATGGTTCAGGATGGAGTCAATATTTTCTGTGGCAAACCTCCTGTTCCCAGGCTGTTTCATGGCCACAGTAGACCTCAGGGATGACTACTTGCATATCCCCATATATCAGGAATTTCAAAAATTCCTAAGGTTGGCAGTACAGATAGATTTGGAAGTTCTGCACTACCAGTTCCGGGCACTGCCTTTCGTTCTGACCTCTTCGCTGAGAATCTTTACGAAGGTTCTAGCAGAGGCCCTGGCCCTGCTGAGAGTCAAAGCTATTACGGTGATCCCCTACCTGGACGATCTCCTGTTTGTTGCCCCTTCTTTTTACCAACTAGAGAAAGACCTACAGGAGGCCCAGAGTTTCCTACTATCTCTGGGGTGGTTGATCAACCAGGACAAATCTCAGCTGACTCTGTCACAGAAGGTCCAATATTTGGGATACAGAATCTCTTCAGTGGAGATGAAAGTCTTTCTCCCCAGGAAAAAGATTCTGAAGGTGGATCAGGCAGTAGCCCAACTTCAATCCAATCAGATAGCCCTGATCAGAGAGGTTATGAGGGTACTGGGTTTGATTGTCGTCCTGCTTCCCAGCAGTTCCTTGGGCAAGGCTTCATCAGCGCCCTCTACAGAGTCTCATGTTGAGTCACTGGGATGGCAGAAAAGAAAGCCTAGATCTACCTATGCCTCTTTCAGCCAAGGTCAAAAGGACTTTATGGTGGTGGCAAGCCCATCACAACCTGGAGAAGGGTCTGTCCTGGGCTAGGCCTACGGCCATAGTGGTTGCAAACGACGCCAGTGCATTGGGTTAAGGGGCCCATCTGGAGGAAAACTTAGCCCAGGGATCCTGGTCACCTATAGAGGCCCGTCGATCCTCAAACCAGAGGGAGCTTCTGGCGATTCTCAGGGCTGTAGAGGCCTTCCAATCCCAGATAGTTTGACAGCACCTACAGGTGCGGACAGACAATGCGGCGGCTGTCGCATATGTAAACAAACAGGGGCACAAGGAGCCCCGCCCTTCAGGTTATAGCGAACAAGATTCTGTGTTGGGCTGAGGTAAACCTGTCCTCTCTGTCAGCCATTCACCTGAAAGGCTCGCAGAATTCTCTGGCGGATTTTCTCAGTCGTCAGCGCATAAATCAAGACGAGTAGTCCCTCAACAGGGATGTATTCAGGGAGATTGTGCAGCATTGGGGACAGATGGAGGTGGACCTCTTTGCCTCAGAGGCCAACAAGAAGGTGCCACAGTTCTTTTCTATCCACCCGCTGGACCAGACCACAGGGATAGACGCCTTTGCCAACCCTTGGCTGTTCAACCTGTGTTATGCCTTCCCTCCAATGAGGCTGATAGCAAAGGTTCTTCAAAGATTCTTGACAGAATCAACTGACCTAATCATAATAGCGCCATTCTGGCCAAAGAGGCCGTGGTTTGCCAACTTGAAGAGACTGGCCATTTGTCTTTCATTGACCCTTCCAGTTGGGGAAGACCTGATCTCCCAAGGTCCTGTTCTCCACCCACAGATAGAGAACCTCAAATTAACGGCCTGGTATCTGAGGAACAACTGCTGAAAGCCCAGGGTTGTTCAGACAGAGTGATTAAAACTCTGCTGGAGTGCCGTAAGTCGGTAACCAGAGCAATTTATGCCAAGGTATGGAAGAGATTTAATTCCTGGCTGGGAGAGCAGGGGCTGGATCATCCTGGGATTCTGGCGGTACTGGATTTCCTCCAGCCAGGTGTGGATCTGGGCCTTTCTATCAGTACCTTGAAGGTTCAGACCGCAGCCTTAAAGTGGATGTAAACCCACTCTCATCCTTTCTAAACTACTGCCATAGTGCTGATCTATAAGGATATACATACCTCCTGCATGTATCCTTACCTGTCAAATATCTCCCCTCTGTCTGTTATGAGACCTGAAAAACTGCAGATTCTGTGGGTGGATCTGTTGTCTGGAGCTCGGTGGGTGGAGTTGTGATGTCAGACTCCCCGCCCACCTCTACACTCCCCTTGTCAACATGCATTTTCTCTTGTGTATTCCTTTTGCTATGATCACTAACATCCTGTCAAAATCCAGAAAAGTAACCACATGACTTCAGAAAAGGAGTGGGGGTGGGAATTAAAAAATAATGCCTGTCTAAAGCTAGTGTACGAGATATGTAAATAACCTGTCACTCAAAGCAAGGGGACGGAACGGTCAAAGGTAACTCTGTTTGTCCGTTTTATCTTACTGAACAATAAAAGAGGATTGCTCAGAGCTGGATTAACTCTTTGTGGCAAGACCTGGCACAAATGATAGGAAATCTTATACTCTACATTGTGACAGCAAAAAAAAAAAATAATTCGGGTTTACATCCACTTTAAGTATTTTCCTCCAGACTTCACTTCAGCAAAATCAATTTGATAGAAATTTTTTCTAGGCCGGTGAAGGTTAGAGCCTGCCCCACTTAGGTCCTCAGGGCTCTTACGGTAGCAGACCCTAGTTTCCTCCCTAAAGTAGCATGTATGTTTCATAGAACTCAGAACATTGTCCTACCAACTTTTCGTGACACCTCAGAGGAAGATGAGGAGGAATCTTTAAGTTTTTTTAGACGTTAATAGAAGTCTTTTAGTTTTATTTAGAAGCCACTAAGAGTTTAAGGCACTCAGATTCACTTTTTGTTAATTTTGCGGGGGCCCGCAAAGGTTATAGCATCTAAATCATCCATTGCTAGATGGATAAGAATGGCGATTATAGAGACTTATCAGTTAGAAGGTAGACAAGCACCATTGGTTAAGGCACATTCTACCAGGGCAGTCTCGGTATCTTGGGCAGAGAGGGCCGGAGCCTCCCCGGAGGACATCTGAAAGGCAGCAACTTGGTCATCCCACTCTACATTTGCAAGACATTACCGTCTGGATTTGTTGTCTGACAGGGAGCAGACATTTGAACGAAAGATACTCCAGGCAGTGGTCCCGCCCTAACAAAGTAAGTTTCTTGCTTATCATCTCAGAGGCTGTCCTGGAAGACGAAGACGAAAGGAGAAAACCGGAGTTAGACTTACCGGTAACTTTTTTTCTAGGAGTCTTCTAGGACAGCCTGGTTTTCCCACCCGGTGTTTGCTATTAACTGGTGTTGCAGTTATGTACTGACGTTGTGTTAGTGTGTTATGTCTTTCAGAGCCTTCCAGTAATTCTTTGGTAAACTGAAAAGGGAGGCCTGGAGGACCGCCTTTAAAGATAATTGGTATGTGTGTTTCCTGTCCCGGAGGGAGGAGCCCTATGTCTCAGAGGCTGTCCTGGAAGACTCCTAGAAAAAGAGTTACCGGTAAGTCTAAATCCGGTTTTTTGCTTGTAAACAAAAAGTGTCAGAAGAAGGCCTGGTCTTAACCACTTCAGATCCGCTCTATAGCCGAAGGACGGCTGCAGCGCGGACCTGAACTGCCGGGTGGACGTCCCCAGAACGTCCTTGTATTTACACTCTCCCCGCGTGCTCCCGAGAGCGCGTATCGGGGAAAATCTGTGATGGCCGTGTCCCTTGGACACAGCTAATCACAGATCGTGCTGAATGGCCAATCACAGAGGCCATTCAGCACTCGATCTCACTGCCCAATGAGAGATGATCTCAAATGTAAACATATGAGATCATCTCTCATTGTAGGCTTTCTCTCCTCACACAGAGACAACGTGTGAGGAGAGAGAGAGATCTGTGCTGCTGCTGCTGTCAGTTATTGTGAGTGAGAACACACATACACAGTAAAAAACAGTGCCCTCTTACCTGTCCCATATCTGCCAGTCCCATATCTGCCAGTCCCATATCTGCCAGTGCCATCTGCCATCAGTGCCACCTGTCATCAGTGCCACGTATCAGTGTCATCAGTGCTACGTATAAGTGCCACGTATCAGTGTCATCAGTGCCACATATTAGTGCCACGTGTCTTCAGTGCCAACAATGGCTAGAAGATTATTTTCAGCCGAGGAGGCATACAATATTCTTGCGGCCGACGAGAGCAACGGGGAGCTCTCCGATTTGGATTCCTCCGCAAGTTCAGACTATGAGTCTGACGTGGACTATGAGCCTGTCCTAAGCAGTGGAACACTGACAGCCTCAGAAGAGGAGGAGGAGGAGGGCCCGCCCGCCAGACGAAGGCATTCTGCTGTGGAGGCAGTGCCATCCACCAGCACTGCAGTGGGGAAAGTTTATAACTGTGGTAACGGAAAATGAAACTCAGAACGTGCATGAAAATTGCTGTGATATTGTTGAAAACTTGCAATAAAGGAACTGATAAGAAGAACAGGGAAGATCGGGGGAGATGGGGAGGGAGGGAAAGGGAGGGGAACACTCCGTCCATCTTAAACCAAGCCCCCAAATAGGTAAGCACCCACTAGGGTCGTAAGACTAAAGGCTTAGAAGTGGGTGCCTCTCTTAGGGGCGTAAGGGTAAGGGTAGGGAGGGAATAGATTTATTAGAGGGAAAGGGATTGTGGGAAGGGGACTTATTTAATCAAGGGGTTTAAAACTTTTTTTATTTTTTTTTCTCTTCCTCCTCTTGGGTCTCACTGTCGCATTTACTCCCTCTGCCTCCCTCCCAGGATGGAGGGGGTGAGGGTAACATCTATTAATGTCAAAGGGCTGAACACCCCAGAAAAAAGGAGGATCCTACTAAACGAACTTAAACAAACCCGAACAGATGTAGCATTTATACAGGAGACACATCTTAAGAAGAATACATTTCCCTATTTGCAAAATAGATTCTTTCCATGTGCGTACCACGCATACAATCAAACATCGAAATCTAAAGGGGTTTCCATCATAATCTCTAATAGGATGCCATGGTCCCTGATAGATAAAAAGATAGATGAAGAAGGACGGTATCTGTTCTTGAAGGGAAATATTGGAGAGGTGAAAGTTACTCTGGCAACCTTGTACACACCAAACACACACCAAGATACTTTTTTAAAGAAAACACTGGCTTGACTAGATACGTTTGCAGAGGGGAAATTGATTCTGGGAGGGGACTTTAACATACCCTTAGATCCTAGAGTAGACACATCAGCAGGGTCCTCATCGGTACCAGGAGGTATCAGGAGAGGTATCCTGCGAAAGTTACAGGAAATGCAGTTAATAGATGCTTGGAGAGCGATGCATGCGGGGGAAAGGGACTATACGTTTTTTTTCCAACCCACATCAAGTATGCTCGCGAATTGATTTTTTTTTGTTACCACATTATCTATTAACTGCAGTACTTGATGTCACTATAGGCAGTATCACGTGGTCAGACCATGCCCCGGTGACGATGTGTATTTCCCTGTCCGGAACGGCTCCCTCCTCGGAGTGGCAATGGCGTCTGAATGAGGGTTTGCTGCAGATCCCCGAAATTAGGGAAGATGTTGTAAAAGAAATGGAAGCTTATTTCCAAACGAATGACACACCGGGGAGTGACCCGGGCATGATATGGGAAGCACATAAGGTAGTGATAAGAGGGGTATTGATAAAGCACGGATCCTGATTAAAAAAATTAAGAGAAGCACAGAGGATAAAATTGATGAAGGAAATCCAGGCACTAGAAATCAAACATAAAAAAGTACAAACACAGGTGGAAGGGGAAAGGTTGAGTGACTTAAGGAGACAGTTAACAGAACTGCTGAGGTATAAAGCGAAAGCGGCAATACAAAGGGGAAAGAAAACAACGTATGAATTGGGAGACAAATGTAGTAAAATTCTGGCAGAGAAGTTGAAAGAAAAAGGGAAGTCAGTATATGTGCCCCAGATAAAGGGAAAAAAGGGACAATTAATATCACTCCCCAAAGACATTTCTCAAAGATTTAGGGAATATTATTCCTCACTGTACAACTTGACCCCCATATCCACATCTCAAGCAAAGCTAGAAGACTATCTTAACTCTGCATGTTTGAATAAGATGACCGTAGAGGAACGCAACAGTCTGGAAAAACCCATATCAGTAGAGGAACTGAGGGAAGTGTTGAAAGGAGTTAAACAGTGGAATGCCCCAGGCCCAGATGGGTTCACGACTCAATACTATAAAAACCTCTTCCGTATATTAGGGGTACACATGACTAAGATGTTCAATGGGATCGGCCGGACCTCCACACTACCGCCGGATGCATTGAGGGCATATATATCGGTTATCCCGAAGGAAGGGAAAGATCCGGCGGAGTGTGGGAGTTACCGCCCGATCTCATTGTTGAACATAGATCTAAAGCTCTTTACAAAACTGTTGGCCACAAGTCTTCAACCGTTAATAAATCAATTAGTACACCTGGACCAGGTTGGGTTTATCCCAGCCCGGGAAGCCAGGGATAATACTATTAAGGTTCTCAACCTGGTTCATTGGGCAAACGTTACAAAAACCCCCAGTATTTTTTTGAGCACCGACGCAGAGAAAGCGTTCGACAGAGTGAACTGGCGGTTTATGTTCGAGGTATTGAGACAAATGGGACTAGGAGAGCAAATGATAAACTGGATAGTGGGAGTATATACATCACCTGAAGCTTCCGTTAAAGTTAATGGGATATATTCTGAATCATTTAAAATTTCAAATGGGACGCGACAGGGATGCTCCTATGCTGTTTGCTCTCTCCCTCGAACCATTATTAAACAAAATAAGGCAAAATTCAGACATTAAGGGCCTACAAATAGGAGATCATAACTATAAGATATCAGCCTATGCAGATGACTTGATGTTCTCTCTAACTAGTCCACATGTCTCCCTGCCAAACCTAATGAAAGAAATAGAGGAATATGGAATACTTGCAAACTTAAAAATTAATTATGCTAAGTCGGAAGCAATGGGGGTGGCCCTCCCCCAATTAGTGCAGGAAATTATACAACCTAACTTTAAGTTTAAATGGGTAAAGACAGCATTAAAATATTTAGGAATACAGATACCATCAAAAATAGAGAAGACCTTCCTGATTAATTTCCCGCCGCTGTATAAGGTAGCTTGCTCACTATTGGAGAGATGGCAGCAGGGATCCCACTCTTGGTTCGGCCGTTGCAATACAATCAAAATGAATATATTACCAAAGTTTTTGTATTTATTCCAAGCCCTGCCGGTGGAAGTTCCTGCTGCCTATTTTCGCCAAGTAAATACACTTTTCACCAAATTCATATGGGCAAAAAAAAGACCACGGATTAGCCGCAGTCATATGACCCTCCCCAAGAGGTACGGAGGACTGGCGGTCCCAGATGTTTATAAATACTATCTAGCTGCACATCTGGGAAGGGTCATAGATTGGTGTAGACATGCAGAATGGAAACAATGGGTGGAACTTGAGCAAAAGATCAGTAAGGTACCACTGGGTAGAGCACCTTGGTGCTATGCAGAACTACCGGACCCTATAAAAAAACATCCTCTTATAGGACCAACCCTCCGGATGGGATACAAAATATGTCAGAATTCGAAATATTCTTCCTTACAGTCTCCACTGTACCCAGTAATGGGAAACCCAAGTTTTGGCCCGGGGATGGAGGGAGGGGCGTTTTTTAAGGTTGTGGGAGAAAGGCTACAGCCAGGTTTCACACTTCCTGGATTCAGACAGTTGGCCGACAATAGAGACTTTGACCAAGAGGGGAGGTAGGTTTGAAGTAGGAAACTGGCAGGCAATACAACTCCGCCATTTTTTTTACTCACTAGGCCCAGCAAAAACATATAGACGAGACTTGACAAAATTTGAGATATATTGTGAAGAGAAGGAACCGCTGGCCCGAAAGATATCTAAAATCTACATGATGTTAATTTCACCCCCAGATAATTTTGAGATTCCAGCAATAGGGAAATGGGCAAGAGACATGAATAGGATGTTCACACAAGCCCAAAGCCAGAAGATGATATATCTCTCACTGAACACATCAGTCTGTTCCAGAACTCAGGAACTAAATTATAAAGTAATGACCAGATGGTATTACACACCTTCCAAAATTTGTAAGTTTAGCCCAGAAGCTTCTGACCAGTGCTGGAGATGTAACAATGGATGTGGAACCTTACTACACATATTTTGGACATGTCCTAAAATCAGACAATACTGGTCAGAAGTACGAAGGATACTGCAAAAATTTACAACAGAACAAATACAAGATGATCCTGCTTTTTTCTTACTACACCTCTCAGAAATACCAATACAGATATATAAAAATTCAGTACTATGTCACATGGTCAATGAGGCAAAGGCGTGCATCGCACGCTGCTGGAAGGATCCCAGACCCCCCTCAACTGCAGAATGGCTAAATAGGGTTAGGAACGTAGGGGCCATAGAGGACTTGGTCCTGTCGGCCCAAGATAGAAAAGAGCAACATACTAAAATCTGGTCTAAATGGAACTTGTTTATGGATTCGGAAGAAGGGAGGAGGTTGATGAAAGGGGAATAGCCCGGTTAAGGAAAGGGCAGAGGGGGGGGGGAGGGAGGAAGAAGGAGAGAGGAAGGGGATAAGGAGAAAAAGGGAATTCGGCCCAAACCCAATGGGGGAGGGGCGGTGGGAGAGGCGGGGGAGAGACGGGAGGTAGGAAGAGGTATGTGTAATAAAAAATTTTTTTGGGTGGGGGGGGAGGGGTAAAAGAAGTAAAGGAAAAAGGGGCAGGTGGGGGTACTGATAGACAGGCGGGGGAGGGGGAGAACAAAGAGAAGTGGGTTGATGGAAGTAACAACAAAGGCAGACCCTGAGGAGATTGAATAAAGCCTCTATTATGAAAGATTAACAGAGACAAAAAAGGCGGAGAATATGAATAAGTATAGTTCAAAAGTACCCCATGAGCCCAATGGGACATGTGGAAATAATATAGTTTGACCATGTTAACTGAGGAAGATATACCCACTGGGTTGTGGGGGACTGGAACGCGGGTTTGCCTTTGTTAGGTTGGTTTTGGGGTACCTCCCTCCCCGCCTTTTGTTTCTTTTTTGCTTCCCTTCCTTGCCGCCCCCCCCTGCCCGTACTTGGGGGGGGGGGAGTGGGGGGTGTCGGGGGGGAGGGGAAATGGAATACGCATAAAATGTAATGAAGAGCTGTACCGTATAACCTGTTCCTTGTCTGAAATATAAATAAAGAATAAGTAAAAAAAGAAGCCACTAAGAGTTTAAGGCACTCAGATTCACTTTTTGTTAATTTTGCGGGGGCCCGCAAAGGTTATAGCATCTAAATCATCCATTGCTAGATGGATAAGAATGCCGATTATAGAGACTTATCAGTTAGAAGGTAGACAAGCACCATTGGTTAAGGCACATTCTACCAGGGCAGTCTCGGTATCTTGGGCAGAGAGGGCCGGAGCCTCCCCGGAGGTTATCTGAAAGGCAGCAACTTGGTCATCCCACTCTACATTTGCAAGACATTACCGTCTGGATTTGTTGTCTGACAGGGTGCAGACCTTTTTTTTTTTTTTTATATATTTTTTATTAATTTTTCAACAACATATCATACACTTTACAATACATAGAACACATATACAGTCTCAACATTTCCCCAAAGAGGAGGAAAAAAAAAAAAGGGGGGGGGGGGAGTGAAAAGAGGGAAATAGAGGGGGAAGGAGGGAATGTCCTCCTGAGTGTTTTATGATTTAATTATATATTAGATCTCTAATATTAGTGTCCTTTTAAGTGAGAATCCATAGTGTAAAGTGACAAAAAGTGATTCCAAAAATTTCTTCAAAACTAGATGAGAAAGGAAAAACCCCCAACCAATATTAAAATCCACCCAATGGACTATATAAATGACTGTAAAATAAATTTACCAGTGACTGTGTGAATAAAGTGACAAAACATGTATATAGGGGTAAAATGTAACCAGGTCAAGTGCCTCCACCAATATATGAGGGAAGAGAGAGAGAAAAAAAAAAAGAAAAAAGGGGGAGGGAGGGGGAGGGAGGAAAAAAAAAGGTGAAAGGTTGTGTAAGGGGGGGGGGGAAGTAGGGGAGTAAAGTCCCGTCTTTCTCCCCCCAGTATCTTGTGTAGTGAAGTTCTAGTGTTAATACCCTAGATTACTTCTAACTAAAATCCTAGTGTTAAAATCTATTGGACTATTTAAGGAACTGAGAAATTAATCTACAGTTGGCTATATTAAAAAAAGTGAGTGACCCAACTTATATGTGGAAAAAAAAAAGGGGGGGAGGGGTATAGGCCGGCATGCATAGTATCCAATAATATATATATCTCAATATATTTTAGACTCTTTAAGGAATATGTCCAGCAACAGCCCCTAGGGTTCAACCTAAAGATATAATTAACTTATTCAGTATTTATAGATTGCATCTCAATGAGATTGTGCCAGTGTCTCTCTGTAGATTATAGTGTCCTTGAACTCCATCCACGGAGTCCAAGTTAAAATATGTTGTTGAAAAGTGTCCTTGTTTCGATGAGTAATTCATCTTCCATGAGATGAACCTCTGATATTTTTTGAAACCACTTTTTCACGGATGGAGTCTCAGACTGGCCCCAAAGGGTAGGTATAAGTGCTTTAGCCGTATTGAGCAGATGTGGGACCAAAGAGCACTTATATTTTCTAACAGATTCCTTAGTAGCATGAAAAAGGATGGTCCATGCATCTATAGGAAGATTAATACTGGATATTAGTTGAATGATACGAATAATGTTAGACCAATAAGGGCGGATAATTGGACATGACCACCATATATGAGCTTGAGTTGCTCTGTTCCCACAATTCCTCCAACAAAGTGGGGAATTAGTGGGGAACATCCGATGAAGCTTTGAAGGGGTGTAATGCCATCTAGTTAACAATTTGTAATTGACTTCTGCCATCTTTGATGCAATTGAGGAGATATGAGTCAGCTGCAGTACCTTATCCTTTTGGCTGTCTGGGATGTTGGATTCCAGATCTGCCTCCCACTTAGTAAAGAAGGGAGGGTAAGTATCCCCTTGGATCTTAATGAGTGATTTATAAAATACCGAGATACTATGTTCAGGTAACTCCGTTAAATTAAAGATTTCCTCAATACTGTTTAAATCCTGTATCCCTTTAAGCGGCCGAGGTAAAGTTCTAAGAAAGCCCTGCAACTGACTATATCTCCATATGTCTAGAAACCTAATTGGCTTAAGGCCAAGAATTTCCCCAAGAGGCTTAATAGTATTTGCTCCAAGAACCTGATGTAATAAGAGAGGTCCTTCTGATGACCATGTCTTATATCCCGGATCTAATAGGCCAGGTAAAAAATAATCGTGGTCTAAGAGTGGTAACAAAGGAGAAGCATATGACCATGAGATCTTCCTATGTAAGGCATCCCATACATCAAGAGTGGAAGTAGTTAATATAGAGGTACCTGGAGCAAGATGCCTATGTATACGTGGTAGCCAGGGTACAATTGCTAAATCTGTGCTACTAAGAGCATATTCTAAGCTCACCCAAAGTTTGGAATTAGCGGCATATTTCCACTCAGCAATTCTAGATAGAATAACAGCATTATAATACATCTTAAAATTTGAAAGGGCCAGTCCCCCATCATCTTTGGAGCGAAACAACACTTCCTTGGATACTCTGGGGTGGCTGTTCTTCCAAATAAAGCGGGAGACCATGTTCTGTAACAGGGAAAAAAAGCCTATAGGTACACCCAATGGGATCATTTGAAAAAAGAAAAGGACTCTAGGCAGAATGTTCATTTTAACTATGCTTATTTTACCCAGCCATGAGTGTGTCAGCGTCTCCCATTTTTGTAGGTCTTTTCTAATATTATTCAATAAAGGGATGTAGTTGTATTTAAATAAGGACTGAGTATGAGGCGTAAGATTCACTCCTAAATATTTCATGCTACGTTGAACCCATCTAAAAGGGAAGAGGGGTTTTAAACTTTCCACCTCCCTACCAGGTAGGTTGATGTTTAATATTTCGGACTTAGAGAGATTAATTTTAAAATTAGAAAGTGTCTGAAAAGTAGAAAAAGATGTCATTAAGTTAGGAAGCGAAATACGGGGCTGCTGAATAAAAAATAAAATATCGTCCGCATATGCCGCATATTTGTGGGTTTTATTACCTACTTGAATCCTGTGTATATTTATATTTTGTCTTATAGTTGCCAGGAAGGGTTCAAGGGTAAGAGTAAATAAAAGAGGGGAGAGGGGGCACCCCTGTCTAGTCCCATTAAATAATTGAAATGACTCACTCAAAGTGCCATTTATGCGAATTTGTGCCATGGGGTTAGCATAAAGGGAAGCGATGCGATGAAACATCTTGGATCCCAACCCAAAATGCCGCAAGGTCATTTTCAGGTAATCCCAGTGCACCCTATCAAACGCTTTTTCTGCATCTGTAGATACAAATAGGGTGGACTGGGACGACCTTTGAACATGTTGTATGAGGGCTATCGCCCGGAGAGAATTATCCTTGGCTTCTCTGTATGGTATAAAGCCCGTTTGATCCGTAGAAATCCAACTAGATATAAAAGGAAGTAGTCTATTAGCCATTACCTTTGCATATAATTTATTATCAACATTTAATAGGGAAATTGGCCTATAGCTACTACATTGAGTAGAGTCCTTGTCTGCTTTAAGAATAACTGAGATATGTGCTGTGAGAGATTCCGGGCGTAATCCCGAAGTCTGTGAAATTGAGTTTTTTTTTTTATTTATCTTTTTTATTAATTTTCCAAAAACATATATAACACACATTACAATACATGAAACACATTTACAGTCTCAATATTTCCCATTACAAATAATAAAAAAATAAATAAAAAAAAGGGGGGGGAAGAAAAAAGGGAGAGATGGGGAGAGAGAGAGAGAGAGAGAGAGAGAAAAAAAAGGGGGGAGAGGGAGTGGAGATGATTTTAGAAGGGGGGGATGGGGGAATACAGTCCCCCATACTCTCCCCCAAATATATTATGTGCTATCACTCTAGTGTTGATGTCTTCTAAAGTGGAATTAAATAATAAAGGGAGACAAAAGGTGGTTTCGAAAACTACTACGAACTAAAAAACAAGTGTTAAAATCTAAAAGTAGACAGTATAAAGGACTAGGGGATGAATTTATGAGTGACTGTACTGATAGAGTGACAAAACATGTATATAAAGAGAAAAGTGAGAGGTAAAGTTATCGTCACCTGTGCCAAAAAAAAAAAGGAGAAAAAGAAAAAGAGATGGGGAAAAGTAGAGGGGGAAAGTGAGGGAGAGGAAAAAAAAAATAGGGGGAGGGGGGGAGTGGGGATGATTTTAGAAAGGGGGGGATGGGGGAATACGATCCCCCATACTCTCCCCCAGATATATTATGTGCTATCACTCTAGTGTTGATGTCTTCTAACGTAAAATTAATTAATAAAGAGTGAAAAAAAGTGATTTCAAAAACTACTACGCACTGAAAAACAGGTGTTAAAATCTAAAAGTGAACTGTATAGAGGACTAAGGGATGAATTTACAAGTGACTACACTGATGAAGTGACAAAACATATATGTAGAGAGAAAAATAACAGGTAAAATTATCGTCACCTGTGCCCAAAAAAAAAAAAAAAAAAAAAGGGGAGGAGGGGGGGAGTATGGGAAGCCTCAGGGAAGAACAAATCTAATCCCCCTCTCTCACTCTCTCCGAGAAAAGGAAGAGAACAAAAATAGGGGTGTAAAAAAGGAGAGGAAAGGGAAGGCCGGGATGCATGGTATCCAATAAAATGTTTGTCACATTACATTTTAGTCTCTTAAGGGATAAGCCAAAGAATAACCACAGGGAATCATCCTTAAGATATAGATAGCTTATTCAATAGATGTAAACGGGTCTCAGTGGGATTGTGCAAGTATCTCTCTATAGGTTGTGGTGTCCTTGAACTCCATCCACGGAGTCCAAGTTAAAGTGTGTCGTTGAAAAGTGTCCTTGTTACAATGAGTGATATCTTCCATGAGATGGACCTCTGAAATTTTTTGAAACCACTTTTTCACGGATGGAGTCTCAGGCTGACCCCAAAGGGTAGGTATAAGTGCTTTAGCCGTATTAAGCAGATGTGGAACTAAAGAACATTTGTATTTTCTGACAGGTTCCTTGGTAGCATGGAAAAGAATGGTCCATGCATCAGCAGGAAGATTAATATTGGATATTTGTTGGATAATTCGAATAATGCTAGACCAGAAGGGGTGGATGAGTGGGCACGACCACCATATATGAGCGTGGGTTGCTCTGTTCCCACAATTCCTCCAACACAACGGGGAGTTGTCGGGGAGCATCTGATGAAGCTTTGATGGGGTGTAGTGCCATCTGGTTAGTAGTTTGTAATTGACCTCAGCCATCCTTGATGCAATTGAAGAGATATGAGTCAGCTGTAGGACTTTATCCTTTTGGCTGTCTGAGAGGCAGGATTCCAAGTCTGCCTCCCACTTAGCGAGAAAGGGAGAATAAGTATCACCTTGGAGCTTGATGAGTAATTTGTAGAATACCGAGATACAATGTTCAGGTGGGTCCGTTGAATTAAAAACTTCCTCAATACTGTTTAAGTCCTGTATCCCTCTAAGCGGCTGAGGCAGAGTTCTAAGGAAACCTTGCAATTGATTATATCTCCATTTATCAAGAAACATAATGGGCTTGAGGCCGAGAATTTCCTTAAGAGGCTTAAGCGCATTTGCTCGAAGAACATGATGTAGTAGAAGAGGTTCTTCTGGCAACCACGTCCTATAGCCAGGATCTAATAGGCCAGGTAAGAAATAATCGTGGTCCAAAAGCGGTAACAGAGGAGAAGCATATGACCACGAGAACTTCCTATGTAAGGCATCCCATACATCAAGGGTGGAAGTGGTTAAAGTGGAGGTACTTGGAGCAAGGTGTCTATGTAAGCGTGGCAACCAGGGTGTAGTTGCTAGGTCTGTGTTACTAAGAGCATGTTCCAATCTCACCCAAAGTTTGGAATTAGCAGCATATTTCCATTCGGATATTCTAGACAGAATCACAGCATTATATTAAGCCTTAAAATTTGGAAGGGCCAGTCCCCCAGCTTCCTTGGAGCGAAATAATACTTCCTTAGATACTCTGGGGTGACTGTTCCTCCAAATAAAGCGGGAGACCATGGTCTGTAATAGGGAAAAAAATCCTATAGGCACACCCAATGGGATCATTTGAAAGAAAAAAAGAACTCTAGGCAGAATGTTCATTTTAATTATACTCACTTTACCCAACCATGAGTGTGTCAGCGTGTTCCACTTTTGTAGATCCCTTCTAATATTATTCAATAATGGGATGTAATTATATTTAAAGAGGGACTGAATGTGAGGCACAAGATTCACTCCCAGATATTTCATACTTCGTTGAACCCATCTAAAAGGGAAGAGGGGTTTTAAATTTTCCACCTCCCTTCCAGGTAGATTAATATTTAGAATTTCAGACTTAGATAGGTTAATTTTAAAGTTGGAGAGTGTCTGAAAAGTAGAAAACGCTGACATTAAATTAGGAAGCGAGATACGAGGCTGCTGGATAAAAAATAAAATATCGTCCGCATATGCCGCATATTTGTGCGTTTTATTACCTACTTGAATCCCATGTATATTTAAATTACATCTTATGGTTGCCAAAAAGGGTTCGAGGGTAAGGGCAAATAAAAGGGGAGAAAGAGGGCAGCCCTGTCTGGTCCCATTAAATAGTTGGAATGAGTCACTCAAAGTGCCATTTATGCGAATTTGTGCCGTGGGGTTAGAATAGAGGGAAGTAATGCGGTAAAACATCTTGGGTCCCAGCCCAAAATGTCGCAGGGTCAGTTTTAAGTAATCCCAGTCCACCCTATCGAACGCTTTTTCAGCATCTGTAGATACGAATAGGGTGGACTGGGAAGACCTTTGAGCGTATTGTATAAGAGATATCGCCCGGAGAGAATTATCCTTGGCTTCTCTGTGTGGCATAAAGCCCGTCTGATCCGTAGAATCCCAACTAGGTATAAGAGGGAGTAGTCTGTTGGCCATTACCTTAGAATATAATTTGATATCAACATTTAATAGGGAAATTGGCCTATAGCTACTGCATTGAGTAGAGTCCTTATCTGCTTTAAGGATAACTGAAATATGGGCTGTAAGAGATTCCAGGCGTAGTCCCGAGGTCTGTGAGATTGAATTGGCATAAGCCGTAAGGCGGGGCAGAAGGATATCACTGAATGTTTTATAGTACCGGATAGTATAACCATCCGGTCCCGGGGCTTTACCTGTCGGTGAAGATTTCAGAGCCGCCTGAAATTCCTGAACCGAAAGTTCCGATTCAAGTTCCCTGAGAGTCAAATTTGAAAGTTTGGGCAAATTTGCTTCTTTTAGGTATGTAAGCATAAGGTTACGTCTCTCCTTCACAGTCAGAGACGGGGAGTCACACTGCACTTTGTACAAATCTGCATAATATTCCCTGAAAGCTTTAGCAATGTGAGGAGTCGCATGGACTAAATTTCCGTTTGATAACTTTATTTTAGGAATAAACGATCTAGTCTGTTTTTCTTTGAGGGATCTTGCTAATTGTCTGCTAGGTTTGTTCCCCCACTCATAGAATATCGTTGGAATTTCCGAGCTGTATCGAGGTTAAGAAGATTTTTTAATTCCTCTCGTTTCAATGTGAGAGCTTCTAGCTGGGATGTGTGCAAAGTGAGTTTATGTTGTTTATCAAGTTCTGTTATTTGGTGCAGGACCTGTTCAAGTTGTTGACCACGCTCTCTTTTTTTCCTTGCCCCAAGTTCTATGAATCGGCCTCTCATAGTTGCCTTGTGAGCTTCCCATACAATAGCAGGGGATGTCTTAGGGCTGGGAAAAAAATCGATTTTAATCTTGAATCGAGTTTTGAGCTCAAATCGATTCAGATTTGAAGAAAATCGATTTTTTTAGATTTTTTATTTATTTTTGGAAAAAAAAAAAAATTCCCTTCAAAGTTTCCGTAGCAGGACTGCAGGGAGCGTATCCAGAATGGCACTGGGCAGCGTTACCCCAATTACATCTACTCGCTGCAGCCGCCGTCTGCCTACCTGATCAGCGTGTCATGCAGACGGCGGCCATTGCAGTGTTCAAAAGCCGCGCCTCCCGAGTCCTCGTCGTCTGTGATAGGCGGAACACTCAATTTCACAGCAGGCAGTATTCAGCCTATCACGGACATCCTCTCATCCTCGTCTGTGTTATGAGGATGACCATGATAGGCGGAACACTGAATGCTGGGAAATTGAGTGTTCCGCCTATCACAGACGAGGAGGAGGCGTGGCTTTTGAATACTGGAATGGCCACCGGTGTAGCAGTAAAATCTGTATACCATGAAAATCTGCATCAGGTACGGGCACAGTGATTGAAGCATGGGCACAGTGAGACACGGGCACAGTGAGGCATGGACACAGTTCAATTCAACTAAGAGTAACCTCATGATTTTTTGTTGTTTTATTAGCTAAATCCAAATACAGTATTAATAATTTGGATGTTTAACAATCTTTGTTGCACACTGCAAAAAACAAAAAAAGGTCACAAGCGCTAAATTGGTGGATAAAGAAAAAAATATAATGGATGATAATAATAATAAGAAAAAAATCCCAAATATTTTGGGAAGTACAAAGTATCCAAAAGGGGGAAAAAACAGGATCCAGCGCAGCAAGAAAAAATCCGTACCCAGAAGTACAAAATACACAACATGCACACAATATAATCCAGCGCTCATGGAACATACATTATTAACTATTGAAAACTCTTGAAGAATTGATAAAAAAGCTTAGTCCATTTATTAATCACAATAAAGAGAGGGATCCAATCCCAAATGTGCAGAGGGCAAATGAATCTTAACTCTCCAGTTGCCAGTGGTGAAAAACTTGTTAAACTTGCAGTGACATCCGTGGAGCAAGGAGGGGTTAAAGTCAAAACAAAGCCTGTGGCATGATCTCCGTGTGAGCACAGTACCTTGAATGATGGACAACAGGCAGACCAGCGTGTGGAGGGCCCTCCAACCCAAAAGGATGCAGAGCCAGGATCGCAGCAAGGCTGGGACAGAAGGAATAACACACAGAGTTTCAAGAGTTTTCAATAGTTAATAATGTATGTTCCATGAGCGCTGGATTATATTGTGTGTTTGTTGCACACTGACTTTGCAGTTAGAGAAAGGGTTTGCCTTTGCAATTTTGTTTGTTGATGCACTTTAATTAATATAATAAAAAAAAAATAATCGAATCGTAAATCAAGTTTTTTTGGGGGGAAAATCGCCCAGCCCTAGGATGTCTCAGAAGGTTTATTGTCTTTAAAGTATTGCGATATATGAGAGGCAAACACAGAAACTTCTGTTGGGTCAGAAAGAAGAGAATCATTGAGTCTCCAATTATTGGAGCGCTGAGTCAAAGTGGACATAGTCATACTCATCGACACAGGTGCATGATCTGACAGTGTCGCAGTACCTATATTCGCCGATTGTAATAATGGGAGGTGGTAATGGTCTAAAAAGATATTATCTATTCGGGAATAAGACTGATGAGTCTTCGAAAAATGGGAAAAATCTTTTTCTTTTGGATGTAAAATACGCCATACGTCTATCAATTGTCGGTCTATTAGTCTCTTTTTAACAAAGGACAGGTGCTTAAAAGAGATGTTAGAGCGACCGTGGGATGTATCCAAAACAGGATCTAGAGACATATTTATGTCTCCTGCCAGTATGATTAAACCCTCAGCAAACTGTGATAAATCCGTAAGAATTTGAGAAAAAAAGGTAGGTTGATTTTGGTTCGGGCAGTATATGTTTGCTAGAGTACATTGGGTAGTACCTAAAAAGCCCTTTAAAAAAAGAAAACGACCATGGTCATCCGCTTGCATATCTAAAAAACGGAAGGGTATGCTACTACTAAAACCAATAGCCACCCCCTTAGCTTTATTCGTATCTGAAAGGCTATAATACCACTGAGGAAAATAAAGCGAGGTCAATTTGACCTGCGTAGTATGGGTTAAATGTGTTTCCTGAAGGAACACAATAGAAGAGGCAAGTTTCCGTAATTCACGGATAACCTGATGCCGTTTTCCTGCAGCATTTAAACCCCTAACATTATAGGAAGTAACTTTTAAGTGTGGCCATTTATCACAGTAGAGCATAACCCTTGAACCTACTTAGCCATGCATGCCAGCCTTGATAGGGAAAATAAAACAAAAAAGAAACGGGTAAGTATTGAGAAAAACAAAAAGACAAATTTACATAAACAACAAAAACGTCCATCTGGACGCATGTGGGAAACCTTAATTTATCACGCAGATTTCTGCTGTGGTCCCTATGGGGGGAGAGAGCACGGGCAGCCGTCCAGAACTCCCGTAGGAGAACGGATAAGAAAACTCGAAGGCTACCCGCTCTCTACAACCCCAAAAGGAAAGAAGGGGAGGGGAACGTGTCGTATAAAAGACACATAGGAGCATTGTGCTCCACCCGCATTCAGCTTGCGTCAGATAATGTGCAGAGGAATACTTTTTGCTCCAACAGTAAACAATAAACCTTTTTATAACAAATATACTTTAGCGGCCAAGTCACATCTCATTAGATATAATAACTTACAGGCATACTCAACCAAAGAAAAAAAAGGAAAGTACATAGGCATAATCACCCTTTACTCGTCTATGTTATTATACAGGACCTGACGCTGAAGAGCGCCCTTTTTTAGTAGTAGGAGATTTTTGCCAATGGGAGTCCTGAATATGCGAAAACTTAGGGACCGGATCATGCCAGCCCGGGAGGTCCACTGAGGGCAGATTAAGGTCCTTTAAAAATTGTAACAATTCCTCTGGGAACCGGAGGGTGTGGGAGCGACCGTTTTTGGTAGCAATAAGGCACGCCGGGAAACCCCATCTATAGGTAATCTCCTTAGAACGTAAATGTTCCAAAAGTGGTTTAAGGGCTCTGCGGCGGTCTAAGGTTTCTTTAGATAAATCTGAGAAAACATTGAGAGTTGCTCCATCAAAGTCAATGTTGGGAATGCTCCTCAACTTGACCATAATGGCGTTCTTATCTGTGAAATAATGTAGACGGCATATTACGTCTCTGGGTTGCTCAGGAGCAACGGTACGAGACCTAAGAGCCCGATGAACCCGATCAAAGCGCAACGGATCAGTGGGTTCATTTCCCAACACTGAATTAAATATACCTCTAATCTGCGACTCCAAATCTTTATCTCCAGTCACTTCAGGCAGACCTCTAATTCGTAGGTTATTTCTGCGATTTCTATTCTCGAGGTCCTCTAACTTATATAGTGAGGCACGTTGAGCAAGGGCTAGCTGTGTGACAGTCTTTTGTAGTTCTCTTATAGCTGTTTCATGAGTATCTTGTCTCTGCTCTGTGCCCTCCACCCTATCGAGAATATGCGCCATATCTGTTCTTACCCCTGTGATTTCCTTTTTTATTGATTTTTCGAGTCCATGGAACATCCCGGCTAACTCTTTTCTGATGCCGCTCAGCAGAGACGCCATATCTGAGCCTGTAGGAGACTCAGGTTCTTCCATGAGATCTGAGCAGTAAGATGATACAGGCGAACTTTCTCTTACAGAGGTTGCTAGTGAAGCTAAAGATGCGTTGCGTCTCGTGCGTCTAGCTTGACTGCTACATGCGCCAGGGCCGGTTCCACTGGCAACCAGGAATCGCTGTATGGAACTAGAGGTGGTTTGGTTAGTCGCCGTTCCTTTACTATGTGTCTTGGGAGTTGTAGAGCGGATTTTGTGTATCTTTGCTGGCATAGTTGGAGCTTCAGAACTGAATGCTAAGTGGAGCGCCCCTCAGTCTCATTCGCTTAACAACATGTGTACAGCGTAGTATGGAACATATGGTTATTCAGGCCCATGCTGAGCTTCATCTGCTGAATAGGGGTTGAGCTGGAGAGGACAGGGATGACTGGGCCCTTGCTGCTACTAGGCCAAGGGTGTAGCAAGCTGAGGCCTAGTGAGCGTGCCACTCCCTCCGAGCTGCTGCTATATGGCTCTGGGTGTCTAACTAGTGCCTTAGCAACCAAGTAGGGAAGATAATGATCCCAATGAGGCACTGAAACTGGGCCAGAGGGAGCTGTTCGGGGGGGTGAGGTGGGATAAGGCTGGGGTGCCCGGAGTAGCAAGATGGCCTCCGACTACCGAGGGTAGGCCCAAGCCGCGGTCTTTCCTGGGAGAGTAGGCCGACCTTAGGTGTTCCACTCAGATTAGGCCTACAGATTCCCCGCTCTTTAGCCTTTTAAAGAGAGAAAGAAAAATAGCTTCTGGGATGAGGCCAATATCTGCTAGAAACTTTTCTCTATGCCTAGCCCAGGGGAAAAACAGGACAGGAACCACTCAGAGATATCCAGAGGCCACACAGGTATAGCTGAGAAATACAAAGAAATATAAACAATAGTCCATTATGTTGTGGGCACATCCAATCTATCCTAGTGCATCTGCTCTGCGCCTCTCCATATACCACAAGTTCATGCAGCAAAGTATTTCAACTGTTCTTCCGTTTGAAAAATGTGTGAAAAATTACCAAATGACAGTAAACTGTATTTTTTGGACAGTTTAGATGAAGAAAACTAATAATCAGCAGCTAGCCAGGCTTTATATAAGATTTAGGTATAAAGGAGGGCAGAGGAGAGAAAAAAATATAATGACCAGCAGCAAGTTGTATTTGGTATGCGTCCCTGTTTTTGCTTTTAGGACTAAATCATAAGCCATATACCATATGCTGTGCAGCTCATGCAATGTACCATATGCAAGTCACATGTGACTCCTCTTACTCACGTAACCTCTCATAGTACATCGGGGTCTCTCTGTTCCAAACTAGAGGTTGTCGGGGCTGCAGCTTTAGTCAGGACACTGAAGCCAGTCAGACAGTCCATTCCAAGTGCATGAGGTGGATTAATCTGGGATAAGCAGCCTGCCGCTGTTATACCGACAGTATCTCTGGCATTTCCTGCTGCCCCTCGGCTCTACGGCTCTGCTATCTCCCGCCGTGCTGGTCTCTCTGCTTCCAGCCCTCACCTCCGAATCCCTTGGCCGCTCGGGACCCCTCAATTTTCCTGTCTCTGCTACCAGCAAACTTGGATGACCAAGCGTAGGTCAAGTAAAGGGCAGCCGCCGCTCGTATTGCTAGTGTCTAATTTCCCCTGCTGGGGGCCCGCCAGGGGCATTCCAAGAGTCGCGTTGGGACAGGGCGGGAGGAGACACACACACACTCACGCTCCTATGTGAAATTGAGTTGGCATAGGCAGTGAGATGGGGCAAGAGAACGTCGCCAAATGTTTTATAATATCGGGTAGTATACTCGTCCGGTCCCGGGGCCCTACCTATCGGTGTAGATTTCAGAGCTGCCTGAAATTCCTCCACCGAAAAGTCAGACTCAAGTTCTCTTAATGATGCCTTTGAAAGTTTAGGCAAGTTCGCTTCTTCCAAGTATGCAAGCATGAGACTACGTCTCTCCTTCACAGTCAGAGACGGGGAGTCGCACCGCACCTTATAAAGATCTGCGTAATAGTCCCTGAAAGCTTTAGCAATATGAGGAATCGCATGGACTAAATTTCCGTTGGATAATTTTATTTTAGGGATAAATGATCTAGTCTGTTTTTCTTTAAGGGATCTTGCTAATTGTCTACTAGGTTTATCCCCCCACTCGTAGAGTTTTTGCGAATAGCGTTGCAATTTCCGAGCTGTGTCTAGATTAAGCAGATTTTTTAGTTCTTCTCTTTTCAACGTAAGAGCTTCTAAATGGGATATGTGTAAAGTACGTTTATGTTGTTTATCAAGTTTGGTTATTTGATGAAAAACCTGCTCTAGTTGTTGACCATGTTCTCTTTTCTTCCTTGCCCCAAGTTCTATAAATCGGCCTCTCATAGTTGCCTTGTGCGCTTCCCATACAATAGCAGGGGATGTCTCCGAGGGTTTGTTGTCTCTAAAATACTCTGTAATATATGAGGCAAACTTTGAGACCTCTGTTACATTAGAAAGAAGAGAATCATTAAGTTTCCAGTTGTTGGAGCGCTGGGTTAAAGTGGGCATGGTCATAGTCATCGACACAGGTGCATGATCTGACAGTGTCGCTGTGCCTACATCCGCAGATTTTAATAGTGGGAGGTGATAGTGATCTAAAAAAATATTATCTATTCGGGAATAAGTCTGGTGAGTCTTCGAAAAATGAGAAAAATCTTTTCTCTTATCATCCATGGACTGACACGGTGTCTCTTTACACTTTACACGTGGGTTATGTCCCTGCTTGCAGGAGAAGACCTAGGCAGAATGTGAGATGTTATACATACATTCTAAAAGCCAGAGCTGAACAGCCCCACCCAGGGGGCGGTCCCTCCGGCATAACCCTCCCACTACAGTCAGCAGACTTCAGTTTTTTTCTGCCTAGCAGAAGGAGAAGACGTGGCTCCCTCAGGAGCCAGTCTCCTGACCTATTTTATTCCTTTTTGGAATTCTTTTTTATTTTATTTTTGAGAATCTTCTATCAACTGTCGGCTGGGCAACAGGTTGGGTACAAGATATCCTCGTAGTCTTCCCTGTCCGACCATCGAGCGTGCTGATCCTCGCCTTCTGTGCGTGAGACTCAGTTCACGACAGGCCCCATGACTCCAGGGGTGGCCGGGTTTGCTTTCATGCTCCCACGGTCCTCTCAAGACTGAACAGCTCCTGACTGACTGTATCTTTCGCGGTGGACCGGGCCGACAGCTACTCAGTACTGCACTGTGATAGTCCTGTCAGAAACACCAGTGTGTCCCTCAGGGGACGGGTAAGTAGTCTCTCCTGCCTGCAGGTGAGTACAAAGGGCTGTGTGTTTCTCTGTGGGGGATTTTCCCTGTCTCCCCCTGTATTTTATTGTCGCTCTCTGTCACCATTACTGGCGCTGGCTGTGTGGGGTGCTTGGGGGTCACACTGTTCTTGGGGGGCTCATGCTGGTCTGCAATGTATGCCTTGGGGTTTTTTTTTGTGTTTTTTTGTTTGTTTTTGGGGCCTGAGCGCCGAGTGGCGCTGTGCGTGTGTGCTGTTTCATTTTAACTGCGTCATGGCGGCCATCTTGCCGCGGATCGCCTCAGTGAAGTGCGGCGGCCATTTTCTTGTAGCCCGCGCGCTTTTCAGCACTAGTTTGGCCTCTAGCGCTGCTGTAGCAGCGCGAATCTCCTCACAGTCTCCTCACAGCTCACCAGCGCTGACACAGCGCGGTACAGACAGCGGTACTAAGCGGTCCCTGGTCCGGTTTGGTGAGTCCCCTGGGCGCCCCCTCCTCAGTCAGCACAGCCTGTGGGTGGACTTTTTATCTGAGAGAGTCTCAGAGAGGGACAATATGGAGTCTGTGTCACCAGCTTCCCCTAAAAATGTCAGTGGCAACAGGCAGTGCTTCAGCACTGCGGTCCCTATGGACCTGTTGTGGGCAGCCCTGGAATCAATTTCTGACCAGGATGGGAGCTGTGTGCAAGCGCAAGGTGCAAAAAAGGCGCCCTCTCCCCACTTTATCTACTCGAGGGCAGTGCGCTGATTCAGATATGGGCCTAGCCACTTTCGCTCAGGACCCTAGTTCTGAATGTATGGATGGTTTTGAACAGGACATTCCTTATGAGGGAAACTCCAGTTCTGAGTCAGTAAATGACAGGGCGCTTGTTAGTGTGCTCATGACTGCGGTGAGGGACACTCTCAAGCTCAAATGCTGCGGATGCAGAACCTCAGGCGGATACTGTCTCCTTTGGTTCTTTTAAGGCCAGGCCTTCTAAAGGGGTTTTTTCCATTGTACTTTCTTTGACCAGCTCATTGATAAGGTCTGGGAAAAGCCGCAGAAGAATTTTTTTATGGTCCCGCGGCGTTTGTCTATCAGATACCCCTTGAAGATGCCCTACTTAAAAAGTGGGCTTCTCCCCCAGTGGTCGACCCTCCAGTCGCCCGGTTGAACAAGGCCATCACTCTCCCGATGGAGGGGACTCCTGCATTTGAGGACCCCACTGTCAGGAGGTCAGAAGTGGTGAGCAGAACCATGTTTGCCTTGTTGGGATCCGCCCTACGACCTGTGGTAGCGGCGACCCTTGTGTCTAAAACACTTACAGGTTGGGCAAAAATGTTGCACCTAGCTGTACAGGAGCATATTCTTCCTCCAGACACAGTTGCTCTGGCCCACCAACTGGTTCAGGGCCTGGTTTCTGTGTGCGACGCCACGCTGAACGCGGCCCCTTTAATATCCAGGGCCTCTGTCTCGGCGGTGGTATTGCGTCGTCTTATCTGGTTGAAATGCTGGTCTGCTGACCTAGCCTTAGGAAGCTCCTGACGGATCTACTATTTAAAGGCGGTAGACCTTTCGGTGCTGCTCTGGATGACATCGTCATGGATGTCACGGGAGGTAAACGCACTCTTCTTCCTTAGACTAGCAAGGGTGAGGAGGCCCGCCGCAAACAGGGGCCTTCCTTTCCAGCAAAACAGGTTTTTTTTTCGTCAGTCAGAGTCCACAGGTAGGCCCTCTCAGGCTGACGGCAGTGCGGCTGGTGGGCACAAGTGCCCCTGGGTGCGTACGCCAAACAAGCGGCTCCCAAGCCCGCCTCCGCGTGAAGTCTTGCCTCCGCCCGACTCTGGGGTGGGGGGACGACTTTGCAGGTTCACGGATCGGTGGACCTCCCGAATCTCCGACTGGTGGGTGTGCGAGGTGGTCACCTCAGGATATAGGATAGTATTCCGATACTGGCCCCCACACAGATTCTTTCCCTTGAATCTTCCTCTCCTTCCTACCTGTCGGGCAGCCCTCTTGGGGGCTGTACAGGATTTGATCAGGTCCGGAGTGATTGTGCCGGTTCCGTCACAGGAGAGTTTTCAGGGATTCTGCTCGAATCTGTTTGTCGTCCCAAAGATAGGACGTGGTTCGACCTATCCTGGACCTCAAGGCCCTGAATGCCTTCGAGAAGGTGCAGAAGTTCCGTATGGGATCCATTCACACGGTGGTCGCTACACTCCACCAAAGGGATTTTCTTCTGGCGTCCTTGGACTTCAAGGACGCCTACTTGCATGTTCCGATCTGCGCAAGTCACCAGAAGTTTCTGCGCCTTGCGATCAGCGAAGTCCACTATCGATTGTGGCTCTTCCTTTCGGCCTTGCCTCGGCACCAAGGGTGTTCACCAAGGTGCTTGCTCCGGTTCTAGCCTTCTGTTACAGCGAGGTATTGCTGTCGTGGGCTATCTGGACGGTCTTCTGCTATGAGCAGAAAGTGGCTCAGACTTAGAGGAAAGGTGACTAACGTCAATTAGACCCTCAGGGACTTCGGGTGGTTCCTGAACATTCAGGAGTCAGTCCTGGTCCCGACTCAGTGTCTGGAGTATCTAGTTCTGGTTCTGGACTCCTTGGAGGCAAAGGTATCCTACCTCTGGAGAAGTTGCTGACACTTCAGTCTGCGGTGCGGGTGCTGACATCCCGAACATGGTTGTCAATCCGTTGTTTGCATGAGAGTCCCGGGACTCCTGGTGGCCTCCTTCGCGGCCATTCCGTATGCCCAATCACACACCAGGGCATTGCAGAAGGAGATCTTGTCCACCTGGGACAAATCCCCGTTGTCCTTGGATCTTCGGATCCAGGTGATTCACCTGGTCAGGGCGTCCCTGACATGGTGGTTGGGACCCTCGGCTCTTCGGTCCGGAAGGTCGTTCCCCTCCCATCCAGTGGACGGTGCTCACGACGGACGCCGGCCTGGCGGGCTGGGGTGGAGTCTGGGGAGTCCTGTCGGCTCAAGGCCTTGGACTCCGGATGAGCCCGTTTACCAATCACTGTTCTGGAAATACGGGCTATCAGACTGTGTCTCTCCTCAGGTCGGAGAGAGTACGGGGTCGCTCCGTCAGGAGCCAGTCGGATAGCGCCACGGCGGTGGCGTATGTAGACCATCACGGGGGGACTCTGAGCTCAGCTGCGGCTTCCGAGGTAATCCGTATCCTGAAGTGGGCCGGAAGAAACGTGCCGGCTCTGTAGGGGCGGACTATCTGAGTCGCCAATCGCCAGACGCCGGACCAGGAAGAGTGGTCGTTGCATATTTCAACTCCTTTGCCGACGGTGGGGCACGTCGGATGTGGACCTGATGGCCTCTCGACTCAGTCGCAAGGGTCGAGGTTGTGGCCAAGTCCAGGGATCCTTGGGCGGCGCCTCGGATGCGTTGGTGGCCCCATAGGGTCCTTATCGCCTGATATAAACTCTGGTGAACCTAATTGTTCCGGATTGGCCTCAGCGTCACTGGTACGCTGATCTGGTACGACTCGTTGCGGACGTTCCCTGGCGGTTGCCGATGAGGGAGGACCTTCAGTCTCAAGGTCCTATGTTTCATCCGGCTTACAGTCTTTGGCTTTAACGGCAGAGCTGTTAAAAGCCAGGTGTTGAGGGACCGAGGTCTCTCGGACTCTGTCATTTTGACCATGTTAAGGACACGGAAGTCTTCCTCCAGGCAGATCTATCACCGTGCCTGGAAAGCTTATATCGCCATATGCAATGCGCTGGACTGGCGTCCTCGGACGTATTCCGTCCCCAGAATCCTGCGTCCTCTGCAGTGTGGAGTGACCCAAAAGCTTGCTTTGAGTACCATCAAGGATCAGATTTCGGCCTTGGCCGTCTTCTTTCAGCGACCTCTAGCGGGTCATTTCTTGGTTAGCACCTTGTGTTGGGGGTTCGCCATGTGCTCCCTCCTGTCAAGCCTTCTCTCCCACAGTGGGATCTGAATTTGGTGCTCTTGGTCCTCCAGGAACCTCCTTTTTGGGAATATCCGGGATATTCCTCTCTTGTCTTGTCTCAGAAGGTGGCCTTTTAGTGGCAATCACTTCTGTTGGACGAGTGTCTGAGTTGGCGGCTTTGTCCTGCAAGTCGCCATATTTAGTCATCCATAAGGATAAGGCGGTGTTGCATCCGCGACCTTCCTTTTTGCCAAAGGTGGTGTCTACCTTTCACCTACATGAGGACATTGTCCTCCCGTCCTTGTGTCCTCACCCATCGCATCCCAGAGAGTTTGCGCTGCACATATTGGATGTGGTACGAGCCTTACGGGTGTACCTGTCTGCTGCTGCTTCTATTCGGAAGTCCGACTCACTGTTTGTGACTGTCGCTGGTCCATTGGTCCATAACAGGGCCAAGCGGTTTCGTCTGCCATCATTTTTAGGGGAATCAGACAAACCGTCATTCAAGCCTATGCTCTCAAAGGGCGGGCGCCTCCCTTTCCGGTTACGGCGCATTCCACCAGGGCAATTGGTGCTTCCTGGGTTTTCCGACATCAAGCGTCGGTTGCACAAGTGTGCAAGGCGGCGACCTGGTCGTCTGTTCATACCTTTTAAGTTTTTTATAAGGTTGATGTGGCTGCATCTTCGGATGCTTCCTTCGGCCGCAGGGTGCTGCAGGTCGCTATTTAAAGTTGCGACTCCTCCGTTGAGGAGATCTGCCTTCTTGGAGTGAAAGTTTGGTTTTTCCATTTATACTGCTCCCATCCCTCTTGACACTGCTTTGGGACATCCCACGTGTAAAGTGACACCGTGTCAGTCCATGGATGATAAGAGAAAATAGGATTTTTTGTACTCACCGTAAAATCCTTTTCTCTGACATCCATGGACTGACACGGCACCCACCCTTCCTTTTAAGTTTGTACTGCTTTGTTACGAACTGAAGTCTGCTGACTGTAGTGGGAGGGTTATGTCCGGAGGGACCGCCCCCTGGGTGGGGCTGTTCAGCTCTGGCTTTTAGAATGTATGTATAACATCTCACATTCTGCCTAGGTCTTCTCCTGCAAGCAGGGACATAACCCACGTGTAAAGTGTAAAGAGACACCGTGTCAGTCCATGGATGTCAGAGAAAAGGATTTTACGGTGAGTACAAAAAATCCTATTTTTCTTTTGGATGTAAGATACGCCATACGTCTATCAATTGCCAGTCTATAAGTCTCTTTTTAACAAAAGACAAACGCTTAAAAGAAATGTTAGAGCGCCCATGGGATGTGTCCAGAATAGGGTCTAGAGGCATATTTATGTCTCCTGCCAGTATAATTACTCCCTCGGCAAAGTGTAACAAGTCGGTGAGAATTTGGGAGAAGAAAGTGGTTTGGTTTTGGTTCGGGCAATAAATGTTTACTAAGGTACATTGGGTAGTGCCCAGGAAGCCCTTTAAAAAGAGAAAGCGACCATGGTCATCCGCTTGCATATCTAAATAACGAAAAGGTACACTACCACTAAAGCCAATGGCCACACCTTTAGCCTTATTTGTATCTGAGAGGCTATAATACCACTGGGGGAAGTATACTGAGTTCAATTTAACCTGTGTAGTATGGGTTAAATGTGTTTCCTGGAGATAAACAATAGAAGAAGCCAATTTCTGCAATTCACAGGTGACCTGATGTCGTTTAGCCGCTACATTTAAACCTCTTACATTATAAGAGGTGAGTTTAAGTGTGGTCATTATCACAGTAGAGCGTGTCCCTTAGCCTACTTATCCATGCATGCCGGCCTCGGAGGGAAAAAAAAAAGGAAAAAAAAAAGGGTATATGTTGAGACAAAAAAAACAAAACAAAAAAAAAACCAACAAATTTACATACACAACAAAAACGTCCATCCGGACACGTGTGGGAAACCATAATTTGTCACGCAGATATCTGCGGTGGTCCCTGTGGGGGGGAGAGACCGGCAGCCATCCAGAACTCTCTTAGGAGAGCGGATAGAAAAAATACTTGCAGTCCGCCCGTTCTCCCCGACCCCAGAAGGAAAAAAGGGAAGGGGAACGTGTTGTATAAACAACACATAGGAGCATTATGCTCCACCAGCATTCAGCTATGCGTATAATAGCGAACAAGAAAATACTTTTTGCTCCTCCAATACATAACTAATCCTAAACACTAGAATGTTTAACTTTAACAGCTAGATCTCGCTTTCATTAGATATAATAGCTTACAAATATACTTAATCAGAAAGAGAGTGCATATAAACATAATCATCCATAATCATTCTCTACTCATCTGCGTTGTTGTTCAGTGCTTGGCGCTAAAGGACGCCCTTTTTTAATAGGAGATTTTTGCCACTGAGAGTCCTGAATATGTAAAAATTTAGGAATCGGATCCTGCCAGCTCGGGAGGTCTATTGATGGAAGATTAAGGACCTTTAAAAATTGTGGAAGCTCCTCTGGGAACCGGAGGGTATGAAAGCGACCATTTCTGTTAGCAATAAGGCATGCCGGAAAACCCCATCTATAGGTAATCCCATTAGAGCGTAGATGTTCCAAGAGTGGTTTAAGAGCTCTGCGGCGGTCCAAGGTTTCCTTGGATAAATCCGAGAAAACATTAAGAGTCACTCCATCAAAATCGATGTTGGGGATACTCCTCATCTTAGCCATTATGGCGTTCTTATCTGTAAAATAATGTAGGCGACATATTACATCTCTAGGTTGTTCAGTAGCGCTGTTACGTGGCTTAAGGGCCCGATGAACTCGGTCCAGGCGCAATGGTTCAGTGGGTGTATTTCCCAATACTGAATTAAATATACCGATAATCGACGGCTCCAAATCCTTATCGCCAGTTGCTTCGGGCAAACCTCTAATTCTCAGGTTATTTCTACGGTTTCTATTCTAGAGATCCTCCAGCTTATATAAAGAGGCACGGCGGGCACAAGCTATCTGTGTAACAGTCTTTTGTAATTCTCTTATAGCTGTTTCATGAGTATCTTGTCTCTTTTCTGTTTCCTCCACTCTATCGAGAATATGCGCCATATCTGTTCTTACCCCCGCTATTTCCTTTTTTATTGATGTTTCAAGTCCCTGGAACATCCCAGCTAACTCTTTTCTAATGCCAGTCAGCAAAGACGCCATGTCTGAGCCTGTGGGAGATTCAAGATCTTCCATAAGATCTGAGCTACCAGATGATATGGGCGAGCTTTTACTTTCAAAAATTGCTAATGAGGCAAGAGACGCATTGCGTCTCGTACATCTAATTTGACTGCTACATGCGTCAGGGCCGTTTCCACTGGCAACCAGAAATCGCTGTATAGAGCTAGCAATAGCTTGATTACTCGCTGTTTCTTTATTATGTTTTTTGGGAATAGCAGAGCGATTTTTTTTGGATGTCTTTGTTGGCATAATTGGAGCTTCAAAGCTGCATGCTGAGTGGAGCACTAGCCCGTCTCATCTGCTTAACAGCACATGTACCACATAATATGGGACATAAAGTTATTCAGGTCCATATCAAACATACGGTCTTACTGATTTTTTTGTCTCTGTCAAATATGCTTTTTCACTGATTTTATAGGAGCTACTACCAGGTATTATATCATAATTCAGAAAAAATAAAATAATTTTTTTTTGTCCAGAGACAACATGCATCCACAAGTAGTACCAAGATAGTGATCCAAATATATATCCCCAGGGTATATTTTCTAATAGAAAGTCATTGCTGAGTGCCAGTGTAACATAGATCAACTGTGGGGGGACCCATATGAGAGATCTTCCCCTAAAGTTTATGAGGAGGGGGCTGTGTGGTTTGTAGCTTCTGGAGGTCTAAGCAGTCCAGCAAGGCCAGGCCTATGATGTATGGAGACCTGAGCCGTCTAGCAAAGTGGGGCCTATGATGTATGGAAGCCTAAGCTATCCAGCAGAATGGGGCCTATAATCTGCAGAGGCCTGAGCTATCCAACAGGATGGGGTCTGTGATCTGCAGAGGCCTAACCGACACATCCACCGCTGCTCACTGCCTACTCAGGTAAGTTTGATAACAGGGGTTTCTGCTTGGAGGGGGGTGCAAGGGGATTGCTAGGTGTAGCAAGATGGCCGCCGTCTTCTGGGAGTAGGCCGAAGCCGCGGCCTCGAGTACGGAGGTATGTGACACTGGCGGTTTCTGGAGGTATGGTGGGTAATTAGGGGCCGATCTGGCTGTATACAGGCCTAGATGTAGGTGATCCAGGGATGCAGCCCGGTGCGGGCAGCGTGGTACTCACTGTGCACTAGTTAGGGCCGCATCTAAAATCGTGGTCCACGGAGCGCCGGATCACCTCGCCGTAGCCCCCCAAACGGTTCCATGCAGTGTAGTGTCCACCCAGTGTCCTCCAGGCATGCAACGGCTGCCGGGTGAGGCAGGTGTCTAAGTGCTGGAGAGGCTGTGAATCCGCAGGTCCCAAGATGGCAGAGGGCCTCAGCAGCATGGGGCCCGTCACAGGCCTAGAGAGGATCCCTCTGCTCAAGTGTTCCCAGAGTCCTCCGAAGCAACAGCAGCGGATGTCCAGGGATCAGCACAGGTAGACCGGGGTCTCCACGAGGCAAAACCGGCAAATCCAGCAGAGGATGGCTGGGAATTAGCGTAGTGAGCCTGGAGCTATGCAGCAGCACGTCCTCCTCCCGTTGGTGTAGTATCCTCCTCCTGTATTCTCATATCCTAGTAAATTAAGAGTGGATGCTGTACTGGGTGCTCATGTCCAGCCGCTGGGTGGAGGAGAGCTAGCTGCCAAATATCTGGGCTGTTATGGCAAAACTGATTTCTCCAAAGAGATAGCCTGATGTGGAAAGCACCCTTGCACTGCACAGCATGTGTGCGTAATAGCGCCAGTGGGGTGGTTTTGTGTTTGTGAATGAAACCACCAACCTTCTCAACTGCTAGGCAAGTGTTCTACCCACTACACCACTGTGACCATATTATAACTACATTCACTTTTTTTAAGGACATAAATGGGGAAGGGGTATTTTAGTGCAGTCCGGTTTGTATGAGGGAAGAATTGTGCTTCAGGACCAGGTCCAAGACACCAGGCACAGCAACAGCAGGCAGCAGGCTCTACACACATCAGTCGGGCAGGCTGGCAGGGGTCCGTCCGTTGCTCCGGTGGGGGTGGGGGTGTGTGTGTGTGCTCTGTTATCTGTGTCAAGACTGTTCAGGCTCTCTCCGCTCAGGTCACAGCCCGTCACATACACAGCTCTCTGCTCTCCCTGGGAGCAGACATTTGAACGAAAGATACTCCAGGCAGTGGTCCCGCCCTAACAAAGTAAGTTTCTTGCTCATCATCTCAGAGGCTGTCCTGGAAGACGAAAGGAGAAAACCGGAGTTAGACTTACCGGTAACTCTTTTTCTAGGAGTCTTCTAGGACAGCCTGGTTTTCCCACCCGGTGTTTGCTATTAACTGGTGTTGCAGTTATGTACTGACGTTGTGTTAGTGTGTTATGTCTTTCAGAGCCTTCCAGTAGTTCTTTGGTAAACTGAAAAGGGAGGCCTGGAGGACCGCCTTTAAAGATAATTGGTATGTGTGTTTCCTGTCCCGGAGGGAGGAGCCCTATGTCTCAGAGGCTGTCCTGGAAGACTCCTAGAAAAAGAGTTACCGGTAAGTCTAAATCCGGTTTTTTGCTTGTAAACAAAAAGTGTCAGAAGAAGGCCTGGTCTTAACCACTTCAGATCCGCTCTATAGCCGAAAGACAGCTGCAGCGCGGACCTGAACTGCCGGGTGGACGTCCCCAGGACATCCTTGTATTTACACTCTCCCCGCGTGCTCCCGAGAGCGCGCATCGGGGAAAATCTGTGTTGGCCGTGTCCCTTGGACACAGCCAATCACAGATCGTGCTGAATGGCCAATCACAGAGGCCATTCAGCACTCGATCTCACTGCCCAATGAGAGATGATCTCAAATGTAAACATATGAGATCATCTCTCATTGTAGGCTTTCTCTCCTCACACAGAGACAACGTGTGAGGAGAGAGAGAGATCTGTGCTGCTGTCAGTTATTGTGAGTGAGAACACACATACACAGTAAAAAACAGTGCCCTCTTACCTGTCCCATATCTGCCATCAGTGCCACCTGTCATCAGTGCCACGTATCAGTGTCATCAGTGCCACGTATAAGTGCCACGTATCAGTGTCATCAGTGCCACATATTAGTGCCACGTGTCTTCAGTGCCAACAATGGCTAGAAGATTATTTTCAGCCGAGGAGGCATACAATATTGTTGCGGCCGACGAGAGCAACGGGGAGCTCTCCGATTTGGATTCCTCCGCAAGTTCAGACTATGAGTCTGACGTGGACTATGAGCCTGTCCTAAGCAGTGGAACACTGACAGCCTCAGAAGAGGAGGAGGGCCCGCCCGCCAGACGAAGGCATTCTGCTGTGGAGGCAGTGCCATCCACCAGCACCGCAGTGCCATCCACCAGGCAAGCAAGACCACGTACCAGTGGGGTGTCATCTCAGTCCCAAAGGGTTAGGTCCCATGCCAGCCTTCCCTATTCCCTTCAGAACCCCTTGTGGCTCCCTCCTAATTCAGGAGAAGTCAACATTCCCCCTTTCACTGCCCAGCCAGGAGTCCAAGTGGACACAGAAAATTTTGCCCCGATTGACTTTTTCTATTTAATTTTCACTGACGACATGCTTGCATCAATTGTGGCCCAGTGCAACCTATACGCCCAACAAATCATAGCAAGCAATCCAACGTCCTATTATGCCCGTCCCTACGAGTGGAGACCCCTTACAGTGGAGGAGTTTAGAATTTTTTTGGGCCTCACATTCTGCATGGGACTAAACGGAAAAAATCAATTGCATTCATATTGGTCAACCCGCCCCATCTACCATATGCCCATCTTTTCCTCAGTAATGCCCAGGTCCAGATATCTAATGATTATGAGATTCCTACACTACAATGACAATACCCAGTGCCCTCCCCGAAATGACCCAAATTTTGATAAGCTTTATAAAATTCGGCCGCTACTAAATTATTTTTCTGAAACCTTCCCCCAGACCAACATATATGCATGGATGAGTCTCTTATAAAATTTTCTGGCAGGCTGGGCATAAAACAATTTATACCCAGCAAAAGGGCCCGCTATGGGGTGACGCTCTATAAATTGTGGGACCGAGCCACAGGGTATGTGTATGCATTCATCGTATATGAAGGGAAGGACACCCAACTGCACCCCCCTAATTACCCAGACTATATCGGAACCAGTGGGAAAGTAGTTTGGGAACTCATAAACCCACTTCTGGAGAAAGGCTACCACTTGTATGTGGACAATTTTTTTACAAGTTTGCCCCTGTTTCGAAACCTTCACAGAAAGAACACTCCAGCATGCGGCACCGTACGGACGAACCGGAAGGGCTTTCCTCAAAGCCTGGTCACCAAAAAAATTGAGAAGAGGGGAGGCGGCGAGTTTGAGGAATGAGGACATTTTGGCTGTGAAGTGGAGGGACAGAAGAGACGTCTACGTGCTTTCTTCCATCCACAACAATGAATTTGTTGAAATCACCAGGAGGAATGGCCGGATCCAAAAACCAAAATGCATCTACGAGTACAATAAGTTCATGGGGGGTGTCGACTTCAACGACCAGATGCTCGAACCCTACCTTTTCACAAGAAGAACATACCAGTGGTATAAGAAAGTTTCCATTTATTTATTTAATTTGGCCATGTACAACTCCTGTGTCATCTATCGGAAATCCACTATAAGACCCAAACCCTTCCTTTTCTACCAGGAGGAAATCACCACTGCCCTTATATACCCGAACAGCCCACCAGTAAACATTAGATCTGATGTCATTAGCCGACTCTCTGAGCGCCACTTCCCAGATAAAATACCTCCCAGACCAACAGGCCAAAAACGCCAGAAAAAATGCCGGGTGTGCTCCAAAAGAGGAGAGAGAGAGGAGACACCATTTATTATTGTGCCCAATGTCCTTCAGAACCAGGCCTCTGCAGGATTGATTGTTTCCACCGTTACCATACCAAACTCAATTAGTTCACTTCCTGCCATTTATCTTTACACCCCTTATGCATCTGCTTGCTCTGTAACTGACCCTGGCTTGTTATTCGACTACGCTTCTGCCTACCGATTCGGTTTATACCTCTGCCTGATCTGGAACTGACCCTGGACTGTTATTTGACCACGCTTCTGCCTACCGATTCTGTTTATACCTCTGCCTGATCTGGAACTGACCCTGGACTGTTATTTGACCACGCTTCTGCCTACCGATTTCTGTACATACCTCTGCCTGATCTGGAACTGACCCTGGAATGTTTGACCATGCTTTTTGCCTGCCTCTTGGACTGATCTTGTACCCTGCCAGTGGACTAGTGGGATTCATAAGACAGGGGGCTCCAGAATTGTTTTTCTGGATGAAGAAAACAATTGTTTTTGTTTTCTCATTCCTAGATTAGGGTCTGGAGACTCTGAGGCTTCAAAGAAATTTGGGTGGGAGAAGCCTCTCCCCCTGTCCCCATTCTGTCCTGAACGAGGTCCTACTTCTGCCTGCTGACTGTAGGACCTATGCCATCATGCCTCTGTCTGTTGCATGAACTGACCACACCACATGGACCAATATTTTGGCACTGCTGACAATCTCTTCTTGCACTGACCCTGGACTGTATATGGACAGTATCCCTGCCTGCACGAACTATGGACAATATTCCTGCCTGTTGCCTGGACAATTGCATTCGCTTTTCCTGACCAAGTCCCTGCCTGCTGCCTGGACCAGTGCTATCCTCCTGTGGACAACTGCGCTTCTAAAACAACAAGTAATCTTTTGTTTACTCTTTGCTCAGCAGAATGTATTTTGGGGTGTGTTGTGGAATTCCAGGCTGCTGTTTACAGAGCACACAGCCTATAATTCCTGTGCTATCTAAGCACACATCAGATTTCATCTTTTTGCAATAATGCTATCCTTAGCCTAAGTTTGCTAAAATCCACTCACCGTTCATTCCATCATTCATCCAAGAAAGGCAGCACCACAAAAGCTTATCTTCTTATCAGGCCATTCCAGCAAAGACTGTCCAGCCGACGCCTAATCATAGGCTTTTATTAAACTCAAAAGATCTCAAGACAGGAGGTGATTGGTTGCAGCAACCAGTCACCTCCCCCCATGGGCGGGAACATCACAGGATGTTCCTTCCACATGAGAATGACAATACCTGGACATTCCTTCCAACAGGAGATGTCATACATGAATACAATAACGTAGGATGGCTAAAGTTACCGTTGATAGGAATTCTTATTCTGCGCTATTCCATAGAATAACGCATATTAAGATTATACTATTATTGAATGGGGGAGGGAGGCTATCTGCAGATGCGCACTACGAACTCCAACCAATGTTGATCAGACACAGCAGAGACAAGAGTACGCATCTGCTCATAACCAATGATGTTGTTGCAGAGCGAGCATATCCCCTCCTTAACGATCGTCCATGCTAATGCACAGAGGGGCCCCCGTTGGCGGACATATCCGCACCCTGCAAACATCACACTCCAACCTCAAAACGTTTTCCCCTATCAGACGGGATTCAACCAGCCTCAGACTACCCCAATCAGCTCTTTTAGAGCGGGTTGCGGAAGTACTAACACTGGGTGACACTATGACAATACATATTAAATACATCTCCATAAAAATCTCCACAACAGTCCTCCCTTTTTTGTCATATGCACCCCATGTGTCCCTCGATGAGAGTTGCTATGCTTCTTACACCTGGAAATGAATCAGTTCTTAGTCCATAAAAAGGAAAACACGGCTTGACATGTAGACTCTACTCTTCAGGGGCATGACTTATAAAGGAGGACACGACATGGTGAGCTGTAGTAATCGCCGATCCGTCTGTGATCCTCTGTGTCTTGTATGTGGGTCCGGCTTCGGGGCGTCTCATCAAGGAAACTCTGGTCACGCGTCAAATCAGGCAACAGGAGCCTCTCGTCACGACATAGAAAGAATAGAAATAAAAACGACATGAGTATATATATTCCCACTTCCTTTAACCATGATCCGCTGCAAAATAAAAAATTAGATCCCCAAAGATTCCCAGACCCTTAAAAAGGACTCCCAACCTTCACTTAGCTACAGCTCTGGCTTCAACAATTACATGAAGAACCCTATCCTTAACGGATGAGAATTGTTCAATCGTATCCCAAGCCCGAGCCCCCCCCCACCTTGTACATGCAGGACACCATGCCCAGACCTGGTCGGGGTTGGTGAACAAATCCCTTCTAGCTGTCCCTGCCATTCTTAAATTTCCTGCGCCATCAGATCCTCGCGATCGGCCGCGACCTAAAATGTTGGGACAGCTTCACCATCGCGCATGAACCTCTTGCTTTGGGGGAATTACCTTTATAAGCTGCAGATCCACATAAACACCAAACTAAAGTTCAAACACACTTGTGGGCTGCCTAGATACCCAAACCGACAAGAGACAGAGCCATTAAAACTAAAACCAATTTTACCCTCTAAAAATGCATCGTTAGATTCCATTGACAAGTGTCTGTCTGGAGTCTTCACTAGTTTGTCAAAAACTCCTCATACCCATAATAACATCATAAATGACATGTACCGCTGTCATCGCTGGGGACTAAAACTCGGTGAAGACTCAGAACAGACCATCGGTCCTGTTCGCTTTCTGAGCTAGTCAGGACATACACTTTAAATAATAACTTGGGATGCTTTTCACCGTTACCCTTGCTAAAATTTACTAAACAACAAAAATATAAATAAACAAAGATACTCCTCATTCTTTGGTGTGGTTGAGCCGCTTCTTGCAGTGGCTGGCGTGGTCTCATCCCTCAAGCTTCTTTACAACGACCCAGTCACCTGGTTGGAAAGAATGTAAACTGATTATTAAGTCAGGGTCCAGGGAGGGACTCGTGAAAACCTATTGGTGGACATTTTGAAGTTCATGTCACAACGATCGCACCTCCCCCATCAGCCGAGAATATAAGTGACAGCTAACGAGGAGAGTACGACCCTGGTTTTGACTGACCTCCAAACAACCCTCATATGACAATAACCCAGACATCGGGACTGTGGTCACTGCATAACCTGTGCGTGGCTTACAATACCTGAAACCATTGACAAAAGGTTCTTAGCCTCTGGGATGGGAACCTACTTCACCAGACTGCTGCTTGCCGATTCAAATTCTATTAAAGAAAGACAGTCTTGGCACAAACTTGGTTAGAATTACAGAGGTTATTATTAGTTTGACAAAAAAAAACTGTCACTCTTACATTTATCATTCTCCCCCCTTTTCTTCCTCATTACAGACTGAAGGAAGAAATGCGTGGTGCAGGAAAAAAGAAACAATGAAATAGCCTGTGATACTTTTACCTCCCTTAGATTTATCCATATGTACAGCTGTCTACATACACCTGTTCTCTGTGTACAAACTCCTTGGACCTGAAAAATACTTATAAGCAAAATCATTACTCTATCCTTCATATTTAACCTGCAAAGAATGGTAAAATAATAATGACATTCCTGTACATTGGTAAATTGTCAATGACATTCTTTCAAAACCGATTCAAACAAAACCCTCTGTAACCCTTACTTTTCCCGTTCCTACAAAAATACAACAGCCGCGACGCATCGGAGGATTGCCGCGGTAAGTTCGAACATATTCACGTTACTACATACAAACATTCCGATACAAACGTGGGGGAAATACTTCCCAGTTTCCAAAACCACAAATGAAAAAAAACAAAAACAGCCAGCATTCTACCTTCACTCTTTCAGCAATAGGAAAAAATACAATGGGAATATGAGAGCAACTCGAGAAGCTTGCATGGACCAGCCAAAGTTCAAACAAACGGGCATGAGACTACACCTCCATCAACACTCATCATTACAGATTTCTGAAGCCACAGCTCAACTACATCCATTCCAGAGGGATACCCAAAATAGTATCCTTGGACCACCTATGTTAATCTTTTTGGGGTTCAAAGGCCTTTGCCCCAAAACTAGGCTTCGTGCACTGTGTGACCGTCTGACTATGGGAAGCCTCCATTCCTTCCCTTTGCACAGACCTCCTTGTGTCCATGGCGATTCGAATCGGCTTATCGTCTTAAACCTGCGTCCGGGTTAAACCGTTGCACCCTTTCGGAGATCACCGCCCGGTGTCTTCTTATACGGTGAATTGCAGAACTACAACCACTATATGGTCAAGTCCAACTAGAAACCCTAACCGAGGCGTCAACTCTATGGCTTGTTGTCCCAACACTTTTGGAACTACAGAACAACCACCGATCAACCCCCGAATTAGGCCTCTACCCCTCACAGTGTATGCATACACAAGCGTTTTCCGCTATACACCCATACACTGCGTTGTCAGACTAAACCACACAGAACACTTACGCCAGTTTACCACCTGCAGAACAATGTGGCTTCTCTCTGTATCTAGATGATAAAATAATGGTGATACCCCCTGTTTTTCTCTCTACCCAAAACTGTATTACAGTACAAAACTGGAACGAAATATAAAACACTTTTAAACGCCAAAATGCTTTCCATTTTCCTTCCAGACACAAATCTCATTGCCCACCTTTAAAAACCCCAAGCTCCTCCCACTAACTTTCTGCTGATATATAAATGCTGAAAAGAAACTTCTGGTTATGCTCAGCTCTTAAAAAAAAAAAAACTGGTTTATTTACATATCAATTGTTCAGGAAGAGGGAGGGGGAGGGGAGGCGTTAGCCATAATCGCCTTGTCTATCAAGACTTCAAAAAAATCCATGGCTACACATTATATATTTCAACCATTTAAAACCTTGTCAAGGAAATGATGGAGTAAACCCCCCTTTGCAAATGGGAGGGAATCCCCCCTGACCCACATTCCCTGTAAGTCAAACCATAAGTTGGGACTCAAAATACAAACTCCTGCCAAAAGATGGCTATACAGTACAAGATCCAAAAAAAATGAATTGCCCTCTGGGAAACTCCCAAATATTTAAACATAAAAACACATCATTGTACAAAAACTCTGTTAGTCTTACAATCTATCAAAATTCAGTGTAAAGTGAAGTTTTTTCTTAAAACCAAAATCCAAAACCCCAAACCCCTGCTCATATACTGCTAAGTCAGCCGATCCTGCAATAGCCCACACTCACCCAAATGAAAACAGAGAAATCCCCAACCTAACATCATGTGCATGGAGTTTGCATGTCCTCCCTGTGTCTGCGTTGGCCTCCTCCCACACTCCAACTGCTGGTAGGCCAGCCAGATCCCATCCATAAATAGGCCCCAGCATGTCCGCAAGCACGTTGTGGCCCCTCGGGGTAAAACCGCGCTATTTTAAGATACCTCTCAACTCACCTCAAAAGGTGATGCTTAGAAAAGCAATTTAAACCAGAGACAAAACTGCCCCAATCAACAAATGCCAATACAGCATATTCAGGGGCTGTGTTTGCTAAACTGGAACTTCCTATCTCAAACTGTAAACGTCTCTCAAAATGGCCGACAAGCCAGGACTACAAAATGGTGGATGACCCACCACAGCACCTCATGGACAACAAGAATTGCGCCATTGACGCATGCAATTTTTCCCGCCAAAACCAGCATGGGACGTCACAATGAACACCACATGGGTTCCCCCACACAAAGACAAACACAAATGGCCTCCAGCAGGTTAAAAAGGCCGCACTACCCAATTCGCACTAAACATCAAAAACTGATAAATTCTATCAGCAACATAGCTGACGAATGCCACAGTATGGTCACATATCATCACACCCAAAGGAAAGGTGGCTGTACCTTCCCTTATAGGATACCCACAGGCTAAGACAAAACTGCGCCTCAAAATGGCAGGCAGACCGCAAGGTTAACAAAAGCCAAGAATGGTGCCATTACTTTTTCCCGCCAAAACCAGCATCTCTTTAAAAGAAAATCAAAAATGTTTTTCTCCACAAAGACTGACTACACCATTGAAACTTTTCTAAATTATCATCAAAATCCACTGAAAAAGGTGTCAGCTACACTCTACAAGGACCACATGTACACTTACAGACTTAGCCTCCCTTTTGCCAACTAAACAGCACATTCAATAAATGTGAGTTACATGACAATATTAAAAACATATTCATTTCTCTAAGTTCATATACTCAGATATTCACCACTTTTCTCTACCTAAAGTTCACACACACACACACACACAGTGGCCTCAGCTTCCATAACAAAGCCATTGCAGAGACATACCTCCTCAATGCTAGCATCCAAAACAGCCTGCAACCATTCAAAGGGCGTATTCCTTTCAATAAACAGCTACTATTGTCTGGCTTCCAACAATGCCTGGCCACTTGAATATGCGGCAGGAATTTTCAACTTTAAAACCAAACACTTTTGTTAAAATATTTTTACACTTATGGGGACATGTGTCTTTGTCCCCTACAAAAATCACAATCTAACCATTTCTATTTTTCATAGAAATCACAAACCCCACACACATACAGTACAATGTTGCTTGTAACATCAGATCATCATCCCTCAGGGCGTTTCCCTTCCAGCACCATTGTAACCAATGACCATGATGCCTGCCCCTCCCCCACTAAAGCACATGGCTTATGGCTCAATGCAGCGGCCATCTTTAACAAGGCCGCCAATCTCAGTGTAGGCTGCATGAAATACCACAGCTATACCTTCATTTCATACACAATATACAGTCTCCATCAGATCATCTCTTACACCACTTCAGTCACACTTATGGGTACACATGTCCTACATCACACAAACAATCTAATCACACAGGCAGATGCAGGCATGCCCACACACACACACAATCAAATTCACAGGCATATGATCCATGACAAAATCACACACACACACATGCACACGCTGCAAACTTAAAGCATGATTTCAAAAAGACAAAAATTTTTTTGTTCGTTTCAAAGTACAGCCTCTTTACGCATCAATCACATCGCGGGTCCACTCTCCTCCTCTGCTGATCTGATGCTCAAAGAGGCTGCAATTGGTCCCAACCGTGAGTCGCCATTCTGTACTGTTGTGGAGATTTTTATGGAAATGTATTAATGTATGTTGTCAGATGTCCCCCCCCCAGTGTCAGTTTTGCTGTAATGCGCTCATCTGAGCGTATTTGCACATACAGACGTTGGTGGAAGATCGGTGGCGGGAAAATCTTCCTATGGAGACAGCGATGTTTGCTGCATTTAGAGATGTTGTTTTGCGCCCCGTTGGGGGAACTGGCCGGCCCCTGGCGGGGGGCGTTGAATGACTCCGAGCGCACATATCTGTGTCCACAGGAACAGTAGCATAACTATAGAATAATTGTGGTCCATTTGAGGCATAATTGTTGTGTAGTTTTCGTCATTTGGTAGCAGTCTATGTCACGGTTAGTCAATTTGAATGAACATTGTATCTGTTTGGAAGGATGTCCTTGTATGGTCATTCTCATGTGGAAGGAACATCCTGTGATGTTCCCGCCCATGGGGGGAGGTGACTGGTTGCTGCAACCAATCACCTCCTGTCTTGAGATCTTTTGAGTTTAATAAAAGCCTATGATTAGGCGTCGGCTGAACAGTCTATGCTGGGATGGCCTGACGATAAGATCTATGTGTGAGCCTTGCTTCTTGGAGAATGATGGGATGAACGGTGAGTGGATTTTAGCAAACTTAAAGATAGCATTATTGCAAAAAGATGAATCTAAAGTGTGTGCTTATAGAGCACAGGAATTATAGGCTGTGTGCTCTGCAAACAGCCTAGGAATTCCACAACAGGGTGTAATTCTTGGTATGTGCATGTTATGTGTCCCTAGAACACCTGATGGTGTTCCTTGCATTTTGGGCCTCTGTATGTGGCCAGGCTGTGTAAAAGTCTCACACATGTGGTATCATCATACTCAGGAGGAGTAGCAGAATGTATTTTGGGGTGTAATTTTTGCTATGTGCATGCTATGTGTTGGAAATATCTTATAAATGGACAACTTTGCGTAAAAACAAAAAGCGTTTTCATTTTTTTCCCACATTTTCCCAAAACTTTTGGAAAAAAAATAGAACGTTCAAAAGACTCATTATGCCAAATAGATTATACGTTGGGGTGTTATCTTTCCAAAATGGGGTCATTTTGTGGGCGTTTCTATTGTCCTGGTCCTCCAGGGCCTTCAAAAGTGTAATAGGTGGTGGAGAAATGAGATGTGTAATTTATGCTCCTAGAACGCCTGAACGGTGCTACTTCAATGTTGGGCCTCTGTATGTGGCCAGGCTGTGTAAAAGTCTCACACATGTGGTATCGTTATACTCAGAAGGAGTAGCAGAATGTATTTTGGGGTGTAATTTTTGCTATGTACATGCTATGTGTTGGAAATATTTTATAAATGGACAACTTTGCGTGAAAAAAAATGCGTTTTAATTTTTTTCCCACATTTTCCCAAAACTTCTGGAAAAAAAATAGAACGTTCAAAAGACTCATTATGCCAAATAGATTATACGTTGGGGTGTTATCTTTCCAAAATGGGGTCATTTTGTGGGCGTTTCCATTGTCCTGGTGCTCCAGGCCCTTCAAAAGTGTAATGGGTAGTCAACAAGTTAGATGTGTAATTTATGGTCCTAGAACACCTAATGGTGCTCCCTGCATGTTGGGCCTCTGTATGTGGCCAGGCAGTGAAAAAGTCCCACACATGTGGTATCGTTATACTGAGGAGGAGTTGCAGAATGTATTTTGGGGTGTCATTTGTGGTATGCACATACCATGTCAGAGAAATAAGCTATCACAATGACAATTTTGTGAAAAGAAAAAAAAAAAATCATAATTTTGCAAAGAATTGTGGGAAAAAATGACAACTTCAAATAACTCACCATGCCTCTTACTAAATACCTTGGAATATCTACTTTCCAAAAAGGTGTCGTTTGGGAGCATTTGTACTTTCCTGGCTTGTTAGGGTTTCAAGAAATTCGATAGGCCGTCAGTACATCAGATGTGATCAATTTGTTATGATTTGAACCACAGCTTGTAGACTCTATAACTTTTACACAGACCAGATAATATCCACTAATGTGGGTTATTTTTACCAAAGATATGTAGCAGCATAAATTGTGGGCAAAATTTATGAAGAAAAATTACTAATTTGCAAAATTTTATCACAGAAACGAAGAAAAATGCATTTTTTTCAACATTTTCGGTCTTTTTTCATTTATAGCGCAAAAAATAAAAAACCCAGAGGTGATCAAATACCACCAAAAGAAAGCTCTATTTGTATGAAAAAAAGGACAAAAAAATAATTTGGGTACAGTGTTGCATTACTGAGTAATTGTCATTCAAAGTGTGAGAGCACTGAAAGATAAAAATTGGTCTGGGCAGGAAATTATAATTTTTTTCACAAACATTTCATATTAACAATTTATTTCTCACACACAGCATATGCATACTTTCAACTACACCCCAAAACACATTCTGCTACTCCTCCCGTGTTTGGCGATACCACACGTGTGAGACTTTTTCACAGCCTGGTCACATAGAGAAACGCATCATCCAAATAGCACCTTCAGCGATTATCCACTTTAACCACTTGCTTACTGGGCACTAAAACACCTTTCTTAATTTTTCCAAAGAATTGTGGGAAAAAATTACAACTTCAAAAAACGTGTCATGCTTCTTACTAAATACCATGGACTGTCTACTTTCCAAAAAGGGGTCATTTGGGGAATATTTGTACTGTCTTGACATTTTAGGGCCTCATGAAATTACATCGGCCATCAGCACATCAGGTGTGATCAATTTTCAATGATTGCTACCATAGCTTGTGGGCTCTCTAACTTTCAGGCCTCATTCACACTGGATGTTATAAAAAAAATCTAGTAACATTAGCTGTAGAAAGTTGTAGAGTTAGGCCCCTTTCACATTGGGACGTCGGCGGTAAAGCGCAGCTATTTTTAGCGGCGCTTTACCGTCGTATTTGCGGGGGGTATTCATCCGCTAGTGGGGCGCTTTTAACAGCCGCTAGTGGCTGAGAAAGGGTTAAAACCACCGCAAAGTGCTGCTGCAGCTGCACTTTGCCGGCGGTATAGCCGCGGTGTCCCATTGATTTCAATGGGTAGGAGCGGTATACACAACACCGCTCCTTCACCACTCCAAAGATGCTGCTAGCAGGGCTTTTTTTTACTGTCCTGCTAGCGCACCGCTCCAGTGTGAAAGCCCTTGGGCTTTCACACTGGAGAGACAGCAGCGGCTCTTTCTGGGCGCTTTGCAGGTGTTATTTTTAGCGTTATAGCGCCTGCAAAGGGCCCCAGTGTGAAAGGGGTCTTAGGGTTTTTGTAGTAGTGTTTTTTAGCGTTTCTTGTTAGCTGTGCATTTTTATTTTAGCAAAATTATACTCCCATAAAAACGTATGGTTTAAAAATGCTGACAAAACGTTGAATAGCCGTGTTATTCAGCGGTTTTTGATGTTTTTAAGCTGTTTTCAGCTTTTTTCAGAGTTAGAGCGTTTTCAGAGGTTCAGAGTTTTTTTTCCCGCTATAAACCCCCCCCCTGCGAAAAACTGCTGATAAAAGCCTATGGCCTCGTACACACGGCCGAGAATCTCGTCAGGAAAAAACACGTTGTTTTTCTTGACGAGATTCTTGGACAAGAAACTTGTCCCGGCCGAGTGTACACACGCTCCATTCAAAGAACTTGCGGTTCTTTGAATGGAGCGAACACGATGACATCATCGACTACGATGAGCGTGCGCTCGTCACATTCGATGCCGTCGCCGCCATCTTGCTACACCCTACCTATGCCTAGGAAGCTACCGCGCATGCGTCAAAGTCAATTCGAGCATGCGCGGGTTTCCACGGTGACAGGTAAGTGTACACACACACACACACACACTTTTCTCATCGAGAAACATGCTGACGAGAATCTTGACGAGAAAATAGAGAGCTGGTTCTCTATTTTTCTCGTCGAGATTCTGGTCAGTTTTCTCGACGAGAAACCATACACACGAACGATTTTCTCAGCAAGAAAGCTATCTCGGCAGTTTTCTTGTCGTTTCTTGCCCGAGAAACTCTTTCGTGTGTACGAGGCTTCAGTGTTCATGGACACATAGGATAACATGCTGGACAGTTTATTGACTGCAGAAAAAAACATCTGAAGCCAAAACGGCAGCTGTAAAAATATCCTGTGTGCATGAGGCCTCACGCAGACCAAATATATACTGATTTGGGTTATTTTACCAAAGGAATGTAGCAGTATAAATTTTGGTCAAAATTTATGAAGAGAAATTACTTATTTGCTAAATTTTATAACAGAAACTAAGAAATACTTTTTTTTTTTTTTTTTTTTTAAATGTTTGGTCTTTTTTAAAAATTTCATATGGGTACATGACTGAGCAATTCTGATTCAAAGTACTGAAAGCTAAAAATTGGCCTGGGTAGGAAGGGGGTGAAGAACCCAGTATTGAGGTGGTTAATAAATAGTTTTCAATTTTAAGAGGACAATGAGCAATGAGCGTTTCTCCTTTTTATTGCTATGCTCCATAATGTACTGTTTGAGCTTCCATGGTGAAGAGTTTGAATAACTACCTCTAAACTACGGTATACCATCTGATGGGCGGCCGGAAACAAAATATTCTATACAGTCAGGTCCATAAATATTGGGACATTGACACAATTCTAATCTTTTTGGCTCTATACGCCACCACAATGGATTTGAAATGAAACTAACAAGATGTGCTTTAACTGCAGACTTTCAGCTTCAATTTGAGGGTATTTACATCCAAGTCAGGTGAACGGTGTAGGAATTACAACAGTTTCTATATGTGCCTCCCACTTTTTAAGGGACAATTGGCTGCTCAGCTGTTCCATGGCCCGGTGTGTGTTATTCCCTCATTATCCCATTTACAATGAGCAGATACAAGGTCCAGCGTTCATTTCAAGTGTGCTATTTGTATCTGGAATCTGTTGCTATCAACTCTCAATATGAGATCCAAAGAGCTGTCAGTGAAGCAAGCCATCATTAGGCTGAAAAAACAAAACAAACCCATCAAAGAGATAGCAAAAACATTAGGTGTGGCCAAATCAACTGTTTGGAACATCCTTAAAAAGAAAGAATGCACCGGTGAGCTCAGCAACACCAAAAGACCCAGAAGACCACGGAAAACAACTGTGGTGGATGACTGAAGAATTATTTCTCTGCTAAAGAAAACACCCTTCACAACAGTTGGCCAGATCAAGAACACTCTCCAGGAGGTAGGTGTATGTGTTTCAAAGTCAACAATCAAGAGAAGACTTCACCAGAGTGAATACAGAGGGTTCACCACAAGACGTAAACCATTGGTGAGCCTCAAAAACAGGAAGGCCAGATTAGAGTTTGCCAAACAACATCTAAAAAAGCCTTCACAGTTCTGGAACAACATCCTATGGACAGATGACTCCAAGATCAACTTGTACCAGAGTAATGGGAAGAGAAAGGAAGAGTATGGAGAAGGAAAGGAACTGCTCATGATCCAAAGCATATCACCTCATCAGTGAAGCATGGTGGTGGTAGTGTCATGGCTTGGGCATGTATGGCTGCCAATGGAACTGGTTCACTTGTATTTATTGATGATGTGACTGCTGACAAAAGCAGCAGAATGAATTCTGAAGTGTTTCGGGCAATAATATCTGCTCATATTCAGCCAAATGCTTCAGAACTCATTGGATGGCGCTTCACAGTGCAGATGGACAATGACCCGAAGCATACTGCGAAAGCAACCAAAGAGTTTAAGGGAAAGAAGTGGAATGGTATGCAATGGCCAATTCAATCACCTGACCTGAATCCGATTGAGCATGCATTTCACTTGCTGAAGACAAAACTGAAGGGAAAATGCCCCAAGAACAAGCAGGAACTGAAGACAGTTGCAGTAGAGGCCTGGCAGAGCATCACCAGGGATGAAACCCAGCGTCTGATGTCTATGCGTTCCAGACTTCAGGCTGTAATTGACTGCAAAGGATTTGCAACCAAGTATTAAAAATTGAAAGTTTGATTTGTGATTGTTAATCTGTCCCATTACTTTTGGTCCCTTAAAAAGTGGGAGGCACATATACAAACTGTTGTAATTCCTACACCGTTCACCTGATTTGGATGTAAATAACCTCAAATTAAAGCTGAAAGTCTGCAGTTAAAGCACATCTTGTTCGTTTCATTTAAAATATATTGTGGTGGTGTATAGAGCCAAAAAGATTAGAATTGTGTCGATGTCCCAATATTTATGGACCTGACTGTATATCCAGAGTGAGGGGTGAGCTCACTTAAAGCAAATACAGGCCTGGATAAGGTCTGGCTATCTAGTAAGAGGCTGATTATGCTCATCTCGGAGGGGAACACTTGGTGGTGATCACTTGCAGCATTAAGAAATTTGACGTGCACGCTTTGAATATCACCTTAAAGCGGAGGTCCACACAAAAAGTGAACCTCCGCTTTTCGGAACCCTCCCCCCCTCAGGTGTCACATTTGGCACCTTTCAGGAGGGAGGGGGTGCAGATACCTGTATAATACAGGTATTTGCAACCACTTTTGGGAATAGACTCCCACGGGAGTCACGCCCCTTCGTGGCACCCCCCGCTGACTTCTGGGAAACACACTGGTCCCAAGAGACAGCAGGAACCAGTTAGGGCGTGCCACGCGGCTCGCGCATGCGCAGTCGGGAACCGGGCAGTGAAGCTGCAAACGCTTCACTTCCTGATTCCCTCACCGAGAAGGGCGACAGGGGCAGCCGAGAAACGAGCGATTGTTCGGCCTCGGCTGCCGACATCGCGGGCGTGCTGGACAGGTAAGTGTCCATTTATTTAAAAGCCAGCAGCTGCAGTAGCTGCTGGCTTTTAAAAAAAAAAATTTCGGTGGACCTCCTCTTTAACCATCTGCTGTGACCGCCGGGTTCTCGGGACTCTGCATGTCACAGATTGGGGTAAAGGTCCAATCCCGGCGGCCCTTTACCACGCGATCGCTTCATCCCATGATGGATTGATCACTGCAACAAACCGGTGTCATGTCTGGTTCTTTCCTCTCTTCACACCGATCGTGAGGAGAGGAGGTAACAGTTGCAGCGTGAGGCTGCTTGTGTTTTTTTATTCCAAGTGCCCAGCACTGCCCCATCTGTGCCACATCTGTGTCCCAGCAGTGCCACAGCATTGTTCTACAGTGCCCCTGCAGTGCCACACCAGTGCCCCATCAATGCTTTACTGTGCCCCATTAGTGCACATCTGTGCTACAGCAGTGCTCTACACTATCCCATCGGTGCACAACTGTGCCCCATCAGTGCCCAGCAGTTCTCTACAGTGCTTTATCCGTGGCCTACAGTGCCACATCTGTGCTACATCAGTGCCACTAAAGTACCAATACAGTGTTCGTCAGTAAGTGCTCATAAGTGCCCCCCTATCAGTGGATCCTCATCAGCAGCCATTAGTGCTGTAAAAATGTGTATAAAAATGCGTTTTCATTTTCTTTCCACATTTTCCAAAAACGTGTGGAAAAAAATTAGATGTTCAAAAGACTCATTGTGCCTCATAGAATAAACGTTGGGGTGTTTGCTTTCCAAAATTGGGTCATTTTGTGGTCGTTTCCATTGTCCTGGTGTTCCAGGGCCTTCAAAAGTGTGATAGGTTGTCAGGAAATTAGATGTGTCATTAATGCTTTTAGAACACCTCTGTATGTGGCCAGGCTGTGAAAAAGTCTTACACATGCGGTATTGCCATACTCAGGAGGTGTAGCAGAATGTGTTTTGGGGTGTAGGTGCAAGTATGAATATGCCATGTGAGAGAAATAACCTGTTAATATGACAATTTTGTGAAAAAATAAATAAAAACGTAATTTTGCAAAGAATTGTGGGAAAAAATTGCAACGTGAAAAAACTCACCATGCCTTTTACTAAGTACCTTTGAATGTATACTATTTGTACTTTCCTGGCTTGTTAGGGCCTCAAGAAATTAGATAGACCGTTAGTACATCAGGTGTGATCAATTTTCAATGATTGGCACCATAGCTTGTAGACACTGGCTCGGTTCACACTGAGGCGACTTAGCCACCTGACAAGTCGCGCTCCATGCAGTGCAATGGAACCGTTCTAATCTAAATTAATCTAGTCGCTCCGACTAAGAAAAAAAGTTTCCTGTACCCTTTGGGGGGCCTTCAAAGCGACTTGCATTGACTTCTATTACAGAAGTTGTTTGCAAGACGCGCTGAAGTCGCGCTGCACAGGGTGGCTTATGTCGGGCAACTTTGAAGCCGCCCCAGTGTGAACCGACACTGTAACTTTCACAAAGACCAAATAATATACACAAGATATGTAGCAGTATAAATTTTGGCCAAAATTTATGAAGAAAAATTACTAATTTGTTACAATTTATAACAGAAACAAAGAAAAAGGCTTTTTTTTTTTTTTTACAACATTTTGAGACTTTTTTGTATTTATAGTTGAAAAAAAAAAAAAAAAAACACCCAGTGGTGATTAACCGCTTCCCACCCACCCAACGTCATATGACATTGTCGACTTTAAGTAGTTATATCTAAATGATGCCTGGCATCATTCAGATATCTTCTTTCAGAGCCAGCAATTCCCTTCACCATAAGAACAATCATAGTGGCTGTTCAGCCGCTTGATCGTTCTTATTGGTGGCAGGAGGGGGCGTTCCCCCCCCCCTTCCGGTGCTTCTTCCGGCTCGCCCCTGCGATCGACAAACCGGGGAAGGAACCAACCGGCACCAGATGTTAACCATAAAGATTTCCGGCAGGCCAGATGGTCCCGGAGTCTCTATGATCATTCAGAGGCTGGGCACGATGTTATGACATCACGCCCAGCCTCTACTTTTGAAAAAAAATTGATTTTTTTCTCTCCAAGCTTTCCAGCTTTGAGGTGAGATTTAGGGACTTATTGACTCCAGATCTCACTGTAAAGAGGACCTGTCACGCACTACTCCTATTACAAGGGATGTTTACATTCCTTGTAATAGGAATGAAAGTGATCAAAAAAAAAAAAAAAAGGTAAAAAGAAAGCATCAAACTAGAAAAATAAAAGTAAAATTAACAAAAAAAAAAAAGAAAAAATGTAAAGCGCCCCTGTCCCCGCATGTTCGCTAGCAGAAGCAAACACATACGTAAGTTGCGCCCACATATGTAAACGATGTTCAAACCACATATGTGAGGTATTGCCGCAAACAATAGAGAAAGATCAATAATTCTAGCACAAGACTTCCTCTGTAACGCAAAACATGTAACCTGTAAAAAAATTGAAAGCGCCGCCTATGGGGATTTTTAGGTACCAAACTTTAGCGCAAATCCATGAGTGTGTGCAATTTTGAAGTGTGACATATTGGGTATCGGCGTAACATCATCTTTCATATTATGTAAAAAAATCGGGCTAACTTTACTGTTTTTTTTAGGCGTTTGAAAAATAGCTGCGCAAATACTGTGCGAGCGACCACCATTTTATTATCTAGGGTCTCTGCTAAAAAACATATATAATGTTTGGGGGTTCTGTGTAATTTTCTAGCAAAAAAAAGATTTTTATATGTAGGAGAGAAATGTCAGAATTGTCATGGTAGGCAAATGGTTAAATACCACTATAAGAAAGCTCTATTTGTGTGAAAAAAAAAATCATATAGGTACAGTGTTGCATTCCCGCGCAATTCAGTGCTGTCATTCAAAGTGTGGCCTGGTTAGGAAAAAATAAAATAAAGATCCTGCTCTTTTAAAGCATGTTATACAAGACAGTGCTTGTGCTGTGTCATTTGGCCCCCTGTATCACCTGAAATACCTGGCTGGTCCTGCTAGTTTCTACCCTCCCCCCTATACGATGACCCCGATATATCAGGGCTGCTGAGCCCTGATACCATTGTCAGCATACATGCCTCCGTCAGCCGCAGCCCTCCCCTGTGTCTCCTATATCCTCGCCTCCCCCCTCCCCTCTTTTCCTGTCTGCTCTGTGTCCGCGCCACCCCCTCCCATCCTGCTGCTCAAATTACTTATTTTTAATATAATCCTCATTTTTTTAATGTAATAGCCCCCTGTGACTGGGCTTTATAAAAATAATGCTGTTTGTTTAAAGAGCACTGATCTGCCTTTCTCTCCTCTCTTGGCCCAACAGATGAAGCGGGCGGGGCCGCCTCTCTCCTCCTCCCCTGCTGACTGACATCAGCGGGGATCCCTGGCCCCTGCCCATTGCATCTGTCGGGCCGAGGGAGGAGATGGGCAGTGGGTCAATGAGTGCAGATCTGCTCTCTGTAAACAAGGTATATACAGCATTATTTTTATAAAGAACAGTCACAGGGGGCCATTACATTAAAAAACAGAGAGGATTATGTAAAGCTACATTGGTGGGTTAACAACCACTTTTAAGTGCTCAGTGGGCAAGTGATTAAGGTTTTTATATTGAGACTGTTTTTTGTGTTTAGAATTTTGCACCTTGTCTTTTTTCTTGCATAATGGCACTGATTATATGAATTGGTTTAATAATTTTTGGATACATTCAATATGTGTTATGGGTGTATTTTTTTATTTCACTACATGCACTTTATGATGTGATTAATGACAGCGCAGCAGTTTTCATTTTAAGTGGTCAATACTAGTTATATTTTTGTAATACAATTTCCTTACTGAGAACGATAACTGAGACAGCAGCATACAAAATTAATAATTCTCTTTCTCTTTGTTCTTTATAGAGATGTGATCTTTGCCCACATAAAGAGGGGGCGCTTAAGAGAACGGACAATGGAGGTAAGTTAAGAGACTAGGTATTTATTGTGGCCTACCATTAGCGTATAAAGAGTGCAAGCATTATGTAGTAGTAAAACATTCTGGCTTAAGGGCCAGTTAACACCACATGCAGTCCATGTTTTTTTTCTGCATCAAAAACGCATGGAAAGCAGGTTATATGGTTCCCAATGGCATAGTTCACACCAGTGCAGTCAGTTCCAGGGCTTTCCAGTCTCAGAAAAAAAGTAGAACATGCTGCATTTTTTCTGCACTGGCCTGTACTGGAATGCAGTAAAACACATCAAAAACACACCGGAATGCACTGGAATGCGTCAAAAACGCACCGGACTCCAGTACAGTGGGGGAAAAAAACAAGAAAAAAAAAGCACCTGGAACGCATTCGGAAACGCATCAGAACGTGCCAAAACCGTGTTAAAAATGTGAGTGCAGAAACGCATCCAGTACAGATCTGGAATGCGTTTTTGTGGTGTGAACCAGCCCTAAAAGCGAAGTTCCCCTTTTTTTCTAAACTAGCTTCTCTATGTACCAATATACCATTAATGTTGCAGAAAATAAAAAGCTTTCTATGTATTTTAGGATAAGGCATTACCTCAGCCTCCAGCTTGTTCCATAGAAAGGGTTCATAACTTCCTGCTATGTAGATTTAGGACATGAAAACTGGAAGTAATTCACCAGCTGACCTCATAGGCACACACCCTGCACCTCCATGCAGAATTATGAACAGGTTATGCAACAAAGTGCAATGGGGGATGCCCCCTTGGACTTTGTATGGCAGAAAAAAAATAGTAATATGAGTCGTATCGAGTAAAAAATGGCATGTAAATGCCTACTTTATTAATATAGAGGAAGTAAAAAATGCATTGTGTAAAGACACAGGTTCACTTTAAATACTTAGTAGAGCAAACAATCAATGAATGGTTATAACATAGAACATAATGAATTAGCCCAAAACTAATAATCCAAACTTGTTGCTCAAAAGTAAATCTGAGATCAGCTAGTTGGATTTACATACATATACCCAACATGTTTCGGAATTTTATTGCATTGATATGCGTCTTTTCCTTCATCAGGGGTAGTATTGTGGTTGAAGGGCTAGCGTTCTTGTCTGTAATCAGGGATGGACTGGCCATAGGGACTACTAATTCCCGGTGGGCCGATGGCTCAGTGGGCCGTTTAAAAAAAAATTATTTATTTTTTTGTGGGCCGTTTTTTATGCAGTTCGGTGGCAGCGGGAGCGTGGCAGCAAACAGCGGCGGGTATTCGGGGAAGGTGGCCAGCGAGGAGGGCAGTTGGATGTAAAATTCCGAGGAGGGAGAAGAGCTCCACCCTCTCCCTGACCACCAAAGAGGCGGAGAGTAGCGAGCGCGGCCACCCCGGCGCTCCCAGAACCTTGATTCCTCCACCTCCCCTCTGCTTCAGGAACCATGCGGCCTGGGCCGGAGGGCAGGCTGACTGGGGGCCCGGAGGAAGAGAACATGTGCCGCTGTAAGGAGCAGAGCAGCGAGAGCACCCCCAGGATCAAGAGGGAGATTCGGCGCTGCCGCTGCTGGCCATCAGGTACCTGGCATCCTACACAAACATGCCAGAACACTGAGACAGCGGGGAGGTGAGCAGAGGAGGGACTGCAGAAAGGGACAGTGCTATGTGGTCTGTCTCAGCCCTCCCCTCTGTCTCTCTGCCCCCTCTTTCAGCCCCCTCCTCTGTCTCTCATCCCCCCCTCTGTCTCTCATCCCCCCCCTCTGTCTCTCATCCCCCCCCTCTGTCTCTCAGACCCCCCCCTCCTCTGTCTCTCAGACCCCCCCTCCTCTGTCTCTCAGACCCCCCCTCCTCTGTCTCTCAGACCCCCCCTCCTCTGTCTCTCAGACCCCCCCTGTCTCTCAGACCCCCCCCCTGTCTCTCAGACCCCCCCCTGTCTCTCAGCTCTCCTCTGTCTCTCAGCTCTCCTCCTCTGTCTCTCAGCTCTCCTCCTCTGTCTCTCAGCTCTCCTCCTCTGTCTCTCAGACCCCAGTGTCTCTCAGTCCCCCCTCTTTTAGCTCCCCCTCCTCTGTCTCTCAGCCTCCCCCTCCTCTGTCTCTCAGCCTCCCCCTCCTCTGTCTCTCAGCCTCCCCCTCCTCTGTCTCTCAGCCTCCCCCTCCTCTGTCTCTCAGCCTCCCCCTCCTCTGTCTCTCAGCACCCCCCTCCTCTGTCTCTCAGCACCCCCCTCCTCTGTCTCTCAGCACCCCCCTCCTCTGTCTCTCAGCACCCCCCTCCTCTGTCTCTCAGCACCCCCCTCCTCTGTCTCTCAGCTCCCCCCTCCTCTGTCTCTCAGCTCCTGTGTCTCTCAGTCCCCCTCTTTTAGCCCCCCCTCTGTCTCTCAGACCTCTCCTCCTCTGTCTCTCAGACCTCTCCTCCTCCTCTGTCTCTCAGACCTCTCCTCCTCCTCTGTCTCTCAGACCTCTCCTCCTCCTCTGTCTCTCAGACCTCTCCTCCTCCTCTGTCTCTCAGACCTCTCCTCCTCCTCTGTCTCTCAGACCTCTCCTCCTCCTCTGTCTCTCAGACCTCTCCTCCTCCTCTGTCTCTCAGACCTCTCCTCCTCCTCTGTCTCTCAGACCTCTCCTCCTCCTCTGTCTCTCAGACCTCTCCTCCTCCTCTGTCTCTCAGACCTCTCCTCCTCCTCTGTCTCTCAGACCTCTCCTCCTCCTCTGTCTCTCAGACCTCTCCTCCTCCTCTGTCTCTCAGACCTCTCCTCCTCCTCTGTCTCTCAGACCTCTCCTCCTCCTCTGTCTCTCAGACCTCTCCTCCTCCTCTGTCTCTCAGACCTCTCCTCCTCCTCTGTCTCTCAGACCTCTCCTCCTCCTCTGTCTCTCAGACCTCTCCTCCTCCTCTGTCTCTCAGACCTCTCCTCCTCTGTCTCTCAGCTCTCCTCCTCTGTCTCTCAGCTCTCCTCCTCTGTCTCTCAGCTCTCCTCCTCTGTCTCTCAGCTCTCCTCCTCTGTCTCTCAGCTCTCCTCCTCTGTCTCTCAGCTCCCTCCCTCTGTCTCTCAGCTCCCTCCCTCTGTCTCTCAGCTCCCTCCCTCTGTCTCTCAGCTCCCTCCCTCTGTCTCTCAGCTCCCCCCTCTGTCTCTCAGCTCCCCCCTCTGTCTCTCAGCTCCCCCCTCTGTCTCTTAGCTCCCCCCTCTGTCTCTTAGCTCCCCCCTCTGTCTCTTAGCTCCCCCCTCTGTCTCTCAGACCCCCCCTCTGTCTCTCAGACCCCAGTGTCTCTCAGTCCCCCCTCTTTTAGCTCCCCCTCTGTCTCTCAGACCCCTCCTCTGTCTCTCAGCTCCCCCCTCTGTCTCTCAGCCTCCCCCTCCTCTGTCTCTCAGCCTCCCCCTCCTCTGTCTCTCAGCCTCCCCCTCCTCTGTCTCTCAGCCTCCCCCTCCTCTGTCTCTCAGCCTCCCCCTCCTCTGTCTCTCAGCCTCCCCCTCCTCTGTCTCTCAGCCTCCCCCTCCTCTGTCTCTCAGCCTCCCCCTCCTCTGTCTCATTCACTCCCTGACTCTTAGGCTGCTTTCACACTGGGGCGGGCATTAACGGTAAAACGCTGCTAGTTTTAGCAGCACTTTACTGTCGTTTTAGCTGCGCTATTCGGCTTCTAGCAGGTGCTTTTAACCCTGACTAGCAGCCAAATTAAAGGTTAAATGCGCCCGTGTAGCGCTGCTGCTGAAGTGCTTTGCAGGCGCTTCAGCAGCGGTTGCCATTATTTCAATGGGCAGGAGCGGTGTGTACACCACTCCTCCACCGCCCCAAAGATGCTGCTTGGAGGACTTTCACAGCAGAGGCATTTTTCAGGCGCTTTAAAGGCGCTATTTTTAGCCCAAAGGCGCCTGAAAAACGCCTCAGTGTGAAAGTGGTCCTACACTCACCCCCTCTCTTTTACACTCTCTCTCTCTTACACTCACCCCCCTCTCTCACCCACCCCCTCTCACCCCCTTTGCCTCAAGTGTGTGTGTGTGTGTGTGTGTGTGTGTGTGTGTGTGTGTGTGTGTGTGTGTGTGTATATATACATATATACACAATAATGGATGTAGGGGCCTTTTGGTGGGCGTGATTTTTTGGGGGGGTGGGGTGCAGCATTTTATTGAATTAAAGTGGGTCGGTCTGGATGAAGTCCAGGGCCAAATTTTTGTCCCAATCCAACCCTGTCTGTAATGTAAATATATAATAGTGGTTGTAAGGAGAAAAAATCACCATATTGTAAACAAAGTTCTTTTTGCGAGTATAGCCATAACTAAAGGTACTTACATATATTCGATTCATAAATGAATATAAAAACAACAAAGGACAGCAAGACACGTTGGCCACATAGATCCGTACATAGCTAGAGAGCTGTGAGAAATGCCCGCAACTCAGGTGTCATAACACGTTCACAAAAGGCGCCCGGTGTGAAAACACAACAGCGAGACCAGCACTGTGAAAATAATTATAGGGGTATGAGTATAAATCTGTGGAGTTTAGGATAGAGCAAAGAGCAAAGAATCATCCATTCTTGGATGCTCCACAGGTATAGAGTAGTTACCTTTTGGACACAGGCAATGCAGGTGCTGACAGCAGGTCGGCGGCCAGGAAACTGACAAAAACTGACCACACAGCAGCATCTACATATACCTGGCCCAATTAGGACACAGCCAATCAGTCTGTGTCAACACAGAGCTGTGCTGTTTCCGCCTAGTCAGCTGTGAGTACACACAGCTGACTGCGGAGCCCGTGGCGTCTTTCAGACACGGCGGTGCGTGGCATAGCCACGCCCCTAGGGGCGGTGCGTTGCCACGCATTGCCGCGTCACCGCCGGGAGTGGGTTCCCCTGCTGATAGAACGAATTCAGCGCAGGGGACACAGAGTTGCTCATCCCGGCACAGTGGCCACGGCAGAGACAGATAACATTCATCATCCATCTGCCCAGCCCCTGCCGGTAGAGCTTACCCGCCGGGTGTCAGTGTATAGACAGACCCGATTGGAAACAAAGTACAGAGCCATCTAGTGGACGGATAGCATATTGGCCAAAGTGTTTACAGAAATATCAGAAAATACTGAAAAAATATAAGACAACATATAAACAAATTACAAACAATAGGAATAATGATAACCTACAAGTCAAAAACAGAGATCAAATAAGAAAACAAAGCAAATAATATAAGGGCCAAAATACAGCAGCAGAAAAAAGGAAAAAATTCATAAATGATATAGCAATTGCATACATACATTTTATAAATTTTTTAATATATGTATATTTACATATGTATGTAAATCAAACTAGCTGATCTCAGATTTACTTTTGAGCAACACGTTTGGATTATTATTTTTGGGCTAATTCATTATGTTCTATGTTATAATCATTCATGGATTGTTTGCTCTACTATGTATTTAAAGTGAACCTGTGTCTTTACACAATGCACTTTTTTATTTCCTCTATATTAATAAAGTAGGCATTTACATGCCATTTTTTACTTGATACGACTCATATTACTATTTTTCTCTGCTATACAAAGTCCCCTAATGCAAATTGTTGCATAACCTGTCCATGATGCTATATAGGATGTTGGCAGATTAAATACACTGATCAATTCTCATCCCTTTCTACTTATGCAGAATTAAGTTACAAAAATAAATATTTACAACAACTTTATCAGTGCAGCCTATCATTGCTTGTCAGTGCTGCCTCATTAGTACTCATCAGTGCCCATCAATGCAGCCTCATCAGTGCCCATCAATACAGCCTATCAATGTTCATCAGTGCTCATCAATGCAGCCTCATCAGTGCCCATCAATTCAGCCTCATCAGTGCCCATCAGTGAAGCCTCATCGGTGCTCTTCAATGCAGCCTATCTGTGCCCATCAGCCTAGCCTCATAAGTGCCCATCAGCGAAGCCTCATCAGTGCCCATCAATGCAGCCTCCCAGTGCCAATCAGTGCAGCCTCATCAGTGCCCGTCAGCGCAGCCTATCAGTGACTATCAATGCAGCCTATTAGTGCCCATCAGTGCCCTTCAGCGCATCCTCATCAGTGCCCTTCAGCGCATCCTCATCAGTGCGCTTCAGCACAGCCTCATCAGTGCCCATCAATGTAGCCTATCTGTGCCCATCAGTGCCTATTAATTCAGCCTTATCAGTTCCTATTAATGCAGCCTCATCAGTGCCTATCATTGCAGCCTCATCGGTGTCCATGAATGCAGCCTCAGTGCCTATGAATGCAGCCTATCTCTGCACAGGGATCACAGGGAGGAGAGCTGGCCGGATCACATAGAGGAACTCTTGCTGTAACACAGCTTGTATCTGAAATGCCGGCCGCTGTTAAAAAAAAAGTCCTGGCACCTGGACAGGCTCCTATGATAGACGTCACACTACTTAAATTTCCTGGCACTGGACCACTGTGCTGTCTATCATAAGATCCAGGCCAAGAGGCGGGACTTTGGCAGTGGCCGGCGTTTCAGATACAAATCTGTGTCAGAAAAGGTGTTCCCCTCTCTTTGTGGTCCGGCCGGCTCTCCTCTTCCTCTCCTCTCCCTTCCCCACAATTTACTGTCCGATCGCTGGAGGGGAGAATCGGCTCCCTTTTAACCCCGCCTGCCGGCACCTCCTGCTCCCCATCCCCCCTCCGATACAGCTCCACACTCGCCCTAAGCTAATTTCCACTTGCCAAATGTGAGCAGGTGAGTGGAAATTTTGAGGGCTGCACTATACAATCTGATTGTACAATCTCCTTTAGATCTACCATCAATTATGTAGTGCAAGGGCCTACCTGATTGGATACAGAGTGATTGGATTAATAGGTGTGTCCTCCTATTATATAGTTTATCCTTATCCGCTCTGTGCTAACAAACCTCCTCTCCTCAGGTCCCCCAATGGCACTCCTATGGTAGCACACCTGCGTGTTCAAGCCTGAGCCGGGCTGTCTGTGTCTTTGGACGCACTGGCTCCCTCATCACTGACTTTGATTGACAGCAGCTGCCTTAGCAAAGACTCTGAGACCAGAAAGTGAGCAGAGAGAGCCACTGCAGATGGGCAAAGTGCTGGATCGAGTGAGGACTAAGGTAAGTATTGGGGGTGGAGGCGACACTTATACCTAAACATGCTTTAAGAAATGCTTTTTAGAAATTCTTTAACCACTTCCTGCCTGGCCTATAGCAGATTTACGGCCAGGCGGTGGTTCAGTTATCCTGACTGTGCGTCATATGACGTCCAGCAGGATGAAATGCTGGCGCGTGCCCGCGGGGGCGCGCTGAGCGGCGATCGCAAGTGCGGCGTGTCATTCTGACACGCCACATCTCTGATCGTGGTAAGAAGCCTCTGACAGAGGCTTCTTACCACATGATCAGCTGTGACCAATCACAGCTGATCATCGCGTGAACCAGGAAGTGCCGGTAAACAGCATTCCTCGGCTCGCGCTGACAGGGAGAGCCGATCGGTGGCTCTCCCTGTGAGAGGGGGGGGGGGGTCTGTGCTGATAATCAGCACATTGATTTTCAGCACAGCCCCATCAGATGTGCCACCACAGTTACTAAAAAGTGCCCATAAATATGTTGAAGTTTTAGATAACAAGAGTGTATACTCTAACAGCTTTAAGTTAGAGTTTGCGCCTTCACCATTATCACTCTCGCAGGAGTTCACATAATCTCTTAAGGAAACTCTCTGTTCAGACGAGCCTCTAGAAGACGTATTCATATTACTCACCTTAGGACTCTCACGCAGCTCTGGAAACTGCTGTTATTTTGGAGCTGCGAGACCAGTTCTGACCTTCGAAGAGCACTGGTTTTATCTATCGAGTCAGTCAGTCCCTGATACAGTGTGTACCCATATGGGGTGTCAGGATTGATGACCAAATTAAGTGCACTTATATGTTCTACCCCTTTTCACATGACACTCAGGAAAATTCTGTATGGTGGGGACTAAATATTGTCGAGTGATATTTGTTTATTCAGTTGACTAGCCTTGTTTATATTATGCTCTGCCCCAATGTGAAATGGTGGTCTTAAGATGTAATGTACTGCTTTTCGATAAATATTTTGAAAATCAAAAAAAAGTGCTAATAAAACTGCCAGTCAGTGCCCCTTAAAAAAAAAACGGATATCAGTGCCCATATCAGTGCCAATTAGTGCCTACAACAGTGCCAGTCAGTGCCCATTATAGTACCCAGCAGTAAAACATGTCAGTGCCTCATCAGTGCTGCCCATCAGTGCCACATGTCAATGCCAATCAGTACTGCTTATCATTGCCAATCAGTGCCGCCTGTCAGTGCCCATCACAGCCACCAATCAGTGCTGCATATCAGTGCCGCCTAATGGTGCCCATCAGTGCTGCATACTTTATTATTGGGGCACTTATGGGCGGGTGATTTGTACATTGGAGGGGGCTGTACTGATAATCAATGTGCTGATTATCAGCACAGACCTCCCCCTCTGACAGGGAGAGCCGCCAATCGGCTCTCCCTGTCAGCGTGAACCAAGAAATGCTGTTTACCAGCATTTCCTGGTTCACGCGATGATCAGCTGTGATTGGTCACAGCTTATCACGATCGGAGATGCGGGGTGTCAAGACTGACACGCCGCACTCGCGATCGCCGCAATTTTTATTTTCTTACGCCTGTTTGGGTATTCTTTACAAAGTGAAGCTTCACCTCATTCACCAAGCTCTGGGGAAAATTAGTGCAACTGCACTTGCAAAGTGAACAGTCTTTTTGCCTTTAGTAAATCAACCCAACGTTGTTATATACTGTATGTGCAATAACTGCAAAAACTGCAAAAAATGCCTGTTGCTCGGTCTGTGCTGCATTATTATCAGTTGGCATAGTTCCCAGCTATTTCTGCAGACTACAGAACACCTTCTCCTATGTTGTGGAGAAGAGAGGAGAAGAAAGTGTTTTTTTTGTGCTGCTCTTTCATATATATATATATATATATATATATATATATATATATATTACGATAAATTAGTGTTGTCACCCTAGAACAGAACTGTTACTGTCATTATGACCAGATGAATATAAATAACAAAATTCATGAAAAACAAAAAACCAATGCACATCTAATGACTGGTACGATGCAATCTATTACATTTTATTTATTAAAATTGGATACGCTTTAACAGATAATTAGGAAAGGTAGACATTTGTTCTTCTATTGATGAAAAATTTCTTATATTTTATATACGGCATATCAAGGTTATCTAATTTTGTGTGCATCTGTGCTGTTTGCCTGTTACAGTAACACTGTACGTTATATTGAGAGTTAAAGGGGTTGTAAACCCTTGCTGTTTTTCACCTCAATGCATTTTATGCATTGAGGTGAAAAACCTCTTGTAGTGTACCAGCCCCCTAAAGCCCCCCTTTTACTTACCTGAGCCTAATCGTTCCTGCGCCGGGGATGAGCACACCCGCTCCAGCCAGTGTTTCGGGTCCTGATTGGATAGATTGATAGCAGTGCAGCCATTGACTCCCGCTGCTGTCAATCAAATCCAATGACGTGGGAGCCGGGGGGGGGCGGAGCCGAGTCCTGCTGTCCGTGTAAATGGATGCAGCAGCAGGACAGGGGAGCGCACCCGCACGGGAGCCCCGAGTGAGAGCACTTTTCTGACAGGCCACTCGAGAAGAGGAAGAGCCAGGAGCTCTGCTGAGGGACCCCAGAAGAGGAGGATCGGGCCACTCTGTGCCAAACCAACTGCACAGAGGAGGTAAGTATGACATGTTTGTTTTAAAAAAAAAATGTTTACATTTCCTTTAATTGCCTCTGCCTATCTTCTGTGTTCTTATTTACAAGTTTTTTTTTTTTTTTTAACTCCATAGTAGCAAATGCTATTTGAAGTAAATGAGTAAAAGATATTCTTTTTCATTTTGACACTTTCTTAGGTTGGGCACATGTGGTATGTGCCCTGTACATCCCAGAGGTTCAGTTTGCCAATGTTTTGACAATGGAGCCTATTGTCCTGCAATATGTGCCCCATGATCGATTTAATAAGGTAACATTTTATTGTAATATTATTTATAAGATTTAACCATGACCCCTTCAGTCTGATTGTAGTTCATCCCACAGACATGCTACATATGTGAAGAACAGGGACGAGAGAGCAGGGCCGCTTCTGGGGCCTGTATGACCTGTAATCGGCATGGTTGTCGGCAAGCATTTCACGTGACATGGTAGGTGGTACAACTATACTGATGATTTCTTTGGCCCTCAATATGAATTAAATATTAGAAAAATAAAATATTGACACAAATGTTATAGCTGGAGACAGTATACCCATATTGCATGATTTTTGGTAAAATTAAACAGTCTAGAAAGGAGTATCCATTACTGAGTCAAATCTAATGCTTTTCAATCTTGAGTCATGGCAAGTATACTGTATATATGTGTGTGCGTGCGTGTGTATCTAATATACAGTGTGTGTATATGTATATATGTATATATATCTATATATCTATATATATATCTATATCTATATATCTATATATATATCTATATCTATATATCTATATATATATCTATATATATATATATATATATATATATATATATATATATAGATTAACCACCTCAATACAGTGCACTTAAACCCCCTTCAGGAAACACACATACCAATTATCTTTAAAAGGTGGTCCTCCAGGCCTCCCTCTTCAGTTCTTTGTGTTTCCTGCTGGACGGGAAGGAGCACGCTAAGGAACCATGTCTCAGGACTGTCCTGAAAAGAGCCCCTGGCGTTGACTCTCCTCTGCCTGGGCACCCCTCTGTCCTGCTGGGGAAGAGCGAGGTTGCCGGCCCCACCACTGCCACTAGCTCGGAGAGAGCAGGACCTTTTGTGACCACAGACCCCAATGCCCTTTAAAGCGCCTGTACCTGTGTGGACTCCGGTTCATCATCTGTGTCCTGGGCCAGCGGGCGGGAGACGCTCGGCCGGCCACGTCGATTCGGCCGACACTTCCGGGTATGGCGCAGGGGGGGAGGACATCTGTGTTCCAGCTGTCGGAAGTGACGACGGCTTCCAACCGCGTCATTAAAGGGCGCCCTGAGACACAGATCCAGTCTCTCTTTTTTTTTTATTCTTTATTTATAACAGGGGAACTGGTCCACATGGACTCCAACAGTAGACAGTCATTGCATACATCAATACATCAAAGCAGTGTGAAACACAGAAAGAGCTATACCCCAGAAGCACTAGGTGCCTAGTAGGTCCCACAGAGGCGTGTCACCCCAGAAAGGGGGGTCCACAATAGGGCTGTGATGAGTCTAACTGTGATAGATGTGAGTACGCATGTCTGTGGGAGGAGGGTATGAGAATGTTCGAGTCCCGTGGATACAGGCTCCCCTCTAGTTTTCACATTTACTCATAGGAAAGAAAGAAGAGAAGAAATTACAGTAATAAAGAGTAATCTGAAGAGAAAGAGAAAAAGAAATAATATGGAAGAAATAATACAAAGTGTGGCAGGGGAGGGGTAAGGGAAGGGCTAGGGAAGGGGAAGGGACTAGGAGAAAATCAGGGTGTGGGTGATTACCCCGTGGGGGTGGTGATAATACCCCCATATTTCACCAGAACGTCGCAATTAGCCAACAATCAAGCGTTTAGGAGGGTAAATGTCGGATAGAACGTCATGTGGGTGGCTCGATCCCCCTAAGGGATTGTCCTTCGTCAGAATATTTGAATATATTCCACAGTCTCCACGTCCTGGTGTAAGTTTCCTGTCTATGTTGGCTGGTGAGAATTAGGTCTTCCATGTGGTTAATGTTGTCTACTCTGCGGAGCCATTGGGCAATTGACGGTGGGTGTGGAGATTTCCAATTGAGGGGAATACAGTCTTTGGCCGCGTCAAGAAGGTGGCGGACTACCGACTTTTTATATACCTTTGCAGGTGTGTCATTCGCATGGAGGAGGAAATATGCCGACTCGTCTGGTACAGTGCGGTCTGAGAAGCCCTGGGTAATGCGGCGGACCTCACCCCAGAAGTTCCGCAGCCGCGGACAGGACCAGAAGATGTGCAGAAGGGTGCCCTCCCCCTCCTGGCATCGCCAGCAGCGGTCAGTGGTCGTAGGAAACAGTTTGTGTAAAAGGGAGGGGGTCCTATACCAACGCGTAAGGAGTTTGTAGTTGGTTTCCTGGGCTCTGGTGCACAGGGAAGATTTGTGGGTGAACCTAAGTATGTGCTGCTTCCTATTGTCGGAAAGGTGGCAGTCTAGGTCTCTCTCCCACCTAGTGAGGCACGGAATTTGATAGGGTCTCAGTGGTTCATTCAACATAGCATAGGTCAGTGATAGCGTATGGTGTATCGTTCCCGACTCCATACACAGGCCCTCCAGAGTCGTGACGGGCTGATGTGAGTCATTAGGGGGTGGTGTAAGGCTAGTCAGGAAGTGGCTGAGCTGTAGTGCCCTCATGAAGTCCAGTCTGTAGGGGCCTCCCTGGTCTGACAGTTCCGCGTGTGTCCTCCACCTCCCCTGCACACTGTAGTGGGATGCCCAGTAGAGCCCAGCTTCTCGTAGCATGAGGAATTTCCTGTCATGCAGTCCCGGGGTGAACCGGGGGTGGCCAATCACCGGTCTCAGAGGTGACGTCGGAGATGAAAGGGAGGGTCGGGTCAACAGTCGAGAGCAGACATTCATGGTGTTGCCTATCAGGGGATGCTTTTTAAGTGTCGGCGGCAGTACAGAATGGCACCAGGGAGCGCCAGGGAGTGGTATGTCACTCTGGTCCTGTTCGAGGCCTACCCACAGTTTGGTGTCCCTGTGTCTGCACCAGTCCAGGAGCCTGCCTAGATGCGTTGCCTGGTAGTATGCGCGGACATCTGGCAATGCCAGGCCCCCGTGCATCTTTGGCAGTGAGAGTATACTCCTCTTTAGGCGTGGACGCTTCCTGGCCCAGAGGAAACCTGCCTGAAATAGCTCCCAGGGATTGATATCGGGAGGGCCTGTAGGAGGTATAAGAATTCAGGTAGTACTGACATTTTGGAGGATGTTACAGCGGCCGATCCACGAATGGAGGCCGCCATCCCAGATCCAGTCTCTTAGGCGCAGCGGTGGATAGCCAGGCACCCGGAGTGGTGAAATCGGGCTCAGCAAGGCCGCACAAGCATCGGGAACCATAGAGGCAGCTGCACAAGCGATAGACTCCGGTTCAGCAGGCTCCGGCGCCTCCCAGGTAAGGTGGTGAGGGTGGACCACTTCTTACACTGGAGGGTCAGGGTCTTTGGGACCTATGTACTTTCTACCTGGGTGGGGAACCTCAGGTGATGGGCTGGGCACTTCCTAGGCTGACTCTAGCACAGTGGTGGTGTGGGTCAGGGGGGCATATTTTTTGTCCTTTCTCTTCTGTTTGGCTTTCAGGTTAAAGCCCAGGACAAGACTCATATGCAGCCGCCTAGGAAAAAGTGTGCCGTTTGTGGGGCTAAGTTAGGCTCTAACTGTGAGAAGCCACTATGCCCCGATTGTGTCAGCAGCCTTATCAAGGATGACTCTGTGGCAGAGTGTCACAAAATCCTGACTTCGGTTAAGGACGAGCTAGCATCCACATTTAAGTCATTCAAAGAAATGATGGACAGGATGCAGGGTCCCACTTCATCCTTATCCAGAGCATCCAGTGCGCCTTCCCTGTCTGAGCCCAGCCAGGAGGAGGAGGTGGATAGGGAGAGGGTACCTAGATCACTAGCCTTTTCTCAGGCGGGTTCAGCATCTGGCTCTGAGGGAGAGAATGATTCCTTCAGGGGGTCCAGATACAAATTATCTCTGGACGATGTGGGGGATTTATTAAAAGCAATTTATGACACGTTAGAAATCCGTGAGGAGCAGGTCCAACTCTCCATGATATATCAGGGGTCTAGTGCACAGAAAGCCAGGGTTTTTCCCGTACAAAATCTCTGAGTCGATTTTGCTGGAGTGGGAACACACGGAAAAGAGGCCATTCTTTTCTGGTAGCCTTTTTAAAGCAGACGCTTCTCATCCCTGGAATAAGATTCCTAAACTGGATGCACCTTTGGCCAAAGTCTCAAAAAATACATATTTGGCATTTGACGACTTGGGGTCGCTCAGAGATCCCATGGATAAGAGGGGGGACGTGCTGCTAAAGAGGGCTTGGGATGCCTCATCGATAGGGTTGAAACCATCCCTTGCAGCCACTTGTGTGGCCAGAAATCTGGAGTGCTGGCTCACACAATTACAATCCCACATTTCTGCTAGTACATCTAGGCAGCAGCTGTTGAAATCATTCCCCTTACTATTCAAAGCCGTGGGCTTTCTGGCAGACGCCTCCGCAGAGTTGGTAAAACTGGCAGCCAGGTCTGCCGCACTAGTAAATGCAGCTAGAAGGGCTCTATGGCTAAAAACCTGGACAGGCGATTCTGCCTCTAAGCTTAAACTTTGTGGGTTACCCTTTTCGGTTGACCACCTGTTGGGAGCAGGCCTCCAGGAGGCACTAGAAAGAACTCAGGATAGAAAGAAAGCCTTTCCTGAAAATAAGAAAAGCGAGAACAAAACGTTTTTTTCGTGGCCCCAGGCAACAGGGCCAACAGGAGAGGGATGGCCACCCCAAAAAGCATTGGACGGGCCAGAAGGGGCGTGGAAGAGGGGGAATCCTATTTAATCCTCCTCAAACCACCCCAATGCCCCAGTGACTCATGTGTCCCAGTGGGAGGGAGATTGGGGGAGTTCCTCCCACAATGGACCAGTTCGACTTCAAGCCCGTTCATTCTGAGTTACAGATTGGAGTTCGATTTGGTTCCTCCCTCAATGTTTCAGCTTACCCAGCTGCCCAGAGACCGGGAAAAAGCGAAAGCTTTAGGTATGTTATTAGGGGATCTAGTGGATTAAAGAGTCCTTATTCAGGTGCCCCATAAGGAGCAGAGTCAGGGTGTATACTCCCACGTGTTTGTTGTTAAAAAACCTTCCGGGAAATTCAGGTTAATCCTGAATCTCCGTCCCCTGAAAAAATTTGTAAGGTACAAGCGTTTCAGGATGGAGTCAATATTTACCGTGACAAACCTCCTGTTTACAGGCTGTTTCATGGCCACAGTAAACCTCAGGGATGCCTACTTGCATATCCCCATACATCAGGAATTTCAAAAGTTCCTAAGGTTGGCAGTACAGATAGATTCGGAAGTTCTGCACTACCATTTCCGGGCACTACCTTTCTGTCTGTCCTCTTCGCCGAGAATCTTTACGAAGGTTCTAGCAGAGGTCTGGGCACCGCTGAGAGTCAAAGCTATTACGGTGATGTCCTACCTGGACGTCGCCCCATCTTTTCACCAACTAGAGAAAGACCTACAGGAGGCCCAGAGTTTCCTACTACAGTATATCTGGGGTGGTTAATCAACCAGGACAAATCTCAGCTGACCCCATCACAGGAGGTCCTGTATTTGGGATACAGAATCTCTTCAGTGGGGATAAAAGTCTTTCTCCCCAGGGAAAAGATCCTGAAGGTGGATCAGGCAGTAGCCCAATTTCAAACCAAACCAATCAGGTAGCCCTGATCAGAGACGTTATGAGGGTACTGGGGTTGATGTCGTCCTGCTTCCCAGCAGTTCCTTGCACAAGGCCTCATCAGTGCCCTCTACAAAGTCTCATGTTGAGTCACTGGGATGGCAGAAAAGAAAGCCTAGATCAACCCATGCCCTTTTCAGCCAAGGTCAAAAGGACTTTATGGTGGTGGCGAGCCCATTGCAACCTGGAGAAGGGTCTGTCCTGGGCCAGGCCTATGGCCATAGTGGTGACAACCGACGCCAGTGCATTGGGTTGGGGTGCCCACCTGCAGTAAAACTTAGCCCAGGGAGCCTGGTCACCAGTAGAGGCCCGTCGATCCTCAAACCAGAGGGAGCTTCTGGCGATTCTCAGGGCTATAGAGGCTTTCCAATCCCAGATAGTTGGACAGCACCTACAGGTGCGGACAGACAATGCAGCGGCTGTCGCATATGTAAACACACAGGGGTGCACAAGGAGCCCCGCCCTTCATGCCATAGCAAACAAGATTCTGTGTTGGGCCGAGGTAAACCTGTCCTCTCTGTCAGCCATTCACCTGAAAGGCTCGCATAATTCTCTGGCGGATTTTCTCAGTCGTCAGCACATAAGTCAAGACGAGTGGTCCCTCAACAGGGATGTATTCAGGGAGATTGTGCAGCATTTGGGACAGCCAGAGGTGGACCTCTTTGCCTCAGAGGCCAACAAGAAGGTGCAACAGTTCTCTTCCATTCACCTGCTGGACCAGGCCACAGGGATAGATGCCTTTGCCAATCCTTGGCAGTTCAACCTGTGTTATGCCTTCCCTCCAGTGAGGCTGATAGCCGCGGTTCTTCAAAGATTCTTGACAGAATCAACGGACCTAATCATAATTGCGCCATTCTGGTCAAAGAGGCCGTGGTTTGCCAACTTGAAGAGACTGGCCATCTGTCCTCCATTGACTCTTCCAGCCAGGGAAGACCTGATCTCCCAAGGTCCTGTTCTCCACCCACAGATGGAGAACCTCAAATTAACGGCCTGGTATCTGAGGAACAACTGCTAAAAGCTCAGGGTTTTTCAGACAGAGTGATTAAAACTCTGCTGGAATGCCATAAGCCAGTTACCAGGGCAATTTATGCCATGGTATGGAAGAGATTTAATTCCTGGCTGGGAGAGCAGGGGCTTGATCATCCTGGGATTCCGGCGGTACTGGATTTCCTCCAGGCAGGTGTATAACTGGGCCTTTCTATCAGTACCTTGAAGGTTCAGACTGCAGCCTTAAGTATTTTCCTCCAGACTTCACTTCAGCAAAATCAATTTGTTAGAATTTTTTTCAAGGCCCTAGCAAGATCTAGACCGGCGAAGGTTAGAGCCTGCCCCACTTGTGATCTGTCTTTGGTCCTCAGGGCTCTTACGGTAGTCCTTTTGGACCCCTGGAGAAATCATTACTGAAATGGATTGTACTCAAAACTGTTTTTTTGATAGCGATCACGTCAGCCAGAAGGGTGAGTGATCTGCAGGCCCTGTCCATTCGGGAGCCTTTTTTGTGAATTTTGGAGGACAGGATCATACTTAAGACAGATCCTAGTTTCCTCCCTAAAGTAGCATCTATGTTTCATAGAACGCAGGACATTGTCCTACCATCTTTTTGTCCCACCTCAGAGGAAGATGAGGAGGAATCTTTAAGTTTGTTAGACGTTAAGTATCTCGGTCTTGGGCAGAGAGGGCCGGAGCCTCTCCGGAGGACATCTGCAAGGCAGCAACATGGTCATCCTACTCTACTTTCTTTTTCGTACATCACGGGACACAGAGCGACTTAGTCATTACTAATGGGTTACATAGATACCTTCAGGTGCTGGCACTGGCCACTTCCAAACCGGAAGTACCCTCCCCTATATAAGCCCCTCCCATCCGGGAGCACCTCTGTTTTTTGCCAGTGTCTAAGGTGTTGGCCAAAGAGTAACATGTGTTTTCACTGGGCTTGCGTACAGGTTCTTTTGGGCCTTAGTAAGCTGTTCCGGATCCCACCAAAAAAGCTTCATAGCTAAACGGTCGGTACCCGGGCCTTGCAGCAGAAGAGCAAGGTTTTGCCTGTAATGCCTCTCTTAGGAGGGCTGGACCCTGGGATCCAGAGCTCTGGTCATACCCACGACCAAGATGTTGTCTGTGCAGGGTGCTATACAGGTCCAGGGGAGTGGAATCCTTGGGAACCCGGTCCCTGAAGGTTTAATTACAATGCCTGCCGTGATAGGTGAAGTTTGGGCTTCTGTGGACCAAACAAAGTCCTGCGGCGGGGATCAGGTAAGTGGGGGCCCCCAGGAACTTGGTTCTATTGGGGGACCCCCAAGCCTAATTTTGTCTTTCTGTCTGTTACCTAACAGTATTCCCGCTAATATCTGTGTATGCCTGTAACTACTGAAAATGTAAAATTTTAATAGTAGTCAAGAAAAAAAAAAAAGGACCGCGGTACCTGTGTTAAACCACTAGAGGCCGCTGTAGTCCATTTTTCTTGTCATGTGGATCTTTGGTTTCCTCAAGTCAAAAGATCCAGGCAGTTGGTAAGTTTCTCTGTGGTAATCCACTTCCTCTGCCCTGTTGCTGCGCTCATCCACCGCACAGGCCCTCCGGCAAAAAGGGCCCTGGCTCCTAGTCCCTGTTTGTTTTCGAAAAGGGCGCCAATGGCGCACGGGCGCGCGCGCGGGCGCGTGCACGCGCCTCCTTTGAAAAAAAAGGGGCGGGGCGGGTGGATGACGCTCGATGCGCGCCACGGCGCTTCTGCGCATGTGCAGGCGTCCCAGCTTGTATAAAGACACAGTACAAGTGTCAGCTGGATGCAAACAGAGCTAGCAACAAACAGTGGCACACAGAGGCGGTTGATGCAGGCATCCCCATAGAAAGGCACTTTAGTGGACACCAGCTGGTATATAGCAGCAACTGTGCTAGACTATTACCAGCAAAATTGGTGTATGACGACGGGAATACCTCAGCTTTGTGCTTAGAGGATATGTCGTCCAGACGCTCCGGAAATAGGTCTTCCAGGAAGCCAAAGGGGTCTCCATCGGGCTCTGAGGATATTGGGCATGCTTGTACTGCACCAATCTCCCCTGAGAATTCAGAGGTCAGTAGCCGTAGAAACCCCGCAGGAGTGCCTGGTGCTGCGGCTGTCCCCAGTCCACCTGCTCCTGTATATATAACAGAGGAGGTTTTATCCTCAACTCTGGGAGGATTGGAAGAGAGATTAACAGCATTGATCGCTGCTTCCCTGTCACAGGGAAAGCGCGTCCGATCTCCGTCTCCTCCTTCAGAGTGCCTGTTAGTGGAGGAACAGCCCCACACAGGGATCGACCTACCTGAAGGGGATCAGGATGAGGTTGATTCCGTTATGGAGGAATCAACAGTGGAAGAACCTTTCTCAGCATCTCAGGCTGAAAGATTATGGGTTCAGTCTCTGACTAACATGGTCCGATCAGCATTTAAAATGCCTCTGGCGGAACCACCATCCACTATGGTTTCCTCGCTGGGGTCGCTAAAAGCTCCCCAGGCTGTCTGTTCCTTCCCAATCCACCCTTTATTAGAAGGGCTTATTTACCAGGATTGGGAGCATCCTGATAAAATATTTGCTCCCCCCAAGAGATTTCCGGTGATCTATCTCATGGAGGATAAGTTCATAAAAAAATGGAGGGTCCCTACAGTGGACGCAGCCATCTCTTCTGTAAACAAATCACTGACATGTCCAGTAGATAATGTTCCAATGTTCAAAGACCCAATAGATAAAAAATTGGAGTCTTTACTAAAATCTGCTTTCTCTACAGCAAGCATGGTGACACAACCTGCGGTAGCAGCGATTGGAGTCTGCCAAGCAGTGAAAGATCAGTTGAAACAAGTCTTAAGGGACTTACCAGATCAGCAGGCTCTTGCCCTAGCTGACCTGCCTAGAGCCTTGTGTTTTGCGGTGGACGCCATAAAGGATACAATCCAACAGGCCTCCCGCTTTACGCTGTCTATAGTACATATGCGTAGGCTTCTGTGGCTCAAAAACTGGTCTGCTGAAGCTCCCTGTAAAAAACTGCTGGTTAGCTGCCCATTTCATGGAGAACACTTATTTGGAGAAGATCTGGACAAATATATCCAGAAAATTTCTGCCGGTAAAAGTTCACTCTTACCGGTTAAGAACAAGGGTAGAAGTCCTTCTTTTAAGAGGCCTACTTCTCCAGTCCCGGGCACATCGGCTGTGAAGCAGTTCCGACGGCCTCCGCGGTCAAATTCAGGGGGCAGAAATCAGGGACAATCACAGGGTAACAAGAAGCCCTGGATCAAGAGAGGTACAAAACCTCCCCCCAAGTCATGAAGCGTTGCCCCCACTCAATCGGGTGGGGGGAAGGCTTCAGTTGTTCACAGAGACCTGGCGGGACACCATCAGAGACAGATGGGTGCTCTCCGCAGTAAGTCTGGGATACAAGCTGGAGTTAAAAGGCACTCCTCCTGCCCAATTTATGAGGTCAAACGTGCCAAGAAATCCCCAGAAGAGAGGATCCCTCCTTCTGGCACTAGAACAACTATTGCTCCAAGGTGTAATCATGAAGGTTCCCCTGGAAGAAAGCGGATTCGGGTTTTACTCGAACCTTTTCACAGTCCCCAAACCAAATGGGGACGTGAGGCCCATATTAAATCTAAAAGGGCTAAACAAGTTCCTAAATATCAGGACTTTTCGGATGGAGTCGATCCGATCGGTGGCCACCGCCCTACAAGGGCAGGAATGGTTAGCCTCGATCGACATAAGGGATGCTTATCTGCATATTCCCATCTTTCCGGCCCACCAGAAATTTCTACGCTTTGCAGTAGAAGGGCGCCATTTTCAGTTCAGAGCCTTACCTTTCGGTCTGGCCACAGCACCTCGAGTGTTCACAAAAATTCTGGCCCCATTATTGGCCAATCTAAGAACACAAGGTGTAACGATAATGGCATATCTAGACGACCTGCTACTAATAGACCACTCAGTGGAAAAGCTGGAAGTAGCTATTCACAAGACAATCAAGTATCTGGAATATCACGGTTGGATTATCAACCGGGACAAGTCAGCTCTAAGACCAGTCAAAAGTCTGGAATACTTAGGGCTAAGGCTGGATTCAAATCAGAGAAAGATTTTCTTACCTCCAGAGAAGGTGTCGTCTTTAAAAGATTTGACCCACTTAGTGGGTACAAAAAGAAAACCATCCATACGCCTCTGCATGAGGCTGCTGGGAAAAATGGTGGCTTCATTCGAAGCGGTACCCTACGGTCAATTCCATTCAAGGAATTTGCAAAGGGCCATACTGTCAGCCTGGAACAAAAAAGTTCAGGCTTTAGACTTACCAATGTACCTGTCCCCTTCCGTTCGCAAGAGCCTCCATTGGTGGTTGGTGCCCCAGAATCTGGAAAAAGGGAAACCCTTCAGTCCGGTTTCTTGGAAGGTGGTCACTACAGATGCCAGCCTCATAGGCTGGGGGGCAGTACTGGAGCAATGGTCTCTCCAGGGCAAGTGGTCAGAAGCAGAAAAGGCCCTGCCCATCAATCTCTTAGAGATACGAGCAGCCCGGTATGCCCTAGTAGCATGGACATCCAAACTCCAAGGGTCCCCTGTCAGAATTCAATCAGACAATGCCACAGCAGTGGCATATATCAATCACCAGGGTGGCACCAGGAGTCGTGCAGCCCAGAGGGAAGCAAATTGCATCCTGGAGTGGGCAGAAAAATATGTCCCAGCCATATCCGCGGTTTTCATCCCAGGAGTGGAAAATTGGAGAGCGGACTTTCTAAGTCGCCAACAATTATGCCCGGGGGAATGGTCTCTTCACCCCGAGGTTTTCCAGGCAATATGCCAGCGGTGGGGAACACCGGATGTAGATCTGCTAGCATCCAGATTCAACGCAAAGGTGGACAGATTTGTGTCTCGCACAAGGGATCCCCTAGCTTGCGGCTCGGATGCCCTAGTGTTCCCTTGGGATCAGTTTAAGCTGATATATGCATTCCCACCGCCACAATTGTTACCGCGATTACTCCGCAGAATCAGAGTAGAAAAGAAACCAGTGATTCTGGTGGCTCCAGCGTGGCCCCGAAGGGCATGGTACGCGGAGATTGTAAAAATGTCAGTGAGGAGTCCTTGGACCCTCCCACATCGTCCGGACCTGCTGTCGCAGGGACCGATATACCACCCTTCCTTACCAGCCCTAGGTTTGACGGCCTGGCTATTGAAGCCCACGTTCTGAAAAAGAGAGGGCTCTCTAATTCTGTGGTATCTACCATGATCAATGCCAGGAAGCCGGTATCCAGGCAGATCTATTATAGGATCTGGAAAGCGTACATTACGTGGTGTGAGGCCAAGAAATGGCATCCACGTAAGTACGTGATAGGGAGGATTTTGGACTTCCTACAGTGGGCTGTAGATAGGAAGCTGGCCTTGAGTACTATCAAGGGTCAGATTTCGGCCTTGAGTGATGCGTATTAGCCCTCCGGTTAGTATTCCCATATGTCCTTGGGACTTAAACCTGGTTCTGTCGGTTCTACAGAAACAACCGTTTGAACCATTGCAACACATTTCCTTGGTTCTTCTCACCAGGAAATTGATTTTCTTAGTAGCCGTTTGTTCGGCTAAAAGAGTATCGGAATTAGCCGCCTTGTCCTGTAAGGAGCCATATCTGGTTGTCCATAAGGACAGAGTAGTATTACGTCCTCATCCAGCCTTTCTTCCCAAGGTGGTATCGAGGTTTCATTTGAACCAAGATGTGGTTCTTCCTTCTTTTTTTCCCAAACCTAGCTCGGTAGAGGAAAAGTTATTACATTCTTTGGATGTAGTAAGAGCAGTTAAAGCTTATCTAAAAGCCACTGCTCAGATTCGCAGAACGGATACTTTGTTTATTCTGCCGGAAGGCCCTAGAAAGGGTCAGGCAGCATCAAAATCTACTTTAGCCAAGTGGATTCGACAGGTCATAATACAAGCCTATGGCTTGAGAAAGAGACCGCCTCCGTTCAAAGTTAGGGCGCACTCCACAAGAGCAGTTGGAACTTCATGGGCAGTGCATCACCAGGCCTCCCTGGCTCAAGTATGTAAGGCCGCAACATGGTCTTCGGTACACACGTTTACTAGATTCTACCAGGTAGACGTTAGAAGTCAGGAGGATGTCGCCTTTGGGCGCAGTGTGTTGCAGGCCGCAAAAGATCCTCATGCCTGATGGCGCCCAGCTTATGTATCCCTCCCCTCATTTGGCATTGCTTTGGGACGTCCCATTAGTAATGACTAAGTCGCTCTGTGTCCCGTGATGTACGAAAAAGAAAAAGGGATTTTTATAACAGCTTACCTGTAAAATCCTTTTCTTGGAGTACATCACGGGACACAGAGCTCCCACCCCTCTTTTTGGGACACTTATTGCTTTGCTACAAAACTGAGGTGCTCCCGGATGGGAGGGGCTTATATAGGGGAGGGTACTTCCGGTTTGGAAGTGGCCAGTGCCAGCACCTGAAGGTATCTATATAACCCATTAGTAATGACTAAGTCGCTCTGTGTCCCGTGATGTACTCCAAGAAAAGGATTTTACAGGTAAGCTGTTATAAAAATCCCTTTTTTGCAAGACATTACCGTCTGGACTTGTTGTCTGACCAGGAGCAGACATTTGGACGAAAGGTCCTCCAGGCAATGGTCCCGCCCTGACAAAGTAAGTTTCTTGCTTATCATCTCAGAGGCTGTCCTGGAAGATGAAAGGAGAAAACCGAAGTTAGACTTACCGCTAACTCTTTTTCTAGGAGTCTTCCAGGACAGCCTGGTTTCCCACCCGGTGTTTGCTATTAACTGGTGTTGGAGTTATGTACGGACGTTGTGTTAGTGTGTTATGTCTTTCAGAGCCTTCCAGTAAACTGAAGAGGGAGGCCTGGAGGACCACCTTTTAAAGATAATTGGTATGTGTGTTTCGTGTCCTGGAGGGAGGAGCCCTATGTCTCAGAGGCTGTCCTGGAAGACTCCTAGAAAAAGAGTTACCGGTAAGTCTAACTCCGGTTTTCAGCTTTCGGTGCTCTCACATTTTGAATGTCAATTACTCATTCATGCAACACTGTACCCATATGAAATTTGCGTCCTTTTTTTCACACAAATAGAGCTTTCTTTTGGTGGTATTTAACCACTTCCCGCCCAGTCAATAGCAAATTGACGTCCGGGAAGTGGTTCTGTTATCCACACTGGACGTCATATGACGTCCTGCGGGATAACAGCCGCCGCGCGCCCGGGGGGGCGCGCATCGCGGCGATCGGTGGAGCGGTGGGTCAGTCTGACCCACCGCTACACTGATCTCGGTAAAAAGCCTCCGTCAGAGGCTTTTTACCATGTGATCAGCCATGTCGAATCACGGCTGATCAGGAAGTAAACAGGAAGAGCCGTTGATCGGCTCTTCCTCACTCGCGTCTGACAGACGCGAGTAGAGGAGAGCCGATCGGCGGCTCTCCTGACAGGGGGGGTTCGCACTGATTGTTTATCAGCGCAGCCCCCCCTCGGATTCCCACACTGGACCACCAGGGAAGCCCCCAAGGACCACCAGGGAAGCCCTAAGCATGTGGATGGCCCCCATGGCCATCCACATGTAGTAAAAAATATATATATATAAAAAAATATGCCAATCAGTGCCCACACATGGGCACTGACTGGCACGATCATGTCAAGAAACAAATGTGTGGTGGCTGGCATTGCTAGGCAGCAGTGTCACCAGTGCCACCTACTAGTGTCCATCAGTGCCACCTATCAGTGCCCATAAGTGCCCACCTATCAGTGCCCGTCCGTGCCACCTATCAGTGCCGCCTATGAGTGCCAATCAGTGCCGCCTATGAGTGCCAATCAGTGCCGCCTATGAGTGCCAATCAGTGCTGCCTATGAGTGCCGCATACCAGTGCCGCCTATCAGTGCCCATCATCAGTGCCCATCAGTGCCACCTCATCAGTGCCACCTCATCGGTGCCACCTCATTGGTGCCACCTCATCGGTGCCCATCAGTGTCGCCTTATCAGTGCCCTTCAGTGCCGCCTTATCAGTGCCCGTCATTGAAGTAGAAAAGGTACTTATTTACAAAAAAAATTACAGAAACAAAGAAAAACATAGTTTTTTTTTTAATTTTCGCTTTTTTTTTTATTTGTTGCGCAAAAAATTAAAATCGCAGAGGCGATCAAATACCACCGAAAGAAAGCTCTATTTGTGGGAACAAAATGATAAAAAATTTGTTTGGGTACAGTGTAGCATGACCGCGCAATTGTCATTCAAATTGCGACAGCGCTGAAAGCTCAAAATTGGCTTGGGCAGGAAGCTGTATAAGTGCATGGTATTGAAGTGGTTAATCACTAGTGAATTTTAAATTTTTTGTGCTATAAATAAAAAAGACAGTAAATTTTGTGAAAAATTGCCTTTTTCTTTTGTTTCTGTCATAAAATTTAGCAAATTAGTAATTTTTCTTTATAAATTTTGGCCAAAATTTATACTGCTACATATCTACAAATTATGGTGCCAATCCCTGAAAATTGATCAATCTGATCACACCTGAAGTACTGTCTCATTTCTTGAGACACTAACAAGTCAGAAAAGTACAAATACCCCCCAAATGACCCCTTTTTAGAAAGTAGACATTACAAGGTATTAAGTAAGTAGCATGGTGAGTTTTTTTAACCACTTAAGCCCCGGACCATTTGGTAGCTAGAGGACCAGAGGTGAATTCAGAATTTTGCACTGCGCTGCTTTAACTGTAAATTGTGCGGACATGCAATGTTGTACCCAAACGAAATTTGCGTCCTTTTTTTCCCACAAATAGAGCTTTCTTTTAATGGTATTTGATTGCCTCTGCGATTTTTATTTTTTGCGATATAAACGGAAAAAGACCGAAAATTTTGAAAAAAAATGATATTTTCTACTTTTTGTTATAAGAAAAATCGAATAAACTCAATTTTAGTCATACATTTAGGCCAAAATGTATTCAGCCACATGTTTTTAGTAAAAAAAATGTCAATAAGCGTATATTTATTGGTTTGCGCAAAAGTTAGAGTTTACAAACTAGGGTACATTTTCTGAAATTTACACAGCTTTAAATTTATGACTGCCTATCTCATTTCTTGAGGTGCTAAAATGACAGGGCAGTACAAAACCCCCCCAAATGACCCCATTTTGGAAAGTAGACACCCCAAGGAAATTGCTGAGAGGCATGTTGAGCCCATTGAATTTTTTTTTTTTTTGTCTTAAGTGATTGAATAATGACAAAAAAAAAAAAAAAAAAATTAAAAGTTGTCACTAAATGATATATTGCTCACACATGCCATGGTTATATGTGGAATTACACCCCAAAATACATTTTTCTGCTTCTCCTGAGTACGGGGATACTACATGTGTGGGACTTTTTAGGAGCCTAGCCGCGTACGGGACCCCGAAAACCAAGCACCGCCTTCAGGATTTCTAGGCACAAATTTTGGATTTCACTCCTCACTACCTATCACAGTTTCGAAGGCCATAAAATGCCAAAATAGCACAAAACCCCCCCAAATGACCCCATTTTGGAATATAGACACCCCAAGCTATTTGCTGAGAGGCATGGCGAGTATTTTACAGCTCTCATTTGTTTTTGAAAATGAAGAAAGAAAATATATATATATATATTTTTTTTTTTTCAATTTTCAAAACTTTGTGACAAAAAGCGAGGTCGGCAAAATACTCACAATACCTCTCAGCAAATAGCTTGGGGTGTCTACTTTCCAAAATGGGGTCATTTGGGGGGGGGGTTTGTGCCATCTGGGCATTCCATGGCCTCCGAAACTGTGATAGGCAGTGAGAAGTGAAATCAAAAATTTACACCCTTAGAAAGCCTGAAGGCGGTGCTTGGTTTTTGGGGTCCCGTACGCGGCTAGGCTCCCAAAAAGTCTCACACATGTGGTATCCCCGTACTCAGGAGAAGCAACAGAATGTATTTTGGGGTGTAATTCCACATATGCCCATGGCATGTTTGAGCAATATATCATTTAGTGACAACTTTGTGCAAAAAAAATAAAAAAATTCGTTTTTCCGCAACTTGTGTCAACATATAAAATATTCCATGGACTCGACATGCCTCTCAGTATATAGCTTGGGGTGTCTACTTTCCAAAATGGGGTCATTTGGGGGGGTTTTGAACTGTTCTGGCATTTTATACACAACATTAGGAAGCTTACATTCACTCTTCTAACCACTTGAAGACAAAGCCCTTTTTGACACTTTTTGTTTACATGAAAACATTTTTTTTTTTGCAAGAAAATTATGTTGAACCCCCAAACATTATATATATTTTTAAAGCAAAGGCCCTACAGATTAAAATGGTGGGTGTTGCATTTTTTTTTTCTACACAGTATTTGCGCAGCGATTTTTCAAACGCATTTTTTGGGTTAAAAAATACACTTTTTTTAATTTTAATGCACTAAAACACACTATATTGCCCAAATGTTTGATGAAATAAAAAAGATGATCTTAGGCCGAGTACATAGATACCAAACACGACATGCTTTAAAATTTCGCACAAACGCGCATTGGCGACAAACTACATACATTTTTAAAAGCCTTTAAAAGCCTTTACAGGTTACCCCAGTAGATTTACAGAGGAGGTCTACTGCTAAAATGACTGCCCTCGATCTGACCTTCGCGGTGATACCTCACATGCATGGTGCAATTGCTGTTTACATATGACGCCAGACCGACGCTTGCGTTCGCCATTGGGCAAGAGCAGGGCAGGACAGGGGTGCTTTTTTTTTTTTTTTTTTTTTTTTTATTATTAATTTTGCTTTTTTATTTAATTTTTAAATTGTTCCTTCCAAGTATTTTTTTTTTTTTATCATTTTTATTGTTATCTCAGGGAATGTAAATATCCCCTATGATAGCAATAGGTAGTGACAGGTACTCTTTTTTTGAAAAAACTGGGGTCTTCTAGACCCTAGATTTTTCCTCTGCCCTCAAAGCATCTGACCACACCAAGATCGGTGTGATAAAATGCTTTCCCAATTTCCCAATGGCGCGTTTTATATCCGGGGGGGGGGCATTCCCTCCCACTGCTTGTAAAAGCAGTCCAGAGGCTAATTAGCCGCTAGGATTGCTTTTACATGAAAGCCGGCCGCAGGCTGAAAAGAATGATACCAAGATGATACCTAAACCCGCAGGCATCATTCTGGTATAAACATTCAAAGTCCAGCAACATACCAGTACGTTGCTGGTCCTTGTTGGACATGTATTGTAATCTTTTTTTTTCATGCAGCCAGTTGGCTGAACGAAAAAAGAGATTGATCGGTGGGTATGCCCACCATTAGAATACCGCCCTTCATCCACCCACTTCCAATGATGGGCATACACGCACCATTTATATATGCCGAAGCATGGGGGCATCCTCCCGCAAAAAAGTTATGCCGCACACACATGGTCGGACTTTTCCACGGGCAAGCCTCCGTCGGAATTTCGACCGTATGTACGCGGCATTAGGAGCAAAATCGCTCCTCCGCTCCTGCTGCCCCAATGCTTCGGCATATATGCTTTTCTTTTTCGTACATCACGGGACACAGAGCGACTTAGTCATTACTAATGGGTTATATAGATACCTTCAGGTGCTGGCACTGGCAACTTCCAAAACCGGAAGTACCCTCCCCTATATAAGCCCCTCCCATCCGGGAGTACCTCCGTTTTTTGCCAGTGTCTAAGGTGTTGGCCAAGAAGTAACATGTGTTTTTCACTGAGCTTGCGTACAGGTTCTTTTGGGCCTCAGTAAGCTATTCCGGATCCGACCAAAAAAGCTTCATAGCTAAACGGTCGGTACCCGGGCATTGCAAGAGAAGAGCAAGGTTTTGCCTGTAATGCTTCTCTTAGGAGGGCTGGACCCTGGGATCCAGAGCTCTGGTCATACCCACGACCAAGATGTTTTCTGTGCAGGGTGCTATACAGGTCCAGGGGAGTGGAATCCTTGGGAACCCGGTCCCTGAAGGTTTAATTACAATGCCTGCCGTGATAGGTGAAGTTTGGGCTTCTGTGGACCAAACAGAGTCCTGCGGCGGGGAAGAGGTAAGTGGGGGCCCCCAGGAACTTGGTTCTATTGGGGGACCCCCAAGCCTAATTTGTCTTTCTGTCTGTTACCTAACGGTATTCCCGCTAAATATCTGTGCATGCCTGTAACTACTGGAAAATGTAAAATTTTAATAGTAGTCAAGAAAAAAAAAAAAGGAGACCGCGGTACCTGTGTTAAACCACTAGAGGCCGCTGTGGGCCATTTTTCTTGTCACGTGGATCTTTTTCTTTTCAAGTCAAAAGATCCAGGCAGTTGGTAAGTTCTCTCTGGGAATCCACTTCCTCTGCCCTGTTGCTGCACTCATCCACCGCACAGGCCCTCCGGCAAAAAGGGCCCTGGCTCCTAGTCCCTGCTTATTTTTCAAAAAAAGCGCCGAAGGCGCACGGGCGCACGCGCCTCTTATGTAGAGATGAGCGAAAAAAAGGGGCGGGGCTGGTGGATGACGCACGATGCGCGCCGCGGCGCTTCTGCGCATGTGCAGGCGTCCCAGCATGGATAAAAGACACAGTACAAGTGTCAGCTGGATGCAAACAGAGCTAGCAACAAAACGGTGGCACACAGAGGCGGTTGATGCAGGCATCCCCATAGAAAGGCACTTTAGTGGACACCAGCTGGTATATAGCAGCAACTGTGCTAGACTATTACCAGTAAAAGTGGTGTATGACGACGGGAATACCTCAGCTCTGTGCTTAAAGGATATGTCGTCCAGACGCTCTGGAAATAAATCTTCCAAGAAGCGAAAGGGGTCTCCATCGGGCTCTGAGGATTTTGGGCATGCTTGTACTGCACCAATCTCCCCTGCTGCCCCCAGTCCACCTGCTCCTGTATATATAACAGAGGAGGTTTTTTCCTCAACTCTGGGAGGATTGGAAGAGAGATTAACAGCATTGATCGCTGCTTCCCTGTCACAGGGAAAGCGCGTCCGATCTCCGTCTCCTCCTACAGAGTGCCTGTTAGTGGAGGATCAGCCCCACACAGAGATCGACCTACCTGAAGGGGATCAGGATGAGGTTGATTCGGTTATAGAGGAATCAACAGTGGAAGAACCTTTCTCAGCATCTCAGGCTGAAAGATTATGGGTTTAGTCTCTGACTAACATGGTCCGATCAGCATTTAAAATGCCTCTTGCGGAGCCATCAACCACTACTGTCTCCTCGCTGGGGTCGCTAAAAGCTCCCCAGACTGTCTGTTCCTTCCCAATCCACCCCTTATTGGAAGGGCTTATTTACCAGGATTGGGAGCATCCTAATAAAATATTTACTCCCCCCAAGAGATTTCCGGTGATCTATCCCATGGAGGATAAGTTCATACAAAAATGGAAGGTGCCCACAGTGGACGCAGCCATCTCTTTTGTGAATAAATCACTGACATGTCCAGTAGATAATGTTCCAATGTTCAAAGATCCAATAGATAAAAAATTGGAGTCTTTTCTAAAATCTGCTTTCTCTACAGCAAGCATGGTGACACAACCTGCAGTAGCAGCTATTGGGGTCTGCCAAGCAGTGAAGGATCAGTTGAAACAAGTCTTAAGGGACTTACCAGATCAGCAGGCTCTTGCCCTAGCTGACCTACCCAGAGCCTTATGTTTTGCGGTGGACGCCATAAAGGATACAATCCAACAGGCCTCCCGCTTTACGCTGTCTGTAGTACATATGCGTATGCTTTTGTGGCTCAAAAACTGGTCTGCTGAGGCTCCCTGTAAGAAATTGCTGATTAGCTTCCCATTTCAGGGAGAACGCTTATTTGGGGAAGATCTGGACAAGTATATCCAGAAAATTTCTGCCGGTAAAAGTACACTCTTGCCGGTTAAGAACAAAGCTAGAAGTCCTTCTTTTAAGAAGCCTACTTCTCCAGTCCCTGGCACATCGGCTGTGAAACAGTTCCGACGGCCTCCGCGGTCAAATCCAGGGGGCAGAAATCAGGGACAATCACAGGGTAACAAACTAACCCTGGGTCAAGAGAGGTACGAAACCTCCCCCCAAGTCATGAAGGGTTGCCCCCACTCAATTGGGTGGGGGGAAGACTTCAGTTGTTCACAGAGACCTGGCGGGACACCATCAGAGACAGATGGGTGATCTCCACAGTAAGTCTGGGATACAAGCTGGAGTTAAAAGACACTCCTCCTGCCCATTTTATAAGGTCAAACGTGCCAAGCGATCCCCAGAAGAGAGGATCCCTCCTTCTGGCACTAGAACAACTATTGCTCCAAGGTGTAATCATGAAGGTTCCCTTGGAAGAATGCGGGTTCGGGTTTTACTCAAACCTCTTCACAGTCCCCAAACCAAATGGGGACGTGAGGCCCATATTAAATCTAAAAGGGCTAAACAAATTCCTACATATCAGGACTTTTCGGATGGAGTCGATCCGATCGGTGGCCACCGCCCTACAAGGGCAGGAATGGTTAGCCTCGATCGACATAAAGGATGCTTATCTGCATATTCCCATCTTTCCGGCCCATCAGAAATTTCTACGCTTTGCAGTAGAAGGGCGCCATTTTCAGTTCAGAGCCTTACCTTTCGGTCTGGCCACAGCACCACGAGTGTTCATAAAAATTCTGGCCCCACTATTGGCCAATCTAAGAACACGGGGTGTAACGATAATGGCATATTTAGACGACCTGCTACTAATAGACCACTCAGTGGAAAAACTGGAAGTAGCTATTCACGAGACAATCAAGTATCTGGGATATCACGGTTGGATTATCAACCGAGACAAGTCAGCTCTAAGACCAGTCAAAAGTCTGGAATACTTGGGGCTAAGGCTGGATTCAAATCAGAGAAAGATTTTCTTACCTCCAGAGAAGGTGTCGTCTTTGAAAGATTTGACCCACTTAGTGGGTACAAAAAGAAAACCATCCATACGCCTGTGCATGAGGCTGCTGGGAAAAATGGTGGCTTCATTCGAAGCAGTACCCTACGGTCAATTCCATTCAAGGAACTTGCAGAGGGCCATACTATCAGCCTGGAACAAAAAAGTTCAGGCTTTAGACTTACCAATGTCCCTGTCCCCTTCCGTTCGCAAGAGCCTCCATTGGTGGTTGGTGCCCCAGAATCTGGAAAAAGGGAAACCCTTCAGTCCGGTTTCGTGGAAGGTGGTCACTACAGATGCCAGCCTCATAGGCTGGGGGGCAGTACTGGAGCAATGGTCTCTCCAGGGCAAGTGGTCAGAAGCAGAGAAGGCCCTGCCCATCAATCTCTTAGAGATACGAGCAGCCCGGTATGCCCTAGTAGCATGGACATCCAAACTCCAAGGGTCCCCTGTCAGAATTCAATCAGACAATGCCACAGCAGTGGCATATATCAATCACCAGGGTGGCACCAGGAGTCGTGCAGCCCAGAGGGAAGCGAATTGCATCCTGAAATGGGCAGAAAGATATGTCCCAGCCATATCCGCGGTTTTCATCCCAGGAGTGGAAAATTGGAGAGCGGAATTTCTAAGTCGCCAGCAATTATGCCCGGGGGAATGGTCTCTTCACCCCGAGGTTTTCCAGGCAATATGCCAGCGGTGGGGAACACCGGATGTAGATCTGCTAGCATCCAGATTCAACGCAAAGGTAGACAGATTTGTGTCTCGCACAAGGGATCCCCTAGCTTGCGGCTCGGATGCCCTAGTGTTCCCTTGGGATCAGTTCAAGCTGATATATGCATTTCCACCGCCACAATTGTTACCGCGATTAATCCGCAGAATCCGGGTAGAAAAGAAACCGGTGATTCTGGTGGCTCCAGCGTGGCCCCGAAGAGCGTGGTACGCGGAGATCGTAAAGATGTCAGTGGGGAGTCCTTGGACCCTCCCACATCGTCCGGACCTGCTTTCGCAGGGACCGATATACCACCCTTCCTTACAAGCCCTAGGTTTGACGGCCTGGCTATTGAAGCCCACATTCTAAAAAAGAGAGGTCTCTCTAATCCGGTGGTATCTACCATGATCAATGCCAGGAAGCCGGTATCCAGGCAGATCTATTATAGGATCTGGAAGGCATACATCGCGTGGTGTGAGGCCAAGAAATGGCATCCGCGTAAGTACGTAATAGGCAGGATTCTGGACTTCCTACAGTGGGCTGTGGATAGGAAGCTTGCCTTGAGTACTATCAAGGGTCAGATTTCGGCCTTGTCAATATTTTTTCAAAGGCCCTTGGCTTTGCATTCATTAGTCAAAGCTTTCATACAAGGAGTGATGCGTATTAGCCCTCCGGTTAGTATTCCCATATGTCCATGGGACTTAAACCTGGTTCTGTCGGTTCTACAGAAACAACCGTTTGAACCATTGCAGCACATTTCCTTGGTTCTTCTCACCAGGAAATTGATTTTCTTAGTAGCCATTTGTTCGGCTAAAAGAGTATCGGAATTAGCCGCCATGTCCTGTAAGGAGCCATATCTGGTTGTCCATAAGGACAGAGTAGTATTACGTCCTCACCCAACCTTTCTTCCTAAGGTGGTATCGAGGTTTCATTTGAACCAAGATGTGGTTCTTCCTTCTTTTTTTTCCAAACCTACCTCGGTAGAGGAAAAGTTATTGCATTCTTCGGATGTAGTAAGAGCAGTTAAAGCTTATCTAAAAGCCACTGCTCAGATTCGTAGAACGGATACTTTGTTTGTTCTGCCGGAAGGCCCCAGAAAGGGTCAGGCAGCATCAAAATCTACTTTAGCCAAGTGGATTCGATAGGTCATAATACAAGCCTATGCCTTGAGAAGGAGACCGCCTCCGTTCAAAGTTAGGGCGCACTCCACAAGAGCAGTTGGAACTTCATGGGCAGTGCATCACCAGGCCTCCCTGGCTCAAATCTGTAAGGCCGCAACATGGTCTTCAGTACACACGTTTACTAGGTTCTACCAGGTGGACGTTAGAAGTCAGGAGGATGTCGCCTTTGGGCGCAGTGTGTTGCAGGCCGCAAAAGATCCTCATGCCTGATGGCGCCCAGCTTATGTATAGTGTATCCCCCCCTCATTTGGCATTGCTTTGGGACGTCCCATTAGTAATGACTAAGTCGCTCTGTGTCCCGTGATGTACGAAAAAGAAAAAGGGATTTTTATAACAGCTTACCTGTAAAATCCTTTTCTTGGAGTACATCACGGGACACAGAGCTCCCACCCCTCTTTTTTGGCGACACTTATTGCTTTGCTACAAAACTGAGGTACTCCCGGATGGGAGGGGCTTATATAGGGGAGGGTACTTCCGGTTTTGGAAGTTGCCAGTGCCAGCACCTGAAGGTATCTATATAACCCATTAGTAATGACTAAGTCGCTCTGTGTCCCGTGATGTACTCCAAGAAAAGGATTTTACAGGTAAGCTGTTATAAAAATCCCTTTTTTTTAATTTAACTGTGGTGGTGAAATCACCTCCTACAGCACTGGAGTCGCAGGGATCAGGCCTGTCTCTGCGAACGCTGCAGTTATGTGTGTTTTTGTTTTGTAAGTGACAGTGATCGATCGATACTGCACTTGGGTGGCCTGGGCTGGACGGAGGGGCAAAACGCAGGTGCCAGCAGGTATCTGGGCTGATCCCGCTAACACTGCGTTTTTGGGAACCCTAAACTGCTGGGGACGCTAGTATAGATCTGATCAGATCAGATATTGATCTGTTCAGATACTATACCACTAAGGGGGGTGTATGCTTCACGCGTGGGTGTTAGCGTTACTGGCACTAACCTGACGCTGCCTGGGGTGTGACGCAGACCCTCTCTGACGCTAAAACCTAATTGATATCACCCGCCGGGCGATCAGGGGGTTAAACCTTTATTGGGTTATATACGGCGTGTGCCCTGACACTATAAAAAGCAAACTAACTAACCAGCGTCACCCGTAACACTTATATGGTGATCACTGGTGGAAGGGTTAACTAGGGGCAATCAGGGGGTTAAAACCTTTATTAGATAATATATGGGGGTACCTGACGCTATAAAAACCTGCGGCGAACCTAAAAAAAATTACTGGCTACCGATCTGCATCACCGACGCTAAGACAGCGTTTAGAAAAACGATCGCTTAGCGACAGTGGTGATAGGGGGTGAAAGGGTTACCTGGGGGCGATCAAGGGGGTTAAACCTTTATTAGATAATATATTGGGGTACCTGACGCTATAAAAACCTGCGGCGAACCTTAAAAAAAATTACCAGCTACCGATCTGCATCACCGACACTAAGACAGCGTTTAGAAAAACGATCGCTTAGCGACAGTGGTGATAGGGGGTGAAAGGGTTACCTGGGGGGCGATCAAAGGGGTTAAACCTTTATTAGATAATATATTGGGGTACCTACCTGACGCTATAAAAACATGCGGCGAACCTAAAAAAAATTACTGGCTACCGATCTGCATCACCGACACTAAGACAGCGTTTAGAAAAACGATCGCTTAGCGACAGTGGTGATAGGGGGTGAAAGGGTTACCTGGGGGGCGATCAAGGGGGTTAAACCTTTATTAGATAATATATTGGGGTACCTGACGCTATAAAAACCTGCGGCGAACCTAAAAAAAATTACCGGCTACCGATCTGCATCACTGACGCTAAGACAGCGATCAGAAAAATGATCGCTTAGCGACAGTGGTGATAGGGGGTGAAAGGGTTATCTGGGGGGTGATCAGGGGGTTAAACCTTTATTAGGGGGGGTTAGGGGGCTACACTGGACCTAAAACTGAATGTACTGACACTTTTACAGTCACAAATGTCACTGATTGCAGTGATCAGTAAATAAATGGTCACTGCAATCAGTGACACTGTGACTGGGGGCTGGGGGGGTGATCTGGGGGGGCCTGGGGGGCGATTTATGTCCCTATGTGTCCTGGTGTCAGTGTAGTGTTGTGTGCACTGACCTGATGTCTTCTCTTGTACGGCGCTCGGTATATGTGAGCGCCGCACCAGAGATGACATCACTTCCTCCTGCTTCCTCTACCTGACACAGACAGAGGGGGCATTTCCATTCGCCGGGAGCGATCGCGAGGGGGTTGCCGGAAACGAATGGCTGCCCTCTCATCCCGGAACGCTCCCGGACACTTAGCCACCGCTCACTGTATAGGAGGGGGGTCCGATTGGACCCCCCAACTATACAAAGGCAATCACGTATGCTCTACGTGATTGTGCCTGTCGGTGCCATTCTGCCGACGTGTATATATACAGTGAGCGGTCGTTAAGTGGTTAAGTTGTAATTTCTTTCCAAAATGAAGACTATTTTTTTTACAAAATTGTCATATTAACTGATTATTTCTCTCACAGAGCATATGCATACAACAAATTACACCCAAAAATACATTCTGCTACTCCTGAGTATGGGGATACCACATGTGTAGGACTTTTACACAGCCTGGCCACATACAAAGGCCCAACATTGAAGTAGCACCATCAGGCGATCTACGAGCATAAATTACACATCTCATTTCTCAACCACCTATTACACTTTTGAAGGCCCTGGAGCACCAGGACAATGGAATTGCCCACAAAATGACCCCATTTTATAAAGCAAACACCCCAACGTATAATATATGAGGCATAATGAGTCTTTTGAACGGTTATTTTTTTTCCAGAAGTTTTTGTAAAATGTGGGAAAAAAATAAACGCATTTTTTTTTTATACAAAGTTGTCCATTTATAAGATATTTCCAACACATAGCAAATACATAGCAAAAATGACACCACAAAATACATTCTGCTACTCCTCCTGAGTATGGCGATACCACATGTGTGAGACTTTTACACAGCTTGGCCACATACAGAGGCCCAACATCCAAGTAGAACAATCAGGCGTTATAGGAGCATACATTACATATATAAATTCCTTGCAACCTATTATTTTTGAAGGCCCTTCATATTTCTAACACATAGCATGTACATACCAAGAATTACAATCCAAAATAAATTCTATTGCGGTAAGGGTAAAAAAAAAAAAAGTATTACCTGTGCTTTTAGTAGTGTCCACAGAAGAGAGCACTGGTCCAGGCAGCAGTCAGGGATGTGCTTGGCAACAGCAATAGCAATAGTAATTATCCAGACAGCAGGCAGTAATATTGTCTATAGTCTGCACAAGGATATTGTCAGCACAGCCAAAGCCTTTGTCCATAGAAATTGTCCAGGCAGAGACAGCCAGCACAGCCATAATATTGGTCCTGGCACGCTGTTACCTGCAGACACTCATTGTACCGCTCTCCAGCCCTTCTTAAACATACTGCCTCTTGCTACAGCTAATTATTTGCATAGTCCAGGTAGCCGGCAAAGGTGTGGTCCGTTCATGCGGCAGGCAAAGGCATGATGGCAGTAAGTCAGCAGCAGGCTGAGGGCCGCAATCGGGTAAGACCTGTGCACAGGGGCACAGGGGTAGAGGCTTAGCCCAGCCAAATCTCTGAAGCCTCCGGACTCCAGACCCTAATCCGGAAGTTACGAAATCCGGAGAAAACAAAAAAAATTGTTTTCTCCATCCGGAAAAACTATTCTGGAGCCCCTCACATATGTGTATGTGTACTACAGTAGCAGGGCAACAGATCAGTCCAAGCGGTAGGCAAAAGCATAGTCCATAAAACAGGCCAGGGTCAGTTCACGTGCAAGCAGTCCAAGCGGTAGGCAAAAGCATAGTCACAAAACAGGCCAGGGTCAGTTCACGTGGAAGCAGTCCAAACGGTAGGCAGAGGCATAGACAAAAAGCAGGCCAGGGTCATTTCACGTGGAAGGCAGTGGCATGGTTATTTGGGGAAGCATGGAAAATGGTCAGCACAGATGATGAAAATGGGGAAATGGTTAAAAATATGGGCTAATATTTTAGGGATGTATGATAAAGTTCGAAGCATTCACCAATGCAAAGGCCAGGTTGGGAGGGACACTAGGGACAATGGTAGCTGGTATCTGTTCGAAATCCTCTTTTGCTGCGCACGCAACATTTTTTTTGCCGTCTTCGGCCTGCTTCAGATGGTGGAATGTTGTACGGGAAGTGGCGTTCATGTAGTCGGCTAACCGCATCAGAGCGAAGATCTTCTGGGGGGTCTTTGTTGATAGATGACGTGACTACTTCTATGAATTTTAGGAAGGGGACGGGGCTTTCTGTGGATTTGGTGTAGACTATGTAGGAATTATAAATGGCCAAATGGATGAGATAAAACGATTTTTCGAGCTGTGCCCATGTAGGCCGGGCACTCAGGGGGCTGTAGCTGGGAATCTCTTCCTTCATATATGCGGAACGCATACAGATATCCCGTGACTCTCTCACAGAGCTTGTAAAATTTGACTCCGTATCTGGCCCTTTTGCTAGGAATATATTGTTTTATTCCTAGCCGGCCTAAAAAGGGTACCAGGGACTCATCCACACATATATGCTTCTCAGGGACATAGAGTTCTGCAAATCGTTTGGAAAACAAATTTATCAGTGGACGAATTTTATATAGCTTATCATAATTTGGATAATTGCTAGGAGGGCACTGGGTGTTGTCGTTAAAATGAAAGAATCGCATAATCATCTCATATCGGGACATGAGCATTACGGCAGAATACATGGGCATGTGGTGGATGGGTTTGGTGGACCAATAGTTATGTCCTTAATTTTTTTTTGTAAGCCCCATGTTTATGGTGAGGCCCATAAACAATTTGAACTCCTGCAAATTCAGATCTCTCCATTCAAATGGACAGGCATAAGATGATTGGGGGTTGTTGGAAATATACTGCTGGGCATATAAATTGGTCTGGTCCACAATGAATTGCAGCAAAGTGTCTGGGCAAAAACAGATGAAAGCAATCGATCTCTGTGAAATTTTGGGTGTTGGCCTGCACACCTGACTGTGCTGTGAAAGGGGGAATAATTGGTGATCCCAAGTCGGATGGCAGCCATGTTGGGTTGGCAAGACCATCTGGCATGTATGTAGCGGCCCTGGCTCTTGGGGGATGTGACACTCCAGTAGTTGGGGGAGTTGAATTTCCTGTGCTGGTACTCAGGCGTGATGTGGCAGCACTGGTACTGGGCCTGGGCATTTGTTTGCGGGGCCCATCGCTGTCAGCAGCACTGGTACTGGGCCTTTGTTCCCGGGGCCTATTGCTAGTGGCAGCGCTGGTACTGGGCCTGGGAATATAATTCTGGTTTGCTGGCGGCTGCCTGGTTTCCAGAGTCCCGTGCCCTTTTAGGAGGGACACATTCTTCATCCGAATCATTACTACTCTTGATCAGTTCAAATGCCGAATTTGATTCGGAATCAGAATTGAAATCTGATGAGAACTCCCCGGTGCTCTCATCAGTAGTGGAGAGGATCTGGAACGCCTCCTCACTGTTATATACTCTTTTGGACATGGCTGTGTGACGGGTAGCTGTGCGACGGGTGACAGATGGGTGGCAGGTGACGGTCACTGATGGGTGATGATGGTGTGACGGGCGATAGTCACTGATGGGTGACAGGCGATGGGTGACAGGCTACGGACAGTGATGGGTGATGGTCACAGATGGGTGACAGGGCACGGTCACTGATGTGTGACGGTTGCACCGCTGATGGTCACTGATGGCAGTCTCTTATGTGACAGGTGCACTTTATGGGGTGACTGTGGTGACTGATGGGTGACAGATGACAATTGGGGGGGGGCGATGGGACAGGTGTGGTGTTGGTGCAGACACTACATAACACAGATCTAAAACTCACTGCTCCTGGCTCTTCTCTCCTCACACTGGAAACGGTGTGTGAGGAGAGAAGAGCTGGTAACAGTTAGTTACAGCTCTGTGTTTACATTTAGTGATCGGCTGTGAATGGATCACAGCCAATCACGTGGTACACAGCTGCCAGCCAATGGCTGTTTACTATCATCAGTGACGAGCAGTGTTGCCGGGAACACGCTGCCACAGACGGACATGCGCAGCGTGCTCGCGATCACGCCCATGCGCCGCGTCAAATAGGGTGTTACTATCTGTGATCGGCTGTGACTTCATCACGGCCGATCACGTAGTAAATAGCCATGCCCAGTGGCTGTTCACCCCTGTCGGTGACGAGGCGTGTCGCGGTGACACGCCGCCACTGACAGTACAGGGCTATTTAAATAGACGGACGTCATATGACGCCCGCCCAGAACGAGAGCTGCACCGTCCGGCCGTCATATGACGGCCGGTGGTAGGCAAGTGGTTAACCACTTCGCGCCCGTCATACGACTAATGCCGGCTGCAAAGTGGTTCTTAAATGCCGGGAGGCCGTCATTATACGGCCTCCGCTCTTTCGGCCACTGGGGGGCGCGCGAGCGCCCGGCGCATCACTGGGATGCCGATGCGCGTGCCTGGCGGCCGTGATGTCCGCCAGGCACCCGCGATCGGCCTGTACACAGACAAGGACATGGATCTGTGTGTGTAAACACACAGATCCATGTCCTGTCAGGGAGAGGAGACCGATGCTGTGTCCCTTGTACATAGGGACAACCATCGGTCACCTCCCCCAGTCAGTCCCCTACCCCCACAGTAGCAATCACTCATAGGGCATACATTTAACCCCTTCCTCGCCCCCTAGTGTTAACCCCTTCCCTGCCAGTCACATTTATACAGTAATCAGTGCATTTTTATAGCACTAATCGCTGTATAAATGTGAATGGTCCCAAAAATGTGTCAAAAGTGTCCGATGTGTCCGCCGCAATATCGCAGTCATGATAAAAATCGCTGATCGCCGCCATTACTAGTAAAAAAAAAAAAATAATAAAAAAAATGTCAGAATTCTATCCCCTATTTTGTAGACGCTATAACTTTTGCGCAAACCAATCACTATACGCTTATTGCGATTTTTTTAAACCAAAAATATGTAGAAGAATACGTATCGGCCTAAACTGAGAAAAAAATATTAAAAAAAAAAAAAAATTGGGATATTTATTATAGCAAAAATCAAAAAATATTGTGTTTTTTTTCAAAATTGTCGCTATTTTTTGGTTTATAGCGCAAAAAATAAAAACCACAGAGGTGATCAAATACCACAAAAAGAAAGCTCTATTTGTGGGAAAAAAAGGACGTCAATTTTGTTTGGGAGCCACGTCGCACGACCGTGCAATTGTCAGATAAAGCGACGCAGTGCCGAAAGCTGAAATTTCGCCTGGGCAGGAAGGGGGTATATGTGCCCAGTAAGGAAGGTGTTAAACACATACACACACACAGAGTTGTTTCCATTCATTTACTTGCCCCTAGCAGAATTTGTAAGATGTGGACCATCTTTTAAGAGAACATGAGTGACCAGACAGAACACATTTCTTTAAAGTAGAACTATAGGCAAAAGTTTTTTTATTATTTTGGCTAGGGTAAGGGAGTGTCAGTTTTTTTTTTTACCATCTGTGTCCCATTGGGGTGATTTCCCTTCATGTCCTATTCCATAGCCAAAACAGGAAGTCAGAGGAAATCCCTACAAGGGTGAATCGCCCTAACAGGGGCACAGACAGAAATAAAAAAATAGGTGTTCTAATCCCTCTCCACTCTATCCAGAACTAAAAGAAAAAGTTTTGCCTTTAGTTATACTTTAACCACTTAACCCTAGGTGGATATCATATGACGTCCACGACTTTAGGTGATATGATGCCTGCAGCTACAGGCACCATCCAGATCCAGATATCTTTTTTTTCAACTGGCGATTCCCTCACATATAAAAGCCATCTTAGTGGTGCTTCCTCCTCCGGTCTCTCCCGTTCGATCGGAGAGCTGGAGAATAAATCTGCTGGTGGCGGCGGTGGTTTATTATAGAGCTCTCTATGACCCTTGGAGGCCGAAATGACATCCCCCCCGGCGCCGGCAGATGTATAACACTGACGTTTTTTTTTAGCTGAAAAGCCAGAGATTGCTTTTTTTTGTTTATTTTTTTGTATCTCAGGCTTTCAGAGGAGAGATGTGGGGAATTATAGACCCCAAATCTCTCCGTAAAGAGGACCGGTCATGCCCTATTCCTATTACAAGGGATGTTTACATCCCTTGTAATAGGAATAAAAGTGATCAAAAAATACAAAATTTAAGTGAAAGTATTAAAAATTAAATAAGCAACAACATTTTTTTTTTTTAAAGCATCCCATCCTCTCGTACTCACATGCAGAAGCAAACATATACGTAGGTCGCACCAGCCTATGTAAACTGCGTTCAAACCACACATGCGAGGTATGACTGCGAACATTAGAGCGAGAGCATTAATTCTAGCACAAGACCATCTCTGTAGCTTTAAACTGGTAACCTGTAAAAACAAACAAAAAAAAAAAAAAACAAGCATTGCCTATGGAGATTTTTAAGTACCAAAGTTTGGTGCCATTCCACGAGTGTGTGCAACTTTATCTATCTATCTATCTATCTATCTATCTATCTATCTATATATATATATATATATATATATACACACACAGTGGGGAGAACAAGTATTTGATACACTGCCGATTTTGCAGGTTTTCCTACTTAAAAAACATGTAGAGGTCTGTAATTTTTAGAGAATCGCATTGTATGATTTTTAAATAATTAATTTGCATTTTATTGCATGACAAGTATTTGATCACCTACCAACCAGTAAAAATTCTGGCTCTCACAGACCTGTTATTTTTTCTTTAAGAAGCCCTCCTGTTCTCCACTCATTACCTGCATTAACTGCACCTGTTTGAACTTGATACATGTAGAAAAGACACATGTCCACACACTCAATCAAACAGACTCCAAATTCTCCACAATGGAGACCAGAGACCAGGCAAGCAGCTTGGTGAGAAGGCAACAACTGTTAGCGCAATTATTAGAAAATGGTTCAAGATGACGGTCAATCTCCCTCGGTCTGGGGCTCCATGCAAGATCTCACCTCGTGGAGCATCAATGATCATGAGGAAGGTTAGGGATCAGCCCAGAACTACACAGCAGGACCTGATCAATCACCTGTAGAGCTGGGATCACAGTTTCAAAGAAAACCCTTAGTAACACACTACGCCGTCATAGATTAAAATCCTGCAGCGCACGCAAGCGCATATCCAGGCCTGTCTGAAGTTGCCATTGAGCATCTGGATGATCCAGAGGAGGAATGGGAGAAGGTCATGTGGTCTGATGAGCCAAAAATAGAGCTTTTTGGTATAAACTCCACTGGTCGTGTTTGGAGGAAGAAGGATGAGTACAACCCCAAGAACACCATCCCAACCGTGAAGCATGGAGGTGGAAACATCATTCTTTGGGGATGCTTTTCTGCAAAGGGGACAAGACGACTGCAACGTATTGAGGGAAGGATGGATGGGGCCATGTATCGCGAGATCTTGGCCAACAACCTCCTTCCCTGAGTAAGAGCATTGAAGATGGGTCGTGGCTGGGTCTTCCAGCATGACAACAACCCGAAACACACAGCCAGGGCATTTAAGGAGTGGCTCTGTAAGAAGCATCTCAAGGTCCTGGAGTGGCCTAGCCAGTCTCCAGACCTGAACCCACTAGAAAATCTTTGGAGGGAGCTGAAAGTCTGCATTGCCCAGTGACAGCCCCGAAACCTGAAGGATCTGGAGAAGCTCCGTATGGAGGAGTGGGCCAAATTCCCCGCTCCAGTGTGTGCAAACCTGGTCAAGAACTACAGGAAACGTGTGATCTCTGTAATTGCAAACAAAGGTTTCTGTACCAAATATTAAGTTCTGCTTTTCGGATGTATCAAATACTTATGTCATGCAATAAAATGCAAATTAATTACTTAAAAATCATACAATGTGATTTTCTGCATTTTTGTTTTAGATTCCACCTCTCACAGTTGAAGAGTACCTATGATAAAAATTACAGACCTCTACATGCTTTGTAAGTAAGAAAACCTACAAAATTGGCAGTGTATCAAATACTTGTTCTCCCCACTGGATAGATAGATAGATAGATAAAATGTTTGGGGGTTCTGAGTAATTTTCTAGCAAAAAAATTATGATTTTTACATGTAGGAGAGGAATGCCAAACTTGGCTTGGGCTGGATATGGTTAAGGGCTGGTTTACACCAGAATAAATGCGTTTCCGACAGCCTATTAATTTAAAGCAGTGGTAAACCGCATTCCAAAAGCAAAAAATCAGGCACACGGTCAGTTTAAGTCATAATGTACTAGTATGCATCGCATACTAGCACATTATTACAGACTTGCCTAAAAAATGAAGCCCTCCAGTGGCGCGCTGTCACCGCTGAAGGCGCTTCCATCTTCACCCAGTCTTCTTTCTGGGTTCCTGGGCTTTGGCCATATGAATCAGCAAGCCGGCGATGACGTCACTCCCGCTCATGTGTGCGGGAGTCACTGTTTGCGGCACTGCTCTGAAGGAACGGCACAGGTATGCCGTTCCTTCAGAGCGTATGCGCCGGGAACGTCACCGGTTGCATCTAAAGTAAATATTTCCTAAATGGTGCACGTTTAGAAGATATATACAGTACCTATAGGTAAGGCTTATTATAGGCTTACCTGTAGGTAAAAATCATACATGGGAGTTTACTCTCACTTTAAGTGGTCTACCAAATGCATTGGAACACGCAAAAAGTAAGGCAGGTATCTTTAAAATTGCACCGCATTAAACCACATGGTACTGCCATACCGTGTGTTTTGGTGGCCACATACACACCCATGTATGCCAGATGCTTAGTCGTTCCATTAACAATTAACCGAATTTGCATATGTCTAAAGAGGGCAGCGCATTTCCCGCAACGGTTTAATTGGTATTTGGCAGCGCGCAAATCGTTTCTCATTTTTATAAGGCATTTCCCGCACCGCAAGTGTTCTTGGAAAAAAGCCTCCAAGTTCTGGAAATTCTGTTGTTGTCTGGCCTGAACTGCATATTCAAAGGAGAAGCTTGTGAGCTTGTGAATAGAACAAAATAAGCATACATACTTACCTACCTGCTGCAGCATCGATCTGATGTGGCGAGCTGTCCCCAATCCACGTGACCGGTGATTGATCAGTTCTCAGATCTGTTCTGAATAGAAAGTGGTGACTGTCTGTCACCGCTCTCTACTCTGCCCCTCTGCTCTGTGCTTTACAGCAGGGCATCGTTGTTGAGCAGCAGGCTCTTAGTGGTGCGGTGAGAGGCTGTTCCAACTGCCTGTAAGGCATATGGGTGGATCCCAACATTGTCAGGATCTCTTCAGAGTCGGGTGTGGCTCTGTGATGTCAGCTGACAGTGAGCTTTAGCCTGCTGTCGGCTGATTCTGGGTCACAGGAGAGCAAGAACTGGCCAAAAGAGCTTTGTCCATACTTCTCTTTTAAGATCTCCCCAAAGTGACTTGCAGTTGAGATCAGTAGATTCTGATGTCTCATTCAGAGCATTTATCTTTTCTACTGTAGCCACTGAGGGGTTCATTTGGCCTTAAGATCAAGTACAACCCAAGCACAGCATCTTTGATAGTAAATGCAAATTTACCTCCAATACAGACTGATAATATGCTGCATTCATCTTGCTATCAGTTTTGACTAAATTGCTTGTTCCACTATACCTCACAGACCCCAAAAACAGCAAATATGTTACTGTTAATGCCCATACACACGATAGGACAAACTTTCCGGCAACAAAAGTCCTATGGTGCAAAGTCCTGCCGTGTGTACAGAAATCCATCGAACTTAAGTCCAAAGTACAAATATGCATGATCAGAACCAATGCAAAAGATCAGACAACAATACAGAAGTTGACCAAAGGGTAAAGAGCTGAAAAACCACGTGATTTTGGGAAAGTTTGGTGAAAAAGTCCTGTCGTGTGTATGCATACCAAGTTCACGGCCAACGCCTTTCGAACAAAAATCCACGGAAAAGTTTGTTTGAAGTCCGACCGTTTGTATGAGGCTATAGTGTGTTTTTCTTCATAGACCTTGTTGACTTTATGGCTGTGAGTTTTGAGGATTCTCTATGTGCTATTTGACATGCTGTAAGGAACTGTTTTATGGGGTTGGCCCAGTAAAAATGGCTAACATTTTACAAATTCTGCCAGAGGTAGCACAGGTGTGTGTATGCATGTGTATATACTGTGTGTGTGTGTGTGTATGCATGTATAGTGGGAAAAATAGTTATTTTATCCCCTGCAGATTTTGTAAGTTTGCCCACTTACAAAGAAATGAAGGATCTATAATTCTTATCATAAGTGTATTTTAAATGATAGAGACAGAATATCCACCAAAAATCCAGAAAAAGCGCAATACAAATGTTATAAATTGAGCTGCAGTTCAGTGAGTAAAATAAGTATTTGATCCCCAAGCAAAACTTGACTTGGTACTTGGTGGAGAAACCCTTGTTGGCAAGCACAGAGGTAAGACATTTCTTGTAGTTGGTGACCAGGTTTGCACACATCTCAGGAGGGATTTTAGTCCACTCTTCTTTACAGATCTTCTCTAAATCCTTAAGGTTTCTTGGCTGTCACTTGGCAACTCGAAGTTTCAGATCCCTCCATAAAGAGTCTCAGCCTTGGCACATAGCTCTATAGGAACAACACGGGTATGTCGTTTCTTCAGAGCGCATTCGCCGGTGACGTCACCTGCTGCTGCTCGCTAGAATATCTCCTAAACAGTGCTTTATTATAAGTTTACCTGTAGTTGGAAATAAACAACGGGTGTTTACTACCACTTTAAGTGCTGGGTCTTGTAGAGCACAAGAGAGTACTTTCTGTGTACTCGTTTCTCCACAGAACCTGGATGGTCAGTTAGTGATAATGTAAGGGGCCACCATTTTAGTTGATTTCAGCAACATAGCTAAATTAGGCATACCATGGCAAAATCTTAATTTATATGGGGAAAATAGGTTTAATATGTGTCCTGTCACTGTGGGAAAAGTCCCTTACATTGAGCTGATACAGGAAGTGGAAATAAACCCCATATCTCTGCCACTAAAGTGCTGCCTGCATTCATGCATATATAAACAAAACGGTGTGCATTCACCTTCTTGTGCCACCTCTGTGCTCCCAGTACTCTGACCTTAAAAAGGCTACATTAAATCCGAGTTGATTTTGCCTCTGGCTCTGTCCCAGGATTACCAGGGATCGCCAGGCAAGTATTGGTCCCTTTTTAAGGTTCTCTATCCCACACTCACTCCATATCTTAAAGTAAAAGTTAAATTAAAAAAATAAAAAATAAAATAACAAACATGTCACACTCCACTGTGCAGTTCGTTTTGCACAGAGTGGCCCTGATCGTCCTCTTCTGGGGTCCCTCGGCAGCTCTCGCGGCTCCTCCCTGCATCGGATAACCCCCTAGGAGAACCGCTCTCCCTATGGGATTACCTTGCGGGTGCAAGGTTTGCTTTCACCTTCTTGTGCTACCTCTGTGCTCCCAGAACTCTCACCTTAAAAAGGCTACATTAAAGCCGGGTTGATGTTGCCTCTGGCTCTGTTCCAGGATTACCAGGGATCTCCAGGCAATCCTAAGTATTGGTCCCTTTAAGGTTCTCTATCCCACACTCACTCCATATCTTAAAATGGTTGTAAAGGTTCAATTTAAAAAAACAACTCCACTGTGCAGTTCGTTTTGCACAGAGTGGCCCCGATCATCCTATTCTGGGGTCCCTTGGCTGCTCTCGCGGCTCTTCCCTTCATCAGATAACCCCCTAGGAGAAGCCCTCTCCCATAGCCGCCGAATGCAGGACTTGGCCCTGCCCCATGGACCCCAGGCTCAGGGAACACATGCTGTTGAGCACCACACAGTTACTATACTGGGCTGCTCTGTGCTATTGTCAACACTCTGCAGCCAACGGCGGTTCCCACAGTGCCCCTCTACCTATATCTAACCTCCTTACATCAATTTACAATTTAATCTTTGCCCTGGGCCTTACCTTTCTTCACCACAACTCTGTATAGCAGATAGTCAGTCAATTATCTGGCACGTCCCACCTGGTCGCCGCTGGGGACTCCTCCGTTGATGGCGTCCTGTGTCCCGGGTCTGATAGGGGCTCTAGACATTCTCCTGACGAAGCGGTAATAGACTGAAAAACTAGTAGAGATGCCTTCACGACCCAAATTCCATTGTGATTCTCCCCTCTTGGGGACTCTTATACTGGTGATTTGTATGGTCTGCCATCACATGTTTTTAATTGTACATGACTATTGTTGTTTTTTATTGATTTTGTATTAATACATTTTCAGCTATCTTTCTATCTATGTGTCTTTACACCTGATTTCACCCTTAAATCTGTACCGAGATAGTCCAATTGCCCCCCCCCCCCTCTGTTCGAAATTTTGGTTTGGGGACCACAATATTCCGATTTCTATATACTCAATTTCCTGGATGACGGTACGATCTTTTTATTATAGACTATATACTTAACGTTTAGAGGCTATACTATAATTTCACGAGACACAGGAGGAGATAATAATCCAGGATAGTGCGATACCGTATTAATAGAAGTCAAAACAAGGATTAAAAATATTATTTTGCCACTCGCATTTCAAGGTGCTATAGTCAGCACCAACACAACCAGCCTGTTCGGTTAGCACATTGCTCAGTCCAAGCCAGCGTGCGTTTTCCAAACAGCCGAATGTTAAAACCAGACCAAAAAACGGAAATGGCGTCACGTATGGCGGACGCGCAGCCTCAATAATGAACATCACTTGAAGTCTGTTGGGAACTACATCTTTCTCGAGTGATATACAACATACTAGAGCCGCACGATTCTGGCCAAAATGAGAATCACAATTTTTTTGTTTATAACAAAGATTCTCTCACGATTCTCACGGCGTAAAATCTTTCACATTATATAAAAAAATTTGGGCTAACTTTACTGGTTAGTTTTTTTTTTTTATTCATTAAAGTAATTTTTTCCCCAAAAATTACATTTGAAAGACCGCTGCGCAAATACAGTACGATATAAATTATTGCAACAACCACCATTTTATTCTCTAGGGTCTCTACAAAAAAAAATATATATATAATGTTTTGGGGGTTCCAAGTCATTTTCTAGCAAAAAAAATGATTTTAAAGCGGAGCTCCGCCAAATTTTTTTTATTAAAAGCCAGCAGCTACAAATACTGCAGCTGCTGACTTTTAATATTAGGACACTTGCCTGTCCTGGAGTCCAGCGACGTCCGCAGCAGAGGTCAAGCAATCGCTCATCACTCTGCTGCCCCCACCGCCATCCTCGGTGAGGGAACCAGGAACCTTGCGGCTTCACTGCCCAGTTCCCTACGGCGCATGCGCCAGTCGCGCTGCGCCGTTCTGACTGGTCCTCCTGTGTTCTGGGAGCCGAGTGTCTCCCAGAAACACTACGGGTATTCTGTGGAAAGTGACGTGCTTCCCGCAGTGGGTGCAAATACCTGTCTTAGACAGGTATCTGCACCCCCCTCCCCCCTGAAAGATGTCAATTGTGACACCTGAGGGGGGAGGGTTCCGATGAGCGGAAGTTCCACTTTAGGGTGGAGCTCCGCTTTAAACTTGAAACCAACAAATGTCAGAAAAAGGTTTGGTGTTTAAATGTAAAAGACAAATTGTTACAATTTTTAGACTTAATGTTTCACTGATAAAGAATGTTCTGATACTTGGCAGACTTCCCAGATTTTATAGCTGTGGCTTTAGCAGAGCAGAGAGAATTCTCTGCATAGAAAGATTGGGAAATACTTTGTCAAGATCGCAACAGGAAAAAAATAGCGATAACAATTCTTGACGATTAATTGTGCAGCTCTACAACATACATACTAAATCTAATGCCTTGTACACACGATTGGATTTCCGATGGAATAAAATCCGATGGACTTGTTTCATCGGAAATTCCGATCGTGTGTGGGCCCCATCGGACTTTTTTCCATCGGAGTAAAAAAATAGAACATGTTTTTAATTTTTCCGATGGAAAAATCCACGCATGCTCAGAATCAAGTCGACGCATGCTCGGCAGCATTGAATTTAATTTTTCTCGGCTCGTCTGAGTGTTTTACGTCACCGCATTTTGGATGGTCGGAGTTTAGTCTGACAGTGTGTATGCAAGACTGATGGAAGTCAGCTTCATCGGAATTCCGACGGAAAATTCCATCGGATTTTGATTCAATATTATTTTATTTGTTTATATAAGTATTACAGGGATTTACCCTAAAAAAATAGGTATATATATATGGAGACCATCTACATATAGTTTCAGAATACAGTATATATTCTTACATATCTTCAGTACAAATCTTCCCTATCTAAGAGGGAAAAAAAAGGGGGGGGAAGGGGGGTGCTCCCCTATTGGCTTATAGAGCGGATCGGATATTATTCCACGAGAGAAGGGGGGAAAAAAAAAAAGAAGAAATAGGGAGAGGGAAAGTTATGGAGACAAATACAATTATGTTCACTCCAACATAGCTAAACAGTGGTAGAACTTCCCTTAACCCAATTTTGAAAACTCAAATGAATGTCAAAACTTGTACCAAACGGACCAAGTATGAGAGAACTGTTCTTCTCTTCCCATTTCCCGTGCCAACAGAACTTCCAGATCTCTAATATAGTCCATTTTAATTGCCCATTCCCCCAGGGAGGGTACTCTCGTTGATTTCCAATGTCGTGGAATGACTTCTCTTGCTGCAGCGAGGAAGTGTCTAAGCACATCCTCCTTCGCTTTCTTTAACCGCTTAACAACCACCTGCCGACAAATAACGGCGGCAGGGTGGTTGCTTAACTCTGGGAGGACGTTATATAACGTCCTCCCAGAATCGCGCTCCCGCGCGCCCCCTGGGGCGCACACACGGGAAACTCCGTGACCGCCGGGTCCAGAGGACCCGGCGGATCACGAATCGCGGTAAATCGCCGCTGATAGCGGCCGTTTACCACGTGATCGCTCCGTCAAATGACGGAGCAATCACTTGTAAACAGACCGGCGTCATTTGATGACGCCGGTTCCTCCCTCCCCTCTCTGTACCGATCGGTACAGTGTGAGAGGGGAGGGGGAGGGAGCGGATGGCAGCAGCAGCACTGTGGGCTGGATCTGTGACAATTGCAGTCACAGATCCAGCCATCCATCCATCCCTGCTCAGCCATCCCTGTGCTATACCCTGCCAATACTCTGCAATACACCCTGCCAATACTCTGCAATACACCCTGCCAATACTCTGCAAAATACCCTGGTGCAATACTCTGCAATACTCTGCAAAATACCCTGGTGCAATACTCTGCAATACTCTGCAATACCCTGCTGCAATACTCTGCAATACCCTGCTGCAATACTCTGCAATACCCTGCGAAATACTCTGCAATACCCTGCGAAATACTCTGCAATACCCTGCGAAATACTCTGCAATACCCTGCGAAATACTCTGCAATACCCTGCGAAATACTCTGCAATACCCTGGTGCAATACTCTGCAATACCCTGCAAAATACTCTGCAATACCCTGCGCAATACTCTGCAAAATACTCTGCAATACCCTGCACAATACTCTGCAATACCCTGCACAATACTCTGCAATACCCTGCACAATACTCTGCAATACCCTCCACAATACTCTGCAATACCCTCCACAATACTCTGCAATACCCTCCACAATACTCTGCAATACCCTCCACAATACCCTGTGCATTACCCTCCACAATACCCTGTGCATTACCCTCCACAATACCCTGCCATACACCGCAATACCCTGCCATACACCGCAATACTCCGCAATGCCCGGCAATACTCCGCAATGCCCGGCAATACTCCGCAATGCCCGGCAATACTCCGCAATGCCCGGCAATACTCTGCAATAACCACTTCCCGCCCTCCGGCCGTCATATGACGTCCTTGACTTTGTGCGGGGATATCTGAATGATGCCTGCAGCTACAGGCATCATTCAGATATCGGCTTTTTCAGCCGGCGATTCCCTACACCATAAGAACAATCATAGCGGCTGTTCCGCCGCTTGATCATTCTTACGGGAGGCGGGAGGCGAGAGGGGATGTCGTCGTCGTCGTCCCCCCCCCCCCCCCCGCCGCCCTCCGGTGCTTCTACCGACTCACCGCTACGATCAAAGCCAGGATTGTTGTTTTTTTTTTTTTTGTATTTTTTTCAGGCTTCCCAGCCTAGAGGTGAGATGTGGGGTCTTATTGACACCCCCCCCCCCCCCCATATCTCACTGTAAAGAGGACCTGTCATGCCATATTCCTATTACAAGGGATGTTTACGTTCCTTGTAATAGGTATAAAAGTGATCAAAAAAATGTTTAGGGCGGAAAAACATGTCAAACTAAAATAAATAAAGTAAAATGAAGAATAACATTTTTTTTTATTTTTTAAAGCGCCCCTGTCCCCGTGAGCTCGCATACAGAAGCGAACGCATACGTAAGTCCCGCCCACATATGAAAACGGTTTTCAAACCACACATGTGAGGTATCTCTGCGAACGTTAGAGCGAGAGCAATCATTTTGGCCCTAGACCTCCTCTGTAACTCAAAACATGTAACCAGTAAAAATATTTAAAGCGTCGCCTATGGGGATTTTTTAAGTAGCGAAGTTTGGCGCCATTCCACGAGTGTGTGCAATTTTTAAGGGCGACATGTTAGGTATCTATTTACTCGGCGTAACTTCATCTTTCACATTATGCAAAAACATTGGGCTAACTTTACTGTTTTTTTTTTTTTTTAAGCACAAAACATTTTTTTTCCGTAAAAAACGCGTTAAAAAAATTGCTGCGCAAATATCGTGCGAGATAAAAAGTTGCAACAACCACCATTATATTCTCTAAGGTCTTTGCTAAAAAAACATATATAATGTTTTGGGGTTCTATGTAATTTTCTAGCAAATAAATGATGATTTTTACATGTAGGAGAGAAATGTCAGAATTGGCCTTGGTGCTCCAGAACGCCTGAAGGTGCTCCCTGCATGTCGGGCCTCTGTATGTGGCCACGCTGTGTAAAAGTCTCACACATGTGGTATTGCCATACTCGGGAGTAATAGCAGAGTGTGTTTTGGGGTGTAATTTGTGGAATGCATATGCTGTGTGTGAGAAATAACCTGCTAATATGACAATTTTGTGAAAAAAAAAAAAGAGAAAAAAAAAATCTTGATTTTGCAAAGAATTGTGGGAAAAAATGACAACTTCAAAAAACTCACAATGCCTCTTTCTGAATACCTTGGAATGTCTTCTTTCCAAAAAGGGGTCATTTGGGGGGTATTTGTACTTTTCTGGCATGTTAGGGTCTCAAGAATTGAGATAGGCCGTCAGTACTTCAGGTGTGATCAATTTTCAGATATTGGCACCATAGCTTGTGGACTCTATAACTTTCACAAAGACCAAATAATATACACCAATTTGTACTTATTTTTACCAAAGATATGTAGCAGTATAAATTTTGGCCAAAATTTATGAAGAAAAAATAGTAATTTGCAAAATTTTATAACAGAAACGAAAAAAAAATCATTTTTTTACAAAATTTTCAGTCTTTTTTTCTCTTATAGCGCAAAAAATAAAAAACCCAACAGTGATTAAATACCACCAAAAGAAAGCTCTATTTGTGTGAAAAAAAGGACAAAAATTTCATATGGGTACAGTGTTGTATGACTGAGTAATTGTCATTCAAAATGTGAGAGCACCGAAAGCTGAAAATTGGTCTGGTTATTAAGGGGGTTTAAGTGCCCAGTGGTCAAGTGGTTAAAGATCCTGGAATCATAGTTAAGAAAGCCACTCTGGGTGATGCATGGATAGTTGTATCCACTAGTTTTCCATATAGATCAAAGATATATTTCCAAAACCTTTCCACTGGGGGACAATCCCACCAGATATGGATCATATTTCCCTTTGACTCATGACAACGCCAACAGATATCAGATATAACCTGGTTAAATTGATAGAGGGTAGAGGGGCACCTATACCATCTACTCACCAGTTTATATCCCTTCTCTTGAGTTTTTGTAGCTATTGACATTTTATGAGTCAAAATAAAGCTTTTTTGCCAATCCGATGTAGTTAAAGTCTGTTGGAGGTCTTTTTCCAATTTCCGTGTGTATGGGGAAGATCTGAATGGATTGATAACAGCAGAATAGAGTATAATGCAAGATACCGAGTGTGATATTGGCTCCTCTTGCAAAAGCAGAGATTCAAAGGCAGTTGGTTTAGCATAAATATCTTGTTTTGATGGAATAGATTGTATATAACATAAAGCTTGATGCCTCTCTAGCCACTGCGTAGGATTATAAGAGAGCATCGTAGAAGAAGAGGCTACCGTTAATAATGGGTCCGACTATAGGACTTGAGCAATTCTTCTATGTTCCTGTTTATACCAAGGGTCAAACACAATTGAGAGTAAGGCTGGTAAAAAAATCGGGTGCTCCAAAGAAGGGGGTCATGGGGCTCAATTGTTTTGATATTTTATAGATGGGTATCATGCGATCCCATATATGTAATGTTTGCCTAGTAAGATCTGCTGGAATTGAGAGGCCTTTTTGTAGAATAGACGAAGTCCACGGAAGGGCACAGAGATCTATAGGGTTTATGTGTCCTTCTAATTGTACCCATAGCTTAGATGAGGAGTGGTGAAACCAATCAATAATACGTGTTAATATGGTCGCTTTATGATAGATAAACATCTGGTAAACCTACCCCACCTTGGTTTTTCGGAAGGGATAGTGTCCCAAAGCTAATTCTAGGCCGGGCTGAATTCCATATAAACTTAGAAAATAGCCAATGGATTTTACAGAAGAACAAGGCCGGGAGATGGATTGGAATCGTTTGAAACAAATATAGGAGGCGAGGGAGTATATCCATCTTAAGGGTATTAATTCTACCAAACCATGAAAGTCTCTTAAATGCATAAGATGTCAAAGCCATTTGAACTTTATGGAGCATCGGGAGAAAATTTAAGGAGTATAATTGTGATGTTGAAGCTGGTATATTAATCCCTAAATATCAAACCGACACTGGGCAGGTCCTGAAAGAAAAGTTCTTCGATATTCGCTTGATATTTGTTTGCGATAAAGATATATTAAGAAGTTCTGATTTACTATAGTTGACTTTAAAATTACTGACTTCACTAAATCTCTGAAATTCTAGGAGTATAGAAGGAAAAGAGGTATGGGGTTTTGTTAGAAATAAAAGCAAATTATCTGCAAAAAGAGCCAATTTTGCATGAAGAGGACCTACCTGAATGCCTGTAATATTTTGGTTTTGTCGCAATGCGTTTGCCAGATGTTCCATCGTAATAACATACAACAGAGGCGACAATGGACAACCCTGACGTGTTCCATTGAAAATAGGGAAAGCAGGAGACAAAGATCCATTCACCCTAATTCTAGCTGATGGTGATAGATATAGGGACATAATCCGTGCTATCATATAGGGACCAATACCAATCTGTTGAAGAGAAGATCGTAAAAGCTTCCAACTAACACGGTCAAACGCCTTTTCGGCATCAACTGTTAGTAGGCAAAGAGGAATACCTTGAGTACGGGCATATTCCGTCAGCAGGAGGGCTTTAAGCATGTTATCTCTAGCCTCTCGACCGCTGACAAAGCCAACCTGGTCCAGATGTATTAGTTGGGGCAATAATGGTAGTAGGCGACTAGCTAAGATCTTAGCAAATTTTTTTACATCGACCCCTATTAAAGATATGGGTCTGTAATTTTCACATAGAGAAAGATCCTTTTCTGGTTTCGGGATAAGTGAGATATATGCTTCCATCGTTTGTGTAGGAAAAGTAGACCCATTCGCTATGGAATTAAATACCTGAGTCAGAAAAGGAGTAAGAAGGGGTGCAAAGTGCTTATAAAATTTAGGTGTAAAGCCATCAGGGCCTGGACTTTTACCCACTGGAGTGTTAACAATAGCCTTAGCGACCTCTTCCTCAGTAACTGGGGTTTCTAGTTCTTCTATCGTATTTTCATCCAAGGAAGGTAATGAAGTATCTGCTATATAGGATGCCACATTATCCTCTTCAGTAGCAGGTGAGCTTAGTAGTTGGTGCGGGGATATATTGTAGAGAGACTGATAGAAATCGCTGAATGTTTTCATAATTAAGGAGGGTGAAGATATAATTTCTCCATTTGGTCCCTAAAGCTGTGAAATAAAAGTAGGGGTCTGTTGTGGATTTAAGGATCGAGCCAGCGACTTCCCACATTTATCGCTAAATTTGTAACGATATAGTGCCAATTTACCCGCATATGAACAGGCCGACGATTCATATAAGTTGCGCAAAGTTCTAAAGTTCTAAGCTTTTGGACCGCCATTGTAATGTCTGCTAATCGCTTCTTTTTCAATCGGGCACCTAATTGAATAAAATACCCTCTCAAAACTGCTTTCAGGGCCTCCCATTGAATGGGAAGTGCGCAATTCCATCGGAAATCCGATCGTGTGTTCAAGGCATTAGAGTTCTCAAAGCACCAACACAGGATGGAGGTCCTAAGTGTCAATTGGTCAAATGTTGAAAGTGAATAAAATGTACTTTCTAAGCACCAATTATAAGAAAATAAACAATAAATTTTATTAACAATTAATACTGTCGTGGAGATTTTTGTATACGCCATGTGTAATCCATATATCCTGCGCTTTAAGCGCCCTTTCAGCCTAATGGTATAATGCATCTTAGTATCACTCAGTTTCTCGCATATCCCCAAGTAAACAGCCATGCCCAGTATGCTTACGTGCTTACATCCTCGGCTCGACCAACTGGCCTCCAGCCTCGGAGCAAATCTTTATTTATATAACAATAGAGCCTGATGGCTTCACAAATCGGCCAATCAAGCACAGGCAATCCTTCAAACAGGAGGAGTTGTACAACAACCAATGAACAATGAGTAGAGGAGTTTTCTGGGCGTGTCTGGGTAGGGACAATGTGTATTATTTCCCTCCCCCTGTACCTGTAAGCCATCATCTTCAACTAGACAAAGGAAGCCGCATGGCTTGGAATCATGGACGCTCTCCCCGACCATAACAATTCAAAGGCTCCCATTTTTACCGTTGGCATGAATCTTTATTCTGCGTTGTTCAGAGAACAACAAATACCCGGATTATACCACCGTTCCTGTGGATGGGGGATTATTTTATGGGGCACGCCACGGTCCCCCAAATGTGTTGATCAGGCACCCCGGGGTGATATGAGCATACATCTGCTCATAACCGATAATGTCTTTGCAAAGTGAACACATCCCCCTCAGACGATCGTCTGTGCATCGCACAGGGGCCCTTTCGCTGGCGAAAATATCCCCACTCTGCAAACACCTCTCTCCAACCTCAGGAAGTTTTCAACTACCAGACGGGACTCAACCAGCGTCAGTCTGACCCAGTCAGCTCTTTAGAGCGGGCTGTGGGAATACTAACACTGGGAGACACTATGACAATGCATGTTAAATACATCTTCATAAAATTTCCACAACAATACATACAAAGTTTTTTTTAAAAAAAGGCATTAAAATACTGCAGTATTACTACAGTGGCAACTAGGTCTCTCCAATATTGGTCATAGATGTCAAAGCATGTCATAATAAACATGCCTGACTAGACTATACTGTAACAATATATTGAGCTTGTTTATTATGACATGCTTTGACATCTATGACCAATATTGGAGAGACCTAGTTGCCACTGTAGTAATACTGCAGTATTTTAATGCCTTTTAAAAAAGAAAAACTTTGTATGTATTAATTGTTAATAAAATGTATTGTTTATTTTCTTATAATTGCTGCATAGAAAGTCCAATTTTTCACTTTCAACATTTGACCAACATACATACTAAGCCTAACCAGACATAAATAAAAATCTTGGGCAAGGACTGTATTTGTATGGCATGTATCAACCAGGAAGTTAGTTTTCCCCAATCATCTTTCAGGACAGCAACATGAGAGGTAGCTGCCTGCTCCCTCTATAGGAGACACAAACAGAACAGTGACATTCCCCTCCCATCCCCTCGTTTCTCAGTTTAGATTGCATTCCCTACTGTCCTGAGGCAGCACAGAAGTCTGTGATGCATCCCTAGTCTATACTGAGAGACGTTGAGAATTGCAGCAGGAACCAGAAGATTCCTGCTACTACAGTTCGCACAAGCTCTAATCACCTGTAGCCCAAGATGGCAACTTCCTTGGCTGAGAAAGATAGGAGGGTTTAGTTCCCCTTTAAATAAACCACATATGGTAAACAGAAGGGAGACTCAACAGAAAGTATTGACGCCCTTTTTTCCAATACCATATTGTCACAAACCCTGGCTGCAGGGACCTTTTCTGCCCACATTCACCCTGTTATTTTCTATATTTCTATTTTTGTTACATTTTTGAGGGACTGTTTTCTTGTATTTGCCCTGAAGACATGATCGGATTAGTCTTTTGTTTACTGTACCTCATTACCTAATCAGTGTGGGATGTTTATCCCAATGTGTAATATTAGATTTATAGTTCATGCAGGGACTGCCCCTATTTCTGAATTGTATAAAAACCTGTATTTTTGTTCAATAATAAGTTCCAGTTCCAGAGCACCTAAGCTAGTGTCGGCTAGATCCTTGGGTGCTATGCCATATTCTGCTATATTACCTTGTTTCTGGGCTGAGACTGGAGGAAGTTATATCTTGACGAAAGCACCCAAGCTGGGTGAACGGTTCCGTCACACATATATATTCTAATGAGCCTTCAGTCTGTTTCAAGATAACACTGGGCATGTGGTGAAAAATTTTGGGAAGCTGAAGAACTGTGCACTATGGACTATTGATACATCATGGACTTCACTTTTGCAACTTTAATTATACAGTGTCTTGAAAAAGTATTTATACCTCTTGAAATTTTCCACATTTTGTCATGTTACAACCAAAAAGGTAAATGTATTTTATGTGCTAGACCATAACAAAGTGACACATAATTGTGAAGTGGAAGGAAAATTATAAATGTTTTTCAAAATTGTTTTACAAATAAATATCTGAAAAGTGTGGTGTGCATTTGTATTCAGCCCCCTTTACTCTGATACCCCTAACTAAAATCTAGTGGAACCTATTGCCTTCAGAAGTCACCTAATTAGTAAATAGCATCCACCTGTGTATAGTTTAATCTCAGTATAAAGCCCTGTACACACGATCGGTTTTACCGATGAAAACGGTCCGATGGACTTTTTTCATCGGACAAACCGATCCTGTATGGGCCCCATCGGTCTTTTTTCCATCAGTGTTAAAAAATAGAACATGTTTTAAATTTATCCGATGGAAAAAAAAACGATAGCAAATTACTATCGTCTGTGGGGAACTCCATCGGATAAAAAACCCACGTATGCTCAGAATCAAGTCGACGCATGCTCAGAAGCATAGAACTTCATTTTTCTTGGCTCGTCTGGGTGTTTTACGTCACGGCGTTTGGGACGATCGGTATTTTGACTGATGGTGTGTAGGCAAGACTGATGGAAGTCAGCTTCATTGGATTTCCGATGGAAAATCCATCGGTTTAAAATCCATAGGAAATACGATCGTGTGTACAGGGCTTAAATGCAGCTGATCTGTAAAGCCCTCAGAGGTTTGTTAGAGGACCTTAATGAACACACAGCATTATGAAGGCCAAGGAACACACCAGACAGGTCAGGGAAAAAGTTAAAGCAGGGTTAAGTTAAAAAAAATTATCCCAAGTTTTGAACATCTCTCAGAGCGCTGTTCAATCCATCATCCAAAAAAGGAAAGAGTATGGCAAAACTGCAAACCTTCCAAGACATGGGCGTCCAACTAAACTCACAGGCCAGGCAAGGAGAGCATTAATTGGAATTCCGCTCAAGCTATCTTGCATACATATGGACACACCAAATTCCGACCGTCCAAAACGCGGTGACGTACAACACTACGACGAGCCGAGGAAAATTAAGTTCAATGCTTCCGAGCATACGTCAAATTGTTTCCGAGCATGCATGTTTTTTTCTCCGTTGGAATTCCATACAGACGAACGGAATTTCCAAACATATTCTCTTTCTAAATCCGTCGGAATTTCCGAAGGAAAAAGTCAGATGGAGCATACACACATTCGGAATATCCGATGAAAAAATTCCATCTGACATTAGAGTCTGCAAAATACTTGAGACTTGAGTGGAGGTTCACATTCCAGCAGAACAATGACTCTAAACATACAGCCAGAGCTACAATGGAATGGTTTAGATCAAAGCATAGAAAGTCCAGACCTAAATCCAATTAAGTATCTGTGGCAAGACTTGAAAATTGCTGTTTACAGGCACTCTCCATCCAATCTGACAGAGCCTGAGCTATTTTGCAAAGAAGAATGGGCAAAAATCTTACTCTAGATGTGCAAAGCTGGTAGAGACATACCCAAAAACACTTGAAGCTGTAATTGCAGCCAAAGGTGGTTCTGCAAAGTATTGGGGGGCTGAATACAAATGCACACCACACTTTTCAAGTGTTTGTTTGTAAAACATTTTGAAAACCATTCATCATTTTCCTTCCACTTCACAATTATGTGCCACTTTGTGTTGATCTATCACATAAAATCCCAATAAAATACATTTAAGTTTTTGGTTGTAATATGACAAAAGTGAACATTTTCAAGGGTGTGAATACTTTTTCAAGGCACTGTAGCTTGTGAGCCATAGCCCCCTCCTTACCCCTTTTGAGTGACCTTCGGTGTGTTCCTGCCACCAACTGTGTATCTTAGTGTTGTAGCCTATAAGGGAGGACTGGCTCTGGTTAGTGGTGTGCGGGACAGGCCTGAAGTACTTGCCTTTTATTCCCTTCCTTGGCTGTGAGGCATTTCCTTTGAGAAAGATGCTCGTGGGTCAGGGCAGTAGTGTGTTCCTGGGCACTCTTTGGAGTTAGGACCTTGCTTTTGTGTTAAATCTCTGCTGGTTGCTGTTTCTGGAACGCAAATATCCAGAAAGCCTGCTTCCCAAACTCCCGCTAATTTGCATGTTCATTGAGTGAACATGTCTTTTAAGAGCTGTGTTAGACACCCACATTAAAGCGGAGTTCCACCCAAAAGTGGAACTTTCGCTTAAACCACTCCTCGCCCCCTTACATGCCACATTTGGCATGTCATTTTTTTTGGGGGGGGGGAGTGGGAGCTTCAGTAGGAGTGGGACTTCCTGTCCCACTTCCTCCTATCGCCTAAGGCGGCCCCTCCCTGTAGGCCATCACCTGGGACACGTGACAGGTCCCAGGCGATCGCCTGTCCACTCGGAGCGCAGCGCCGCTCGCGCATGCGCAATGAGTGCCCGGCCGTGAAGCCGTGAGCTGTCACGGTCGGGTGCCCACAGTTAGAATGGAGGTGCCGGCGGAAAGGGGGGGAGAGGAGCGACAGTGGAACAGGTAAGTGTCTGTTTATTAAAAGCCAGCAGCTACACTTTTTGTAGCTGCTGACTTTTAATAAACATAAAGTCTGGAACTCCCCTTTAAGGATGTTACTGGGGGTAAATATTCTCTCTAACCCAGCAGTAAAAGTCTAGACCTCAACCTGAGAAATCTCACCCTCCCATGGAGGCAAAAAATACGTAGGCCTCGTACACACGGCCGAGATTCTCGTTGAAAAAAACATGTCGTTTTTTTCTACGAGATTCTTGGACAAGAAACTTGTCCCGGCCGAGTGTACACACGCTCGTTTCAAAGAACCTGCCGTTCTTTGAATGGAGCGTACGCGGTGACGTCATCGACTACGACGAGCATGCGCTCGTCACATTCGATGCCGTCGCCGCCATCTTGGTATACCCTACGTATGCCTAGGAAGCTACCGCGCATGCGTCGAATTCATTTCGAACATGCGCGGGCTTCCCGGCGGACAGGTAAGTGCACACACACTCACTTTTCTCGTCGAGAAACAGGCTGACGAGAATCTCGACGAGAAAATAGAGAGCAGGTTCTCTATTTTCTCGTCGAGGTTACTTGTCGGTTTTCTCGACGAGAAACCCGATAGCCGCATACACACGACCGATTTACTCGGCAAGACATCTCTGCCAGCAAGTTTCTTGCTGGTTCTTGCCGAGAAAATCGGTCGTGTGTACGAGGCCTTACTCTTGTTATTCTGAAGCTTCCTTTTATAAGGCCTAAGCCAGGAGCCCAGTTCAACTGCTAACCCAGAGTCCTAAAATCCCTAAACCTTCAGGCAGGCCACTTTTAGCATGACGAAATGTCCCATATTAGGGTGCACACCAGGCTAAGCACCATTTCAGATCAGAGGCGGCTCTCTAATTAGACAAAGTAAGCGGTCGCCTAAGGCCCCGCGTGTACAGGGGCCTCGCGGAGTCGCGGCGGCCTAAATTGCCTAATGTTTGTTGTTTGGAGTGGAAGGGAATGTCCCCCAGCCACGATCGGTGTCCCTAGGCTGGTGGGGTGAGTCGCACACATTAGAAGTTCCACCCTGTTACACCCTCATCAGTGGCGGCAGCTGTCCTAACCGGCACCACATTGCATGATGGGAGATAGTAGTTCTCCACAGCACACACTAGACTCGGCCGGGCTGTGCCTGCGCTCTGCAGAGACTACACCTCCCAGAATGCACTGCAGGGCAGGCGCTCAAAGTGGACAGTCGGCTTCTCCTGCTTGTAGTAGGGGACGGAGGACTTGGAGGAGTGATCAACGGTCCTGTCTGGCGTCTGCACTTGGATCGTTTGTGGCTGTGACTCCAGTGTTTGGCGGGGGCTGCTGCTGCAATGTGAAGGTGTTATTACCTTAATAGTCAGGTGAGACAGAAAGTTTGCTTGTCATTACCATGACCATCCCCTGTATGTCCACACAGTCCCTGACCACCCCCTGTATGTCTGCACAGTCCCTGACCATCCCCTGTATGTCCGCACAGTCCCTGACCATCCCCTGTATGTCCGCACAGTCCCTGACCATCCCCTGTATGTCCGCACAGTCCCTGACCATCCCCTGTATGTCCGCACAGTCCCTGACCATCCCCTGTATGTCCGCACAGTCCCTGACCATCCCCTGTATGTCCGCACAGTCCCTGACCATCCCCTGTATGTCCGCACAGTCCCTGTCCACCCCCTGTCTGTCCGCACAGTCCCTGACCACCCCCCTCTGTCTGCACAGTCCCTGACCACCCCCCTCTATGTCCGCACAGTCCCTGACCACCTCTTGTATGTCCGCACAGTCCCTGACCACCTCCTGTATGTCCGCACAGTCCCTGACCACCCCCTGTATGTCCGCACAGTCCCTGACCACCTCCTGTATGGTCCGCACAGTCCCTGACCACCCCCTGTATGTTCGCACAGTCCCTGAACAGTATGTCCGCACAGTCCCTGACCACCCCCTGTATGTCTGCACAGTCCCTGACCATCCCCCTGTATGTCTGCACAGTCCCTGACCATCCCCTGTATGTCTGCACAGTCCTTGACCACCCCCCTGTATGTCCGCACAGTCCCTGACCACCCCCTGTATATCCGCACAGACCCTGACCACCCCCTGTATGTCCGCACAGTCCCTGACCATCCCCTGTATGTCCGCACAGTCCCTGACCATCCCCTGTATGTCCGCACAGTCCCTGTCCACCCCCTGTCTGTCCGCACAGTCCCTGACCACCCCCCTCTGTCTGCACAGTCCCTGACCACCCCCCTGTATGTCCGCACAGTCCCTGACCACCTCCTGTATGTCCGCACAGTCCCTGACCACCTCCTGTATGTCCGCACAGTCCCTGACCACCCCCTGTATGTCCGCACAGTCCCTGACCACCTCCTGTATGGTCCGCACAGTCCCTGACCACCCCCTGTATGTTCGCACAGTCCCTGAACAGTATGTCCGCACAGTCCCTGACCACCCCCTGTAGGTCTGCACAGTCCCTGACCACCCCCTGTAGGTCTGCACAGTCCCTGACCATCCCCCTGTATGTCTGCACAGTCCCTGACCATCCCCTGTATGTCTGCACAGTCCTTGACCACCCCCCTGTATGTCTGCACAGTCCTTGACCACCCCCCTGTATGTCCGCACAGTCCCTGACCACCCCCTGTATATCCGCACAGACCCTGACCACCCCCTGTATGTCCGCACAGTCCCTGACCATCCCCTGTATGTCCGGTAATACTTATCTACCTCTTCGGGGAATATCCCAAGCAAACATTGCTTGGGGTCAAGCGTGACGGGAGACCCCATGTCGTCATGCAAAAAGGTTATGATCTGTTTCCAGAGGTCTTGGATTTTTGGGCAGGCCCAAATGAGATGAAAAAACGTGCCCGTCTCTTGGCCACACAACAAGCACAGGGTGGGCAGGCCGCGTTTGTATCTAGCCACACGTATAGGGGTAAGGTACGCCCTGTGTGTTATAAAGATTTGGGAAAGTCTGTCTGAGAGCCTAGGGGATACTGCTTTACAGGTCTCCAGCGCCTCCTCCCACTCCTCATCCTCCATTGCGCCCACCTCCCTCTCCCAGCGGGGTTTCAAAGCAAATGCCAAGTTAGTTGAAATGGAAGTGGACAGCATGTTGTAGAATGCAGAGATCAATCCGCGTGGGTCTGTGTTCTTGACTATGGCCATGATAGGGTGTGGGGTAGGCTGCGGGTAGTTATGGGAAAATTGCGCTCGGGCCGCGTGCCTGATCTGAAAAAACCTAAAGAGCATACGATTATGTAGTGAGAATTCTTCTTTAAGGATTTGGTAGGGTTTGAGAGTTCCGGAAAAGAGAGTAGGTGATGTAAGTAATAGACACCCTGTGCTGCCCATAGTTCAAATCCCTGAGCATGGAGAAACTCTTGTAAGCTCTTGTTATGCCATAATGGCGTATAATCGTTGTACTGAGGTATCCCTAGCTTGGTAGATGCAAGATCTCAGATACGCTGATATTGGTACAGGAGGGACTTCACATCTCCCATCGTTTCGGCACCCTTCGATCCCGTCGATATTGCGTATAGCGCGTCTCCAGTGAGTTGGGCTCCCCGTGGGCAGAGCAGCAGTAGAAAGTGTGCACTGTCTGTTTTATCAATGTGGAACAAATGGGACAGTTGTGATGCAACATAGTAAAGATTAAAGTCCGGAAGAGCCGTACCACCCATATCCATCGGACTTTTAAGCAAGTTTGTGCCTACTTTTGCCCCATACAAAGGGCTTGAGGAGAGCTTTGAGTGATTTAAAGTATTTCAGGGGTAGGTATATCGGGGTGTGCCATAGAACATACAAGATTTTGGGAAGTAGGACCATTTTTATTAGGTTTGCGCGGCCCCATACCCCTAAGGGTAAATGGGCCCAAACCCGTATTTTGGTTCTAACCAGTGAAAAGAGGGGTTCTATATTAAGGGCAATATAGTCAGCTGGGCTCCTATAAATGTGTATTCCCAGGTATTTAATAATGTCTGTCCGTTGGAGTGGTGTTCCTGCCAGGGGCTCAGGCGGTGGGAAGCTATCGATCGGCAGGATCTGTGATTTTCCCCAGTTGATCTTGAGCCCGGAAAATGTTCCGAACTGTTCGATCATCTGGAGCGCAGCTTGGAGGGAGGGACCCGAGTCAGCAAGATAGAGCAGTGTATCGTCCGCATACATACTAATCTTTTCTGCTAAGGGTCCTGTCTGTAATCCTACAATCTCCGAGTTTGTGCGGATGGACACGGCCAAGGGTTCTGCAGCAAGAGCATACAAAAGTGGTGAGAGTGGGCAGCCTTGTCTCGTACCTCCACTGAGGTCAAACAACGGAGACGGCCAGCCATTCGCCACCACTTTGGCTGTGGGAGCCTGATAAAGTAGACTGACCCATTTACAGAATCTGGGACCAAAGCCATAGCTCTCCAGGCACCACCACAGATATCTCCATTCCACGGAGTCAAATGCCTTAGCCGTGTCCAGTGTCACAACCACCCGGGAGCCCACATTTTCGTGAGTGGCCTGTAAGTTAATGTAAAGCCTGCGCAGGTTAAAGGAGGTATTACGGCCTGGCATGAATCCTGCTTGGTCCGTATGTATCAAAGAGAGTATAACTTGATTGTGCCTATTTGCTAAGACTTTGGCAAGAATTTTAACATCCACCTGTAGGAGGGAAATGGGGCGGTAGGATTCCGGGTGTCCCGGGTCCTTTCCCGGTTTTGGAATGAGCACTATGGTCGCCTCTCTCATAGATGGGGGGAGCATGAACGTTTCAAACAGGTGATTGTATAAGGCCAGCAGCTTAGGGGTCAGAACCGCACTATATTGAGAATAAAATTCAATCTGAAGACCGTCAGAACCTGGGGATTTGGATCTGGCAAACCCGGCAATAGCTTCTGCTATCTCCTTCGTGGTGAGGGGCGCCTCGAGAAGGCCGATTTGGTCGGCAGATAAGTGGGGAAGTGTAATGCCCTCGAGAAAGGAGGTCATCGGGCCTTCGTCTGCCGAACTCGTGGACGTATACAGCTCATCAAAAAAATCTCTAAACATGGAGGACACCACTGCTGGATCGGTGATTTGTTGGCCATTAGGGCCATGCAAGGAGATGACCACTAGGGGTCTGTCCTCGCTGTGAACCAGGTAAGCTAAAAGTTTGCCAGCCTTCTCCCCATGCTCAAACATCTTTTGTTTAGAAAAAAACGTTTCCGTCTAGCTTTTTCATATTGAAGTTGGTTTACTATTCTTGTCTGTAATTTAAGAGCACTCGCCTTATCCGGGGTGGGATGCGCCACGTACCCTTGTTCCACGAGAGACAATTCTGCCTTTGCCTTATCCAAGGTGTCAGCAGAATCCGCCTTGATCCTATTTATGCGGGAGACCAGGGACATGCGGGCGTGAAGCTTGAAGGACTCGCATACCACCGCCGCAGGGGCGGATTGGTCATTCTCTCTGAAGAACATCCGCCACTCATTGACAAGCTCATCCTCCTCATGCAACAATGAGAGCCAGAACGGGTTCAAGCGCCACGCTCGCATTGGTTTGTCTACAGGTACGCTTATCGTAATCCAATACGAGCTGTGGTCAGATAGTAGCCTTGGACAGAACCTGGCCTCTAACAGCCGAGGCGTGAGGCCCTGTGAGATAAGGATGAAATCAATCCTAGACATGGAGTTATGTGAAGAGGAAAAACAGGAATATGATTGTTTGTGTGGAAATTTATGTCTCCAGGTGTCAATTAGGTGAAAGGAGGATATCAGTTTCGAAAATTTAGTGTCCGTCGCTGTCCCCGAAGCAGGAGGTGGGAGTTGGAGCCTATCTAGAGTGGGTTCAGTAAGGTATTGAAATCCCCCAGCCAAACTGCTTGGACTGAGGGATGTTGTGCCATTAATGCAATCCCCTCTAGTATTATAGCCATGGAGAATGGGGGGGGGGGGACATAGAAGGGCAGAATAAGATAGGGCTCCCCATAGAGTTTGGCAGAGAGGAAGACATCGCGGCCCTGCGGATCCGTTCCGTGGAGACTTCACATAATTCAAAATGCACAGATTTAGCAATTAGTACAGAGACTCCACGTGCATGGGTCATGTGGGTCGAATGAAACGCCCACCCCACCCACGGACGACGGAGCGCTAACTGCAACCTCCCCTCATCATGAGTTTTGACCAGCACTACTATGTCAGAGCGCTGCTTCTTAAGGAATGCAAGGACCGCTGACCACTTAATTTTCTCACGGAGACCCCTGACAGTCCAGGTAAGGAATTTCAAAGACGCCATAGGTCCCAACGTGAGGAATAGTGTGGCCCAGCAATGCTGAGCAGCCCAATTCTGCCTGTGGAGTCCCAGGGAATCACATAAATCAAAGACATCCCAGAAAAGGCTAAACTAAGCGTAGTACATATGACCTGCAAAAATAGTAAAGTGTGCTGTGTAACCTGCATTTGTAATACAACATATATCAATTTACTCAACGAACATGCTTCCCCCCACCCCGCCCTGCACCCCAAAAAACTAGTGCGGGCATCATCCCTGAACAAGTTAGAAAATCCAAACAGTAAAACAAAAAACGTTGCTTGGTATGAATCGATAGGAATGAGCGATTGGAGCTGCTGAGTTGTAAAGGAGTGATGGTTCAAGTCCCATAATACTTGGGTGTCACAGGGTGATGTTCTGCAGCCGCTCCATTCAGTACAACTATGTTCCCTAGTGCTAAGTGGGGGAAAGTCTCGATGCACTTTGCACTTAACAGGTAGGACTAGTGCAGTCCTGAGGCTCCGATGTCAGATGCAGCATATTGGGTCACATAAATCCCCAGGAGAATAAAGGATAAAGTTATAACTTGACTCCCGAAGAGCAATGAACTAAAACATGGGCTCCCGTCCAGCCCAACAGTATATCTCGTCAGGCAGTGGGTTAGGGCACGTGGCGTTAGTGGACCAATCAGAGAAAGGCGTTAGGCGTTAGGGGGGCAAAAGAAAAAGGAAGAAAAAACTCCCCAACCAGCAAGTGCGTATTGTAGAACTGAAAACCTGGCTCAAGGCCCCAGTCAGTCATGTAAAAATAAAGGAGCCTAACCCACTTTCAGGTGCACTAAAAGTATAGTATGAAGAATACTCACAAGGTGTCAGTCAGCATTCTCGGGTGCAGCTCTGCGCTCCAGCCAGGTGATCACCTCTTCAGGGTCTTCAAAAAAGAAGGCACGGCTGTCTTGTTCCATTCTAAGCCAGGCAGGGAATAACATGGCATACTTGAGGTGATGAGTACGTAGCTTGCGTTTGGCCTTCATAAACCCATTGAATCTGCCGAGAAGTCTGGGAAAATGGCAACCTCAACATTTCCCAGCGGGATGTTGCCCTTCTCTCTGGCTATCCGCAGGGCTGCATCACGGTCTTTGTAGTTCAGGAGTTTGGCGATAAAAGTACGAGGGGGAGCTCCCTGTGGGGGCGGCTTAGCAGGCATACGGTGGGCTCTCTCCACTGTAAGTATGGGGGAGAAGGCCTCTCTGCCATATGTATTAACAAGTAATTGTTCAAGAAACACAGTAGGATCCTTACCCTCTGCACCCTCAGGCAGGCCAATGAACCTCAGGTTGCACCTCCTGAGCCTGTTCTCCATTTCATCCTGCTTGGAGAAGAGCTGATGGATCTGACGTTGCATGCGATCTGTGCTTTCCTGCAGGGGGGGGCAGCATCCTCCACATTGCGAGTCTGGTCTCCGCAGTTTTGACCCGGTCCCGGAACTTGTCCCGGTCATGCCTGAGTAGGGATATGTCCACTTTGACCTCAATTTGGGCTGTGAGCAAGGTCCTGCAGAGGATGATAGCTTCCAGAAGCCTGTCGCTCTCCCCCCGCCTTCTCGCCGGCGCCATCTTCATCTGCCTCCTCTCTATCCCGATGGCGGAACTGATCCCGCTTCGCCCCGGCCGCGGATTTCTGACCTTTCGAGGGAGACATGTCGCCGGAGGTCCCGTGCAGCGTGGGAATCAAGGTAGGAGCGGGTGGGTCGTCTGCGGACCACAGGATGGTTGTAAATCAGGAGTAATAGACAGAGCTACTCGTACAAGCGTCCTACTCCCATGCAGTGTCAGGCCACGCCCCTCAAAGTTCCCCTTTACAACAAAGTCTGAAACCTTCCCCTTCACATCATGATCCGCAGCGTTCCCCTTTGTATGAAATTTGCGCTGTAAGGGGGAATTCTGCAGGCTCTGATGTAAGGGGGAACTCTGTGCCAGCTCGGTTATATTACCCTGACCTTCATGTAAATGGAGAAAATAGGATTTTTTATTCACCGTAAAATCCTTTTCTCTGAGTCCATGGACCAACACAACTTCTCTATTGACATAGTGGGTATTATCCGTTAATTAGGAGTGACTAGGCAGAAAACTTGTAAAAAGTGTTCCATCACACCTTCTACAGTACCGCCCAGGGGGGCGGACCCTCTGGGTATATCCCCTCAGTCTGCATCTCGCAGATCAGTTCGTCAAAAAGCAGTACAAACTTAAAAGGAGGGGTGGGTGCTGTGTCGGTCCATGGACTCAGAGAAAAGGATTTTACGGTGAGTAAAAAATCCTATTTACTCTTTCGTCCATGGACCGACACAGCTTCCCTATTGACATAGTGGGACGTCCCAAAGCAGTGTCAGAGAAAAAATGAGGGGTGGTAACAGCATAAAAATAAACTTCACCCCAAACACAAAACAGCACTCCTCCAACGGAGGAGTTGCAACTCTAAACGGCCGCCTGCAAAACTTTGCGGTCGAAAGAGGCATCCGAAGATGCACCTACATCAAGTTTGTAGAATTTTTTGAAAGTGTGAGCGGACGACCAAGTCGCCGCTTTACATAATTGGGAAACAGACGCTTGATGTCAGAAAGCCCAAGAGGCACCTATTGCCCTGGTCGAATGCGCCGTGACCGGAAAGGGGGGCGCTTGACCCTTTAAGGCGTAAGCCTGGATTACTATCTGTCGGATCCACCTAGAGATGGTGGCCGACGAGACTGCTTGGCCCTTCTTGGGACCAGCCACCGAAACAAACAGTGAGTCTGACTTCCGGAACAGGGAAGTAGCAGATAGGTATACTCTCAAAGCTCGGACAACGTCCAAGGAATGCAACGCCAACTCCTTAGGATTCGACGGATGAAAACACAAGGATGGAAGTACAATGTCTTCGTTGAGATGAAAAGCCGAAACGACTTTCGGAAGAAAGGAAGGCTGCGGCCGCAACACCACCTTATCCTTGTGGAAAATCAAATAGGGAGCCTTGCAGGACAAGGCTGCCAGCTCAGAGACTCGTCTAACTGACGTAACAGCCACCAAATAGACCGCTTTCTGAGAAAGTGTCAACAGGGGAATATCTCTAATATTCTCAAACGGTGCCTTCTGAAGCACCGAGAGGACCAGGTTCAAGTCCCACGGAGGTAGCGGGGGACGGACCGGAGGAGCCACATGTCGAACCCCCTGCACAAATGTACTCACGAGAGAGTGAGTCGCCAGGGGTCACTGAAAAATGACAGCCAGGGCAGATATCTGTCCCTTAATCGTACTTAAGGCAAGCAGCAGGATTCTGGAAACCAAATAAGTATGCGGATGCCATTTCATTTCCTCACACATGGAGATGTAGGCCTTCCAAGTGCGGTGATAAACCTTCCTAAAGGACGGTTTCCGAGCACTTCTCATAGTAGAGATTACTGAATCTGATAGGCCCCGGTCTCTCAGTACCTGGTTCTCAACAGCCATGCCATTAAAGCCAGTGACCGTAAAGCAGGATGGAGTATGGGACCTTGCGATAGCAGGTCCTTCCGTTGTGGTAGGCCCCAGGGGACGTCTGCTACCAGACGTACTAGATCGGCGTACCAAGGACGCTGAGGCCAATCTGGAGCGATTAGGATCATTGGAATTCCCTCTGCCTCCACTCTGCGGGCAGAAGAGGAAGAAGCCTTAAGGGAGGGAAGGCATAGATTAGCCGATACTGACCCCACGATGCCACCCACGCATCCGTTGCGTCTGCCCATGGGTCTCTTGACCGGGCCACAAACCTCAATACCTTCCGATTGAGTCGGGAAGCCAGAAGATCTACGTCTGGTGTGCCCCATCTTTGGCAGGGGAGTTGGAACACCTCCGGGTGTAAGGACCATTCTCCCTGGTCCAGCATCTGGCGGCTCAGGTAGTCCACCTGCCAGTTTTCCACACCCGGGAATGTACACGGCCGACAGTGCCGGTACGCTCCTCTCTGCCCACTTCAGGATGCGAGCGACCTCCGATGCTGCAGCTGAGCTTCTTGTTCCTCCTTGATGATTGACATATGCCACTGCTGATCGCCTGGATCTCCAGGACATTGATCGGCAGGCGGGATTCCTCTGGGGTCCAGCGGCCTTGTGCCAACTGAACACCCCAGACTCCCCCCCAACCTGTCGTGATCACTATCCAGTAAACAGGAAGAAATTACTTCCCGGCTAGAAGAGCCGGTGCTGTCAGCCACCATACCAGGGATCTCCTGACTAGGTGGCTCACTCGGATTTGATAATTCAGAGCTGATGGACATCTGTTCCATCTGAACAGAACTTCCTTCTGTAACACTCGAGTGTGATATTGAGCATATGGGACCGCCTCGAAGGAGGCTACCATGAGGCCTAACACTCGCATGCAAAAACGGAGTGAAGACCAATTCCTGGAAGTCGGCTGCCATACTGCAGCCCGAAGGGTCTGCAACTTCTTGACAGGGGGGAATACCTTTGCCTCTGAGGAATCCAGAATCAACCCCAGGTACACTAGGCGTTGAGTGGGCACCAATACTGACTTTTGCGTGTTTAGTATCCAACCACAGTCTCAAAGAGTCTGACAGGTAATGGACACACTTACCTCTAATTCTCAGCTTGAAAAGGCCTTCAGAAGAAGGTCGTCCAAGTAGCCCACAATAGCGATACCCCGCTGTCTTAGAAGTGCCAGAATCGGAGCGAGCACCTTGGTGAACGTCCTGGGTGCTGAAGCAAGGCCAAACGGAAGGGCCACAAACTGATAGTGGTTCTTCCCGATTGCAAATCGCAGAAACCTCTGGTGTCTGGAGTATATGGGGACATGCAGGTATGTGTCCTTGATGTCCAAGGAGGCCAGAAAGTCCCCTGGATGGAGCGCCGTGACTACAGATCGAACCGACTCCATCCGAAATCTTTGTACCTTCACAAAGCAATTAAGGGCCCTGAGATCCAAGATTGGACGAACCCCATCCTTCTTCGGCACAATGAACAGATTTGAGTAAAAACCTGACCCCGTTCCTGTTCTGGAATTGGAATAACTACCCCGCATTCCAGCAGACCCTGGACCGCCCCATACAGGTTCTCCCGACGGGTCGGTAGTAGCTGGAGATTGGAGGTGACGAATCTGTCCGGTGGACAAGAGAGAAATTCTTTCTTGTAGCCTGAGGAGATTACTTTGCAAACCCACCTGTCGGAGACTAGAGCTGTCCACTGAGTCGCGAATTTGCGAAGATGTCCCCCCACCCGAGAGCTGGGTGGGGGCGGACCTTCATGCGGACACAGGTTTGTCCGCAGGCTTTTGTTGGGTTTGCGGGACCAAGGACGCTTTTGTCCTTGGGCAGGCGCCTTGTAGGCCTGGGGTCTTTTCCCTGTCGCCCTAGGGGGATGAAAAAAACGCTTGCTTGCAGTAAAGGAGGGCCCTTGCCCTTGGCGTGGCCCCTACCCTTGCTAGTTTGAGGAAGCAAAGTGCTTTTACCTCCTGTGGCATCCAGAGAGGCCCCAAAAAAGTCTGTCATCCTTAAAAGGCAGATCCAACAGGGTTTTCTTGGAGGTCTGGTCCGCAGACCAACCCTTTAGCCAGATCCGGCGGCGTATTGCTACTGCATAAACCAAAGCTTTTGACAGCAGGGGAATAGTATCCATCTCTGACTCGCAGACAAACCTAAGGCCCTGGACCAACTGGTCGGCCAAAGTTATCTCATCAGGAGTAGCAATTTTGCCCATTCAGTAAGTGTCTGAGACACTAGGGCCCCCGCCAATGCAGGGCGTACTGCCGAGCCTACCACTGAGTATAGGTAGCAAGCGAGTGCTTCAGCCTTCTTATCCACAGGGTCCTTGAAAACAGGAGCCCCTTCTACTGGAATTGTGGTAGCTCTATTAAGTCTGGACACCGGAGGGTCCACTATAGGGGGAGAGGTCCATTTCTTCAGAAAACTCTCCTCAAAGGAGTACCGTACCGCAAACCTCTTTGGGGCTGTAAAGACCATCTGTGGGATTCCTTGTATAAGAGTTTATCAAAATAAGACACACAAGGGAACACCTTAGCAGTGCGGGCAGGTTTACGAAACCCAAAGTGGACCGCAGTCTCTGCTGCTTCTGCAGTATTTTCCAATTTTAGCGTATCCCGCACTGCAGTAATAAGGTCAGATACCAAAGCCGTCTCGCGTACTGACCTGGACTTGGAGTCCTCCTCACTGTCCGATTGGTCACGGTCTGCAGTCTCTGATGCGTCAGAATCTGAACCATGAGCCGTAGCTGGACCTAGTTCTGCCTCAGAAAAATCCCCAGAAGCTTGCAGGGGTCGGGGGCGTTTACTACCCCCTGTATTCCCGTGTGCTGCTTCCACCCTGGCAGCAAACGCCTCTAGGATTGCCGTCATAGCGTTCATAGACACCTCAGGGGCACCAGCTGCTAAATCTGGTGTTTCAGGGGAGAAGACATCTGGCTCAGATGCCATGCTGACCACGTGCTGACACCCACAGGGCTCCAGGCAAGATATCAATAGGCCACCCTCCTGTGCTGCAGAGATGCTGGGTCATTCAGAGCACTCACCACCCTTGGATCGGTACCGCTATGCTGCCGTGTGCTGCGCCTGTGATGCCGTCCCACCGCTGCTGTGTCAGTCTGCTTCTTTTATCAGCGCTTCCTGTGTGAATTTCTTGCGCCAGTGTAATGCACCCTAGAGGCCGGAGACTCTCGCAAAATGGCCGCCAAACGGCTGTATGGAAGATAAAGTGGGCTCCAAGAAAATGGCTGCCGAGCCGAAGATAGAGGCCAAATCAGCCGTAGACCACAAAAAGATGGCCGCCGTACGGAGGTATATACATACAGCGTGAATTATAACAAACATGGCCGCCGATCAGTCAATAGAGGCCAGTGGGTGTGAACTACAAGAAAATGGCGCCGAGCGGCGATATAAAACTATAGATGCGAAACTACAGGAAAATGGCCGCCGGGTAGTCACTAGAGGCCGAAACAGGCATGGACCACTGCAAAATGGCCGCTGACAGCATGGAGGGGGAAGAAGCACACACACAGGTAAGCAGAAATTACATTTTTTAAATGTTAGTTACAGCCAGCCTCGCTCCAGTGGAACCCCCTAGGTGACCCCCAGCACCCAGCAACCTTAGCTTGAAGCCCAGGGAGGAGGGAAGGGCAAGGAGAGAGGGAAGAAAGGGGCCACAACCACTTACTTGGTCTCTCCAGGAATGTCCAGCCAAATCACCCAGCCGAGGCAGGGGAGTTTACTTGCCTATCCTGCATGTATCATGCTGGAAGACATTCCATACAGATCAGCGTCCGCGCACGAAAGGTGACTGTTGGCCAGGCATGCTGTGATTGGACCCAAAGGGATGTATGTCCTGGAGCGTGACGCACACCGGACAGGCTGCTGCGACTCACTTGTAAGGTCAGCCGAAGCTGAGCGGTCCGATGCAAGCCTTGGAGCGTAAGCTCACCGGCCAGGCTGCTGCGACTCGGCCGTAAGGTCAGCCGAAGCTCAGCGGTCCGATGCAAGCCCTGGAGCGTAGGCTCACCGGCCACCCGTGGAGCGACAGGTATATCGTGGAAAACCCAGCGCGTAGCTAGGGTCGGCACACGCTCGATGGCCGAAACTGGGGAGACTACAAGGATCGAGGATCCAGCCTGTCACCCACTCGGCAGCTGATCGCAGGAAACAAAAAATGTAGCAAAAAAATTTTTTTTTTCTTCCGGACCGATGGGCCCGAAGGGAGCCATGTCCTACTCCTTGCTAGACAGAAAAAAACTGTTCTGCAAGATGCAGACTGAGGGGATATACCCAGAGGGTCCGCCCCCTGGGCGGTACTGTAGAAGGTGTGATGCAACACTTTTTACAAGTTTTCTGCCTAGTCCCTCCTAATTAACGGATAATACCCACTCTGTCAATAGAGAAGCTGTGTCGGTCCATGGAAGAAAGAGTAATATGTTTTTTGACTTTTGTTACAGTGAAGATTCTAGAAACTGTGAATTCAAAGTTTATAGGATTTAAGGCTCCTAATATATGCTATTTTTATACAGTTAATTTTAATCTTTATCTCTTGAATTATTTTTCCCATTATGGGCGTGAATGGGTCCTCATGTCTAGGTTTTGCCTAAGGCCTCACAAAGCCTAGAGCCGTCTCTGTTTCAGATGTCTGGGCAGGAGGTGGTTTCCAAGGGCTACAAAGCAGAGTTCCATTCTCAGCCTTTCACAGAATAAAGTCTTTATCAACTTTCATCTGTCACTGCACAGATTAGCAGGCCTCCATGCAGCCCTTGCTAGTCTCCAGCAGCAGAGGGTTATCGCCCCAGTTCCCGTGGTGGTATGGTTTCAGGGATTTTTATCTAACCTTTTCACAGTTCTGGAACCAAAGCAGAGAGTTTGCCACATCCTGGTTCTCAAGGATCTGTATGTCTTCATTCATTGCCAAAAATTTGACATAGATTTCTTTGCCTCTCTTCCTTGAGAGAGAGTTACTGGCCTCCTGTACACATTGAGGACACATAGCTGACTCTCCTCTGTTTTTAAACATATCAGCAACTTCTCAACTTGCTGTGGGTCCTCAAAATGTTCATTTTGTTGCCCTGTTTTCAGCACTCTCTTTTTCACCAATGGTTCTAGTCACTGTGCTTCCTTGGTTAAACTCCTTGAGAATTCCCATTGTAGAATACTTGGATGATCTCCTGTTGAGAGAACAGTCGGCACAACTCTTGAAAAACAACATGGCAAGAACAATTCCAACCTTAAGAGGCTCCGTTGGATTCTGAACTTTCATAAGTCTGTGTTGGAACCAACTCATCCCTTGGAGTAACTGGGCATGGTCCTGAACACAGCTCAAGCCAGAGTTTTTTTTCATATACAAGAAAAGATGCAAACTCCAAACTCTGACTTTTCAGTTCTTGAGCCATCCTACCCTTTGCTTTTGCAATCAAGTCCTGAGGCTGATGGTGGCCTCTTGCAATGTAGCCCCATTTGCCCAGTTCTGCGCCTGATTCCTTTAATCTAACATCCTATTAGGAAGAGAATATACAATTTTGGATATCCGGAGATGCCTTCTCAGCTATCTAGATACTGGAAAAGTCTTCAAAAGATTGGGCCCTTTGAGATGTTTAAGGGCCTAAAAAGCATGATTGCCAGATGGGAAAAAAAGACAAATACGGGCAGCCCATAAGGCGGTCCTCCGCGGCCGCCTTATAGAATTAGCTACCATCAAAAAATGCCAAAAGATAGCCAAAATCAAGACCCTTACCCTGGAACTAAGTAAACTATATCATGTTCACACCCAAACCCATTCACCAGAAATACTTAGACAAATCAACCAAAAGAGAATGGAATTAGATACGATCCTCTCAGATCAAACAGAAAAATCTATACGCTGGTCTAAGGCACGGTTCCTTCCTCACAGTAACTCTACCTCCACCATGTTCACACGCAAACTCCACCAATCCCTACAACCGACTCATGTTTACAAGTTGAGGAATAGATCGGGCCAACTGATATCACACCCTAAGAAGGTCCTACAAATTTTCACATCCTTCTATCAATCCCTACTGTCTTCCCCTGATGCACCCTCTTCAAATGACCTGGATTCATGGCTAGGTTCGGTATCCCTCCCATCATTATCGGAGGAACAGATACATAGTCTGAATACCCCCTGTAGAGAACAAGCGATCCTGTTCATCGTAAAATCATTAAAAACCTTGACAGCCCCAGGCCCGGACGGATACACCTCTTTATACTACAAAAAATTTCCAGGCATGTTGGCCCCCAAACTTACAAAGTTATTTAACCATATTTTGCAAGGCCATAAATTACCTGAAGACATACTCTTCGCTAACATGACACTCATCCCCAAACCCAATAAGGAACACTCCCTACCACAAAATTACAGACCAATATCAGTCCTCAACAATGATATTAAAATATTAGGCCGAGTTTTGGCAGATTGACTAGCGCCCATTATCTCCACCCCATCCCCTGTCATCACTGATCTTTGCCCTGGCTTTAGGACCATTAGCCAGGGCAATCATCACAAACCCAAACATTAAAGGTTACCAAAAAGGGGAGGAAGAATTTAAAATGAGTCTGTATGCAGACGATGTGCTCATGTTCTTGCCTGATCCAGTAGTATCTCTCCCTAACCTACTGTCTACCTTACAGAAATTTCGTACCCTCTCTGGGTTGGGTGTGAACCTAGCAAAATGCTCTGCTCTCCCTATCAACATCCCACCACATATCTCCACCAACCTCAAGGACTCATTTGGCATTACCCTTACAGGTAACACCCTTCAATATCTGGGAGTGCGCTTGGCCCCCTCTCTTTGAGCAATGTACAATGCCAACTACCCACAAGCCTTTTCCGAAGCTAAACAGTGGCTACACCTATGGTCTACTTTTCCTATCTCTTTGATGGGAAGAGTCCCAGCCATCACAATGTCCATCCTCCCAAAACTGTTGTACTTCTTTAGAGCCCTTCCCCTCTATGTGTCTCGCCAAACCATAGACTAAATCCAACGAGCCATTAATAAATTAATTTGGAATAACAAATCCCCCAGATATGGCAAGTTACTCACCCACAGACCCCTTTCGCAGGGAGGTTTGGGATTCCCCAATATATGGCTTTATTACTTATCATCTAGATTAGCTCAAACAGCCCGATGGCATGCCCCCCGGCTATGATCCCCTGTCTTCAGTTTGAAATGATCTCAGTTTGCCCGTTTTATGTGCCAGGACTTCTATCACAAGCTGGATTAAAACCCAGAGAGATTGGCGTGCTAAAAAACATAGTGGGCCAAACTATCCACCTATGGTCCCTATACCACCAGAAGTTTAAGCTATGATCATGCAGATTCACCTAGTGAGTTCCACTGGTGGGAACAAAAGGCTCTCACCACTTTTAAAAGCCCTAACACACGGATCATAATTTTGCTCCTTTACACAACCCTAGGACCAGTTTGATATCCCGAGAGCCGAGTTCTATAAATATCTCCAAATAAGACACTTCTTCGAAACACTATACTCTCTGAAAGCTAATCCCAAACTCTCTCAATATGAAACGGTATGCCACAATCTGTCTAGAAAGAAAAGGACCATCTCCACGATTTATAGATACCTTAATGAAATGCACCTTCCAGAGAAATCAACAGCTATGGCCCATTGGGAAACTGACATAGGCCAAGAATTTTCCACAGAGGACTGGTCAGACATGTTACTAAACATGCACAAATGTTCCCGCTCTATAGCTATGAAAGAAACAGTTGTGAAACTACACATGAGGTGGTACCTCACCCCAGACAGAGTACATCAATTTTACCCAGGAGTCCCGAACACTTGTTTCAGAGGCTGCCAGGTCACTGGAACATTGCTCCACACATTCTGGAGCTGTCCCCATCTGAAGCATATATGGAGTCAGGCGGCCTCCATGGTAGCACGGATAATTAGGTCCATGGTCACATTGACAGCACCAATGTGTCTACTTTTCATGCCTATTCCAGATATACCTCTCCCAAACCAAAAACTGTTAAATACCCTTTTCTGTGCTATCCTGTGGGCCATAGCCCTGGATTGGCTCTCTCCTACAGTACTCTGATCCCAGGTGCTTCAGGATGGAAACCATTAAACGAATGGAACGGATCCATCACACTATACTGGACACCATGCATATTTTTTATAACAAATGGTCCAGATGGACTTCAAAAGGGGATACACTATAACCTTACGACCTTCTAAGTCTTTATTAACCTCTTTCTCTCTAAGGGACATGTGCTACTTTACTACAGTCCCCAGGGAGGCCCATAGGTCCGGTCAGAATTAGATTGATGCAGCTATGACACTTGTAATTATCTTCACCTTGGTCACTTAACTCAGCATAACACTGTTGTTCTCCAGAGTTTTTGATTTTTATTAGTTTTATTGTTTTCTTCCCTATTATTTGTTTTACTTTCCTATGAGGAAAATCGACATAGGGATGCATGACAATATAACCCCAAAATGTGCAGTTTATGCACTAATGCTTGCACTCTGGAAACAAAGCTCTTATCTTGTATATGTTTACCAACCGGGTTGCATCCCGACATATGCCTTGCGCTCTGTCAGATATGTATTGTCTTTTCCTACTCTCAAATAAAAACGTTGGAAAAAAAAAAAAGACGAATATTATATCATTGGTATATAAAAATGATCACCAGTACCTGCTCTATCAAAAGCACATCCTACAAAATCTTTAGCAGCATCATGGGCAGACAAAGCAAGAGCATCAGTACAGAAATTCTGCAGAGCCACTACTGGGTCTAATTATGTTAGAGTAGAGGTCCTGGAAGATTCCTAGAATTACTGTTACTGATAACACTCATTTGCACTAGATTAATGACAAAAGGAGCCTATTTGGTTGTTATGACCAACAGACTGCTTTTCCTCTCCTGGTTTTATAAATTAGTGTATTGTTTATGATTTTTCCCTTCCACCTTAGTGCTCAGATGGCTGGCCTTCTATGTGAAGAGGAGGCTCAGGAAGTTGACAATGTCAAGTACATTGGATACTGCAAATACCATTTCAACAAGATGGTGATAGATCCACAGGTATCTCATTTTGTTTCTCTATATATTGTTGTTTTCATTTTATGTGCCACATACCTCCCTATCTGTCCTTGGAAGCACTGATTTCTGTATTTTTGTGCTGCATTTTTACCATTGAAATATATGATATGCTTTGTCTGTAAATTTCTTCTTGGTGATGATCTTGTAGAAACCAGTAGTTTGCTTTGGAAATTGGAGTTGGTGGTTTTAACAAGTTAATTTTGAACTCTGTGCAGATTGGAAATAACAATAATGAGTGCAGTTATGTATAAAGTAACAAATTATACATTTAAGTGCTACATCTGTAAGTAGCTGGATTTGAAATCGGCCTCTTGGAATCCTGTGCACAACACCAAACAGATGGGAACAGGTTAGCCAGTCAGGCTCTACAGTGTTGACAGGAGGAAGAGAGAGCAGATATCTCTGTCCAATCAGTAGACTGGGCTGTGTTTTGATCAGTATTCCTAGACAAGCTGTGCTGTTGCTGAACTGGAGATTGAGGATTGGCTGTCTGACAAGGGCATCTGGATTATAGACTGGGCTCAAAAGAACCCTTTGGCAAGTAGAAATGTTTCCCTATACTGTATATATTTTAACTGCATAGTTGGATTGTTAGCTGGCAGCATGGAGTTCAGTTTTTATCTTCTCAGCAAAGTACACTCTTCTAAAGAGTGTAAAGTTTGCATTCCCCTCCCCCCCTTTTTTTAGAGTGAACTAAGTAGAAAGAGCCTCCTTCCTGTTTGTCAGTAGTTTATTATTAGAAGCAGTTAGTAGTTGTGCTCATTAACTCACTGTAAAAAATATGATTTCTTCTTTTCCCCCATTAGAAAGTCTCCCGACTCCCTTGTCCCATCATCCCTGGCCGCTGCAGTCGGTCGGCTTCCCCTTCTGTGGAAAAACCCCTCTTTTACAAAGAGCGGCAGAAAAAGGTATGTATATCTTTATACAGTTCAGGTCATACTTATTTATAGATGTGCCTCTTTCTACTTGGATAACTGTTTTACTTTCCTAGAGTCATAAGGACAGGGAGCGAGTACGACATAGAAAGCACCGTGATTCACCAGGGCACATAACTGTCCCACCCCTACTGTCCATCTCTGTGGAGAAGGTATATTTTCCTCTTCCTTCTCTGCCACTAAAATTAATTGTCAAAATAAAAAAATTCAAATGTTATACTTGTTCTAATCTGTATAATATATAAATATGCACATACTGTGTACAGTATCTCGAAAAAGTGAGTACACCCCTCACATTTTTGTAAATATTTTATTTTATCTTTTCATGTGACAACACTGAAGAAATTACACTTTGCTACACTGTAGTGAGTGTACAGCTTGTATAACAGTGTAAATTTGCTGTCCCCTCCGAAATAACGCAACACACAGCCATTAATTTCTAAACCGCTGGCTACAAAAGTGAGTACACCCCTAAGTGAAAATGTCCAAATTGGGCCCGATTAGCCATTTTCCCTCCCTGGTGTCATATGATTTGTTAGTGTTACAAGGTCTCAGGTGTGAATGGGGAGCAGGTGTGTTAAATTTGGTGTTATCGCTCTCACTCTTTCATACTGGTCACTGGAAGTTCAACGTGGCACCTCATGGCAAATAACTCTCTGAGGATCTGAAAAAAAGAATTGTTGCTCTATATAAAGATGGCCTAGGCTACAAGAAGATTGGCAAGTCCCTAAAAATTGAGCTGCAGCACGGTGGCCAAGACCATACAGCGGTTTAACAGGACAGGTTCCACTCAGAACAAGCTTCACCACGGTCAACCAAAGAAGTTGAGTACACGTGATCAGGGTCATATCCAAAGGTTGTCTTTGGGAAATAGACATATAAGTGGTTTAAGAGGTTTAACCTTAAACTACGTAGAGGGTTCTTTACTGTAAGAGCGGCAAGGATGTGGAATGCCCTTCCACAGGCAGAGGTCTCAGCGGGGAGGATAGTTTAAAAAAATTATTAGATAAGCACCTGAACGTCCACAACATACAGGGATATACAATGTAATACTGACATATAATCACACACATAGGTTGGACTTGTGTATTTTTTCAACCTCACTTACTATGTAACTATGAGTGCTGCCAGCATTGGTGCAGAGGTTGAAGGGGTTGTGGGTCAGCCTGTCAGTGCTCAGACCATACGCCACACACTGCATCAAATTGGTCTGCATGGCTGTCATCCCAGAAGGAAGCCTCTTCTAAAGATGATGCACAAGAAAGCCCGCAAACAGTTTGCTAAAGCTACAGTTCATTGAAGGAACCAGGAATGGCAACATGTACTATGACATACTGAAGCTGAGCATGATCCCCTCCCTTCCGAGACTGGGCCGCAGGGCACTATTCCAACATAATGACCCCAAACACACCTCCAAGACGATCACTGCCTTGCTAAAGAAGCTGAGGCTCCGTGATCTCGTCATGGAGGAGTGGAAGAGGACTCCAGTGTCAACCTGTGAAGCTCTGGTGAACTCCATGCCCAAGAGGGTTAAGGCAGTGCTGGGAAATAATGGTAACCACACAAAATATTGACACTTTGGGCCCAATTTGGACATTTTCACTTAGGAGTGTACTTTTGTTGCCAGCGGTTTAGACATTAATGGCTGTGTGTTGAGTTATTTTGAGGGCACAGCAAATTTACACTGTTATACAAGCTGTACATTTACTGCTTTACATTGTAGCAAAGTGTCATTTCTTCAGTGTTGTCACATGAAAACATATAATAAAATATTTACAAAAATGTGAGGGGTGTACTGGGCACACCCTAATCACCCCCTGCCAGCCAGAACTCTTTTCTGCTCTGCTCTGCCAATGGACACTCACTGGCAGTGACAGAGCTACCAGTGAGACAATGTTGGTAATTATATTCCACTCCAAGACTGACCTATGAGAAGGACTACAGCAGCGGAGTAAGCTGGCAGCCAGCCGCATTTTCCGATGCTGCCTCTATAGTTCTGGCAGCAGATCCCTTACTGTAGGCGGCGGAGTGATATAGCTGCACTCCGCCTGCCATCCTGTGACTCTTCTGCTTTCCCCACCAGAGCCGAGGTCAGCAGCACCTAGCGGGGAGCATGGCCGAATCTTGGAGGGTGGATTTCCCATGTGGCCCCCCTGGCAACCTCCCTCCAGCAGAGTTTGCCAACCATCCATAGCTGGAGAAGCTACAGCTGCTGTCTGCACCTGTGTGCACCTGTGACTGTGACACATGGCCAACTGACCAGCAATCAAAATCCCACTTCCTCCCCTCAGAACAGAAGATGAGAGAGGGCTCGATCCGGTCCGCCTCCTCCCGACCCCATCCCCTGTGTCTAACCCGCCCACACTGCAATCCTAGTGTGCAGCCTTTACCTGAGAGAAGGGATGGGGGGGGGGGAGAGATTTGAGCTGCAGCAGCTGGAAGATCCGTGGTGGCTGCAAGATACGTCTCCGGTGAGTGAGCAGTCCCCCCTCTCCCTCATCTGTCCCCTTCCATCCCCCTTCCAGGAGCTGTCCAGTCGATTTCTTCTCCAGCTAGCACTTAGGGACAACCTGGCTTCTGGTGTGCAGTTGGACTCTGGCAGGGATTCTGGTGTGCAGGGGGACTCTGGCAGGGATTCTGGTGTGCAGGGGGACTCCAGCAGGGATTCTGGTGTAAGGGGGGACTCCAGCAGGGATTCTGGTGTAAGGGGGGACTCCGCCAGGGATTCTGGTGTAAGGGGGGACTCCGCCAGGGATTCTAGTGTAAGGGGGGACTCCGCCAGGGATTCTAGTGTAAGGGGGGACTCCGCCAGGGATTCTGGTGTAAGGGGGGACTCCGCCAGGGATTCTGGTGTAAGGGGGGACTCCGCCAGGGATTCTGGTGTAAGGGGGGACTCTGCCAGGGATTCTGGTGTTAGGGGGACTCCGCCAGGGATTCTGGTGTTAGGGGGGACTCCGCCAGGGATTCTGGTGTAAGGGGGACTCCGCCAGGGATTCTGGTGTAAGGGGGGACTCCGCCAGGGATTCTGGTGTAAGGGGGGACTCCGCCAGGGATTCTGGTGTAAGGGGGGACTCTGCCAGGGCTTATGGTGTAAGGGGGGACTCCGCCAGGGCTTATGGTGTAAGGGGGGACTCCGCCAGGGCTTATGGTGTAAAGGGGGACTCCGCCAGGGATTCTGGTGTAAGGGGGGACTCCGCCAAGGATTCTGGTGTAAGGGGGAACTCTACCAGGGATTCTGGTGTAAGGGGGGACTCTGCCAGGGCTTATGGTGTAACGAATCCTGCTGATTTAGTTCAACCTTTTTTTGCCCATACACAATTGCGCGGTCAGGCAACTCTGTACACAACTTAAATTTATATAATTTTTTCCACACAAATAGATTTTTCTTTTGGTGGAATTTGATCACCTCTGGGTGTTTTTAAAATAAATATATATAAAATATTTTATTAAATATGAAAAAAGACCAAAACGTTTGAAAACCCCCCCCCATAGATTTCTTCATATAATTAGACCAAACTGTATTTTGCTACATGTCTTTGGTAAAAAAAATCCTGATAAGTGTATTTGAATTGGTTTGTGTGAAAGTTATAGTGTCTACAAACTATGGGATATATACTGGAATTTACACAGCTATGACACTATACTGGCAATGGCGGTGACCAGCGACTTATAATGGGACTGTTATAGGGTGGCAGGCAATTTGGTGAAGACATTGGCTGGGAGGGTCGCAAACTGACACTGACGCCATTAGTGACACCAATACAGTAAACGGTGATAATACTGTACACCGTACTAATGACACTGGCTGGAAAGGGGTTGACTGTTCGCCTAACAATGTGTAATGTGCGCTGCTTTTACTTACTATTCTGGCTATTTTCTCTCCCTGATTTTCAGGGAGAAGTGCCAGATCGCTGTCCCTTTGGACACAGAGCTGTGTGTGTGTGTGTGTGTGTGTGTGTGTGTGTGTGTGTGTGCATGTATATATGTATATATATTGTGGTAGTGTGGTACCCCACCAGTGTATGAATACAGGATTCTCAACCAGGCAGGTTGAGGGGCTCCAGGGTATTTGCTTGTTTGGGAGGAAACTGGCTTTTCAGTTTCCTGATGATTTACTAAAGTCCACTTTGGGACCTGGAGCTTGGGGATTTCTTAGAGATCCGGGTGGGATGAAATCCCCAGTCCTGGATCCGGGTTTTGAGACTCAACTGCACACTGATTGTTCAGGTGTGTGTGGGCCTGATAGTAGAGTCAGGACCAGCATTCTGGGCTCCACCCTCCCGACGAGTGCAGGTGTGCACTGGGTAAGCCAGAGAGTGCATGTGTGTACAGTGGAAGCCAGAGACCCAAGTCTGAGGATCAGAGCAGTGAGGGGCTGCTATCTAAATGGATGGTCTTTGCAAGGGAACAGTCTGAAGGAGACAGATGAGAGCCTGAAGTAGAAGGACCGAGCAGCACTGCAGTATGTATAAGCCAGGAGGCTGAATGTCATTTTGTTGATGAATAGGAGTGCTGAAACCCCTGTGATGGGCAAACAAAGCCCTTAAAAAGAAGAACCAGCGAGTGGCGGTGTCCTTCAAGCTTTACCTTTGATGCTAGTCCTTCACAATATATATATATATATATATATATATATATATATATATATATATATATATATATATATATACACACACACATACATATATATATATATATATATATATATATATATATATATATATATATATATATATATATACATACATATACCTATACACACACACACATGTGTATTTGAGGTTCTGTTTGGGGTGCACACCCTAATGCAATAGGCTGCGTATGCCTATGGGTGTACTCACTTTTGTGAGTACTGTGCAAATGTTTTTGGCAGGTGTGAAGAAAAAGTGGAATGCTTTCAAAAATATATAATTTTATAGTTTATTTTTATCAATTCACAAAATGCAAAGTGAACGGACAGAAGAAAAACCTAAATCAAATCAATATTTGGTGTGACTACCCTTTGGCTTCAAACCAACATCAATTCTTTTACTTGCACACCTTGTACACTTGCACAAAGTCAGGGATTTTGAAAGGAGTCAGGTGTATGATTAACCAATTATACAAAGCAGGTGCTAATAACTTCAATTTCATATGTAGGTTCAGTCCGGGTTCACACTGGTGCGTCAAACGCTCCGACTGGGAGCTCATGTCGCATGACGTGTGAAAATCAATGTTTCCCTATGGGAGCCGTCTTAACTGGTCTGACACATGTCGGTCCGACTTTGAAAATGCTCCCTGTACTACTTTGGTCCGACTTTGATCCTACTTCACCCATTGAATATCATTGAAGTCGGATCAAAGTCGGAACACCATCTTGCATACTCTGACTTTGGCATGCGACTTGTGCTCTGCTGATCTTGAGGGGGAACTCCACGCCAAATTTTAAATAAAAAACCGGCATGGGTTCCCCCTTCAGGAAAATACCAGGCCCTTGGGTCTGGTATGGATTTTAAGGGGAACACCCTACACCGAAAAAACGGCATGGGGGTCCCCCCAAAATCCATACCAGATCCTTATCCGAGCACGCAGCCCGGCCGGTCAGGAAAGGGGGTGGGGACGAGCGAGTGCCCCCCCCTCTTGAACCGTACCAGGTCGCATGCCCTCAACATGGGGGGTGGGTGCTTTGGGGCGGGGGAGCGCCCTGCGGCCCCCCCACCCCAAAGCACCCTGTCCCCATGTTGATGAGGACAAGGGCCTCGTCCCGACAAACCTGGCTGTTGGTTGTCAGGGTCTGCGGGCGGGGGGCTTATCGGAATCCGGGAGCCCCCAGATCCCGGCCCCCACCCTATGTAAATGAGTATGGGGTACATTGTACCCCTACCCATTCACCTGGGGGGGAAAAAGTGTCAAGAAAAAAACCCACACTAGACAGGTTTTTAAAGTAATTTATTAGGCAGCTCCGGGGGTCTTCTAACGACTTTGGGGGTCTCTTCCGACTCTCCGGCCTCTTCTCCCGCTCTCCAGTGCCTTCTCCGCGCTCTCTGGTTCTTCTCCCGCTCTCCGGTGTATTCTGCCTTTTGCCAGGCTCCTCCGCTATCTTCTGCCAGCTCTTTTACTAGCGTTGGCCCGGTCTTCTCCATCGTCTTCGTCCCTCTTTTCTTCTGATGTTGACTCGACGATCTCTCCCGCTGTAATACCATGTGCGCGATGCGCACCGATTTATATAGGCATGGGGCATGGTCACTGGGTGATGTCATCCGGTGACCCCGCCCCCTTATGACATCACGGTCCCAGGAATTTATCTCACTCTGGAATTGTTTTGATTGGTCAAAGGACAAGTCAGATTATCACAAAGTTGGATCAAAGTAGTATCCTGTTCATTCAAGTCGGATGGATGTAGGACCAATGTAGGAACGATGTAGGACTGATGTCGCAGAGCAAAGTAGGATGAAAGTCGTATAGTATCAGTGTGAACCCAGCCTAACAAACAGGAACAGCTGTGTAGGAGGCTTAAAACTGGGTTAGCCCAGGTTCACACTGGGCTGCGAGAGTGAAGCCGTGCGAGTTCAGCTGAACTCGCACGATTTCGCTCCCGCTGGTCAGTCCCGATTTCGGCCGCGATTACAGAGACATCTGTGCAGGTTTCTGCACAGATGTCAATGTAAATCGCGGGCCAAAATCGCAGAATCTACTTTTTGAAATCGGTGCAGCGCCACAGATGCAGCGTCGCACCAATTAGGACTGTGCCATTGCCGGCAAATACCGCCGTTTTGACATGCGATTTGACATGCCAAATCGCATGTCAAAACGCACCAGTGTGAACCAGGGCTTAGAAACAGCCAAGCTCTGCTACTAAGGTGAAATTGTGAAAGACCGTTTTATGTCACAGGTCATACATCATGGCAAGATTGAGATCAGCAACAAGAAACAAGCTAGTTATACTGCATTAGCAAGGTCTTTCCACGGTAAAGATTTCAAAGCAGACTGGGGTTTCAAGATGTGCTGTTCAAGCTCTTTTGGAGAAGCCCAAATAAATGGGCAACGTTAAGGACCATAGATGCAGTGGTCAGCCAAGGAAACCTGATATAGTAGATGAAAGACACATCATGCTTACTTCCCTTCGACATAAGTTGTCCAGCAGTGCCATCAGCACAGAACTGACGGAAACCAGTGGGACCCAAATACACCCATCTACTGTCCAGGGGCAATTTGAACGGATGAGACGTAATTGCTCACGCCTGGAAGATTTTGAATCCCAAACAGCAGTTCTGAAGAACCGTTTTGTGGAGAAGGGGTATCAATTATCCACTTTGGACAAAGAACTACGAGAAGTTGCCACACTGGATAGACAGACGTTATTGGTTCCAAGATTTAAAGAGAAGGATAGTACATCAATGGACCTACGATGGTAATTTGTGACCACTTTTTCGTCCCACTTTTGGCCGGTGCTCAAGTGTGATAAGGTTTTGGGACCTACACTTCCTGACCGTCCTAAGATCCTATTTAGAAGGAACCAAAATCTTAAAGATTTTGTGGCACCCAGTGTTGTGGACCCTCCTCCCAAAACTGTTATGTTTGGACAAATGAAAGGCTTTTACCCTTGCAAAAGGTGTAAGGTTTGCAGATCGTCTCTAACAATTAAAACGTCCTCCTTTACTTCACATGCCACCTCCAAGGAACATTCCATATCAGATTTCATCACTTGCAGTACCATAGGGGTGATTTATTTATTACGTTTCCCCTGTGGTCTTCAATATATAGGGAGGACCACCCGTGCGTTGAAAGTCAGAATAGGAGAACATCTGTCCAATATACGTAGGGGGTTCACTAAACACAGTCTGTCATGGCATTTCCGTCAATACCATAACCCTGACCCATCTGTGTTGGAAGTTATAGGTATTGAGAAATATACCCCCACTGGAGAGGAAGTGATCTCAAACGTCATATATCACGTAGGGAGACTCGACTGATCTATGACGTCAAATGTTATAGCCCGTGGGGCCTCAACATTGAATGGGATATAAATTGCTACATTAATAACAGGTAGATCAGAACACCTATCTGTTTAGTATCCTCACCTCATTGTAGTTGGTATATCATCCCAGTATATAGGGGAAACCTCTTTTTCATCCTCATTTCTTCCTCTCCTCTCCTTCCCAGTGTCCCCCTTTTCCCCCCTATCCCCGCCATCTTTGGATAACATTAGTATATATGGGGTCAGCTACCAATAGGATTGTGGGAACACCTTACAGAAAGAGAATATATTTTAGATTTGTATTTTTATTTTATTTTATATAACCATATCCTAGGTAGTTCTGTAGAGTAATTTCTGAACCACCTTAGGAATTTTTTTCGATAATGGTTGGTTTATTATTATTTTAAATGCTGTCGTTTTTTATATATATGTTGCTCCCATAGTGCCACCCAGGGGAGCCCATTTTCTATAACTGACACCCGGGTGGTAAGCAGGATAGGCTTGGGGATTAAAGGCAGGTATTTATAGTTTAATAGTGTCTTTTACAGCATATTCTCTTATTAGCAATGGTTAAAGGATTATTAATAAGGTTAGGTATTCATGTTTATAGCATTGCATGTTAGGCCCTGGGCTAGCGGCATATAAGATGGTTAATTATTCTGTCTTTGTGCCGTATGGCTTTTAGGTTCCCACACAGGCAGCTAGCGGAGGATTATTTTCTCCTTTCGTTTCCGGTGTCACTCTCCTGCACGGCTTATTTTTTTTATCTCAAAACAAATGTTTTATTGAAAAACAAAGTACAGTACATCAATTAATCGGCATCAGATCACCACAGCATATTAATTCTGCGCCATGCATTAGTTCCAAAAGAGAAATACTGCGCTGTTTGCACAAACATGAGCATCATATGCATCTTCACACACAAAACAATGAACAATACCCTGAGACAGCAGTGCATTCAATTAACCGAGCCCTTGTCACTAAGACAAGGACACTATGAGATTCACAACAATCTATCTAAGACCAGCTTCACCGGAGCCAGCCCAGGTACACTCAACCACGGATCCCAAAGTTTACAAAATTTTTTCAGTACTGCCTCTTTGTTGATAAATAAGCTTTTCTAATTTCAAAGTGTTACACATTTGGTTTATCCACTCCTTGACCGTAGGGGGTTCCGTTGACCTCCAGTGCCGCAAAATTAGCAGTCGGGCCTGAAAGAGGGCCCTACCTATCACCTGACTGGGCACCTCCTCAAGCGTGTCACTCTCGATTATTCCTAATAAGCAAGGTTTGGGGTCTTTAGCAATTTGCACCTGAAAGGTTCTGTTAATGACCGCCACCACCTCCGTCCAATAAGTGTGAAGCTTGGGGCATCGCCAGAGTAAGTGTATCAAGTCGCCATGATCCCGCATGCAACATGTGCAGGAGGGATCATCACGCACCCCCATCCTAATCGGTCTGGCGGGCGTATAGTGTACTCAGAGAAGTATGTACAGCTGCGACAGGCGCTGGGCAACATTCAGCGAACACTGAGAGACTGCCAAAAGTGCTTCCTCCCATTGTTCCTCCTCAAAGGGCCCGACGTCTCCCTCCCATTGAACTATCACCTTACGGGTCAGGTCAGGCAGAGATAAGTTAAGGAGCATAGCATAACAGCAAGATATGAAGCCCTTATACGATGACACCCCAGCCATATAGTTAAGAATTGGAGCTTTAGCCTGAACCCAGCTATCTACATCAATTTCGGCCCTTACCGCATGCTGTAGTTGGATGTAGTAAAATCACATGGAACTAGGAAGCTGAAATTCCTCCCGGAGAGCCTGCACGGCTTATTTAATGTGGTGAGTGACATCTCACCCTTAGCCTCCTTTCCCAGTGGATGCCTTGTATGGAGAAACGCAGCGTCGGGTGGAGCTAAGGATCCTGACGTCACCACACTCCAGCTGACTGGCGCGAGCCGCGGCTGGCTGCTTGTTTGATTTGGCTGCTTGTTTGATTCGGATGTTTGTATTTTTTGACAAACAGCTCCTTTTATCTCTGGATGTCAGTTACCCGGTAACCAATAAAGGGTATTCTTTTTAAGAAGTTTCTGCACCATGGAGCCTTCTTTTTTCATTTCTTAACATGTCATATCATGCACTCTGAGCGGTGTTCATTGGTTGCAAAGCCTTGGAAGATTTTGTTTGCAGCGCTTCTGAGGAGTGAAGGACCCAGATGATTGCATGATTCCTGCCGCAGATGTCCGGATTAACCCCATACACTGAGCCCATTTGATCTCTGTAATAGGGGTCCACTAGATCCGGTAAGCGGCCAATTTATACCTGCTGTCATTTATATTTGCCTGCTTGAAGAAAACGTAGGACGAAGATTGGCACCCTTGCTCATATGATTATAGCCAAGTCTTGTGTAGCTGCTTATTTGGACAATTTTTTGTGTCCTTTTTCTTTCAATAATATTTTTTTGCTAAACTTTATTTGCAAGTTTTAGGCTTGTGTATATCCACCTGTGCAGTTGTTCAATGAACCATTCTATGTGTCTTTTTTTCTTTTTGGTATTACTTTATGCAAGTTTTTAGGCTTGTGTATATCCACCTATATGCACTTTATTGCTTTTGTAAGGTTGCTCATTATTTTTTCTTTATAACAATTATTTTAGTTTACTATTCAAACTAATCCCAATAATTGCAGCACCATCACATACATAATTTTTTTGGTATACAGATACTTGTCCTTTTGTTTATACCACCAAGGTTCGTTTTTTGCACCTTTGCATTTTGTATGCACCATTGCATTTTTTCTTTAGGGGTAGCGCAGATTTTTTATATTCTACAAATAGCTTGGGGTTTCTAATTTCCAAAATGGGGTCATTTGGGGGGGGGGGGTTTGTGCCATCTTGGCATTTTATGGCCTTCAAAACTGTGATAGGTAGTGAGGAGTAAAATCAAAAATTTATGCCCTTAGAAATCTTGAAGTTGGTGCTTGGTTTTCGGGGTCCCGTACGCAGCTAGGCTCGCAAAAAGTCCCACACATGTGGTATCCCCGTACTCAGGAGAAGCAGCAAAATTTATTTTGGGGTGCAATTCCACATATAACCATGGCATGTGTGAGAAATATATCATTTAGTTACAACTTTTTGTAAAAAGTTTATTTTTATTTTTTTATTATTCAATCACTTGGGACAAAAAAAAATATTCAATGGGCTCAACATGCCTCTCAGCAATTTCCTTGGGGTGTCTACCTTCCAAAATGGGGTCATTTGGGGGGGGGGGTTGTACTGCCCTGCCATTTTAGCACCTCAAGAAATGAGACAAGGTGAAACGAGGCAGTCATAAATTAAAAGCTGTGTAAATTCCAGAAAATGTACCCTAGTTTGTAGACGCTATAACTTTTGCGCAAACCAATAAATATACGCTTATTGACATTTTATTTACTAAAGACATGTGGCTGAATACATTTTGGCCTAAATGTATGACTGAAATTGAGTTTATTAGATTTTTCTTTTAAGAAAAAGTAGAAAATATATATATATATTTTTTTAAAATTTTCTGTCTTTTTCCATTTATATCGCAAAAAATAAAAAATCGCAGAGGCAATCAAATACCATCAAAAGAAAGCTCTATTTGTGGGGAAAAAAAGGACGTTTGGGTACAACATTGCTTGACCGCGCAATTACCAGTTAAAGCAGCACAGTGCCAAATTGTAAAAACACCTCTGGTCTCCTCTCACCAAACAGGACATGGATCTGTGTGTTTACACACGCAGATCCACGGTCCTGCTGTGTTAACGGGCAATCGCGGATGCCCGGCGGACATCGCGGCTGCTGCGCACACGGATCGGCTCCCAAACGACGCGACCGGTTCCCCCCCCCCCAGACGGCCGGGAAGCCCAGGATGTCATATGATGCCTTCTGCGGACGTCATATGTCTACGGGCGGGATTTTTTTTTTACTCTCCTCCGTGTTCTATCTTAGCCGCCCTGTTTGCACCCTTACATTTCTTTTTGCATTCTTTGTAAAGTTGAAATGCTAATGATAATCCCTCAGCCTTGAATTTTTTGAAGGCCTTCTCCTTTTGCTTTTATATGCATTTTTACATTGGATGTAAGCCACCCAGGACTTTTATTAGCTCTTTTAAATTTATTTCCCATTGGTATGCACTGACTAATGCCCTTATTTAATATGCTCTTAACCACTTAAGGACTGAGCCTGTTTTTCAGACTCAGTGTTTACAAGTTAAAAACATTTTTTTTTTGCTAGAAAATTACTGGGAACCCCCCAAACATTATACATTTTTTTTTCTAACACCTTCGGGAATAAAATGGAATTGCAATACTTTTTGTCACACCGTATTTGCGCAGCGGTCTTACAAGCACACTTTTTTGGAAAAAAACAACACTTTTTTTAGTAAAAAATAAGACAGTAAAGTTAGCCCAATTTTTTTTTTAGATTGTGAAGGTAATGTTACCAATCATTCTGTTCCCATTATGATTTAAAAAGAGTAAACACAGTTGATTGATAATAAATGGCTTCAGCCAAACACTAACCATGAGTGAAAGAAAAGTTGTTGTGTTATCATTCATATTGTCTGAAAAATGGGCAAGAAATCATAAATTCTGCCAGGTTTTTTATATTGTGAAAGATAATGTTACGCCGAATAAATTGATACACAACATGTCACGCTTCAAAATTGCGCCCGCTCGTGGAATGGCGTCAAACTTTTACCCTTAAAAACCTCCATAGGCGACGTTTAAAAAAATTCTACAGGTTGCATGTTTTGAGTTAGAGGAGGTCTAGGGCTAGAATTATTGCTCTCGCTCTAACAATCGCGGCAATACCTCGCATGTGTGGTTTGAACACCGTTTTCATATGCAGGCACTGATCACATATGCGTGAGCGCGTTGGGACGGGGCGCTTAAAAATTATTATTTTTTTCTTCTTCTTTATTTTATTAATTCTAAAACAGTTTTTTTTATTTTTTTTTATTTGGGTCACTTTTATTCCTTTTACAAGGAATGTAAACATCCCTTGTAATAGAAAAAAGCATGACAGGTCCTCTTAACCACTTAACGACCGCTCACTGTACATATACGTTGGCAGAATGGCACCTGGAGGCACAACCACGTACCTGTACATGCCTGCCTTCGTATGGGTGGGGCGTCCGATCGGACCCCCCTCCGGTACAGTGAGCGGTGGTTTTCCGTTCGGGAGTGATCCGTGATGAGGGGGAGGCCATTGGTTTCTGGCCACCCCCTCGCGATCGCTCCCGGCGAATGATATGCTTCCTCTGCTGTGTAAATGTAAACACAGGCAGGAGGAAGTGATGTCATCTCTCCATGCGGCGGTCTTTTCGTCCGGCGCGAGGAGAGAAGGCATCTCACAGTAAGTGCACCAACAGCCCACTGACACCAGCACACGTAGGCACACTTTTCACCCCCAGATCACCCCCCAGCCCCCAGTCACAGTGTCACTGATTGCAGTGATCATTTATTTAGTGTCATCTGTGACAGTAAAAAGTTGCAGGGCAGTTAGGTTTAGGCCCCTTTAGGTCCAGGGTAGCCCCCTAACCTCCCCCTAATAAAGGTTTAACCCCTTGATCGCCCCCCAGGTAACCCTTTCACCCCTTATCGCCAGTGTCACTAAGCGATCGTTTTTCCGATCGCTGTATTAGTGTCGGTGGTGCCCCCAAGTAGCAAGTTATTTTTTTTAGGTTCGCCGCACGTTTTTATAGCGTCAGGTACCCCATATATCATCTAATAAACGTTTAACCCCTTGATCGCCCCTAGAGTTAACCCTTTCACCAGTGATCACTGTATAAATGTCACTGGATAGCCAGTTAGTTATTTAGGTTACCCGTCAGGTTTTCATATAGCGTCAGGTACCCCCATATATTACCTAATAAAGGTTTTAACCCCCTGATTGCCCCTGGTTAACCCTTTCATCAGTTATCACCGTATAAGTGTTACGGGTGACACTGGTTGGTTAGTTTGCTTTTTATAGCATCTGGGCACCCGCCGTATATAACCCAATAAAGGTTTAACCCCCTGATCGCCCGGCGGGTGATATCAATTAGGTTTTAGCGCCAGAGAGGGTCAGCGTCGCCCCAGGCAGCGTTAGGTTAGTGCCAGTAACGCTAACACCCACGCGCAAAGCATACACCTCCCTTAGTGGTATAGTATCTGAACAGATCAATATCTGATTTGATCAGATCTATACTAGCGTCCCCAGCGGTTTAGGGTTCCCAAAAGCGCAGTGCTAGCGGGATCAGCCTAGATACCTGCTAGCACCTGCGTTTAGCCCCTCCGCCCAGCCCAGCCCACCCAAGTGCAGTATCGATCGATCACTGTCACTTACCAAACACAACACACATAACTGCAGCGTTCGCAGAGTCAGGGCTGATCCCTGCGATCGCTAACAGTTTTTTTTGTAACGTTTGATATATTTGCTGACGACAGTCAGGTGCTTTTTTACCTGTGAATCTTACTAGTGTACCCCTAAATTTAGAGCCCAAAATGGCAAATCGAAGGTACACTAGTAAAGAGGCCTACGAGATTCTGAGCATGACAGATAGTGAAGAGGAGGTCACGTATCTGTCAGATTCAGGCTCAGAATACCTTCCCGTTGAAGACAGCGGCTCCATGTCAGATAGCTCTGATGACGAAGGTGAGGTCCCTGCTAAGGTCAGGCGCACCCGATCCCAAACTTATGAGGTTGTTGAGGAGCAAGAACCGCAGGGCTCTCGTATCATGGAGCAGAGTAGTACTAGTGCCGCTATTCCTTCTGGTGAACTGGCAAGCACCAGCGGCCTAGTACAGCCTGGGCGTACATCCAGCACTGCAGTATCACTTGGTGACGTGGCGAGTCCCATATGTGCAGTTCAAGCTGGCGAGGTGGCAAGCGCAAGTAGTGTCCCACTGCCACCAAGAAGAAGATAAAGGCAGGCCCATCATGCCCATAGTATCCTTCCTGCAAAATTCGCCTATCCTGATTGGGTCCCCACCACTTCTGCAGAACTTCCCCCATTCACTGCCCAACACGGTATTCAGGTGGAAACAGCTGATTTTATGCCACTTGATTTTTATTCGCTGTTTTTCACGGAAGATCTCTATAGATCTATTGTGGACCAGAGTAATTTATATGCTGGTCAATTCATTGCCGCTAATCCCCAGTTGCCTTCCATTGCCAGAGATTGGAAAACCAATTACGGTTTCCGATTTTAAGACCTTTCTGGGCCTTTCACTCAACATGGGCACACATAAATTTTCGTCAATGCGTGCCTATTGGTCCACGCACCCAATTGACCACATGCCCGTGTTCTCTGCCTCCATGCCCAGGAAACGATACAAGCAGATCTTGCGGTTTATGCACTTCAACGACAATGAACTTTGTCGTCCACGTGGAGACCCTGAATACGACCGGCTCTACAAAATTCGGCCCCTCATAAACCACTTCAACAAACGTTTTGCAGCCTTGTTCATTCCCGATCAAGTTGTCTGCGTTGATGAGTCCCTGATTAAATTTTCTGACCGCTTGTCTTTCAAGCAGTACCTTCCCAGCAAGCGTGCCAGATACGGGGTCAAGCTCTATAAGTTCTGTGACAGGGCAACAGGCTATGTATGGAGCTTTATGTTTTATGAGGGAAAAGATAGTCAGGTAGAGCCGGTGAACTGCCCAGATTACATAGGGAGTGCTGGCAAGATAGTGTGGAACTTGGTGTCACCCTTATTCGGAAAGGGGTACCACTTGTATGTGGACAATTATTACACGAGCGTGCCACTTTTTAGTCACTTGTTTGATCATCAGATTGGAGCATGTGGCACCGTGCGACCTAATCGCCGGGGCTTTCCCCAGGGTCTTGTAGATTCCCGTCTTAGGCTAGGGGAGAGAGCCTGCTTGAAGTGTAATAATTTGCTCACTGTGAAGTGGAGGGATAATAAGAATGTTTTCCTTCTTACCTCCCTTCATGCAGACACGACAGTCCAAATTCGTACGGTGACTGGTGTTGTGGAGAAACCCCTCTGTGTCCATGAATATAACCAAAATATGGGAGGGGTGGACCTCAACGACCAGAAGTTGGCGCCGTATCACATTGCCCGTAAGGCGAGACGCTGGTACAAAAAAGTGTCTCTATCTTTATTCCAATTGGCTTTGCTGAACGCTCATGTGCTATACAGAGCTTCAGGCGGGACTTTATCTCTCCTAAAATTCCAGGATGAGATAGTCACAGAACTCCTGTATCCAGGCGGTTCTGCACCTCACCATCCCCTACCAAATGCAGTAAGTTGGCTGCATGAGAGGCATTTTGCTTATGTCCTCGAGAGTACCCCTACCCAACGAGCCCCCCAAAAAAGATGTTGTGTCTGTAGCAAGCGCAGATTTAGGCGTGACACCTGTTATTTTTGTCCACTCTGTCCTGACAATCCTGGTCTGTCCATTGGTAAATGTTTTTAAAGCTACCACACAAAAGTGACGTTTTAGCGTAGGATACACTTACACAGGGTCTCCCAAGATGCCATCGCATTTTGAGAGACCCAAACCGTTAGTTTTGTAAAAAAAAAGTGTAAAAAAAAAAAAAACGTAAAACAACAAAACACAAAAAAAATATAAAAAAAATAGTTGTCGCTTTATTGCTCTCTCTCTCTCTCTCTCTATTTTCTCTCTATTGTTCTGCTCTTTTTTACTGTATTCTATTCTGCAATGTTTTATCATGCTTGCTTTTCAGGTACAGTGGGTACGGAAAGTATTCAGACCCCCCTTAAATTTTTCATTCTTTGTTATATTGCAGCCATTTGCTAAAATCATTTAAGTTCATTTTTTTCCTCATTAATGTACACACAGCACCCCATATTGACAGAAAAACACAGAATTGTTGACATTTTTGCACGTTTATTAAAAAAAGAAAAACTGAAATATCACATGGTCCTAAGTATTCAGACCCTTTGCTCATTAGTTAGTAGAAGCACCCTTTTGATCTAATACAGCCATGAGTCTTTTTTGGGAAAGATGCAACAAGTTTTTCACACCTGGATTTGGGGATCCTCTGCCATTCCTCCTTGCAGATCCTCTCCAGTTCTGTCAGGTTGGATGGTAAACGTTGGTGGACAGCCATTTTTAGGTCTCTCCAGAGATGCTCAATTGGGTTTAAGTCCGGGATCTGGCTGGGCCATTTAAGAACAGTCACGGAGTTGTTGTGAAGCCACTCCTTCGTTATTTTAGCTGTGTGCTTAGGGTCATTGTCTTGTTGGAAGGTAAACCTTCGGCCCAGTCTGTGGTCCTGAGCACTCTGGAGAAGGTTTTCGTCCAGGATATCCCTGTACTTGGCCACATTCATCTTTTCCCTTGATTGCAACCAGTCGTCCTGTCCCTGCAGCTGAAAAATACCCCACAGCATGATGCTGCCACCACCATGCTTCACTGTTGGGACTGTATTGGACAGGTGATGAGCAGTGCCTGGTTTTCAACCACACATACCGCTTAGAATTAAGGCCAAAAAGTTCTATCTTGGTCTCATCAGACCAGAGAATCTTATTTCTAACCATCTTGGAGTCCTTCAGGTGTTTTTTAGCAAACTCCATGCGGGCTTTCATGTGTCTTGCACTGAGGAGAGGCTTCCTTCGGGCCACTGTGCCATAAAGTCCCGACTGGTGGAGGGCTGCAGTGAAGGTTGACCTTCTACAACATTCTCCCATCTCCCGACTGCATCTCTGGAGCTCAGCCACAGTGATCTTTGGGTTCTTCTTTACCTCTCTCACCAAGTCTCTTCTCCCCCGATAGCTTAGTTTGGCCGGACGGCCAGCTCTAGGAAGGGCTCTGGTCGTCCCAAACATCTTCTATTTAAGGATTATGGAGGCCGTGGTGCTCTTAGGAACCTTAAGTGCAGCAGAAATTTTTTTGTAACCATGGCCAGATCTGTGCCTTGCCACATTTCTATCTCTGAGCTCTTTAGGCAGTTCATTTGACCTCATGATTCTCATTTGCTCTGACATGCCCTGTGATCTGTAAGGCCTTATATAGACAGGTGTGTGGCTTTCCTAATCAAGTCCAATCAGTATAATCAAACATAGCTGGACTCAAATGAAGGTGTAGAACCATCTCAAGGATGATCAGAAGAAATGGACAGCACCTGAGTTAAATATATGAGTGTCACAGCAAAGGGTCTGAATACTTAGGACCATGTGATATTTCAGTTTTTCTTTTTTAATAAATCTGCAAAAATGTCAACAATTCTGTGTTTTTCTGTCAATATGGGGTGCTGTGTGTACATTAATGAGGGAAAAAAAAGAACTTAATTGATTTTAGCAAATGGCTGCAATATAACAAAGATTGAAAAATTTAAGGGGGTCTGAATACTTTCGGTACCCACTGTATGTAATTTTGTTTTCAGGTGCGCCATTTAGCTGCAGCGCGGTTTTATTTATCTTGACAGCAGCAGCGTTTGCTCCCACGATACATAAAGCCGTGACACCAGTGCTGTAGGAGGTGATTTCACCACCACAGTAAAAAAAAAAAAAAAAGAGCATATATGCCGAAGCATGGGGGCAGCGGAGCGATTTTGCTCCTAATGCCGCGTACATACGGTCGAAATTCCGACGGAAGCTTGCCCGTGGGAAAAGTCAGACCGTGTGTACGCGGCATAACTTTTTTGCGGGAGGATGCCCCCATGCTTCGGTATATATATATATATATATATATATATATATAATATAATATAATATATTATATTAGGCACAGGTTGCGTTAAAAAAATGTTTTATTTTTTACTAGGTTTTTTATTTTGGTATTCGCTTTGCAGGTATGGTATGGTTAGGTCTTACTGTTATACTGTAATATTACTTTGTTTTAATGTTAACCATCATTTGCTTAGCAGGTACGCCATTCAGTTGCAGTGCGGATTTATTTATCTTGACAGCAACAGCGTTTGCTCCCATGATACGTAAAGCCGTGACTCCAACGCTGTAGGAGGTGATTTCACCACCACAGTAAAAAAAAAGAGCATATATGCCGAAGCATGGGGGCAGCAGGGGCGGAGGAGCGATTTTGCTCCTGATGCCGCGTACATACGGTCGAAATTCCGACGGAGGCTTGCCCGTGGAAAGTCTGAACCTGTGTACGCGGCATAACCTTTTATGCCGCGTACATACGGTCGAAATTCCGACGGAGGCTTGCCCGTGGGAAAGTCCGACCGTGTGTACGCGGCATAACTTTTTTTGCGGGAGGATGCCCCCATGCTTCGGCATATATAAATGGTGCATGTATGCCCATCATTAGAAGTGGGTGGATGAAGGGAGGTATTCTAATGGTGGGCATACCCACCTGTAACGGCACCCCAAGTATGAAAGGGGTTAACGCCGTTTAGGATATTCCCTCTCTGGACACACATCCACTGCCGATCCTCCACAGTCAGGCGACCGCTTCCCATAGGATAGAGACAAACGCTCTGTGTTGAAGTTCCAAAACAGGGAATGATATTATTACAAGCAAAATGTAACACATTTCTCTTCAAAACCCTTCCCTCCCATCCTTGGGGAACAGGGCGGGTTAAACTGTCCAATGACAATGGTCATACAGGTCAGGTGTGTTCAAACTTCTCTTTCAGTAAACAGTCTTAGCAGGAGGGGTGATTCCCCCCCCTCCTCACAGAAAGACACTTAAACATCCCATAATAGGCAGCCAGACGGTCTACCAGCTCCAATCCACATCATCACAGTAGCAGACTTAATTACCACAAGCCACAATAGACAATAGAATGCAATCACAGCAAATATTACACAACAGCCAACACCCAATATACACACAATATATGCAATGTATATACAGCATTGAATCTGATTAGCACAGATCACAGTGGGGTTCTCATTCACCCTGTGCCCAAAGTGACCCCTATCACACATCTCCCCTTTCGGCAGGAGACTAACACAGGAGGAGACCCCAGACGGGTTGATTCCGAAGTTAGTCCATAGTTCCATTCCTCTAATGCCTGGACAACCCATCAGCATTGCCATTTTGCTTAACGGGTCAGTAGCTGATGGGGAAGTTGTAAGGTTGTACGGCGAATAATGGAATTCAGTTCTGGAACAGTCACTTGCTTTGCTCTCTCAATGGCTCCCAAAACTTGTTGCTGATGCTCTTGGGAAAGGTAAGGCAAAACCTGGGCACAAATCCCATTTAACCTTTTGCCAATTTCAGCCTGTTTGTGCATTTCAATGTTCAAGCCATGGGACATCTCATAATACATGACGTAGTGTCGTTTCATCTCCGATTTCTCCCTGGCCAACTTGTCACATTCCAATTCTAGACTGATATTTTGCCTGATCTAAGGTACATGTCGGGGAAGATAGTCTTACCCCGTTCTCAGCCGCAATCAGGCCGGTTCCAGCAGTATGAGTCTGGGCACAGGTAGTCACTGGGTTGGTTTCAGCGGGGCCCATCGGGGCGTAAGCAGAAACGAGGGGGGCCAAATCATTCCCCAGTAGTACATCCGCTGGCAAATCCTTCATCACCCCCACATTCACGTGTCCCAAACCAACCCCCCAATCCAGGTGAACACGGGCAACGAGTAGCTGGAAGATGGTACCTCCCGCTACTCTTACGGCTACAGTGTCTCCGGTGTGTTGGCTCTCTGGGATGAGGTTCTTCTGTAGTAGGGTCATAGTAGCGCCACTATCACGTAGGCCATTGGCTACCGTTCCATTAACCCAGACAGTCTGCCTGTGTTGTTGCCTGGTGTCCCGGTTAGCTGTTTGTATTGGATCAGCCTCGTGCAGGATGCCCCAATGTTCTTCTTCATCAACGCAGTGGGCCGCAGGCATGGATGTATGGGGGTTTCCTCTTGCTGGCTGTCTCCACGACTGGGACTGCCTGGCTGGATTCAATGGACAGTCTGGCTTTTTGTGCCCTAGCTGTTTACATCCGAAACACCTGATGGGTTGTGAGTAGTCCTGGAAGTTGAACCTGGGCTGCTGAGGATAAGTGGTCGCTGGAGGTGGTGCTGAAGTTGGGTTAGAGGCTGGTAAACTGGGCCGAGATAGTGGATAGCACTCGCTTCCGCCTGACCTTCGAGAGTCCAGATATTCATCGGCCAAAGTAGCCGCTTGTTGTACAGGCCGTGGTCGCTTATCTCGCACCCAATCCCGTAATACCGGAAGGGTGTGGTTAAAGAACTGTTCTAAGAGTACTAGCTGGGTGATGTCCTTTATGGTATGAGCACGGCTTCCCTGGAACCAGCCCTTAAGGTTTCTCTACAGACGATGTGCCCACTCTACTTATGTTATGTGGTTTGTTTCCGGGATTCTCGAAACTTAATCCGGCTGGCTTCGGGTGTAATGGCAAATCGGGCTAGCAGAGCTTCTTTTACCCGGTCATAGTCTTTAGCATCCTCATCCTCCAGGGCCCGATACGCATCCGCCGCTCTGCCAGTTAAATTACTTGCCAGTAAGGCGACCCAATCTCAGGGCAGTACTTCATGTATCTGGCATAGTCTCTGAAAGTCCTGCAGGAACGCTTCAATTTCCTCCTCTCCTTCCTTAGATAGTTTGAACGCCCGAAAGGGCAACTTACGGACAGGCGCTGCATCTTTAGGTGTTGTCTCCGATTGCCGTATTTCCGCCATTCTCCGCTTATGTTGCCGCTCTAGTTCTCTCTCTTGTCGCTACAGTTCTCTCTCTTGTCGCTCATCCTGCAGCTGGATGTCTCTAATGGCTTTCTGTATGGCGGTCTCTGATGGGTTAGCCCCATATAATGCCAACCGCTCTCGAACTCGTTGCTGAAACAAGTCTTCAACTGACCGGGGTCCTGCATCACCATCCCTCTGATCCATCTCGGCTAGCTCCCTGATCAAGGTGGCCTTGTTCTTTGTCCCACCGGTCCCTCCACGGCTCTCAAGTAAGTCTTTCAGCGTGGCTTCCCTGCAGGCTGCATAGCTGGTCATTCACTGTGGTGGTTTGGAGTGTCCCAGTAACTGGAGGGAAAATCCCACTGCTGCCAACCAATGTAACGGCACCCCATGTATGAAAGGGGTTAACGTTGTTTACGATATTTCCTCTCTGGACACACATCCACTGCCGATCCTCCACAGTCAGGCGACCGCTTCCCATAGGATTAATCCTTCCAAACATACGAGACAAACGCTCTTTGTTGAAGTTCCAAAACAGGGAATGACTTTATTACAAGCACATGGTAACACATTTCTCTTCAAAACCCTTCCCTCCCATCCTTGGGGAACAGGGCGGGTTAAACTGTCCTGTTGTGTTACACTATGTGATTATTCTTGCTCTGTGTCTTTAAGATCTGTCCCCTTCTTTCTAGCTGAACTCTCTCTCTCACCGTAGTTCTTTATATATCTCCTCCACTTGCTGATTCTGGTCATTACTCCTGTATATCTTCCATGCTAAACATCTTACATGTGGCTTACAACTGCAACGTTTTTCTACCTATGAATATCCATCATTAAACGGAACATTCAAAAGGATTCATCGTCTGTCGTCCTAACTGTGAGTTTATTCATTGAGTTAAGCTGCCTGTATCGATGCAAGGGATGAATATCAAACCAGCTTGAGTAAGGCCTACTTAAACCTGGAGATGAACTTTATCGCTTTGTAGTTGAGACAGAACAGTAGAAAAACGTTTCACAGCCTAATTACAAGATTTCTGCATGTCAGTACTGAAACAGACAAGATTTACTGCCCTCATAGCAAGACAGAAGGGACAGAGCAGCACATATCAGCCTTATAGCCTGAGACAATCTGCACAGTGTCATATTTCAGCACACAGATCCTGCCTGCTTTCACAGTCAGTCTGCTATCATGAGTGACCAAGCTTCTGCATGTGAACTCACATCTACCCTCCTCACAAGTTCCTGAAGAAACTGAGTTACCCAAACGCTCAGTTAAACCCACTTGGAAAGTAATGGAGAATTATGACGCTTCAAGGACTGAATTGTCAAATAGCTTGGAATTAGTCTGGGAGAAAATCCTTGCTGAAGCCAATACAGTGTCTGTTGAACGTGAACTACTGACACTAGAGGGCGCCATTTAACAACTTTCTGCCTCATACGAGCTTTATCAGCTTACCAGCATCAAATTCACTAATGTCTTACAAAACATGAAGTCAGAAAATGCGATGATGCAATTAAAGCGCGTCAATGCTCTCAATATTGAAAGAGACAGTTTTATCCAGCAAACCAGATTAAAGGCAGAAGCAAAAATAAAGCTGTTACAGGACACTGCATCTCACAGATCTGTTTCCACCAGACGTTCTAAAAACTCGTCAAGATCCCATAGTTCAAGATACTCAACACTCAGTGAGCGACTTATTAATGCCCGCGCTGAAGTGGAAGCCATCAAAGTGCAGGTGGCATATGCAGAAAAAAGAGCAGAGTTGGAAGCGCAGTCAGCACGTCAAAGAGCAGAGTTGGAAGCTCAGAGAGCAGAGTCGGAAGCGCAGTCAGCACGTCAAAGGGCAGAGTTGGAAGCGCAGTCAGCACGACAAAGAGCAACAATGGAAACCTTAAATGAACAGTGTAAACATGACGCAGCTATGGCAAAGCTAAGGGTCCTACAGCAAGCTATCAGTGCAGACGAAGGTGCAAGTGAGAAAGACAGCATTAACCTAAACATAGCAGATATGGAAGACCCCCTCAAACGCACTAAAGACTATGTCCTAAGCCACTGCAGTGCACACTCCATTGTCTCCAATGCTCCCGACTACATAGAGACTCCTTCACAGCTTCAAGTTAAAGAGGTTCCAGCAACTTCCTGCACTCAAAATCACTCCACTGCATTTCCTACCTGCCTACCTTGCCTGCCTTCATACGTCACAGAGCATCAGCGCAAGCTTCAAGCAAGTCATCAATCTCCAGTCATCGGTACAGCCTTGAATCAACGTACCATTGGAACAACTGACTTCAAGCAAGCAACTCACCTGGATGCATCTGCTGCACCATATTTCCCTGTGTCCTTTAACAACAATGTCAAAGATAACGCAATCAGCACCATACAGCCAACAGCATCTCACATAAAGGCGGAGACAACTGAGACAGAAGAGTTTGTGAGGTACATGCTTCGCAGAGAGCTCACAAAGACTGGTCTTACAAGTTTTGATGACCAACCTGAGAACTACAGAAGTTGGAAATGTGCCTTCAGAACTACAATCAGCAATATTGGCATTACAGCTGATCAAGAATTGAATCTGCTGATCAAATGGCTCGGTCCTCTATCTGCTGCACGTGTTAAGCCATTAAGATCGGTTTTCATGGACAATCCTACTGCAGGCCTCACAGCTGCATGGGAGCGACTAGAGCAAAGTTATGGCAGTCCAGAAGCTATAGAAAATGCTTTGTTCATGCGTCTGGAAACTTTCCCAAAGATATCCGGTAAGGACAACAAGGAGTTCCAGAGACTGAGTGACCTTCTCCTTGAGCTTCAGCTAGCCAAGACAGACCCAAAACTACCTGGACTCAGTTACCTTGACACTCCAAGAGGGGTAAACCCAATTGTCTCCAAGCTCGCGTATGGTTTGCAAGAGAAATGGACTGCACTAGGGTCATCATACAAAAGAGAGAACAAGGTTTCTTTCCCTCCATTCTCTTTCTTCTGTGAATTCATCAGGAAAATTGCAGAGACCAAGAACGATCCAAGTACCAGTCTTCAGGGCAACTATAGAAACCATAGAGGCCCAGTGTCCGTGAAAAAGACTGACATCCTTCCCACTCCTACCACAGTTCTGGCCACGAACAGAGTAGGAAGATTGAAAACCCTAACAGAGAGTGTCCCATACACAAGAAGCCACACCCCCTCAATAAATGTATCGGCTTTAGGAAAAAGCCTCTGGAAGAGCGCAAGGAGCTTTTAAAGACATTCAGGGTATGTTTCAGGTGCTGTGCTTCTACAGAACATTTTGCAAGGGACTGTAATGTGTCCATCAAGTGCATAGAGTGTGGCTCTGAAGAACATGTGCAAGCCCTCCATCCTCTTGAGCCCAGCTCTGCACAACCTGCCAACACTCCTCCCAGGTTAACGCATGGCGGGGAGAATACAGACCAAGTGCCTAATTCTACCATCATTTCTTCATCCTGCACTGATGTTTGTGGAGAAGACCACTGTGGTAAGTCCTGTGCTAAGATATGCTTGGTAAACATATACCACAAGGATCAACCAGAAAAGTCTCTAAAGGCATATGGTATCTTAGACGATCAGAGCAATCGATCACTTGCAAAATCGGAATTGTTCAATCTATTTGAAATAAAAGGCGAAGCTCATCCTTACACCTTGGGTACCTGTAGTGGAACTATAGAGGTTTCTGGAAGAAGGGCTCATGGACTCATGGTATCTTCTCTCAAAGGTAACTTGCAATTACCCTTACCTACCCTTGTTGAGTGCAATCAGATACCTGCCAACAGGGAAGAAATCCCTACTCCAGCTGCTGCTTTCCATCACCCTCACCTCAAGGTAATAGCAAATGAGATACCGCCGCTTGACAAAGATGCTCAGATCCTTCTTCTGTTAGGAAGAGACATTCTAAGAGTTCACAAGGTACACAGACAAGTCAGTGGACCCCCAGATGCCCCATTTGCCCAGCGCACGGATCTAGGGTGGGTCATCATAGGCAATGTCTGCATAGGCAAAATGAAAAGACCTACTAACATTTCGTCATTCAAGACAAATGTTCTGCCAAATGGCCGAAACACTTACTTTGAGCCATGCCCACATCACTACTGGGTGAAAGAGAAGATAGCCAGCCACGAATGGCAACATGGTATCTCAGGTGACACAAGCCCTTTCTCCTGCCATGATGGCGACTTCGGCTCTACAGTGTTTAATGCAACCAGTGAAGATGACATACTGACTCCTTCAATGGAAGACAAAGAATTCATCAAGGTAATGGACAATGAGTTCTTTCAAGATGACTCCAATAACTGGGTAGCACCCCTACCCTTTCGTCTCCCAAGAGAGAGATTGCCCAACAACTTACAGCAGGCCATCAGTAGATTCTCCTCCTTAAAGCGAAACTTAAGCAGGAAACCAGAGATGCAAAAGCACTTTGTGGACTTTATGCAAAATGTATTTGACAGAGATCATGCAGAGCCTGCTCCCCCACTAAAGGAGGGAGAAGAATGCTGGTACCTTCCATCCTTTGGCGTGTATCACCCACGCAAACCAGACCAAATCAGAGTTGTCTTTGATTCCAGTGCTCAGCACGAAGGTGTTTCTCTTAACAACATGCTCCTTACTGGACCCAACTTGAACAACAGTCTAATAGGAGTCTTGATTCGTTTCAGACAAGAGCCTGTAGCAGTAATGGCCGACATTCAACAGATGTTTCACTGCTTCATCGTCAGAAAAGACAACAGAAACTACCTCAGGTTTCTATGGCACAAGGACAATGACCTCAACAAGGAAGTTATAGATTATCGCATGAAGGTACATGTCTTCGGTAACAGTCCTTCCCCAGCAGTGGCAACTTATGGGCTAAGGAGAACAGCTCAGACTGGAGAAGTTGAATATGGATCTGATGCCCGTCAATTTGTTGAAAGAAACTTCTACGTTGACGACGCACTTAAGTCCTTTCCAACTGCTAAAGAAGCAATTGATCTTCTCACCAGAACAAAGGAGATGCTGTCTGTAGCAAACCTTAGACTACACAAGATTATATCCAACAGCCAGGAACTTATGAATGCCTTTCACTCGGAGGACTATGCCACTAGTCTAAAAAACCTTGACTTAGGTACAGATGTGCCTCCTGTACAGCGAAGTCTGGGTTTGTTGTGGAACATCAAGCAAGACAAATTCACCTTCCAAGTGTCAACTCGTGACAAACCCTTCACTAAGAGAGGAGTCCTGTCCGTGGTGAATAGAATCTATGACCCACTGGGTTTCCTTGCTCCAGTTACCATTCAAGGTAAGATTTTAATAAGACAGTTGTCTACTGAGAACATAGACTGGGATACTCCCTTGCCTAGTGAGAATCAACACAAGTGGGAAAGGTGGAGATATTCTTTGAAGTCACTAGAAAAACTTCAGATTCCCCGTTGCTATGTTCCAGGATCCACTTCAACTGCTAACCGGAGAGAGATTCATATTTTCTCTGATGCATCAGTTGAAGCTATTGCTGCAGTAGCCTATTTGAAGACCTCTGAACTGAATGGAGAATCACACTGTAGTTTTGTCCTAGGCAAGGCAAAACTCACACCCAAGCCTGCACATACCATACCAAGACTTGAACTTTGTGCAGCCGTGCTAGCAGTAGAAATTGCCGAGGTCATACGAAGTGAAATGGACACTAGAATTGATTCTTTCACCTTCTATACAGACAGTAAGGTAGTACTTGGTTACATAAACAACCAAACAAAACAATTTTATGTGTACGTCAGCAACAGGGTTGAACGTATCAAGAGATTCTCTCTACCAAGTCAATGGCATCACGTTCCCACTGAACTCAACCCAGCTGACTGTGGGACCAGAGCCGTGTCACCTGCTGCTCTTCAGGACAGCTTATGGCTGTCACCTCCAAGGTTTCTGTGTGAGGACTCCCACTCACCCACTATCGACACCACTTATGGACTAGTAAGCCCTGAAGATGATAAGGAAATAAGAACTGTGAACACCTCACTCCACACTTCTGTAAGTACAAAACAGAAGCTGTGGCCACACCATTACGAGCATCAATGGAAGCAGGTGCAGCATCTAGCCAATGTGTTCTGGCATCGCTGGAAGAAAAAGTATCTTCACCACCTTCAAGGTCGTAACAAATGGCAAGCATCTAAGCCGAATCTTAAGGTTGGAGACCTCATCCTTCTAAAAGACAAGGAAGTTTGTCGGAATGAGTGGCCTATGGGTCTTATTACTAAAGTTATGCCCAGCGACGATAACAAAGTCCGGAAGGTAGAAGTTAAGGTAACCAAGGGAGGATAACACGAACCTTTAGTCGACCAATTACAGAGTTAGTACTCCTTTTGCCAGGTGAGTGACTTGTGCAAGGACTAGCCATGCTGTTGGCACGGCGGGGAGTACATTGCTGCCATCTACAGGTTCTACTCAGAACTTTGGAATTATTTGAAGACATCATACTGTGACTTTATGTTCTTCATCCTGTTGAACTTACGTTTATTATTTGCTTGTTGCATGTTTTTCATTACAGGTTCCAGGACATTCGTCAGTATTGGACTTATTGAAAATATATATATTAGTTTAAGGTTATGAAATCTAAAGATTTCAGACGGGGAGAGTTGTGTTACACTATGTGATTATTCTTGCTGTGTCTTTAAGATCTGTCCCCTTCTTTCTAGCTGAACTCTCTCTCTCACCGTAGTTCTTTATATATCTCCTCCACTTCCTGATTCTGGTCATTACTCCTGTATATCTTCCATGCTAAACATCTTACATGTGGCTTACAACTGCAACGTTTTTCTACCTATGAATATCCATCATTAAACGGAACATTCGAAAGGATTCATCGTCTGTCGTCCTAACTGTGAGTTTATTCATTGAGTTAAGCTGCCTGTATCGATGCAAGGGATGAATATCAAACCAGCTTGAGTAAGGCCTACTTAAACCTGGAGATGAACTTTATCGCTTTGTAGTTGAGACAGAACATGTCCAATGACAATGGTCATACAGGTCAGATGTGTTCAAACTTCTCTTTCAGTAAACAGTCTTAACAGGAGGGGTGATTTCCCCCCCCCCTCCTCACAGAAAGACACTTAAACATCCCATAATAGGCAGCCAGACGGTCTACCAGCTCCAATCCACATCATCACAGTAGCAGACTTAATTGCCACAATAGAATGCAATCATACCCCATCACAGCAAATATTACACAACAGCCAACACCCAATATACACACAATATATGCAATGTATATACAGCATTGAATCTGATTAGCACAGATCATAGTGGGGTTCTCATTCACCCTGTGCCCAAAGTGACCCCTGTCACACCACCGATCAATCTCTTTTTTTCGTTCAGCAAACAGGCTGCATGAAAAAAAAAATTACAATACATGTTCAACAAGGACCAGCAACACACTGGTATGTTGCTCGACTTTGAATGGTTATACCAGAATGATGCCTGCGGGTTTTAGGTATCATCTTGGTATCATTCTTTTCAGCCAGCGGTCGGCTTTCATGTAAAAGCATTTTATCACACCGATCTTGGTGTGGTCAGATGCTTTGAGGGCAGAGGAAAGATCTAGGGTCTAACCCCCCAATGTTTTTCAAAAAAAGTGTACCTGTCACTACCTATTGCTATCATTGGGGATATTTACATTCCCTGAGATAACAATAAAAATGGTAAAAAAAAAAATGGAAGGAACAGTTTAAAAATGAAATAAAAAAAGCAAAATAAATGTCCCCCCCTGCTCTTGCGCAAAGGCGAACGCAAGCGTCGGTCTAGCGTCATATGTAAACAGCAATTACACCATGCATGTGAGGTATCACCGTGAAGGTCAGATCGAGGGCAGTAATTTTAGCAGTAGACCTCCTCTGTAAATCTAATGTGGTAACCTGTAAAGGCTTTTAAAAATGTATGTAGTTTGTCGCCGCTGCGCGTTTGTGCGCAATTTTAAAGGATGTCGTGTTTGATATCCATGTACTCGGCCTAAGATCATCTTTTTTATTTAATCAAACATTTGGGCAATATAGTGTGTTTTAGTGCATTAAAATAAAAAAAAAGTGTTCTTTTTCCCCAAAAAATCGTTTGAAAAATCGCTGCGCAAATACTGTGTGGGAAAAAAAAATGCAACACCCACTATTTTAATCTCATAGAAAGGGGGGGATTCCGGCGCTCCTAGCGATGTGATGCCTTTAAAATGAATGTAATAGTGGCTCTAATGGCACTTCTAAGTCAATCTGTATATTAAAAAACAAGAGGAGGCAGCCATCGTCAGAGGGTGTCCATGTCCTCTGTCAGCAAGAAGAGTAAAAAAGAAGGGGGTGGAGGCGCCAACTAAATTATTCCTACTGTAATCATTAATGTACGTATAGTATATATACTTACAGGTTCACTTGAAAATGATGTCAATCGAGGATGGGGGTGTTCTGAGGTCTGTCGGTGCCGCTCTGCTGGCTCTGGCAAAGTTCCCCTCGGCCGTGAGGTGTAGGAGATGTAGATTTTCGTTTGCACAGGCTTCTGTAGACACCCCAAGCTATTTGCTGAGAGGTTTGGTGAGTATTTTGCAGATCTCGCTTTTTGTCACAAAGTTTTTGAAAAAAAAAAAATTATTTACTCTTTCGTCCATGGACCGACACAGCCTCTCTATTGACAAAGTGGGTATTATCCGTTAATTATCCGTTAAAAGTGTTGCATCACACCCTCTACAGTAACGCCCAGGGGTCGGACCCTCTGGGTATATCACCTCAGTCTGCATCTCGCAGATCAGTTTTTTTCTGTCTAGCAAGGAGTAGGACATGGCTCCCTTCGGGCCCATTGGTCCGGGGGAAAAAGATATATTTTTTTGCTACATTTTTTGTTTCCTGCGATCTTCGATCAACTGCCGACTGGGTGACAGGCTGGATCCTTGATCCTTGTAGTCTCCCCAGTTCGGCCATCGAGCGTGTGCCGACCCTAGCTACGCGCTGGGTTTTCCACGACATGCCCGTTGCTCCACGGGTGGCCGGTGAGCCTACGCTCCAGGGCCTGCATTGGACCGCTCAGCTTCAGCTAACCTTACAGCCGAGTCGCAGCAGCCTGGCCGGTGAGCTTACGCTCCAAGGCTTGCATCGGACCGCTTAGCTTCGGCTGACCTTACGGCCGAGTCGCAGCAGCCTGTCCGGTGAGCGTCACGCTCCAGGACATACATATGATCGTCCCTTTTGGGTCCAATCACAGCATGCCTGGCCAACAGTCACCTTCCGTGCGCGGACGATGATCTGTTTGGAATGTCTTCCAGCATAATACATGCAGGATAGGTAAGTAAACTCCCCTGCCTCGGCTGGGTGATTTGGCTGGACATTCCTGGAGAGACCAAGTAAGTGGTTGTGGCCCCTTTCTTCCCTCTCTCCCTGCCTTTTCCCTCCTCCCTGGGCTTCTAGCTAAAGGTTGCTGGGGGTCACCTAAGGGGTTCCACTGGAGCGGGGCTGGCTGTAACTAACATTTAAAAGAAATGTCATTTCTGCTTACCTGTGTGTGCTTCCTCCTCCATGCTGTCGGCGGCCATTTTGTGGTGGTCCATGCCGGGTTCGGCTTCTAGTGACTGCCCGGCGGCCATCTTCCTGTGGTTTCGGCGCCATTTTCTTGTAGTCCACACCCACTGGCCTCTATCAACTGATCGGCGGCCATGTTTGTCCACCCTGTATGTATATATTGCCGTTCGGCGGCCATCTTTTTGTGGGCTATGGCTGCTTGGCCTCTCCCTTCGGCTCGGCGACCATTTTCTTAGAGCCCACATTACCTTCCATACAAACGTTTTTGGCGGCCATTTTGCGAGAGTCTCCGGCCTCTAGGGTGCATTACACTGGCGCGAAAATTCACACAGGAAGCGCTGATAAAAGAAGCAGACTGACACAGCAGCAGCGGGACAGCATCACAGGCGCAGCACACGGCAGCATAGCAGTACCGGTCCAGGGTGGCGAGTCCTCTGGGTAACCCAGCATCTCTGCAGCGCAGGAGGGTGGCCTATTGATATCTTGCCTGGAGCCCTGTGGGTGTCAGCGTGTGGTCAGAATGGCATCTGAGCCAGATGTCTTCTCCCCTGAAGCACCAGATTTAGCAGCTGGTGCCCCTGAGGTGTCTATGAACGCTATGTTGGCAATCCTAGAGGCGTTTGCTGCCAGGGTGGAAGCAGCACACGGGAATACAGGGGGTAGTAAACGCCCCCGTCCCCTGCAATCTTCCGGGGATAATTCTGATGCAGAACCAGGTCCAGATTCGGACGCATCAGAGACTGCAGACCGTGACCGATCGGACAGTGAGGATGACTCCAAGTCCAGGTCAGTACGCGAGACGGCCTTGGTATCTGACCTTATTACTGCAGTGCGGGATACGCTAAAGTTGGAAAATACTGCAGAAGCAGCAGAAACTCCAGTCCCCTTTGGGTTTCGTAAACCTGTCCGCACTGCTAAGGTGTTCCCTTGTGTGTCTTATTTTGACAAACTCTTATACAAGGAATGGGAGAACCCACTGAGGGTCTTTACAGCCCCAAAGAGGTTTGCGGTACGGTACCCCTTTGAGGAGAGTTTTCTGAAGAAATGGACCTCTCCCCCTATAGTGGACCCTCCGGTGTCCAGACTTAATAGAGCCACCACTATTCCAGTAGAAGGGGCTCCTGTTTTCAAGGACCCTGTGGATAAGAAGGCTGAAGCATTCGCTCGCTACCTATACTTGGTGGTAGGCTCGGCAGTACGCCCGGCATTGGCGGGGGCGCTAGTGTCTCAGACACTTACTGAATGGGCAAAATTGCTACTCCAGGGGTTAAAGGAGCGAGATGCTCCTCCTAATGAGATAACTTTGGCCAACCAGTTGGTCCAGGGCCTTAAGTTTGTCTGCGAGTCAGACATGGATACTATTCCCCTGCTGTCAAAAGCTTTGGTTTATGCAGTAGCAATACGCCAAGAAAGCACTGTTGGATCTGCCTTTTAAGGGCAACAGACTTTTTGGGGCTTCTCTGGATGACATCATCAAGGATGCCACAGGAGGTAAAAGCACTTTGCTTCCCCAAACTAGCAAGGGTAGGGGGCCACGCCAAGGGCAAGGGCCCTCCTTTACTGCACGCAGGCGGTTTTTTCGTCCCCCTAGGGCGACAGGGAAAAGACCCCAGGCCGACAAGGCGCCTGCCCAAGGACAAAAGCATCCTTGGTCCCGCAAACCCAACAAGCCTTCAGACAAATCTGCGTCCGCATGAAGGTCCGCCCCCACCCAGCTCTCAGGTGGGGGGACGTCTTCGCCAATTCGCGACTCAGTGGACAGCTCTAGTCTCCGACAGGTGGGTTTGCGAAGTAATCTCAGGCTACAAGATAGAATTTCTCTCTTGTCCACCGGACAGGTTCATCACCTCCAATCTCCAGCTACTTTATTCCAGTTCCAGAACAGGAACGAGGTCAGGGTTTTTACTCAAATCTGTTCATTGTGCCGAAGAAGGAGGGGTTTCGTCCAATCTTGGATCTCTGAGCCCTCAATTGCTTTGTGAAAGTACAAAGATTTCGGATGGAGTCGGTTCGATCTGTAGTCACGGCTCTCCATCAGGGGGACTTTCTGGCCTCCTTGGACATCAAGGACGCATACCTGCATGTCCCCATATACTCCAGACACCAGAGGTTTCTGCGATTTGCTATCGGGAAGAACCACTACCAGTTTGTGGCCCTCCCGTTTGGCCTTGCCTCAGCACCCAGGACGTTCACCAAGGTGCTCGCTCTGATTCTGGCACTTCTAAGACAGCGGGGTATCGCTATCATGGGCTACTTGGACGACCTTCTACTGAAGGCCCCTTCAAGCTCAGAATTAGAGGTAAGCGTGTCTATTACCTGTCAGACTCTTTGAGACTGTGGTTGGATACTAAACACGCAAAAGTCAGTATTTGTGCCCACTCAACGCCTAGTGTACCTGGGGTTGATTCTGGATTCCTCAGAGGCAAAGGTATTCTTCCCTGTGGAGAAGTTGCAGACCCTCCGGGCTGCAGTACAGCAGCTGACTTCCAGGAATTGGTCGTCACTCCGTTTTTGCATGCGAGTGTTGGGCCTCATGGTAGCCTCCTTCGAGGCGGTCCCATATGCTCAATACCACACTCGAGTGTTACAGAAGGAAGTTCTGTCCAGATGGAACAGATGCCCTTCATCTCTGGATTATCAATTCCGAGTGAGCCAGTGAGCCACCTAGTCAGGAGATCCCTGGTATGGTGGCTGACAGCACCGGCTCTAATGGCCGGGAAGTAATTTTATCCGGTTTACTGGATAGTGATCACGACGGACGCCAGCCTTACAGGTTGGGGGGGGAGTCTAGGGTGTTCAGTCGGCGCAAGGTCGCTGGACCCCAGAGGAAGCCCTCCTGCCGATCAATTTCCTGGAAATCCGGGCGATCAGGCTGTGCCTCTTCAAATGGTCTCAGAGGCTGCAAGGGCGTCCAGTCAGGATCCAGTCAGACAACGCCACAGCAGTGGCATATGTCAATCATCAAGGAGGAACAAGAAGCTCAGCTGCAGCATAGGAGGTCGCTCGCATCCTGAAGTGGGCAGAGAGGAGCGTACCGGCACTGTCGGCCGTGTACATTCCGGGTGTGGAAAACTGGCAGGCAGACTACCTGAGCCGCCAGATGCTGGACCAAGGAGAATGGTCCTTACACCCGGAGGTGTTCCAACTCCTCTGCCAAAGATGGGGCACACCAGACGTAGATCTTCTGGCTTCCCGACTCAATCGGAAGGTATTGAGGTTTGTGGCCCGGTCAAGAGACCCATGGGCAGACGCAACGGACGCGTTGGTGGCATTGTGGGGTCAGTATCGGCTAATCTATGCCTTCCCTCCCTTAAGGCTTCTTCCTCTTCTGCTCCGCAGAGTGGAGGCAGATGGAATTCCAATGATCCTAATCGCTCCAGATTGGCCTCAGCATCCTTGGTACGCCGATCTAGTACGTCTGGTAGCAGACGTCCCCTGGCGCCTACCACTACGGAAGGACCTGCTATCGCAAGGTCCCATACTCCATCCTGCTTTACAGTCACTGGCTTTAACGGCATGGCTGTTGAGAACCAGTTACTGAGAGACCGGGGCCTATCAGATTCAGTAATCTCTACTATGAGAAGTGCTCGGAAACCGTCCTCTAGGAAGGTTTATCACCGCACTTGGAAGGCCTACATCTCCATGTGTGAGGAAATTAAATGGCATCCGCGTACTTATTTGGTTTCCAGAATCCTGCTGTTTTTACAGCGTGGGGTGGACCAAAGGCTTGCCTTAAGTACGATTAAGGGACAGATATCTGCCCTGGCTGTCTTTTTTCAGCGACCCCTGACGACTCACTCTCTCGTGAGTACATTTGTGCAGGGGGTTCGACATGTGGCCCCTCCGGTCCGTCCCCCACTACCTCCTTGGAATTGAATCTGGTCCTCTCGGTGCTTCAGAAGGCACCGTTTGAGAATATTAGAGATATTCCCCTGTTGACACTTTCTCAGAAAGTGGTATTTCTGGTGGCTGTTACGTCAGTTAGACAAGTCTCTGAGCTGGCAGCCTTGTCCTGCAAGGCTCCCTATTTGATTTTCCACAAGGACAAGGTGGTGCTGCAGCCGCAGCCTTCCTTTCTTCCGAAGGTCGTTTCGGCTTTTCATCTCAACGAAGACATTGTACTTCCATCCTTGTGTCCTCATCCGTCGAATCCTAAGGAGTCGGCGTTGCATTCCTTGGACGTTTTCCGAGCTTTGAGAGCATACCTATCTGCTACTTCCCTGTTCCCGAAGTCAGACTCACTGTTTGTTTCGGTGGCTGGTCCCAAGAAGGGCCAAGCAGTCTCGTCGGCCACCATCTCTAGGTGGATCCGACAGATAGTAATCCAGGCTTACGCCTTAAAGGGTCAAGCGCCCCCCTTTCCGGTCACGGCGCATTCAACCAGGGCAATAGGTGCCTCTTGGGCTTTCTGACATCAAGCGTCTGTTTCCCAATTATGTAAAGCGGCGACTTGGTCGTCCGCTCACACTTTCACAAAATTCTACAAAGTTGATGTAGGTGCATCTTCGGATGCCTCTTTCGGCCGCAAGGTTTTGCAAGCGGCTGTTTAGAGTTGAAACTCCTCCGTTGGAGGAGTGCTGTTTTGTGTTTGGGGTGAAGTTTATTTTTATGCTGTTACCACCCCTTGTTTTTTCTCTGACACTGCTTTGGGACGTCCCACTTTGTCAATAGAGAGGCTGTGTCGGTCCATGGACGAAAGAGTAAATAGGATTTTTTACTCACCGTAAAATCCTTTTCTCTGAGTCCATGGACCGACACAGCACCCACCCCTCCTTTTAAGTTTGTACTGCTTTGTGACGAACTGATCTGCGAGATGCAGACTGAGGTGATATACCCAGAGGGTCCGCCCCCTGGGCATTACTGTAGAGGGTGTGATGCAACACTTTTTACAAGTTTTTTGCCTAGTCACTCCTAATTAACGGATAATACCCACTTTGTCAATAGAGAGGCTGTGTCGGTCCATGGACTCGGAGAAAAGGATTTTACGGTGAGTAAAAAATCCTATTTTCTTTCTTCATTTTCAAAAACAAATGAGAGCTGTAAAATACTCACCATGCCTCTCAGCAAATAGCTTGGGGTGTCTACTTTCCAAAATGGGGTCATTTGGGGGGTTTTGTGGTATCTTGGCATTTTATGGCCTTCAAAACTGTGATAGGTAGTGTGGAGTGAAATCAAAAATTTACGCTCTTAGAAATCCTGAAGGCGGTGCTTGGTTTTCGGGGTCCTGTACGCGGCTAGGCTCCCAAAAAGTCCCACACGTGGTATCCCCGTACTCAGGAGAAGCAGCAAAATGTAGAGAGGGGGGCGGCGCGACAAGAATTCACTACCATTGACATCGGGTCTTACCTTTTCGTCCTCCTTCATCTGCCTCCTGGTCTCTGATGCTGTGCGGGAATGCACTGGGTATCGTGGGACCGCGGGAAACTGGTGTCCCTGCGGGAAAAACCCGCAGAATCCGTGCGGGTTGGGAGGTATGCATGTGTGAGCAATATATCATTTAGTGACAACTTTTTGTACATTTTATTTTTAATTTTTTTATTTTGTCATTATTCAATCACTTGGGACAAAAAAAAAATATTCAATGGGCTCAACATGCCTCTCAGCAAATAGCTTGGGGTGTCTACTTTCCAAAATGGGGTCATTTGGGGGGGGGGGGGTTTTGTGCCATCTTTGCATTTTATGGCCTTCAAAACTGTGATAGGTAGTGAGGAGTGAAATCAAAAATTTGTGCCCTTAGAAATCTTGAAGGCGGTGCTTGGTTTTCGGGGTCCCGTACGCGGCTAGGCGCTCAAAAAGTCCCACACATGTGGTATCCCCGTACTCAGGAGAAGCAGCAGAATGTATTTTGGGGTGTAATTTCACATATGCCCATGGCATGTGTGAGCAATATATCATTTAGTGACAACTTTTTGTACATTTTTTTTCTTTTGTCATTATTTAATCATTTGGGACAAAAAAAAAATATTCAATGGGCTCAAAATTCCTCTCAGCAATTTCCTTGGGGTGTCTACTTTCCAAAATGGGGTCATTTAGGTTGCTTTTGTACTGCCCTGCCATTTTAGCACCTCAAGAAATGAGATAGGCAGTCATAAATTAAAAGCTGTGTAAATTCCAGAAAATGTACCCTAGTTTGTAGACGCTATAACTTTTGCGCAAACCAATAAATATACGCTTATTGACATTTTTTTTACTAAAGACGTGGCTGAATACATTTTGGCCTAAATGTATGTCTAAAAATTAGTTTATTCGATTTTTTTTAGAACAAAAATTAGAAAATATCATTTTTTTAAAAAATTTTCAGTCTTTTTCCGTTTATATCGCAAAAAGAAAGCTCTATTTGTGGGAAGAAAAGGACGCAAATTTTGTTTGGGTACAACTTCGCATGTTTGCACAATTTCCAGTTAAAGCAGCGCAGTGCCAAATTGTGAAATCACCTCTGGTCATTATGGTCCGGTCCTTAAGTGGTTAAATATGAGATCTGGGGTCAAAAAGACCTCAGATCTCATATTTGGACTTAAATGCAATTAAAAAATTAATAAAAATGTGTCATTTGAAAAAATGTCCCTAAGAGGTATGGGCAGAAGTGACGTTTTGACGTCGCTTCCGCCCTGCTATGGTATGGAGACGAGTGGGGACCATCTTGCCCTCACTTGTATCCATACCCAGGAAGGAGAAGGACCCGATCGCCTCCGCCGCAGAGACCAACATTATCGTAAACCAGACCGCCCACTGAAAAGATGGATACCTCGGTTGTGCCATCTTTAAAGTGCTGATGTATATATACAGTGGGCGGTCATCAAGTGGTTAAAGCATACCCATTTTTCCTCGATGTTCTTTGTTCCTAAAATTTTATCCCAATTATTATCTTCTAGCAAGGATTGTAGTTTAGGGAAGTAGGCTCTTTTAAAATTCAGTGTCTTTGTATTCCCCTTATGTTTCCTATTTGTGTGATTTATACTAAAACCAATTGACCTGTGATCGCTTTATGTGAGAAGTTTTATGATTATGATTAAGAAACTTAAATGACCTTCTTGGAATTGTTGTAGACTCTGATATCTGTGCCTTTATTGTTCAATAAAACATTTCTTGACTAAAAACAATAAAAAGTTGTGAATTTGAAGTGTATAGCAGCCTGTCTCCCTAGGGAAGAACTATTTTGGAACTGTCTGTATGCCCAGCAGCTATCCGTCAGATTCAGACTTTACTTTGTAACCATCATTTTCTAGTGTAGGTTAAAATATGATGTCTTGCTTTGGAGTAACACCAATAATTATTATTTTTGTAGTTATTGAGTTGTAGTGTAAGACCCCTTTCACACTGAGGCGCTTTGAAAGAGCCGCTCCTCACACTCCGAGGGCTTTCACACTGGAGCGGTGCGCTGGCAGGATGCTAAAAAAGTCCTGCGAGCAGCATCTTTGGAGCGGTGAAGGAGCGATGTTTATACCGCTCCTCCACCGCTCGTGCCCATTGAAATGAATGGGCACCGCGGCTATACTGCCGGCAAAGCGATTGGTTTTAACCCTTTTTCGGCCGCTAGCAGGGTTAAAAGCGTCCCCGCTAGCGGTCGAATAGCGCTGCGAAATTGACGGTAAAGCCCTGCTGAAATTAGCGGAGCTTTACCACCGACGCACCCACCGCCCCAGTGTAAAAGGGGCCTAAAGGACAAGTAGACCTAAAATACAATGTCAATCAGCAGCTCTCCTGCTCTGCTCCTCCATGCTCACTGAAGCGCTGAGCTGTGGAGGGGCAGGGAGCGGCCGTCTCAATGGCTCGCTGAGAGGCTGGGATGGCCATCAGTCCAGGCACCTGGCCGTTTCCGACTCCCAGAGTCAGGATGACGCGGTGCTTGGACTGACCTGTGTGACGTCAGCAGAGAGCGAACTTCAGACCGATCTCTGCTGAAAACGGGTCACAGGAGTGCAAAATGAATTGCACTCCTGTGACCCTACGGCTGAGTTCACACTGGCATTAAGAGCAGGTGTTTGAGAGGAGTTAAAAAAGCCCCTCAAACGCCTATGCCCAAGATACAATAGACAGCACATAGTGCTGTTGACACTAGGCGTTTAGCGTTGCGTTGCTTCAAAATTAAAGCCTCATGTTGAGTCAGAAGGCTTTAAATGCCTCCCATTCAAGTCTATGGTAACATCTCGCAAATTCTCTGGCAGGCGGTTGTGGAGCGTTAAGATCAATTCATTTACTGTAATGGAATAGGCATTTGCTTTAACGCTCTTCAAACGCTTCAAAACTGCCCATAGGGCATTTGGGGAGCCTGTCTAAAGCCCATAATAACGCCATACAAACGTTATAGAAGCGTTTGTTGTGCGTTAGAAATTTAGTCATGTGTGAACAAGCCCTTAGGAGAAGTCCAGCCAAAAGAGCTCAGGCTGGACTTCTCCTTTAATAAAAAATAGCTGTGAATATCATTCGTTAATGTCCGTGGAATACTTTGGTATACCACACAAATCTTGAAATATTTGACTTTGTATTTACATTCTTCTTCTTTAGTGCTTATTGAGTGAAGCATGATTTCATAGACTATCACTACAGGCAGAGTCCCCGAGTTACGAAGGTTTGTTCTTAAATGGAATTTGTGTGTAAGTCGGGACAGTGCATTTTTAAGTGTAACTTCAGCCTGTGCAACTTCAAGCCAACAAAAATACATGTACTTTAATAATAAAAAAAATGTTTTACTTAACCACTTGCCGACCGGCTCACGCTGATATATGGCGGCAGGGTGGTTCGTTCCCGCGAATCGCCGTATGGGCGATAGCAGGCACACGCACGCCCACTGCACGGCCAGGACCCCTATGCGCGTGGCCGGCAGGCACGATCACCGCCGGCCACATGCGATCGCGTGCACGAGAGCAGGAACACGAATTTGTGTGTGTAAACACACAAATCCCTGTTCTTTCAGGGGAGAGGAGACATATTGTTTGTTCCTACAAAGTAGGAACAACGATATATCTCCTCCCCCAGTCAGTCCTATCCCCTCACAGTTAGAACACAAGAAGGGAACACACATTTAACCCCTAGTGTTAACCCCTTTCCTGCCAGTGACATTTACACAGTAATCAGTGCATTTTTATAGCAGTGATAAATGTCAGTGGTCCCAAAAATGTGTCAGAAGTGTCCGATCTGTCTGCCGCAATGTCGCAGTACCGCTAACAATCGCAGATCACCGCCATCACTAGTAAAAAAAAATTATAATAATAAAAATGCCATAAATTAGACGCTATAACTTTTGCACAAACCAATTAATATACACTTATTGCGATTTTTATTAACAAAAATAGGTAGAAGAATATATATTGGCCTAAACTGAGGAATATATTTGTTTTTTAAAAACATTTTGGGGATATTTACTATAGCAAAAAACAGTATTTTTTTTTCAAAATTGTCGCTCCTTTTTTGTTTATAGTGCAAAAAAATAAAAACCGCAGAGGTGATCATATACCACCAAAAGAAAGCTCTATTTGTGGAAAAAAAAGGACGTAAATTTTGTTTGTTTGCATGACCGCACAATTGTCAGTTAAAGGGATGCAGTGCCGTATCGCAAAAAATGGCCTAATTATTAAGCAGCCAAATCTTCCGGTCTGTAAGTGGTTAAAGTGATACTAAAGTCTTTTTTTTTTGTTTGTTTGTTTAAAAATAACAAACATGTTATGCTTACCTGCTCTGTGTAATGGTTTTGCACAGAGCAGCCCAGATCCTCTGCTTCTCAGGGCCCTTGCCGCCACTCCTGGCCCCTCCCTCCTGTGTGCCCCCACCCAAGCCAAACCGCTGCTCTGCGTGTCCATTCAGACACGGAGCCGCGGATCGGCCCCCTCTCCTCATTGGCTCGCTTACTTTGACAGCAGTGGGAGCCAGTGGCACCCACTGTGTGTCTCAGCCAATCAGGAGAGAAAGCACCGGACAAGTGAGTCTCTCGTTCAACATCACTGGATCGAGATGGGGCTCATGTAAGTATGAGGGGAGATACTGCACACAGAAGGTTTTTTTTTTTTTTTAATGCATAGAATGCATTAAGATAAAAATCCTTCTGCCTTTAGGACCACTTTAACTTTTTCCATCACATGATGATTTTTTGGTGACAGGTTCTCTTTAAGGCGACAACCAGGGTCTAAAAGACCCTGGATGTCTCCCCTGTGCTCCACTGAATGAAATACAATTTGAATCGCATTGCATTCATTCTTTCTCTTCCGTTCATGAACGGACACAGTAGCATCTTGACATATGGGTATTATCCTCCTGTTAGGAGATTGACTAGGCAGAAAAACAGCATGTACATCCCCTCTCCCTGCATCATGCAGCTCAATTTTTTTCTGCCTAACATAGGAGAATGACATGGCTCCCTGTGGGCCCATGTGGCCTGGGGATTTTTTCAATTTTTTAATTTTTTATTTTTGATCTTGAGATCTACTATCAACTGCCGACTGGGTGACAGGCTGGATCCTCGATCCTTGTAGTCTCCCCAGTTCGGCCATCAAGCGTGTGCCGGCCTTTTAGCTACGCGCTGGGCCGTCCACGACATGCCCCGTTGCTCCAAGGGTGGCCGGTGAGCTATATGCTCCGAGGCACACATATGACCGGGCTATATGTCCGTGTCACAGTGTGCCGGGCCGACAGCCATGCCGTAACCGCGCAGACATTGGGTCTGTCAGGAATGCCTTCAGCTACAGGACGGGTAAGTGGCAGTCCCTCTGCTCCGGCAGGGTGGTACGGCTGGGCATTCCCAGGGAGGTCGATAGAGGGTCCCAACCTTCCTTTCCTCTCTCCCTTCCTTCCCTCCTCCCTAGGCTCTGGGTGGCTAGGATGGCTGCTTAACAGGGGTCCACCTGGGGGGCTCCATCCTATGGCTGGGGGCTGCACAGTGGGTCCGCTTTCCTGGGGGTGCTGTTCACTGGTTATGTGTGGGGGGCCTTCTTTAGGGGGCCCCGGATGTTCGCTGCCTACTGTGTGTGTGTTTTGTGCACTACATGCGGCCAGCGCCATTTTGGCGGTGTCCGGCGCTGTTGTTTGTATCTGCGCTCGGCGGCCATTTTCTTGTAGTCCGCGTGCTGTTTACAGGACGGCGAGTCGGCAGGCCATTTTTGAAGAGATTTTTACCTCTAGTGGTCATTCTAACGGCGCGAACAGCTCCATCACACTTCTCACAGACAGTGACACAGGGAGGGCGCCTTCGGAGGGATAGCGCGGACGGCAGCTGTGTGGTACCTGGTCCGGGTGGTGAGTCCTCTGTTTTCTCTCTGCGGCAGCTAGGATGGTGGTCCGTATACTTTGTCTTACATCCCCAGGGGTGTCAGGCGAGTAGGTTAGCATGGCGTCGGAAGCGGACGCCTCTTCCCCAGACATACCCGAGTTGTCAATTGGTGCCCCTGCACCTGCTATATCTGTGGACGCTGTGTCGGCAGTCCTGGAGGCTTTTGTGGCCAGGGTGGAAGCGGCGTGTGGAAAGAAGCGGGGTAAAAAAAAAAAAACGCCCCCTCCCCCGCCATCTTCCGGGGACAACTCTGACACAGAACCGAGCCCAGCTACTGCTCCCGACCCTGGTTCTGATGTGTCTGCGGACCTCAACCGTTCAGACAGAGGATGACTCTGGGTCAGGGTCAGCGCATGATAGGGCGCTTGTAGGAGCACTTATCCCCGCGGTGCGGGATACTCTACAAATGGAGGATACGGCGGAGACGACAGATGTCGGTCCCTTTTGGATTCTGTATGCCGACCCGCACTGAACTAAAAATAGTGCAGCGCAACAAAAACTATGTGGAATACATGTCATAAACACATATCAAATTCATAAATCAGTAACATAACATAAAGTCCATAAGTGCTTGTGAACCAGCAATAATAATATGCAAAGTGAATATAAAAGTGTCCAGAGATCCCTCCACCACAATAGGATTGGCCTCTCACCTCACAACTTCGACCTAACTAGAGGTCACACAGCTTGTACTCAAAAGAGTAAATGAGAATCACATGGGAAAACTCCGATCAAACAGTGGTCTCATAAAGCAGGATATCAGGCTGGAAACTCCATCATATAGGAAGACAAGAATAAAGAACGATCTAGTGCTCTCTGTATAGACTATTTAATATGTTAAAATATACAACTCAAAAAATGTTACTCACAAATAAGGCACTCAGACGCGAGTGTCAGCGTTCAAAGCATATGGATAGAGCGGCGTGGTAACACAGACTGTGGTGATGACCGCGAATGACGTCTAGCGTGGCTCCTCCCCCCGTACGCGTTACGTCCAGTAGGCGGGACTTCCTCAGCGTGGGGTTGGATGGCACCACCAGGGTTAGGTGCCATCCAACCCCACGCTGAGGAAGTCCCGCCTACTGGACGTAACGCGTACGGGGGGAGGAGCCACGCTAGACGTCATTCGCGGTCATCACCACAGTCTGTGTTACCACGCCGCTCTATCCATATGCTTTGAACGCTGACACTCGCGTCTGAGTGCCTTATTTGTGAGTAACATTTTTTGAGTTGTATATTTTAACATATTAAATAGTCTATACAGAGAGCACTAGATCGTTCTTTATTCTTGTCTTCCTATATGATGGAGTTTCCAGCCTGATATCCTGCTTTATGAGACCACTGTTTGATCGGAGTTTTCCCATGTGATTCTCATTTACTCTTTTGAGTACAAGCTGTGTGACCTCTAGTTAGGTCGAAGTTGTGAGGTGAGAGGCCAATCCTATTGTGGTGGAGGGATCTCTGGACACTTTTATATTCACTTTGCATATTATTATTGCTGGTTCACAAGCACTTATGGACTTTATGTTATGTTACTGATTTATGAATTTGATATGTGTTTATGACATGTATTCCACATAGTTTTTGTTGCGCTGCACTATTTTTATTTCAGATTGTTTTTGAGGGATTTTTATGAGTATACCTTGAGTGCTGGCTTGCAACTTTTAGTATTTCCTTACTATTTTTTCAGCGCTGAATATTTTTTCTTTTTACTGCCGACCCGCACTGCTAAGGTGTTTTCTTGTGTACCTTCCCTGGATGAGCTCTTATACAAGGAGTGGGGTCTTTTCAGCCCCAAAATGTTTAGTGGACCGTTACCCCTTTTGAGGAGAATTTCCTGAAAAAATTGACTTCTCCCCCGACAGGGGACCCCCCCCCCCCGGTGTCCAGACTAAACAAAGTGACCATGATTCCGGTGGTAGGGGCTCCTGCCTTCAAAGACCCCGCAGACGGGCGGGCTGAGGACATAGGTCACTCCCTGTTCACAGTGGTGGGGTCAGCAGTGCGTCCTGTCGTGGCCGGGGCCCTAGTGTCTCAGAAGCTTACTGAATGGGCAAAATTGTTGCACCAGGGGATGAAAGAACATCACGTTTCCCCGGAATGGGTGGAACTGGCTGACCAGTTGGTGCAGGGCCTTAAATTTGTCTGCGAGTCAGCCTTGGATACGATTCCCTTGCTCTCCAGAGCCTCGGTCTTATGCGGTGGTGTTGCGCCGCCTGGTCTGGCTAAAGTGTTGGTCCGCGGAACAATTTTCTAAGAAGGCCCTGGTGGATTTACCTTTTAAAGGTGAAAGGCTTTTCGGAGCCTCTCTGGATGACATTATCAAAGATGCCACGGGAGGTAGGACCACTCTGCTCCCGCAATCCAGTAAGGAGCCACGCCGTAGGCAGGGGCCCTCCTTCACCGCTCACAAGCGTTTTTTTCTTCCGCCCGGTGCTGCAGGTAAACGACATCAAGCGTCTGTCTCACAGGTGTGTAAGGCGGCGACCTGGTCGTCCGTTCACATTTCCTCAAAATTTTACAAGGTTGATGTGAGTGCATCTTCGGATGCTTCCTTCGGCCGCAAGGTTTTACAGGTGGCTGTTTAAGGTTGCAACTCCTCCGTTGAGGAGCTCTGGTTTGTTTGGGGGGAAGTTTGTTTGATGCTGTTTTCCCACCCCTCGTTTTTTTTAAACACTGCTTGGGGACGTCCCATATGTCAAGATGCTGCTGTGTCCGTCCATGAACGGAAGAGAAAATAGGATTTTTGTGCTCACCGTAAAATCCATTTCTCTAAGTTCATGGATGGACACAGCACCCACCCCTCCCTTTTTTTATGTTTTTGTACTGCTTTTTTACGAACTGAGCTGCATGATGCAGGGAGAGGTGATGTACCCGGGGGGACCGCCCCCTGGGCGGAACCGTACTGTGTGATGTGTTTTAACACTTAACATGCTGTTTTTCTGCCTAGTCAATCTCCTAACAGGAGGATAATACCCATATGTCAAGATGCTGCTGTGTCCGTCCATGAACCCAGAAAAAAATGGATTTTACGGTGAGTACAAAAATCCTATTTTTTCGGCCATGCTGGCCAGGGACACTGACAGGCAGACCCAGAAGTGATGTCAAACACAGCAACAAGATAGCAACAATGAGGGGAGGAAAGTGGATGTGAGTCTTCTCAGTTCCCTCCCCTCTACCTGGCAGCACCCACTATGCCGGTCCTAGGCCCGCAGATGGGAAAACGGAGCCCGGGATATATGATGGGGGGGTACGTTACTGTCAGTGTCTGGAAGCAATCAAGTGGCAGTGCAGCCATCGGAATGCTTCCATCTGGAAATGTGTGGATGTAGAAATATTGCTCACTTCAGTGTTACATAGTTACATAGTTAGTCAGGTTGAAAAAAGACAAAGTCCATTCAGTTCAACCATAAAAAAATAACTAAAATAAAATAAAAAAATATCGTGCAATCCCATATACCCAATTCTATACCCATAGTTGATCCAGAGGAAGGCAAAAAACCCCAGCAGAGCACGATCCAATTTGCTACAGCAGGGGAAAAAATTCCTTCCTGATCCCCCGAGAGGCAATCGGATTTACCCTGGATCCACTTTACCTAGAACTGTTAGTACTCAGTTATATTATGTACATTTAGGAAAGTATCCAGGCCTTTCTTAAAGCAATCTACTGAGCTGGCCAGAACCACCTCTGCAGGGAGTCTGTTCCACATTTTCACAGCTTTTACTGTGAAGAAACCTTTCCGCATTTGGAGATGAAATCTTTTTTCTTCTAGACGTAAAGAGTGCCCCCTTGTTCTCTGTGTTGACCGTAAAGTGAATAACTCATCACCAAGTTCACTATATGGACCCCTTATATATTTGTACATGTTAATGTACATCCCCCCTTATTCTCCTCTTCTCAAGAGTGAATAAATTCAGTTCCTCTAATCTTTCTTCATAGCTGAGCTCCTCCATGCCTCTTATCAGTTTTGTTGCCCTTCTCTGCACTTTCTCCAGTTCCCCGATATGCTTTTTGAGAACTGGTGCCCAAAACTGAACTGCGTATTCCAGATGAGGCCTTACTAATGATTTGTACAGGGGCAAAATGATGTCTCTCTCTCTGGAGTCCATACCTCTCTTAATACAAGAAAGGACTTTGCTCGCTTTGGAAACCACAGCTTAGCATTGCATGCCATTATTGAGCTTATGATCTACCAAAACCCCCAGATCCTTCTCCACTACGGATCCCCCCAGTTGTATTCCCCCTAGTATGTATGATGCATTCATATTCTTAGCCCCCAAGTGCATAACTTTACATTTATCAACATTAAACCTCATCTGCCACATAGTCGCCCAATTAGACAGGGCATCGAGGTCGGCTTGTAAATTGGAGACATCTTGTAAGGACGTTATTCCACTGCATAGCTTGGTGTCATCTGCAAAGACAGAAATGTTACTTTTGATCTCAGACCCAATATCATTTATAAAGATATTAAAAAGTAAGGGTCCCAGCACTGAACCTTGGGGTACACCACTGATAACCTTAGACCATTCAGAGTAATTATCATTAACTACTACTCTCTGAATTCTGTCTTTTAGCCAGTTTTCTATCCATTTACAAACTGATATTTCCAATCCTGTAGACTTTACCTTACACATGAGCCGTGTGTGGGGAACTGTATCAAACGCTTTTGCAAAATCCAAGTATACCACGTCCACAGCCACGCCTCTGTCCAAGGTTTTACTTACCTCTTCATAAAAAGAAATCAGGTTTGTCTGACAATTTCTGTCTTTCATGAATCCATGCTGTCTGTTGCTTAAATAGTTTTTTTTCCAGCAAGAACTCATCTATGTGGTCTTTTATTAACCACTTCGCGCCCGGGCTATAAGCAAAAGACGTCCGCAAAGCGGTCGTCAATTGCTGATAGGACGTCCATGGACGTCCTCTTGTTTACTTCCGCGATGCGCGCCACCGCGGGCGCGCGTCGGGGAAAAACTGTGCCCGCCGTGTCAGGCGAGTGCCGATGCGCGTGCCTGGCGGCCGCGATGTCCGCCAGGTACGAGCGATCGGCTGTCACAGAGCCAGGGACGTGGATCTCTGTGTGTAAACACAGAGATCCACGTCCTGTCGGGGAGAGGAGACGGATGGTGTGTCCCTTGTACATAGGGACAACCATCAGTCACCTCCCCCAGTCAGTCCCCTCCCCCCCACAGTAAGAACATCTAGCAGGGAACATATTAACCCCTTGATCGCCCCCTAGTGGTTAACCCCTTCCCTGCCAGTCACATTTATACAGTAATCAGTGCATATTTTTAGCACTGTTCGCTGTATAAATGTGAATGGTCCAAAAAATGTGTCAAAAGTGTCCGATGTGTCCGCCGTAATGTCACAGTCACAAAAAAAAAAAATCGCAGATCGACGCCATTACTAGTAAAAAAATAAATTAAAAAATAATAAAAAAAAACCATAATTCTATTCCCTATTTTGTAGGCGCTAAAACTTTTGCGCAAACCAATCACTATACGCCTATTGCGATTTTTTTTTTTTTTTTACCTAAAATATGTAGAATACGTATCGGCCTAAACTGAGGAAAAAAATAGTTTTTTTTAAAAAAAAATGGGATATTAATTATAGCAAAAATTTAAAAATATTGTGTTTTTTTCAAAATTGTCGCTCTATTTTTGTTTATAGCGCAAAAAATAAAAACCGCAGAAATGATCAAAGACCACCAAAAGAAAGCTCTATTTGTGGGAAAAAAAGGACGTCAATTTTGTTTGGGAGCCACGTCGCACGACCGCGCAATTGTCATTCAAAGCGTGACAGCGCTGAAACCTGAAATTTCGCCTGGGCAGGAAGGGGGTTATGTGCCCAGTTGTCAAGTGGTTAATCTCTCCAGTATCTTCCCAACTGTGGAAGTTAAACTAACAGGTCTATAGTTACTTGGTAAAGACTTTGTTCCCTTTTTAACCTCCCTGGCGGTATGATTCTTTCTGGAATTATGTACCAAAAGCGGTACAATTATTTTGCATGAAAATTTGGTGTTATGTATTATAGGCCTGCGATTCTTAGTAATTACTTACTTAAACCTAAGCAAACCAGAGTCTAGTAAACATCCCGGGTATGATAAATATGAAACACAAAATTATAAATTATAATATAATAAATAACTATAAATAATTATAAAAAATAGTAATCTAATTATAATAAAAATTATTCAATAATGTAATCAAATCAAAAACACTGAAATTTGCTCAGTTGCAGAATTGTCGCTGTCATTAGATTTAGTGTTTGATGACGAATTTCCCCACAAATCGCTATCGCTCAATTCTGCGAGTGATTCTAATTTATTATCGCTGCTTTCTAGTTGGTCTAAGACCACTTTTGACATAAAGGGACACTTTTTGGTTGCTATGGACAATCCCCAGTTTACAGGCAGAACGATTTTTATTATATAAAAGTGCATGCAGGACACTGGACAGACCACTAGGGACCAAGGGGGTGTGTAATTATTACATACAGTACTGTAATCTGTAAGATTACAGTATACTGTATGTATACTATGTGTTTACCTTTTTGAATTTGCCGCCCAGTTCCGCTCCCTTGCGCCGCTGCGGCTCGCAGGGAACGGAACTAGGAAGTCAGATGGGGTCGGAAAGTGCCGACACTCGCCGGAGATCTCGCTGGCGATCACAGCAGAGGACATCATCGCTGGATCGCCAGGAGAAGGTAGGGAAACTCCGCTGCGAGCTCTGCAATGTCTACCCCGAGCGTGACTCGGGGTTACCGATCCTAGCATAAAAAAACAACCCCGAGTCACGCTCGGGATTACCGCTAGGGAGGTTAAATATAGGCACCACATTGGCCCTGCGCCAATCCAGTGGTACTATTCCTGTCATTAATGAGTCCCTAAAAGTTGGATAAAATGGCTTTGAAATTACAGAGCTCAATTCTTTTAGGATCCGTGGGTGTATGCCATCTGGTCCAGGTGCTTTATCCACCTTTATTCTGTCTAAATATTTCTGGACCATATCACTTTTGAGCCATTGTGGATTTGGGGCTGTGTGACTACCACCCCCCATTATGGACATGAACTCCCCCATGCTCCATTGTATACACAGAGCTGAAGAAAGTATTTAATAAATTAGCCTTCTCTTTGTCCCCAGTCACCCACTCTAGATTATTTTGTAAAGGGCCTACATGCTCAGACTTGACCTTTTTACTATTAATATATTTGAAGAATTTTTTGGGGTTTGTCCTACTATCTTTTGCAATCTGTCGTTCGTTTTGAATTTTTGCATCCTTGATTTCCTTTTTACATATCCTGTTATATTCTTTGTAACATTTAAATGACACTAGTGTTCCTTCATTTTTATATTTTTTAAAAGCGCTTTTCTTATTGTTTATAGCTTTTTTAACTTTAACTGTGAGCGACATAGGTTTTATTTTTAGCCTTTTAAACTTATTGCCCATGGGAATTTACTTTGCAGTGAGTTCACAAACAGTCTTTTTGAAGAATTCCCATTTCTGTTCTGTGCCCATTGATGCCAATATTCTCTCCCAGTCTAAGTCCTGGAGAGCAGCCCTCATCCTTGGAAAATTAGCTTTCTTGAAAATAAGTGTTTTTATCCTTCCTGCATGTATTTCTTGCTTACAGCTAACATCAAATGAAATCATGTTATGGTCACTGCTACCCAGGTGTTCCTTTATCTGAACATTAGTAATATGCTCTGCATGGTTTGAGATTACCAGGTCAAACAGAGCATCATTCCTAGTTGGGGCCTCAATAAACTGGACCATAAAATTGTCCTGCAATAGGCTTATAAATTTTTGCCCTTTAACTGTCCCAGCAGTGCCATTACTCCAGTCAATTTCTGGGTAGTTAAAATCCCCCATTATTATCACCGTCCCAGCCCTTGCAGCCCTTTCCATCTGTGCAAGGAGCTGAGTCTCCACCTCCTCATTAACATTGGGTGGTCTATAACAAACTCCAATGATTAACTTTGAACTACGCACATCTGTATGCAGTTCCACCCATAATGCTTCAGCCTCATCACACTCTCCATCAACCAGGTCCTCTTTCACACTCGCTTTGAGATCACTTCTCACATAGAGACAGACCCCGCCACCTTTCCTTTTTGCCCTGTCTCTCCGAAAGAGTGCATAGCCAGGAATATTAATAATCCAGTCATGTGAGGATTGAAGCCACGTTTCAGCAATACCGATTACGTCATAGCTCTCCTCATGCACCAGAGCTTCCAACTCACCTATTTTGCTTGGCAGACTTCTGGCATTGGTGAACAAACACTTTAATGTATTACATTTTTCTCTGGTGTTTTTCATATAATTTTTAGTAGTACAAATGGCACTATAGTTTCCAATGGCTGTTTGCAACATGGGAACTTTCTTGTCACCTGCCATAACCCTCCCCCCATCTATCCCCATTCCACTCTCCATTAATGTCTGACCACTAACTGACCTGTGTGCCCGATGTAATTCTAGTTCACCCTCCCCCCTCAAACCTAGTTTAAACACTCCTCCAGCCTTCCCATGAACCTCTCCCCCAGCACAGCAGACCCCCTTCCATTCAAGTGCAAACCGTCTTTAGCATATAGGTTGCATCCCAATGAAAAGTCAGCCCAGTGCTCTAGAAACCCAAATCCCTCCTCCCTACACCAGGTCTTTAGCCATGCATTCAGCTCTCTAGTCTCCCCCTGCCTTTCCTGTGTTGCGCATGGCACAGGCAATATTTCAGAGAATATCACCTTGGAGGTCCTTGCCTTCATCTTGCAGCCTAGTTCTTTAAATTGATTCTTAAGGAGCCTCCACCTTCCATGTATACTGTCATTGGTTCCAACGTGGACCAAGACAGCTGGGTCATGCCCAGCCCCTCCCAGTAATTTATCCACCCGGTCCACCACATGCCGAACCCTGGCACCAGGGAGACAGCAAACCATTCGGTTGAGGCGATCCTGGCGACAAATTATTCTATCAGTCCTTCTGATTATAGAATCCCCTATAACCACCAACTGTCTTGGCCTACCTGCACTCCCCTCACCACCTCTACTAGATGGGTTGCTCTCCCGGCTGTTAGGGGTAGCAGTGACATCTAGGGCTGCCACCTCTGTGTTTGCCACCTCCACATCTTCACCCAACGTGGAAAATTTGTTTTGATGCACAAACACAGGACTGGCCTTCCTTTTCTGCAAGCCCCTTCCACTCCCTCTAACTACATTAACCCATCTTCCTATCTGATAATCCTGACTTGCCACTCCACCCTCCACATCAGCCCTACTGACCACCTGCTCAGCGAGCAGAGGACCCCTTTCAAGGTTGTCCTTTCCGCCCAGTGTTGCAACTTGCTCTTCCAGATCTCTAATGTGAGCTTCCAGAAGGGCAACCTGCTCACATCTGTCACAGCGGTATCCATCCTGGAGCTGTTGCACCAATTTTGCATACATGTGGCACACTGTGCACTCAGAAAAACCTTCAACCCTGCTAGCACTCATTTCCCAGTTGCAATATAATTACTTGTAGGAAGTTTATAATGTTACTCACAGTTTAGAAGACTCCTGTCTTAACTCCTGTTTTAAACTCTCCACTGTAGTTCAAAATTCCACTGATGTTCACAAAATCCACATGCAAGCCACCATCAGCAGGGAGCCAGCTCCTAAGGGAGTTTGTACAGACACTTATATACTCACCTGTGAACAATTAACCACTCCCCTTAATTAGCAGAAAGAAAAAAAGCTGTTTAAAAAGTGTCAGAGAAAGGAGTGGGGGGGGGGGAAGTATTTTTAAAACTGATAAACGTATCAAATAAAGGACAAAAAATAAAAATAAATCAACACTTGCAAGCAGAAGCAGTTAAAAGCAAAACTCCTGTTTTTTAACTCTCCACTGTAGTTCACAAAATCCACATGCAAGCCACCATCAGCAGGGAGCCAGCTCCTAAGGGAGTTTGTACAGACACTTATATACTCACCTGTGAACAATTAACCACTCCCCTTAATTAGCAGAAAGAAAAAAAGCTGTTTAAAAAGTGTCAGAGAAAGGAGTGGGGGGGAAGTATTTTTAAAACTGATAAACGTATCAAATAAAGGACAAAAAATAAAAATAAATCAACACTTGCAAGCAGAAGCAGTTAAAAGCAAAACTCCTGGTTTTTAACTCTCCACTGTAGTTCAAAATTCCACTGATGTTCACAAAATCCACATGCAAGCCACCATCAGCAGGGAGCCAGTGTGTGCGGCTATATGTAACATATGTATCACAAAAGACTTTGCGCTGCCGCCCGATTTTCTTCCACACACACTCCAGTAGCAGCACCCCACCACACGTGTCAGGGGCTCCTAAGCATGAAAATATCTATTGCGATACACATGTTACATACCGCCGTGCACACGACCTCCTTGGTAATGCAAACAAATTACCTATAGGAGGCTTTTAAAATGTTGCCTATGGAAAATATAGGGTACTGAAGTTTGTCACCATTTCATTGGCGCACGCAAATGTAAAGTTTGACATGTTTGATATCTATTTACTCGGGAAAAAACACATCTTTTATATTTTACCAAAAAAATTATGTTTTTGCGTTTCCTAGACCTTTGCAGCAATATCGTGTGACATAAAAAATTGTAACTACTGTATGACTATTTTATTTGCTGGGGTGTCTGCTTTCAGAAAATATATAATGTTTTGTGGGTTTTATGTAGTCTTCAGGGCTAAAATTATTTTTTAAGCATGCGTGCAAAAAATATCCAAAAACAGCTCTGGCAGCGAAAGGGATAAAGTGGTTGTAAACCCTTACATATACTCAGTGAAGTGATTGGTCTCAGGTGATGCACAGAGATTAAAAAAAATCATCTAACATAAGTTGTACCTGTTTATCTGAGGTCTTCCTTTCTCTACATCCGTTCAAAGTCCATCATTTATAAAGCTTATCTGAGCTGATAGAAAACAGGGGGCAGAGAGTTGAAGTTACACCCTGCACAGCTCAATGAGGAGCTCTGAGAGCTGATTGGAGGGAAAGAACACCCCGCCCCCTTTTTACACAGGAACAGAGCTGAGGCTGTCAACTAGTTGGAGCTCCCTCCCCTGTCACCTTTTTTCTCTTGGTGTCAGGAAAACATGTCAGAACTGATTCATGCAGATAGCAGAGGAACAAAGCAGTAGAGGGAAATAACACTGAGGCCTCGTACACACGACCGAGTTTCTCGGCAAGAACCAGCAAAAAACTTGCTGGCAGAGATGTCTTGCCGAGAAATTCGTTTGTGTGTATGGTTTCTCGTCAAGAAAACCGACAAGTAATCTCGACGAGAAAATAGAGAACCTGCTCTCTATTTTCTCGTCGAGATTCTTGTCAGCCTGTTTCTCGACGAGAAAAGTAAGTGTGTGTACACTTACCTGTCCTCCGGGAAGCCCGCGCATGTTCGAAATGAATTCGACGCATGCGCGATAGCTTCCTAGGCATAGGTAGGGTATACCAAGATGGCGGCGACGGCATCGAATGTGACGAGCGCATGCTCGTCATAGTCGATGACGTCACCGCGTACGCTCCATTCAAAGAACCGCGGGTTCTTTGAATCGAGCGTGTGTACACTCGGCCGGGACAAGTTTCTTGTCCAAGGATCTCGTCGAAAAAAACGACGTGTTTTTTTCGACGAGAATCTCGGCCGTGTGTACGAGGCTTCAGTGCTCTTAATTGAGACAAGTACACACTGTAGAGAGATATGCTTTGTTCCTATTTCATGTCTGAGCTTTACAACCACTTTAAGGTGCTTCAGGGGTTTCTTTAAACTGCAGGCTGCCCCAGGTTTTACTCTTTTGTAATGTGGGTCTGTTAGTGTTTTGTTACTGTTGCCCACCTCTTAGTTGGGCCAGTTGTAGCTGAATGACTGAATCTGGTGTTCTTTAATTAATGAGAAAGAAGACAGGATTTTTGCATGTACTGTGAAATGTGTTTCTTTCATTTCATTAAGGATTACAGGTTCCACCCATCTGTTTGGGATCTACTCCTAGTACTGCTTTTCTACAAAACCAAAGCATTATAGGAGTGGGAAGGGTTATCTCTGGCTGGCCATTGGTTTCTTGTTTGCCTTTGTCCAGTTTCTCCTGAAGTCAGCAGTACAACCCAACTGTATCTGAACAACTGAATCTTATGTCCTCTAATGAACTTCAAGAAACAAATTTTACAGTAAGTAAAAAAAAACATTGTTTTTTACCTGCCTGACAGAAAAAAATATAAATATTTTATTACCAAAATTAAAAAATAGTATACAAAACCACTGTACACTCCCTTTTCAGACTGAGTATTTGTATCATATTCTTTGCCCAGTCATGACTGGATTTTTTTTAATAGTAGTGTTCTGATTCCATACAGCTTGAAAGTAGTGCTGATAGTTCGGAGGTCACAAGGTCAGAGTTAAAAGGCAAGAAACCATATGGACACAGGGGTCGCAAAACTGGAAGTGGAAAAAGTGCCTCAGGAGCCAGTGGTGCATCTTCTACAGGTATTTTATCACAAATGTTTCTCTGTTATTTGTTATTCCTGGTTTGTTATAAAAAGCCCCAAAAGACATATCTTTTATATCTGTGTGGCTGTAAGAACAAGCTGCCTGAAGTTGTATGTCACTGTTCTTTCTGTTGTATTTTTTAGTTAAAGTGATTGTAAAGGTTTTTGTTTTTTCAAATAAACATGTTATACTTACCTGCTCTGTGCAAGGGTTTTGCACAGAGCAGACCCGATCCTCCTTTTCTGGGGTGCCCCCACGGAGACCCGCTTTCCCTGGGGGCATTCGTGCGGGCATGCCCACGAGTCCCGCTTATGTGTCCATTGACACAGACAGCAGGACTTGGCCCCACCCCCAGCTCCCGTATCACTGGATATGATTGACAGCAGCGGGACCCAATGGCTTCTGCTGCTATCAATCTATCCAATGAGGACCCTAGACAGTGGCTGGAGACGCTGGGCTTGTGCACATCGCTAGAACGATCGGGTTAAGGTAAGAAAAAGGGGGAGCTCTGGGGGCAGCTGCAGCACAGAAGGTTTTTCACCTTAATGCAAAGAATGCATTAAGGTGAAAAACCATGAGACTTTACAGCCCCTTTAATTGATGTTCTAGGTGACCACTACCTGTACCCACTACCTGTACCCACTGCAATTTGACTCCCAGAGTTGACAGATACTAGTATTTAGCACATACGTATGCTAAGGGGATGATTCCCTTTTTCTTCTTTTCTCTTTCTGAGCACTTCTAACACAGATAAAAGTTATTACTTGGAAGTTTACCCATGCATTGCCCATCTGTTGCAACCTTTACAGGTATTGGTCATATACTGTATGGCCAATGTCATAAATCTGTACTTTTTTGTATAATTGATTATGAAAATAGTGAACTATAGAAGAGATATTTGCAGGGTCAGTCCCCCTAAACCAACACCCACCAGCTTTGTGTATTTCAGAACTCTGGCAGGGAGATTTCCTCACTGGAGTTTCCAAAAGATAAGAAAAAACAGTGGGTGATAACCTCGTCAGCGTCCACAAATACCTGAAATATCAGATTAGGTGCAGTGACTGTCTCAGACATTTGTAAATGTTCCACCTTCACTTGTGGGTAGAAGTAGTCTTCTCTCACTAGATTTCCCACTGCAGGTAGTGTTTCCTCTCCTCCTGATTTGGTCACTTTCCCCAAGTTGGAAGAACAGGAGGAGGAAGAGGAGGAGGATGAAGAAGAGGATGATGAAGACACGAGAAGATCCTCCAGGCCAACACCATCATCTCCTCCAGAACTCACCTTCTCCAGCTTTGGTTCCATCATGCGCTTCTCTAGTGAATCCTTAGCACATGCCCGACCATGGGACCCTTCCTCTGGGGAAGCTAGACAACAGAAGTGGAGCAGAGATGGTACTGAGCCCCCGCGAGAAAAGAAACATAAAGGCAGCCAGAAAAGCAGGCATGGTCCTGGAAGACCCCGGGGGAGTAAGAACAACCCACCACATAGCATGTCCTCCTCCACATTGCCTCTTCCTCCACGGCATTACACACATCAATCTACTCTTCATAGTGTCAGCATGGAGTCATCCCTGCTATCCTCAGGTAAAGTAATGATACTAATGCTTGGGTGTATATATTTATTTTTTCAATCCATCTGGACCCTTTTGAAGCATGCTGATGATGAATACATACTGACTTAATTTTTGTAAATAACCATTGCTTCATATTCATTTGTTCCAGCTCATAATGGGAATATTAGGCCAATGTGGTTATGTTGTTTTTTCACTTTTTTTTTATGTACTGGTATTATGTGACTTTCTCCTTTCAGGTATCTATACCAGTAATAAGGACCCAATCTCTCTAAGGACGGCGTGCAGCACCCCACTCCCTTCCAGTATCATGTCTCATCAGACCTCCCTTCCTCCATACAGCAGAGCTTGCTCCATAACCCCTTCTTCCACAGCGTCTACCACACAGGTCAGAAATTTGTGTGGTAATGGACACTAGTCAAAATTTATTTGACTGCAAGAGCGTAATTTCTGTGTAAAAAGTGCACACTTGGAATTCTCAGAATTCTGATGTGGGTTTAGGCACTTTGCAATTAGATAATGCGCTCTACATTATTTTATTAAAAAGCTGTAAATTTATATGTCACATGAACATGAGGGAAAAAAATGTGTGTCCTTCTTTTTTTTTTTTTATAATTTTTTTTTGAGTGTTCTTTTCCTATGTTTATTTGACAAGGAAAAAGTGATAAAGTGATCCCAAAGAAAGCTATGCCTGGCTAATATTGCTTTTATCAGCATGTACAGTAGATATAGTGTCTGCATTATTCATTTTTTATATCCTTTTTTTTCACTTTACTTTCACCTGTCAATCCTGCAAATAACATACCTTGTCCTTAGGGTGGCTAGGCTTACTGACTCCACTGTGTCTTTGCAGGGAGCCAAAGTTCTACCCATGTTTCTCTCTTTATTTGAAACAACAGATCTTCTTCTATTCATCTCCATTGCATATGGGGCAAGGAATTAGTAGTTTACATGAGATAGCTTAAATGGAAGATACAATTGTTTGGGCTTTCAGTACAGTTCACAGGAAGCTACACTGCATTTTTGACAAGATCAGTAGGTATTTCTGTTCTTGCTGAAAACTAATGCAGCCACCACACCTATGGACTGGTAAGCTGCAATATATTATTTTTTGATTCTTGATTAAAGTACGGTAATTAGGATACATGATGTATTGTATTGAGACAATCTGAACACTGAACTAATTAACTTTGGTTTAGCTGTAAAGCCCCAGAAGCACAGAATACAAACATGAATGATTTGCCAATGTGCCACTGTTAATATCAAATTACAATCTTTATACATTCAAACACATTTTGTTTTTTAATTACTGCTAGAATTATTTTTTCCCCATGTTTATCGTGTAAGGTGGTTAAAGGGCAGAAGTTAATGCTGTTTATTGGTTTGCTTGAAGTTGCTTTTATTGATTCTGGTTTTGCTTTAAAAGAGTATGTTCCATGGGTATTTTCAATCGCTCCACTGGTACTGAACAGGCAAGGCATAAATACCTTCAGATGCCCTATCTGGCAGTTTGAATTCTGAGGTTCTATACCATGCAAATTTCAGCACTTCCTGTTAGTGTCAATAGCTTCCCTGCCTCCTGCCCCCTTCTACGCATTATTGTTAACCAGTTAGCAGCCTTGCTCTCTGGTAGTAGGAATTGCTGAAATGTTCATGTTAAAGGTTCCTAGGATTTGAGTCACCTAGGAAGCTGGAAAGGGTATCTAAAGGTATGTACAGGCATCACTATGGGGCGTATTTATAAAATATTTGCATAGCAATTCACCCAGTGAAAGTGGATGTACATTTATTCTCGTCAAAAAACAAATGTTATTACGCCATTTCCTATGCTTGACGAATGTTTGTAATTGATTTAAAAGAGAAAACAACACGTTTGGCCACTTGACGACACAGAGTATCATAGGAAATTTCATTCAAATAAAAACATATTGTCTAATAACATTTTGTTTGCTCCATTTCCTCAAAACTAATGTACATGCGCTTTCACTGGGGGGAATTGCTATGCAGATTTGTTTTAGAAATATACCCCTACATGTCTACACTGTAGTTACATATTCTGTTTAGCACCCCTGTGTAGTTTACTTTACTTTAGTCTCTGTAATCTATTAGTACTGTATATCTTTTGCCTAGGGAGCTTGTTTAAATGCTTATCCAAATTATTTTGTGCACATCCCCATAGTCACATTTTAATGATAGTGACTTTTAAGTTTTTTTTTCCTTTTTAAGTGTATTCTCTGCCTGTATCTTGTATAGGTTTTCTCATTGGCTGGCTCCACATTTAGTATCCCTTCATCTCACATTTTTGGAAGTCCTCTATCAATGCCCACACTCCTGAGCCAAACTGAAAGCAATAGGACAGGTAACTATATAATGCTTCATTTTAATTTAGAATTGTATCCTAATAATATAATGCATAGGTTCCCTTTTCACTTTATGTTACTAGTGGATTCTGCCCCCCCCCCCCCAGTTTTCGCTGTAGATCTGAGGGGTACATGGAAGGAAAATAAAAATCAGCATTTTTGCTTGCACATGATTGGATAATAGTAACCAGCAGAGCTTCCCTTCATCTCAGATCTACAGCGACTGCCCTCCCAAGTGCAATTGCAGTGCACAGTGGATTTGCCTTTAGTAAACCAACCCCATTGTCTTTCCACTGTAGCCTACATACAATATTAATTTTCTCCACCAAAGACTCCCCACTCACTGCGTAATACGCACAGTCCTAGCACACAAATTCTATATTCAACAGTGTCATTGTCCTTCCCGTTGCTTTCTGAGTCCAGACACATAGAAAGCAAGTTTAAGTAATTGTGTTAGCAGAGAAGAGGGGGGTGGTTTATCTGTGAGAGACTGTAGTGCAGAAACGTGTGAGAGATAGAGAGAGAAAGAGATCCATGCCAGCCCAAACACAAAGCTCTCCAGCAATTTTTTACACTAGAATAGTACTGTATGTGCATTAAACTGTCAGTGACAAGTCTACAGTGTATGTGCATTGACAACTTAGCCCAAATTTGTGTTAACTCCTCAGTCATCTATTCCCAGCTTATGGGTGTTAACCCAGTAACACCAGAATATATGGAAGGTGGAGGCTCCTTAAAGTGGATGTAAACCCGATTCATGAAATTTTGAGCTGTGCACATATATCTGCAGTGTTCTCGTATCTCTCTTCAAAGCCCTAAGTCCCGTGTGTTTGTGCTGCTCTGTTCTTATGTTATTAACATGATAACTTCTGAGAAGTTCTCTTAGACGGGAGATAAAAGCAGCAGTGGATTGGAATGTGTGTCGTGGGAGGTTGGTATAAATAGATTAGCAGAGAGCTTGACTTGTAAAAGCACAGCTCAGAAAGCATTTTCCTTCTTCTGCCAATGTGAAGGGGGCCTTTCCTCCAATCAGCTGTTACACAGAGTACCACAGAATGACACTTCTCCTGCTGAATAAGGAAGTGAAAATTCTTACCCGATGTAAGAATACTAAAGAATATTTATTTTTCGTACATCACGGGACACAGAGCCTTAATAATAACTAAATGGGTTATGTTCCACCTTCAGGTGATTTGACACTGGCACACCCAAGACAGGAAGTCCCCTCCCCTATATAACCCCTCCCATACAGGGAGTACCTCAGTTTTTTCGCCAGTGTCTAAGGTGTTGGTCACGATTAAAGATGTGCTAAGAAGAAGCTCCGCTGAGGGATCCCTTGCGGGATCAAGGAGCCAATGAACCGGATCCATCCAAAGTGCCATAATAGCCAAAATGGATGGTACCCGGGCCTCGTGGAAGAACAAGGTTTTTCCTGTAACGTCTCTCTCTTTTGAGGACTGGACCCTGGGATTCAGCACTTTGGGCACATACCTAAACTTCCGCCATCTCGTTTTCTAAGATCAAGCATCCACAGTGAAAAAAAAGGCCCTTATTCCTGGCATTAAACCACTTGTTATCCCAGGGGGTAATCATAGAAATTCCCTCAGAGGAGCAGGGCGTGGGTTTTTATTTAAACCTCTTTACAGTTCCAAAACCAAACAGAGATGTCAGACCCAAGGATCTAAATCAATTACTAAACATCCACTCCTTTCGCATGGAGTCAATACGCTCAGTGGTGTCCACCCTACAACGGGGAGAACTTCTAGCCTCAATAGACATCAAAGATGCGTATTTACATGTCCCTATTTTTCCAGCTCACCAAAGGTTCCTGCGGTTTGCAGTGAAACAACGCCACTTTCAGTTTGTGGCTCTACCCTTCGGTCTAGCGAACACACCCGGAGTATTTACAAAAGTTCTGGCGCAGCTTACGGCAACATTAAGGGCATAGCAGAGACGGCTTATCTGGACGACTTGCTGCTGATAGATCAGTCAGTGGCTCGTTTGAACCAGAGTGTGTTCAGCGCAGTCAGATATCTAGAACATCTGGGCTGTATTCTCAACCTAGAGAAATCATCCTTGCAGCCAGTGGAAAGGCTGGAGTACCTGGGTTTGGTCATAAACACAGCCCAAAGAAGAGTATTTCTTCCTCAGTCAAAGGTCAACTCTATAAGAGACCTGGTCCGGTTAATCAAAGCAAGGAAAAATCCTCTCATTCGCCTTTGCATGAAATTATTAGGGAAGATGGTAGCCTCATTCAAGGCTGTCCCTTATGCCCAGTTTCATTCAAGGCCGCTGCAAAACGGCATCCTGTCTGCCTGGAACAAAAGGATCCAAGCCTTGGATTTGCCAATGTATCTGTCACCGGAGATGCGCCAGAGTCTCCGTTGGTGGTTAGTAACCAGAAATTTGCTGAAGGGAAAATCCTTTATCCTGGTTGCCTGGAAAGTTGTGACAATGGATTCCAGCCTTTTGGGCTGGGGAGCAGTCCTAGAAGGGGCTACGGTCCAGGGTAAATGGTCCGAAGCTGAGAAAACCTTGTCCATCAATATCCTAGAGATTAGGGCAGTACGTTTGGCCCTGAGGGTCTGGACGCACAGGTTACAGGATTGCCCTGTCAGGGTACAATCCGACAATGCCACGGAAATGGCTTATATCAACCACCAAGGGGGCACCAGAAGTCTCGCTGCCCAAAGAGAATTGAACCATATTCTAGTTTGGGCAGAGGCATGTACCCTGCCTATCAGCAGTATACATTCCGGGAGTAGAGAATTGGCAGGGGGATTATTTAAGTCACCAGCAGTTGTTCCCAGGGGAATTGTCTCTTCATCCGGACTTTTTTTGGCCATATGCCAAAGATGGAGTACCCCGGACATGGATCTTTTGGCCTCCAGGTTTAAAAAGAAGCTAGACAACTTTGTGTCAAGGACACGGGACCCACTCACATGTGGGACGGATGCGTTAGTAATCCCTTGGGATCAGTTTTCACTGATCTATGCATTCCCTCCAGTTCAGCTTCTACCGCGACTGCTTCGCAGGATCAAGGAGGAAAGAAAACCAGTGGTCCTCATAGCCCCGGCGTGGCCCAGGAGACCATGGTATGCGGAGATTGTGAGATTGGCAGTGGGGGACCCATGGGTCCTTCCGCTGTGTCCAGACCTGCTCTCGCAGGGTCCAGTATTCCATCCTTCTGTCAGGACCTGGGCTTGAACCTGGGACCTCGTCTGTGTCTGGCGTTTACTCTTCCCACTGAGCTATCTGGGATGCTGGACAGCTCCCTGCCTGATCTGCTGGACTAACCTATCTGATCCAATGGACAACCCTGCCTTGAGTCTTGATTACCGATGAACCTTGAACTCCTTGCTCCTCCCATGAACTTCCTATATAAGCCTTGTCTCAGCACTTCCTCTTTACCAGGTTATTGTGCCTTCCCTGCCAGTGCCTTGCTGTTGGTTTTCCTGTTGCCATCTGTACCTACAACCACTCGTGATTGACCTTTGGCTTGTTCCTGGACTTCTCTACTGCCTGATCCCAATCTGCAACTACCCATGTTTGACCCTCGGCCTGTTCTTTGACCACGCTGCTGTTTCATCCTTGTCTGTTTATCCGCTATTGGACCCCGGCTTGCTCACACCCTGGTGGAGCAAACTTGAGGACCGTGACCTGGTACTAGCTTGCAGCCAAATCCATCTCCACCACCCGGCGCTCTGGGGAAAACCAGCTAGTACTTAGACTCCGCACCTCAGGTGAGCCTGTGTCATCTGCCAGAAGTGACTGCCTTTATACCTGTCCTGCAACTGCTATAGCAACTGGTCTTCAAGCCCGACGCCTGATCGTGACAGAATAACCTGGTACCATAAACATGAAGGCCGCTATAGCAGATGCTCTGACTCCTGTCAGACAGCAAATCTCAGACCTGCAGCAAGAAGTTCTGTTACTGAAAGGTACAGTACGCCCAGGCCCGGAACCAGCCTGCCCTGAGCCATTTGTTGTGATGCCCGGGAGGTTTGACGGTAGCCGTGCATCTCTTTCATCCTTTAAGATGGATTGCGAGCTGTTGTTTGCTCTTAAGCCTAGGACCTATGCCACAGATTATATAAAGGTTCTCGCTACTATCAACCTGCTCACTGGACCAATCAAAACATGGGCTCATCAGGTAATACAGGAAAGGAGTCCAGTCTTGGACAGCTGGGAAGCTTTTATGTTAGCCCTGGACTCTCACTGTACAGTTTCCAAGAAAACCAGGGTTCCCAAGTCTGCTCCTAGCTCATCTGGCCTTCGGGAACCCAGGGACAGGAATACCCTGTACAGGTATGACTTCAAGCCACCCCAGTACGTGCCAAGCCATGAAGCCCTAACACCACAAAGCCTTGACGTTCCTGTGGATATACACACACCTACCCTGGAAGATGTGGAACCTATGGGGATCGGGGTCATCCAGACCACACTGTCTAAAGCTGAAAGAGAGCGGAGGAGGGGCTGTGGCCTTTGTTTCTATTGTGGAGATAGAGGGCACTTTATCTCTCTCTGCCCATCTCGTCCACCTCGGCCAAAGGTTCTTCAAGTGGGTACTACTGGGATTCATTCTGCTATCGCTGCTGTTCGGCCTGTGAACTGCCAAGGTTGCTGTAAGACCTGTCCATGTTCAATGACACAAGTAGGTTCCCAGACTACGGTGGTCAACGATACCAGTGCCCCTCTTGAACCCGCAACCAATACCCCTGTGAAACTTCTACCATCTGGCCTAGAGGCAACTATGCAACCTCCCGACAACAGACCAGTTCCAGTAGTCATCCCACGTTCCACAGTGGTAATTGCAGTAACATCACCCTGTCCTGCCAAAGAACCACCTCCTGCTCCAGAGACGCCTTCGCTACATCCTAAGAAAACACCTGTTCTTGATACCGTCACCACTTCCGTAAAGTCTGGCTCCATCACTAATTCCTGTCCTGCCAAAGAAGTTCTACCACCTGACTGTATGTATGCCTCGAATGGCACCCTTATCCGTAAGCAGGAGCTGGAGATGTTTGAAAAAGCCTTGCAAGTGAGGAGAATCTCCCCAGCAGAAACTTCTAAAGAAAAAAATGCCCAAAGATGGATAAGGTTCACTCCACTAGATTGACAAGAGAATTCCACCAGAGGTTTCCTCACAAACCCAGCCCTAAGACATCCAGAGGACGTCCTGAGAGGAGGGGAGTACTGTCAGGACCTGGGCTTGAACCTGGGACCTCGTCTGTGTCTGGCGTTTACTCTTCCCACTGAGCTATCTGGGATGCTGGACAGCTCCCTGCCTGATCTGCTGGACTAACCTATCTGATCCAATGGACAACCCTGCCTTGAGTCTTGATTACCGATGAACCTTGAACTCCTTGCTCCTCCCATGAACTTCCTATATAAGCCTTGTCTCAGCACTTCCTCTTTACCAGGTTATTGTGCCTTCCCTGCCAGTGCCTTGCTGTTGGTTTTCCTGTTGCCATCTGTACCTACAACCACTCGTGATTGACCTTTGGCTTGTTCCTGGACTTCTCTACTGCCTGATCCCAATCTGCAACTACCCATGTTTGACCCTCGGCCTGTTCTTTGACCACGCTGCTGTTTCATCCTTGTCTGTTTATCCGCTATTGGACCCCGGCTTGCTCACACCCTGGTGGAGCAAACTTGAGGACCGCGACCTGGTACTAGCTTGCAGCCAAATCCATCTCCACCACCCGGAGCTCTGGGGAAAACCAGCTAGTACTTAGACTCCGCACCTCAGGTGAGCCTGTGTCATCTGCCAGAAGTGACTGCCTTTATACCTGTCCTGCAACTGCTATAGCAACTGGTCTTCAAGCCCGACGCCTGATCGTGACACCTTCCTTACAAAGTCTAAATTTGACGGTTTGGCTGTTGAAACCTAGGTCTTAAGGAGTTGAGGGCTTTCAGGTTCAGTCCTCTCCACTCTGGTTAATGCTAGGAAGCCGGCGTCCAGGCTCATTTATTATAGACTCTGGAAGGTATATGTTTCCTGGTGTGAATCCAAGGGTTGGCACCCTCGGAGATATATCATTGGTAGAATTCTTGCCTTTCTACAGTTGGGGGTGGAAATGAAGCTGGCCTTGAGTACGATCAAGGGTCAGGTCTCGACCTTATCGATTTTGTTTCCAAATGCCAAGTGTTGCGTCCTCACCCAACCTTTCTGCCTAAAGTGGTATCAAGTTTACATCTGGACCAGGATATTACCCTGCCTTCCCTTTTTCCAGAATCGCGTTCTGCAGAAGAAAAATGTTTGCACTCTCTTGATGTAGTTAGAGCAGTCAAAGTCTATCTAGAAGCGACAGCTCAGATACGGAAAACTGATGTTTTGTTTGTGCTGCCAGAAGGTCCCAGAAAGGGTCAGGCAGCGTCGAAATCTACTATCTCTAAGTGAATTCGGCAAGTTATTGTTCAGGCCTATGGCTTGAAAAAGAAGGTTCCTCCTGTTCATGTCAAAGCGCACTCTACTAGAGCAGTAAGTTCTTCATAGGCAGTGCATCACCAGGCCTCTATGGCTCAGATCTGTAAGGCTGCAACATTGTCTTCAGTCCATACATTCACTAAATTCTATCAGGTGGATGTGAGAGGGCATGAGGACGCCGCCTTTGGGCGTAGTGTGCTGCGGGCAGCAGTATAGACCCCCACGTCTGATGGCAGTCTGCCTTGATCTGTGTTTCCCTCCCCTCAAGTTGCATTGCTTTGGGACATCCCATTTAGTTAGTATTAAGGCTCTGTGTCCCGTGATGTACGAAAAAGAAAATAGGTTTTTTAAAACGGCTTACCTGTAAAATCCTTTTCTTGGAATACATCCTGGGACACAGAGCCTTCTCTTCTTGGGATACTTATTGCTTTGCTACAAATCTGAGGTACTCCCTGTATGGGAGGGGTTATATAAGGGAGGGGACTTCCTGTCTTGGGTGTGCCAGTGTCCAATCACCTGAAGGTGGAACATTAACTAATTTAGTTATTATTAAGGCTCTGTGTCTTGTGATGTACTCCAAGAAAAGGATTTTACAGGTAAGCTGTTTTAAAAATCCTATTATCAGGACCTCCAAGGTGATATTCTCTGAAATATTGCCTGTGCCATGCGCAACACAGGAAAGACGGGGAGATTAGAGAACTGAATGCATGGCTGAAGACCTGTTGTAAGAAGGATTGATTTGGGTTTTTAGAGCACTGGCTGACTTTTCATTGGGGTACAACCTATATGCTAAAGATGGTTTGCACCTAAATGGAAGGGAGTCTGCTGTGCTGGAGGAGAGGTTTAAAGGGAGGCTGGAGGAGTATTTAAACTAGAATTGAAAAGGGGGGGGGGATACTAGATTATAATGGGGCAGGCAGGTCAGACAGGGGTCAGCCCATATTGGTGGTTGGAATGGTGAAAGATGGTGGGAGGACTATGGCATGTGATATGAAGGTTCCCATGTTACCACCATTGGAAATGGTACTACAGTATTTTTACTAAAATAAAAAATATACAACATAAGTGTGCAAAATGTTACACTGAATTTAAGTGTTTGTTCGCCAGTGCCAGAAGTCTGCCAAGCAATATAGGTGCGTTTAGAAGCTTTGGTGCACAAGGAGAACTATGATTTAATTGGTAATGCTGAATCTTGGCTTCCTTCTTCACATGACTGGGCTATTACTATTCCTGGCTATGCTCTTTTTCAGAGAGGGTAAAATGGAGGGGGGGGGGTGTCTGTCTCTATGTGAGAAGTAATCTTAAAGCAAGTGTGAAAGCAGACCTAGTTGATTGAGTGTGATGAGTCTGAAGGATTATGGGTGGAACTGTACATGGGTGTGCGTACTACAAAGGTTGTCATAAGGAGATGGAGACTGAGCTGTAAAGGGCTGCAAGGGCTGGGACAGAGATAATAATGGGGGATCTTAAGTACCCGGAAATTGACTGGAGTAATGGCAATGCTGGAATAGTTAAAGGACACAAATGTATAAACCTATTATACAACTATATATAACTATTTAAGACAATTTTATGTTCCAGTTTTTGTTTTAGGCCCGACTAGGAATGATGCTCTGCTGGACCTGGTAATTTCAAATAATTCAGAGCTTACCAATATTCATATAAAAGAACATCTGGGTAGCAGTGAGCATAGCATAATTTAATTTAATGTTAGCTGTAAGCAACAAACACATACGGGAAATATAAGAACACTTAACTTTAAGAGAGCAAATTTCCAAGGATGAGGGCTGCTCTCCAAGACCAAAGCCTAGTACACACAGCCGAGATTCTCGTCAGGAAAAAACCCGTTGTTTTTCCTGACGAGATTCTTGACAAGAATCTTTTCCCGGCCAAGTGTACACACACTCCATTCAAAAGAACCGCCGTTCTTTTGAATGGAACGAACGTGGTGACGTCATCGACTATGACGAGCATGCGCTCGTCACATTTGATGCCGTCGCCACCATCTTGCTACACCCTACCTATGCCTAGGAAGCTACCGCGCATGCACGGGTTTCCAAGGCGACAGGTAAGTATACACACTCTCAGGTTTCTTGTCGGCATGTTCTCAATTTTTCTCGTCAAGATTCTGGGCAGTTTTCTTGACGAGAAACCTGAAAGCCTCGTACACACACGCACGGTTTTCTCGGCAAGAAAGCTCTGCCAGCAGTTTTCTTGTCGTTTCTTGCCGAGAAAACCGGTCGTTTGTACGAGGCCTTAGACTGGGAGTGAATATTGGCATCGATGAACACAGAACAGAAATGGGAATTCTTCAAAAAGACTGCATGCGAACTCACTGCAAAGTATATTCCAATGGGCAAAAATTTTTAAAGGCAAAAAAAAAAATGTGTCTCACGGTCAAAGTTAAAACGGCTATAAATAATAAGAATTTAAAAAATATAAAAATGAATGAACAGTATTATCATTTAAATGTTACAAAGAATATAACAGAATATGTAAAAAGGAAATTAAGGACGCAAAAATTCAAAATGAACAACAGATTGCAAAAGAGAGTAGGACAAACCCCCAAAAATTCTTCAAATATAATAAAGGAGAAGTTCAGCCTGAGCTCATTTGGCTGGGCTTTTCCTATGGGTCACAGGAGTGCAATTTCTTTTGCACTTCTGTGACCCATTTTCAGCAGAGAGTGGTCTAAAGTTCGCTCTCTGCTGACGTCACCAATATCAGTCCAGGCACCGCGTAGGGTTGCCACCTCATCCCTTTAGGCCTGGTTCACACTGGGGCGACAAACGCTCCGACATTGGGAGCTCATGTCGCATGACGTGTGAAAATCAATGTTTCCCTATGGGAGCCGTCCTAACTGGTCCGACACATGTCGGTCCGACTTTGAAAATGCTCCCTGTACTACTTTGGTCCGACTTTGATCCGACTTCAGCCCATTGACTATCATTGAAGTCGGATCAAAGTCGGACCGCAGTCTTGCATGGTCCGACTTTGGCATGCGACTTGTGCTGTATTGCTCTTGAGGGGGAACTCCAGGCCAAATTTTAAATAAAAAACCGGCATGGGTTCCCCCTCCAGGAGCATAGCAGGCCCTTGGGTCTGGTCTGGATTTGAACGGGCGCCCCTACGCCGAAAAAACGGCGTGGGGGTCCCCCCAAAATCCAAAGCAGACCCTTATCCGAGCACACAACCTGGCAGGCCGCAGGGGAAGAGGGGGGACGGACGAGAGAGCGGCCCCTTCTCCCTCCTGAACCGTACCAGGCCGCATGCCCTCAACATGGGGGGTTTGGTGCTCTGGGGCAGGGGGGCGACCTGCGGCCTCCCCACCCCAGAGCACCCTGCCCCCATGTTGATGAGGACAGGGCCTCTTCCCGACAACCCTGGCCGTTAGTTGTCGGGGTCTGCGGACGGGGGGCTTATCGGAATCCGGGAGCCCCCTTCAATAAGGGGGTCCCCGGATCCCGCCCCCCCACCCTATGTGAATGAGTATGGGGTACATCATACCCCTACCCATTCACCTGGTGGAAAAAAATTGCAATAAAAAAACATTACACAGGTTTTCAAAGTAATTTATTGCACAGCTCCGGGGGTCTTCTTCCGACTTCCGGGGGTCTTCTTCTGACTTCCGGGGGTCTTTTCCGACTTCGGGGGTCTCCGGTGTCGTCTCCTGCTCTCCGGTTCTTTCTTCTGCCGGGCCTCCGCTAACTTCTTTTTAGCTCTCTTGCTAACAGAGGCCCGGCCTTCCCGTTGTCTCGTCCGGCTCTCCATTGTCCTTCTGCCGGCCCCTCCACTAACTTCTTTTTAGCTCTTTCGCTAGTGGAGGGGCCGGGCTTCCCGTCGGCTTCTTCTTCCCTCTTCTCCTTCTCGATGTTGACGCGTCGCTTCCTCTCGCTGTAATACTGGCTCTCCGCTCCGCTCCGCATTAATATAGGCTTCTCATGACGTCACAGTCACATGTTCCGGGGCACATGGCCCCGGAGCATGTGACTGTGACGTCATGGGAACATGTGACTGTGACGTCATGAGAAGCCTATATTAATGCGGAGCGGAGCGGAGAGCCAGTATTACAGCGGGAGGAAGCGACGCGTCAACATCGAGGAGGAGAAGAGGGAAGAAGAAGCCGACGGCGACAGCGACGGGAAGCCCGGCCCCTCCACTAGCGAAAGAGCTACCAAGAAGTTAGTGGAGGGGCCGGCAGAAGAACAACGGAGAGCCGGACGAGACAACGGGAAGACCGGGCCTCTGTTAGCAAGAGAGCTAAAAAGAAGTTAGCGGAGGCCCGGCGGAAGAAAGAACCGGAGAGCGGGAGACGACACCGGAGACCCCCGGAAGTCGGAAGAAGACCCCCGGAAGTCGGAAGAAGACCCCCGGAGTTGTGCAATAAATTACTTTGAAAACCTGTGTAGTGTTTTTTTATTGCAATTTTTTTTCCACCAGGTGAATGGGTAGGGGTATGATGTACCCCATACTCATTCACATAGGGTGGGGGGGCGGGACCTGGGGACCCCCTTATTGAAGGGGGCTCCCGGATTCCGATAAGCCCCCCGCCCGCAGACCCCGACAACCAACGGCCAGGGTTGTCGGGAAGAGGCCCTGTCCTCATCAACATGGGGGCAGGGTGCTCTGGGGTGGGGGGGCCGCAGGTCGCCCCCCTGCCCCAGAGCACCAAACCCCCCATGTTGAGGGCATGCGGCCTGGTACGGTTCAGGAGGGAGGGGGGGCCGCTCTCTTGTCCCCCCTCTTCCCCTGCGGCCTGCTAGGTTGTGTGCTCGGATAAGGGTCTGGTTTGGATTTTGGGGGGACCCCCATGCCGTTTTTTCCGCGTAGGGGCGCCCGTTCAAATCCAGACCAGACCCAAGGGCCTGGTATGCTCCTGGAGGGGGAACCCATGCCGGTTTTTTATTTAAAATTTGGCCTGGAGTTCCCCTTCAAGATTCATACCAAACACAGTGCCTGATATTGGCGGGGATCCAAGTCGGATCCCCGTTCATTGAAAGTCGGACATATGTCGGCTTCATGTCGCAGGGCAAAGTCGGATCCAAAGTAGGACAGATGTCGTGTCGCACTAGTGTGAACACAGCCTTAAACCCGAACACATATTAATTACACAGGTTCTGTGGCTGATTAAGGTGGTAATTAAACTCACTTGGTGCCTTATCTGCCTTTAATTAGCCTCAGAGCCTGTGTAATTCATATGTGTTCGGGTTTAAAGGGATGAGGTGGCAACTCTAGCACCGCGTCATCCCAACTCTGGGAGTGTGGATCCACCAGGTGCCTGAACTGATACCCGTATCAGCCTCTCAGCAAGCTGCTGAGACGGCCGCTCCCCACCCCTCCACAGCTCAGCGCTCCAGTGAGCATGGAGTAGCAGAGCAGGAGAGCTGCTGATTGACTGGCAGCAGCTCTCTGCTCGGGGAGCCGAGAGAACGAGCCATCTGCGGTGTTCAATGGCTCGGTTCTCAGTGCAGAGATGCTGGGGGACAGATGCAGCATAATGGGGTGAAAAACGGATTCCCATACTTCTCATTTAATAGTAAAAAGGTCAGGTCTGAGCATGTAGGCCCTTTACAAAACTGGAGAGGGTGACTGGGGACAAAGAAAAGGAAAATTTATGAAATACTTTCTTCAGCTCTGTGTATACAAAACAGCATGGGAGAGCTCAAATCCATAATGTGGATGGTATTGACAGCCCCAAATGATCCACAATGTCTCAAAAGTGATATGGTCCAGAAATATTTAGACAGAATAAAGCTGGATAAAGCACCTGGACCAGATGGCATCCACCCACGGATTCTAAAAGAATTGAGCTCTGCCATTGTTTCTTTTTTAGGGACTGGTTAATGATTGGCCCTAAGCAAATCCAGTGGTACTATTCCAATGTGGTGCCCATATTTAAAAAGAGACTTTGAATGAGGCGCATAATGCACAGTCAGTAATTGTAGGATGAGTAAAAACACATTGATAATTCACATATTGGAATTAAGACATAGTGCAATAATAAACAGTAATGTTGAGAGCACATTTTATTGTTAAAAGCCTCATCAACAAGTGGTAAAAATGTAATGAATATATATCCATGATTACAGTGATTCATACATACACTATGTGGGTTTAGATATTTCAACACCTTGGCCGCAGACTCTAACGTGTCCAACAGGAGCTCTACATAGGGTGCTTCCTCTAGATCTCAGGAGGCAAGACACTCACTGGGGTGAACTGGATGTCCCGTTGGACCATAGCAATATTAGGATGACTAAACGAACACCTGAAATGCAATGTTGTATAACACTACTCAATATAATGTATACCCAGGAGGCTGCGACCTTCCTTGTTTTGAGTTACTTTTGTATTTTCTGGGGCTCTACCCCAAGTATAAAAATTTAATAAAGCTTATATTTGCAAAAAAAAAAAAAAAGATATTTCAACACAATTAGCTCTTAACTCAATATCCAGAATTCAGTGTTATGATCCAGTGTTATGATCCTGCTTAATAATGATGAATATGTTTCATTACTCATATGAATTACTGTAATCATGGGTATATATTACATTTTTACCACATTTGTTGATGAGGCTTTTAATAATAAAATGTGCTCTCAACATTACTGTCTATTATTGTACTATGTCTTAATTCCAATTGTGTGTGTATATACAGTAAAAACCTTGGACAGAGGAGCATTTGACACGGGGTGTGTCTGAGCAGCGGATGTAGCTTGACGCTTCCTACTTTCTCTCCGCCGGGTATCCGTAACATTATCCTGAGGGCATTGATCTAATTGCACCGATCGTCTTACCGACAGCTATGGAGGCTTCCCCCTGCTCCAGTCGATCCAACGTGGGGTTCAGAGCAGTTACTGAACATGTCCAAGTGGATTAAAGAGGTCCAGTCTCAGGACCTTTTGGGGCAAGATGGCGCCTGCCCACAGCGGACCCCTAAGGAACAATAAAAGGCAGCGGCACAAAAACTCTTTTCTAAAACCCTGTCCAAAGATACACTGCCTCCTCCCGCAACACCTGAGGATTCCTCTGGCGACGTTTCAGAGGCAGATGACACTGTCCCCCTTGAGGATGGCAATAGATCCGGGACAGAGTGGGACACAGTGAGTACCCTGGCAGACATATTTGCCATGCCATCAGGGACTGCGGGGCCTACAGAGGACTCTGAACCGGCCCTGCGGGATAATTTCTTGGAAGTGACCGCTTGCAATGCTTCCATTGCTGCCCTTACTGATGAACTCAAAGGGGTGAAGACAGAAATTACATTACTTAGGCAGAATATGCTTAAGTTAGGGAGCGGACATAAGCTCTAAAAGGGCGAGTTAACTCAGCTTACAGCTTAACACTCTGCTCGCCTGGATGACCTTGGAAATAGGCATAATAACACCCTGTAATAATATTTATTGAAAAATGGTTGATCTCCATATTTGGCAATGATACGTTCTCTCCAATGTTTTCCGTTAAACGCGCTCACAGGGTTCCAGCGCGCCCCCCCCACCACCAGGGGAAAATCCTCGTCCTTTCTTATTCAAACTCCTTATTATAAGGGCAGAGATGTCATACTCTCTAAAGCCTGTACCATGCCAGGGCTCTGGTTATTGATAACTCAAACATTTCCCTTTTTCCGTATTTCTCTGTTAAACTGCAGTTCAATGATGTAAAAAGTCGCCTGAGATCTCTGGAGTTAAAGTATGCAATGCTCTATCCAGCTCGGCTATGTGTTGAGGCTAAAGAAGAGGTGCACTTCTTTGTAAAGCCTGGTCTGGCCATACAGTGGCCAGATAGGGAAGAAAAATCCATGCGAGCTGCTTTGGCCCAATGACCAGCTCCTACATGAGATACATCATTATCTTTCTATGCATATGCTTTATTCCTCGATTGCCCAAGTTCATTTTGATATAGGCAGAGGTTTTTTACTGTTATTGTTGAATATTCCTTCTCTTTACTATTGACTTGACTGCTGCAGAGAAACTCTATAGTACATCGGTGCGAGCTTCCACTGTTACCCCCCTACATGGTCCTATGCGGACTACATGTTTCTCTATGTTTTAGTCTGGGAACTGTCAGACTTATACGTACCAGACTAGTGAGGCCAATGGAGCAGAGGAAGGTCTCCCTTACGTATCCGACTCGCGGCCCCTGATAGTATGGACAGGGAGTGCGGAGTGGTATGAGAGCCTGGCGGGTAGTTGCAGGAGATGCGGCTCTGGATGCAGGTGCAGAGGTGTAGGTGTCCGGCCGGACAGGAAACAGGAACACAGGCAGAGGATGCTGAGCAGGAGCAGAGCGGGATGGTCGGGTCACAGGCAGGGTCGGCAACAGGCAGGCAGCGAGGTACAGAGGAACAGGCAGGTACAAGGTCAAGGTAAGCTGAGGTCAGGTGCAGGCAGAAGACAAGGGTAATCCGATGGGCAGGCCGGGTAATCAGGAGGCAAGTGTTCAGACAGGTATCAGGAGCAAAGGGTCACAGGTAACTGCAGATCAAACAGCACCAGGTCTGAAGTATTCCAGGGATTTAAATGGACTGTTTGGCGCGCATCAGCGCACGCACGCGCCGCGCGCACACAGGCACACCATCGCGCACAGGCGCGCGCGCCCGCAGTCCGGGACGTGAACCAGCGCGCAGAGGAGCATGCACAACACGTCCAGCAAGGTGAGTTCTCTGACAGTGCCCCCCCTTAAGCCTCCGGATGCCCAATTGGGCAATTTTCGCAGCATGGGATCTTTTGAAGGCCTGCATAAGTTCTTCAGCAGGTATGCTGCTTTCGGGCTCCCAGGAATTATCTTCTGGTCCATAGCCCTTCCATTTTATTAAATATTGGATCTGGTTGTATCTTCTCCTACAATCCAAGATAAGCCTCTATCTCAAATTCTTCCTCATTGTTGACTATTATGGTTTCTGGTGGACCGGTACTTCGGCCAGCAAAGGGGTTAGGAACAACAGGCTTCAGCAGCGTCACATGGAAGACTGGGTGGACCTTCAGAGAGTCAGTTAAGTCAAGTTCATAGATCACATCATTAATCTTCCTCTTAACAAAAAAAGGCCCCATTAATCTGGGACCCAGTTTCCTGGAGGGACAGGCCATTTTTACGTTAGCTGTAGACAACCATACCTGGTTGCCAGGTTCCAGAATAAGTTCTCCTCGCTTCTTCCTGTCGAACATCTTTTTATTATATTCCTGAGTCTTGGACATGGTTTCCTGTAAAAGCTTATTGTTAGTGAGGAAGAAGTCCATTGTTTCGGAAACTGCAGGAATAGCACATTCAGGTATAGTCCTGGGCATGAAGGAAGGGTGGAAGCCGTATTTAGCAAGAAATTGGCGTCTGCTTGATAGCAGAATGCAGAGAATTATTGTACGCAAACTCGACAGTAGGCAGTAAAGAGGCCCAGTCATCCTGTGAGAATGAGGAGAAGCAACGGAGGTACTGCTCTAAAGTCTGGTTGGTATCTTTCCGTTTGACCGTTCGACTGGGGGTGGTAAGCAGAAGAAAAAGCCAACTCGATCTCCAGAGAACCACAAAGAGCCTTCCAGAACCTGGAGGTGAACTGAATACCTCGATCGGATACAATGCTGGCTGGAACTCTGTGCAACCTCACTATCCCTTTGATAAAGATCTTCGCCGTCTCCATAGCCGAGGGTGTGCCTTTCATAGGCAGAAAGTGGGCCATTTTGGACAATCTGTCTTCTACAACAAAAATAGTAGAAAACCCCTCAGCCAGAGGAAGTTCCACAATGAAATCCATCGAGATCATCTGCCAAGGTCTTTCTGGGACAGGTAGAGGCTTTAATAGACCCCAGGCTCTTGCCCGGCTACTCTTGCTTCGGGAACAGGTATTGCATGACTCCACATAGCTTTTACAGCCGCTCATCAGTTGAGACTACCAAAACGTGCGCTGTATCAATTCAGCTGTCTTCAGCGCACCAAAGTGTTCAGCCAATTTATGGTCGTGGCAAAGTTTTAGCACTGCTACCTTAAGGTTCTCTGGGACCACAATCTTGCCTTTATGCCACATCAGCCCATCTTGTGCCCTTACACAGTGTGACAGCAGGAAGGTAAAGTCACCTGGTTGCATCCAGGGGGGTAGATATATTTCGCCCAGATTCAGGCTTTACGCTGACTTATACAGCTAGGTGGAGAGTTGTATAAGCCCAGCTGAGACTAGTGGGCTCATTGATGACTCATACCTCTAGGGAGAGGGCTGGGCGTCGTGCAAACAGGGAGTTGATGAGATCAGCTGAACCTTGTCAGCTCATGTAGGCCTCTATAAAAAACTCCCAGATTCATTAGATGTTAGCTCATGCCTGGAAGCAGACCTGTGTGGACTGTCTAGGGAGAGTGAACCCCTGTGCGGTGAGAGAAAGCCTGTGTGGCTATATTTTGCTTGGACATTTAAAACCAGGGACTAGGACAGCACTAGGCTGATCCCAGTCGTTAGTTAGGAAACCTGTAAGTTTAGTTAGAGGTCAAGTTGACCAGGATTTATTTTGTTTATGTTTTTTTTGCCTTGCTGTGTTTTTGTCACTGTAAATAGAAAATAAACCGCACCTTTTTGATTTTGAAAACCACAACCTCCGTCTGCTGGGCCTGTTTTGGGTGGGGAGCCCATCCCGGGGGTCACACATACCCGCTGCCGAGCTAGCCCCCTCACAGTTGGTGGAGAATGCAGGCAGTTTTTTTTAAGCCAGCATGGAGGAGATACTGAAGCAGCTGGCTCTAGCAAATGCCAATCAACAGCAGACAAATGCAGGTTTGCAAAAGAGCCTTGCAGCTCATCAACAGAGCCTTGCAGCTCAACAACAGAACTTCGCAGCCCAGCAGCAAGCTCATCAACAGAGCCTTGCAGCCCAGCAGCAAGCTCACCAACAGAGTCTGGAAGCTCAGCAACAAGCCCAGCAGCAATCTGAGGCCCGCTTCATAGACCTGTTACAGAAGCAAGAGCAGAGACTACAACAAATGGAAGCAGTAATGCAGCAACGTCCGCAGACCAGTGAGGAAAGCCGTCCCACTAATACCGCGTCCTTTGGGGTGAGTCGTTTATTGACAAAAATGACTGGAGAGGATGATCCAGAGGTATTTTTGACCACATTTGAAAGGACTGCTGAAAGAGAAAAGTGGCCTGAGGAGCAGTGGGCTGGACTGGTGGCTCCTCTGTTAACTGGTGAATCGCAGAAGGCTTACTATGACCTGGAGCCTGACCAAGCAAAAGACTATGTGATGCTAAAAGCTGAGATATTGGCAAGGCTGGGTGTCACCCAGGCTGTCCGGGCTCAGCGTGTGCATAACTGGACTTTCCAGCTTGGAAAACCCCCCAGGTCTCAAATGTATGATCTCATTCACCTGAGCAGAAAGTGGCTACAGCCAGAGACTTTGTCCGCACCAAAGATTGTGGAACGTGTTGTAATGGATCGGTTTTTGAGAGCTCTTCCTACTGCCATCCAAAAGTGGGTAAGCCATGGAGACCCAGAGACGGCCGATGGTCTTGTGGATCGTGTGGAGAAATACTTGGCTACAGAGAACCTGACGGCCTCTTCCAGAGACACTCGGACTTTCCACCCTAGGGCCAGACCATCCCCAGGGGCGGATAGGAGGATTCCAAGGGGTGAGGGTGGAGAGAGTGAGAGGGTGGGAGCTCTACCCCAAGTTTGGCGAGAACAGCCTGGGAAATCAGCGGCTCAAGAGGCCGCAAGAAGGATCGTTTGCTACCGCTGCCGGCAAGCGGGACATATTGCAGCAAATTGCCCGGTTGTGGAGGAACCCATGCAGTGTGACTTTCTGACGGGCAGACGTCAGTCGCTGTGTGCGACAGTCGCATGCACTGCCATTCGGGGAACTGAGAAACATTTATGCAAAATGTGTATTAATGGTAGAAATGTTGTGGTATTGCTGGATTCAGGTAGCCTTGTGACCCTGATAAAGGCTGAGTTAGTTAAAACAGAGGTCTCTGGGAATAGCAAGGTAGCCGTTATTTGTGTGCATGGGGACACCCGAGAGTATCCAGTGACTACGGTGTGTTTCGAGACCCCCAAAGGTACCCTCTCTCATCCAGTGGGCTTAGTATCTCAGTTACCGCATGACGCCATTGTGGGAAGGGATTTTCCGAAGTTCTGGGAACTGTGGGATGATCCTGAGCCCCCCACTGGTGCCCCTATGTACCAGGAATGTGATAGCCAGAACTCCCCTGAGAGTGGTGAGGACTCTCCGGAATTTCCCTTGTCAGTATTGGCAGGGGAGACTCAAGAAACTGGAGAGGAGCCCACCTCCTCAGACGAAAACCTACCGTCTGTGGAGTTTTCTGATCTTGAGGTTCACAGGGAAAACTTTGCCACAGAACAGTTGAAAGACCCCGCCCTAATAAAGGCACGGGAAAACGTAGTGAAAATAGATGGCGAGTTAGTGAACCCAGATAATACTGGCACTTACCCATACTTCAGCGTAGAGAAGGACCTACTGTATCGGGTGGCAAAAAGGGCAGAAGAAACCGTTGAGCAGCTTGTGGTGCCCAAACCTTACAGGAAGTTGGTGTTGAAGTTGGCCCATGGGCACATTCTTGGAGGTCATCTGGGGACAGAGAAAACCCGAGAGAGGGTATTACAGAGATTCTATTGGCCTGGGGTGATGAAGGACATAGAAAATTATTGTTCCTCCTGCCCTGTGTGTCAGAGGTCGGCCCCGATGCCACATTTCCGTAGCCCGCTGGTCCCTCTACCCATCATTGAGGTCCCGTTTGAGAGAATCGCAATGGATTTGGTAGGTCCTATAATCAAGTCCGCTAGGGGGCACCAGTACATATTGGTTATAATGGACTATGCCACCCGTTATCCAGAAGCGATCCCTCTCAGAAATACCTCGGCCAAAACCATAGCCAAAGAGCTATCTCTTGTTTTTAGCCGGGTGGGTATTTGTAAAGAACTGCTTACGGACCAAGGTACACCCTTTATGTCCCGGGTTATGAAAGAGCTGTGTAAATTGTTCAAAGTGACGCAATTGCGTACATCTGTGTATCACCCCCAAACCGATGGGCTGGTTGAAAGATTCAACAAAACCCTAAAACAAATGTTGAAGAAAGTGGTGGATAGAGATGGAAGGGATTGGGACTGTCTACTTCCTTACTTGATGTTTGCTATTAGGGAGGTGCCCCAATCCTCTACGGGATTCTCCCCCTTTGAGTTACTGTATGGGAGACACCCAAGAGGGCTGTTGGATATTGCCAAGGAAACTTGGGAAAGTGAGAGTTCTCCCCACAGGAGTGTGATTGAGCATGTCGCCCTGATGCAAGATCGAATTGCACAGGTAATGCCCATCGTGAAGGAACATTTGGCCCAAGCGCAGTTGGCACAGCAGAGAGTGTACAACCGTGGAGCCAAGACCCGTACCTTTTCCCCGGGGGATAGGATATTGGTACTTGTCCCTACGGTTGAAAGTAAATTCCTTGCCAAATGGCAAGGCCCCTACGAGATAATGGAAAAAGTGAGCGAAGTGAATTACAAGGTCAGACAACCAGGAAGGCGAAAGCCCGAACAGATCTATCACGTTAATCTGTTGAAAGCCTGGAGGGATAGAGAGTCCCTAGTCGCAGACACTTGGTCACCAGCTCAAACTGGTTGCGTGATTCCTGAGGTTGGAATCGCAGCCACCTTGTCACAACCCCAACAACAGGAGGTTAAGGAGTTTGTACTTCGCAACAAGGAGGTATTCTCTGAGCTGCCGGGACAAACATCTGGGGTAGAGCATGACATTATTACCCCGCCCGGTGAAAGGGTGAAGTTAAAACCCTATCGGATCCCAGAGGCCCGACGGGAGGCAATACGGGAGGAAGTACAGAGAATGCTGAACTTAGGGGTGATAGAGGAGTCCCAAAGTGATTGGTCTAGTCCCATTGTGTTGGTGCCTAAACCGGATGGGAGCTGGCGATTTTGTAACGATTTTCGTCAGTTGAACAAAGTTACAAAATTTGACACCTACCCCATGCCACGTATAGATGAGTTGATCGACCGGCTGGGAACAGCCCGATACATGACGACTCTTGACCTCACAAAAGGGTATTGGCAAATCCCCCTGGCCAAGTCGGCCAAAGAGAAAACCGCATTTGTAACCCCAGACGGGGCGTTCCAATATAAAAGAATGCCGTTCGGGTTACAGAATGCGCCGGCCACATTCCAGCGGAAAATGGACCAGATGCTGAGGCCCCATCGGAAGTATGCTGCGGCTTACCTGGATGACATAATTGTCCATAGCACAGATTGGGCCTCACATCTGCCAAAAGTGCAAGCAGTCCTGGACTCTGTTCGGGAAGCAGGGTTTACGGCTAACCCCAAGAAGTGTACCATTGGGCAGGAGGAGGCCAAATATCTTGGGTACACCATTGGGAGGGGAGTAATAAAACCCCAACTCAACAAAGTCGAGGCCATCCAGAGTTGGCCACGTCCCAACAGCAAGAAGCAGGTACGAGCCTTTCTGGGAATCGCTGGGTATTATCGGCGATTCATTCCCCACTTTGCTTCTAAGGCTGTGCCCCTAACCAACCTGACGAAGGGGAAAGGGTCGGTCATGATTAAATGGACCCCCGAGGCTGAGGCAGCATTCCAATTCTTGAAACAAGCCTTATGTAGCCAGCCAGTGTTGTACTCACCCGACTTCTCTAGAGACTTTGTCGTACAAAGTGATGCGTCAGATGTGGGGTTAGGAGCAGTATTGTCCCAGGTCTGGAACGGGGAAGAGCACCCAGTCATTTACCTCAGCAGGAAGTTGAAGTCCCATGAGGTAAATTACGCCACCGTTGAAAAGGAGTGTTTAGCGGTGAAGTGGGCTCTAGATTCCCTTCGGTACTACCTGCTAGGTAGGCACTTTGACATGGTTACGGATCACGCTCCGTTAAAGTGGATGGCTCAAAACAAGGAAACAAATAGAAGAGTGAATAGGTGGTTCCTGGCCCTCCAGGAATTCAACTTCACAGTAAAGCATCGCCCTGGCGTTCAAATGGGGAATGTGGATGCTTTGTCTCGAGTACATGAATGCCTGATTGCTGGTGTTCCAACCCCGAGGTTAAAACAAGAGGGGGGGGTATGTGACAGCAGGAAGGTAAAGTCACCTGGTTGCATCCAGGGGGGTAGATATATTTCGCCCAGATTCAGGCTTTACGCTGACTTATACAGCTAGGTGGAGAGTTGTATAAGCCCAGCTGAGACTAGTGGGCTCATTGATGACTCATACCTCTAGGGAGAGGGCTGGGCGTCGTGCAAACAGGGAGTTGATGAGATCAGCTGAACCTTGTCAGCTCATGTAGGCCTCTATAAAAAACTCCCAGATTCATTAGATGTTAGCTCATGCCTGGAAGCAGACCTGTGTGGACTGTCTAGGGAGAGTGAACCCCTGTGCGGTGAGAGAAAGCCTGTGTGGCTATATTTTGCTTGGACATTTAAAACCAGGGACTAGGACAGCACTAGGCTGATCCCAGTCGTTAGTTAGGAAACCTGTAAGTTTAGTTAGAGGTCAAGTTGACCAGGATTTATTTTGTTTATGTTTTTTTTGCCTTGCTGTGTTTTTGTCACTGTAAATAGAAAATAAACCGCACCTTTTTGATTTTGAAAACCACAACCTCCGTCTGCTGGGCCTGTTTTGGGTGGGGAGCCCATCCCGGGGGTCACACATACCCGCTGCCGAGCTAGCCCCCTCACAACAGGTATCAGGAAACGAGGTCAGTCCAGCAGAGGCTTGTTTAATTCGGGATATGAGATCCCCTTGAAGCAACAGAAAGTTCCCCGAAGGGAGGATGGTGTCTGGAGATATAGATTTCTCGGAATCGTTAAACATGCGGGAGAGCGCATTGGGCTTGTTATTTTTTGACCCAGGTCTGTACGTAATGTGAAACAGGAATCTTGAAAAAAAAAGTGCCCACCTCGCCTGCCGTGGTTTCAGTCTCTTGGCCGTTCTTAGATACTCTAAGTTTTTATGGTCAGTGTAGACCAAGATGGGATGTGCAGTACCCTCAAGTAGGTAACGCCACTCTTTTAACGCGGCCTTAATGTCCAGAAGCTTCTGATCCCCCACATCATAATTCTTTTCCGCTGTGGAGACCTTACGAGAGAAGAAGGCCACAGGATAAAGGAAAGATTTGGCTCCTTGCCGTTGAGATAGCACAGCCCCTACCACGATTTCTGAAGCGTCAACTTCGAGGACAAACGGTAAAGCAGGGTCAGGGTGTTTTAAGATGGAGGAAGAGGTGAACAATTCCTTGAGCTTTTCAAAAGCGGTTTGAGCCTTGGACGACCAGAAGAATCGGGTTCCTTGCTTGGTTAGTTCAGTAAGGGGGGCGATTATTGCAGAAAAGTTCCTGATAAATTTCCGGTAAAAATTAGAAAAAACGATAAAGCGCTGAACACCCTTTTTATCTGTAGGAGCTGGCCAATCCAGGATGGCAGAAACCTTCTGAGGATCCATTTTGATGCCCTCATCAGAGATGATTAATCCCAAAAATTGGATGCATTGCAGTTCAAATGCGCATTTTTCTGGTTTAGCATAAAGTCCATGCTGCCTGAGCCGGGTTAGAACGTTTCGGACATGCCTGCGGTGGTCATTTACTGTGGGGGAGAAGATCAGGATGTCATCCAGGTAAACTATAACGTACAAATCCAGATAGTCACGGAAGATGTCGTTGACAAAATGTTGGAACGTGGCCGGTGCATTACATAGCCCGAAGGGCATAACAAGGTACTCGAAGCGCGCGAATCGGGTACGAAAAGCCATTTTCCACTCGTCCCCCTCTCGAATACGAATTAAATTGTAGGCTCCTCGGAGATCAAGCTTTGTAAAGATGACTGCGGATCCCAACCTTTGGAAAAGTTCAGGCACAAGGGGCAGTGGGTAGCGGTTCTTTATTGCAATTTTGTTCAATTCCCAATAGTCAATGCAGGGTCGTAATGAATGGTCCTTTTTTTCGACAAAAAAGATGCCGACACCGGCCGGGGAGGTAGAGGGGCGAATAAACCCCTTCTTTAGGTTTTCGGCGATATAGACCTTCAGAGTTCCCAGCTCCTGCTCAGTCAAAGGGAAGATTCTTCCAAACGGGACTTCAGTTCCTGGTAGTAACTCTATAGGGCAGTCATAAGGCCTATGAGGAGGAAGAGTCTCTGCCCCCTTCTTGCTGAACACGTCCAGGAAGTCATGATAGGGCACAGGGACTGACTGCTATATCTCAGAGTCAGTATCAACATGAGCAGTTGTGGGGAGTTAACTGAGGTTTGTTGCAAGCAGTGCTGCTGGCAGTAGCTGGCCAAGAACTTGATCTCCCCTGTGGCCCAGTCAATACTGGGGTTATGGGCTTGCAGCCAGGGCATCCCCAAGATGATAGGGAACAGGGGTGAGGAGATAGAGCTGCATCAAGGTGTAGAAATTCCTGATGATGGGTGGCCATGGTGGCCAGCAACGGAACAGTTTCCTGTGTAACAGGGCCGGATTTAATGGTGGACCCGTCAGCAAGGTGTACAGCAAGTCCCCGGGTCTTAGGCTGAAGAGGAATGTGGAGGTTGGCAGCAAATGATAGGTCAATGAAGCAACTGCATGCCCGGCAGTCAATTATGATGGAGACTGGGATCGGGGTATCTTTTCCTGGAAGCTGCAACATGATGGAGAGAGCAAGGTGAGAAGCTGGTTTAGGTAGGACAGATGCACAGAAGGAAGAGGTCGGGAGGCTTTTATGCATATTGGTAGGGCAAGACCTCACATAATGCCCAGGTTCTCCGCGGTACATACAAAGGTTGTGGATCCGTCTGCGCTGTCGTTCTTTCAGGGCTGAGGGAAGGACGAAGTAGGCCCAGCTGCATAGGCTCAGGAGTGTCAGAGACTGGGACAGCTGGAGTCGAAGGGGTCTGGCTGGGGACCTTGGGAAGCATCCAGGTGGGTCGAAGTTAGCTGGTGGACTTCTCGGAGCGGCGCTCCCGTAAGCGTCGGTCGATTTGGATTGACAGATTAACGAGTCCATCCAAAGTTGGAGGAGTACCGACCCGTGCCAGTTCGTCCTTAAGTGCATCAGATAGTCCCATCCGGAATTGATAACGCAGGGCAGCGTCGTTCCAATTGGTGTCGGAACTCCACCGCCTGAACTTTGCCACATAATCTTCCGCCGCTCGGCGACCTTGCTGTGGAGCATATAGTGCAGACTCAGCAGTGGCGGTCTGCTGGGGGTCCTCATAAAGCTGAGACATAGCGGAAAAAAAGGTGCTTAGATAATTCAGGGATTCTGCTTTTTGCTCCAAGAGACGGTGGGTCCAGGTTTGAGGTTCACTAGACAGGAGGGAGAACACGAAGCCTACTTTGGTTACTTCCAATGAAAAGGTGCGAGGTTGTAGAGCGAAGTAGAGTTCGCAGGCATTGTGAAAAGTCCGGAATTGACTGCGTTCACCCGAAAACCTGTCGGGCGTGGGTACCCTGGGCTCGGGAGGTAGCATCACTACAGAGGGTGCAGCTGCGGCAGCGCCTTGTGGGCTTGTGGGCGAAGACAGGACATGAACCCGTTCTTCCAATATTGTATAGCCTCGTTGAAGATCCTTCACAGCTTGCGTTAGACCCGCCAGGTGTCTACAGAGTTCCTCCATGGGAGTGGTTCCTTGCTCGGGCATGGCTGTCTGATACTGTCAGACTTATACGTACCAGACTGGTGAGCCCAATGGAGCAGGGGAAGGTCTCCCTTATGTTTCCGACTCGCGGCCCCTGATAGTATGGACAGGAGGCACGGTAGTGCGGAGTGGTATGAGAGCCTGGCGGGTAGTTGCAGGAGATGCGGCTCTGGATGCAAGTGCAGAAGAGTAGGTGTCCACCTGGACAGGAAACAGGAACACAGGCAGAGGCTGCTGAGCAGGAGCAGAGCGGGATTGTCGGGTCACAGTCAGGGTCGGCAACAGGCAGGCAGCGAGGTACAGAGGAACAGGCAGGTTCAAGGCAAGCTGAGGTCAGGTGCAGGCAGAAGACAAGGGTAATCCGATGGGCAGGCCGGGTAATCAGGAGCAAAGGGTCACAGGTAACTGCAGATCAGACAGCACCGGACTGAAGTATTCCGGGATTTAAATGGACTGTTTGGCGCGCATCGGCACACGCGCCGCGCGCGCACAGGCACACCATCGCGCACAGTTGCGCGCGCCCGCAGTCCGGGATGTGAACCAGCGCACACAGGAGCTTGCACAACACGTCCAGCAAGGTGCATTCTCTGACAGGAACCCAGTTGGCTCACCACAGATCTCCTTATGTAGCTCTATGGTCTATATACTTGACTGGTTCCTACTCACGGATTATACATGCAAGGTACTCTGTAATTTTCCACCTGCTCTTCGAATGGCTATACCTCCTGTATCTCACGAGACAAAGTTCTGTACATATAAAGGTTGTGTATTGCCATCATTGGTAAAATGGCTAGGAGATTTAGAGTATTGTCCTAGAACTTCAGGGGACTGAGTAATACAATTAAACGTCTGGTGTTCCTACGAACTATTAAAAGCCTAACTTCTTCAGTAATATGTTCACAAGAAACACACGTTTCACCTGATGATACTCCTCAATTCTCATAATGCCAATTTAGCCACGAATTCCACTAAGTTTCCTCCTCATACTCCAGAGGGGTAAGCGTCCTTGTGTGTCATAGGACTCAGTTTGCGTTGACAAATATGCAGATTGATCCTAACAGACGTTTTGTTTTTTTATTATGCTCTCTAAATGGGTTTAAATGTATTATTGCAGGTATGTACATTCCTCCACCATTCTCAGCTGAGACCTTAAGGACCTTGGCAAATTATATGTCCCAATTTCATGGCCTGCCGCTACTGGCGGTAAGGGATTTTAATAATTACCTTGATTATGCCAAAGATAAACTGCTGGGATCTACCACTAGTACAAATTCTTTGCCTAAAGGCCTTACTGCATTTGCAAGGTTACTCGGGGAACTTGGCCTTAGGGATGTGTGGAGGATACCACACCCTGACTTATGCATGTATTCTTGCTACTAGGCTTCTCATGGGGGGCTCTCCAGGATTGATTTGGGTTTGGGGAATGATGCATTGCATTCTGTGCTGACTGACTCCAATTATGAGGCTAGGAACATCTCGGATCATTCCCCGTTTTGGGTGGAAATCACTATCCCAGATTTTCCTAGATGGTCCTGCTAGAAGCTCAATCCCTTTTGGTTGTCATTGTTCCCAGACCCAGTTTTGGACTCCCTGACTGCTTTCTTTGCATATAATGTAGGCACAGCTGACATGGAAATGGTGTGGGATGCCTCTAATGCCTTGTACACACGGCCGGACTTTCCGAGAAAAAGAGTCTGACGGGCTTTTTTTTTCTCGGAAAGTCCGGCCGTGTGTAGCCTCCATCGGACGTTTTTTGTTGGAAGTCAGACGGACCTTAGATAGAGAACCTGTTTTCTTTCTTTCCGTCGGACTTCCGACAGATTCACAGCGGACTTTTGCACGGTCAAAAGTCCGACTGTGTGTACAAGGCTTAAGGCACATTTTAAAAGGCAGTTTATAAAGCATATTAATTATATCAAAACTGAAACAAAGTCCTGGGAAAACCTAGTGTTAAGAGATACCAAAGCACGTTTTTTATCGATATATATTCTTCCAAAGTACACCCCTCAGTCAGATCTCGATGGGTTTTTTGATACTTATTCCATGCCTCAGTTATTGTCCTCAGACACTAGAACTTTTAAATGCACCACTATCTGAGGAGGAATAAATAACGGCTCAAGCACAAACACATTATGGAAAGGCACCTGGCTCAGATGGTTTTCCGGCTGAGGTGTACAGTGCCTTGCAAAAGTATTCACCCCCTTGGCATTTTTTCGTGTTTTGTTCCCTCACAACCTTTAATTAACATGGATTGTTTGAGGATTTGCATCATTTAATTTACAGAACATGTTTTTTTTATTTTTTATTGTGAAGCAAACAACAAATATTCACCCCCCCTAAAGTCAATACTTTGTAGAGCCACCTTTTGCGGCTATCACAGCTCCAAGTCGCTTTGGATAAATCTCTATGAGCTTGCCACATCTTACCACTGGGATTTTTGCCCATTCCTCCTTGCAAAACTGCTCCAGCTCCTTCAAATTGGATGGTTTGCGCTTGTGAATAGCAATCTTTAAGTCTGACCACAGATTTTCTATTGGATTGAGGTCTGGGCTTTGACTAGGCCATTCCAACATATTTACATATTTCCCCTAAACCACTCAAGTTTTGCTTTAGCAGTGTGTTTGGGGTCATTGTCCTGCTGGAAGGTGAACCTCCGTCCTTGCCTCAAAATCACACACAGAGTGGTCCAGGTTTTGCTAAAGAATATCTCTGTATTTAGCACCATCCATCTTTCCCTCAACTCTGACCAGTTTGACCCTGGAAACAGGCTGACCCCCAGTTTCCCAGTCCCGACTACTGGTGTTCTTTGAGTGATGTGATGTGTTGGGTTTGCGCCAGACATAGCATTTTCTTTGATTGCCAAAAAGTTCAATTTTAGTCTCATCAGACCCGACCCTTTTCGCAAAATCAAAACGTGCCATTTTGTTTTTTGCTTAAATTAATGTCTTTCTTCTTGCCACTCTGCCATGAAGCCCAACTGTATGGAGCGTACAGGCTTATTGTTGTCCTATGTACAGATACTCCAGTCTCTGCTGTGGAACTCTGCAGCTCCTCCAGGGTTACTTTAGGTCTCTGTGCTGCCTCTCTGATTAATGCCCTCCTTGCCCGGTCCATGAGTTTTGGTGTGGGGCAGACTCTTGGTAGGTTTGCTGTTGTGCCATGTTTTTTCCATTTGGTTATGATAGATTTGATGGTGCTCCTAGGGATCATCAAAGATTTGGATATTTTTTTATAACCTAACCCTGAGTTGTACTTCTCAACAACATTGTCCCTTACTTGTTTGGAGAGTTCCTTGGTCTTCATGGCAGCGTTTGGTTAGTGGTGCCTCTTGCTTAGGTGTTGCAGCCTCTGGGGTCTTTCAAAAAGGTGTGTGTATATGTAATGTCAGATCATGTGACGCTTAGATTGCACACAGGTGGACATGATTTCACACATTTTGTGACTTCTGAAAGTAATTAGTTACATCAGACCTTTTTATGGGCTTTATAACAAAAGGGGTGAATACATACGCACATGCCAATTATCATTTTTTTTATTTCTAAAAAATTGTTTTATGTATATATTTTTCTAATTTTACTTCACCAACTTAGACTATTGTGTTCTGATCCATCACATATAATTCAGATTAAAAAAACATTGAACTAAAGGCTGTAATGTAACAAAATAGGTAAAAAGCCAAGGGGGGTGAATACTTTTGCAAGGCACTGTACAACTCTATGGGGACTGTTTGGACATAGGGACCTTACCAACATCCTTTTAAGAGGCCCATGTGGTGTTACTACCCAAGCCAGATAAGGACCTTTTTTCTTGCTCCTCATACAGGCCCATAGCACTGCTTAATATGGACCTCAAACTACTTACAAAAATGACCGCTAATAGGCTAATGAAAGTACTGCACGACCTGATATCGCCAGATCAGACCGGGTTCATGCCTAAAAAAGCTACAGATATCAACCTTCAGAGGGTTATACACATACTCAGTTGGAGGCTGGGAGGTCGTCTAGGGGGCTCTGGTGTTTTTTGACCCGGAGAAGGTTTTCGATTCCATTGATTGGGGGTACATGACTCGTGTATTAAACGAATGGAGTTCGGCCCCATGTTCCTGAAATGGATATTGCTGCTGTACGATTTTCCGGTGGCTGCCCTCTGTTTTAATGGTGGGGTGTCGAGCACCTTTCCAGTTTCCAGGGGCACCAGGCAGGGGTGCCCCCTTTCACCATGGCTATTCACACTGGTTATGGAACCTATTCCCCCCAAATACAAGGAATTAGTGTGGGTACTCTGATGGAAACTACGGCCCTTTATGCAGATGACCTGGTACTATTCATTAGGGACACCGGACCATCTCTGCAGGCTGTGCTGTCACTCCTGGGCAAGTTTACAGTGGTCTCAGGCCTCAAGGTTAACTGGACCAAGTCCAAACTACTTCCCTTATGTTCTCATCCCGTGCCTGGGCAGGCTGACCCCAATAATCCTCTACAGTGGGTGGCACAAATAAAATATCTGGAGCTCTTAATAACTAATTCTGTGACTGACGTCACTGGCCTTAAAATGATTGTATACCTTTGTGTTTTATTTTTTATAAATAACAAACCTGTCATACTTACCTTCACTGTGCAGCTCGTTTTGCACAGAGTGGTCCCGATCCTCCTCTTCTGGGGGCTCCTGGCGGCTTCTCGCATCGGATAACCCCCTAGAAGAAGAGCTCCCCCATGGGGTTATCGTGCGGGCGCGCTCCCGAGTCCAGCATTTGCGTCCATAGATACAAATGCCTGACTCGGCCCCGGCGCCCGCGTCATTGGATTTGATTGACAGCAGCAGGAACCAATGGCTGTGCTGCTATCTATCCAATCGAGAGCCGGAACCCCGTGCAGAGAGGGAGAGCGTGTCTCCGCCAATGGAATGAAGGGGCTCAGGTAAGTAAAACGGGGGGGCTTAAGTTGGCCATACTACAACAGCCATGGGGGGAAGGGGGCCTAACGTTACCTAACTTCTTCAAATATTTCCTTGCTGGTCAATTGACAGTGGCCCCCTGCTGGCTGACCACTCCCCTGGACGATGCCTCTGTGTCCCATGAGACTGCCTGTGTAGGCTCATATGAGGCTCTCTCCCACCTAGTTTACAGGGGTTTAAAGTCTCCCTACTCATTTACCTCTTCTATGCGCTCAGTAATCAGGGCATGGTCTGTGGCTCAGGGGTTGAGGCCATCTAGTCCAAACAGGTTTTCCCCCAATCTACCTTCCCGGACCCGGTAGTTTGGACAAAATATGGCATCCCGATCTTACACCATATTGTACTAAATGGCACCCTAATGACATTCAGTGAATTAAAACAACACTATGACCTACCCAACTCACACTTCTTTATATACATTCAACTGAGACATGCTTTTTGCTCTCAATTTGGCAGGGAGCTGCTTGACCTTGAGCCCAGTGACTTAGAATTACTGTCACACAGTGACTCCTTTCCCAAACCAGTCTCCAGTTTATACAAAGACCTCTTTCCGAGATGGTTCTATTGATGGAAACATGCAGACTGGCCTGGGAGACAGTGGATGACATTTGGGGGACTGCATTTCAATACCTAGTCTCTACTAGGGATCGTCTGATCCATTATAAATTTAATGCCTAGAATATATCTCACCCCAGCCAGATTAGCTAGGATGTTTGGAAACCAACACTCTCTGTGTTGGCGATGCTCTGCACCCCTTGTAAACTTCATGCACGTATTTTGGGACTGTCCCCACATTAAGCCTTACTGGCAAGACATAGCGCAATGTATCAGGTCGGTCGCCTCTATCTTTATTCCGCTGTCAATTGAAGTATGCTTGTTGCACCTGGTTGAACCGTTGGCCACTACTAGGGCTATACGTACTCTTCTCACCCTCCTGCTGTTTTAAGCAAAAAAACGGATTATCCTATCATGGAAAGTTCTTCTACCCCAACTTTGTCATGCTGGAAATCTCTGGTGAACAAGGCAGTACCTTTTTACAAAGCAACTTACCTGAGAAGTACCGATCGAAATGCAGGCGTTATCCTGTATGGTTAACCAAGATGGCATTGAGCTGGTTGACTTTATACCTACCTCCGACCCGAGGTTTAACAAATGAATGTCTGGGCTAATGTTGTATTGTTGTTGCTTTTATTTTAAAAAAATTGTGTATTTTTTTGTTGTATGCTGGTTACATTTTTACTGTAACCAGTTGTTGGTTTCTGCAACATGCAGTTTGATGTTGTATGTATTTAACATAAAACTCAATAAAAAGTAATTTACAAAAAAAAATTACACTATTTTATGGCTTCTCAAATCCAACACTTGGGTGCCTGGGGTCTTAAAGACCCTTTGGATTCTATTTGCAATCTATTAGTACCATGGGGTACTGCCTTGACCTATTTAGAAGAGGGTTTCACCCATATAACACCCACGACTCCAATGTTGATTTTACTTAATACTTTTCTATTAGCATATTGCATATATAAGGCTACTGTCTCTACACACCTATCTGGAATAATCCAAACTGTAAGGAATTGTATACGCTGCAGGGATTTCAGGCATTGGAAAGGGCTGGTGTTATTTACATAATAGTTTTATAATGGTTTAGTGTTAGTCTTTTTCAGATATTCAGTCAGTTTGCTCCTCCCAGAGTCAGTTTTAGAAGTATTTGCAATTAAGGCATGCTGTCCAGGCTCAAACAGGTAGAACTGGACTGACAGCTATTGAGCATCCTCTAATGCAGGAGGTTCTACTAGAGCACTGATGGCGAACCTCTGCACCCCAGATGTTTTAGAACTACATTTCCCATGATGCTCATGAACTCTGCAGTGTAGTTGAGCATCATGGGAAATGTAGTTCCAAAACATCTGGGGTGCCAAGGTTCGCCATCACTGTACTAGAGTGACAAAAGGGGATGATTTCTAGGGGGTATTCTATTCTCCTTCTCCACCCATGATGCCTCCACACTTCCCCATTGGAAGGTTTAGGAGAAAGATTTGGAACCTATTGATGGAGAAACTTGGGATCTATGTTTGACATCTACCCCTTTGGTGTCGATCTCAGCTTCACAGAAACTCTCCCACCTTTACCTATTACACAGGGCATATAGGACACCTGTATAAATGACTTATCAGAAGCACACCAATATGTCCGAAATGTGAAAGAGATAACGGGGATCTGTTACACATGATCTGGAGGTGCCCTAAGTTATTCCGATATTGGTCGGAGGTTATCTCCACGATAGCGCAAGTGTTTCACATTCGTCTTTTGAACAATCCCACTATCTATTAACTGGGCGCATTGGAGAAAGAAACACTTACACCTCAAGGCCACACTTTACTAAGACTGTTGTACGTGGCTTGTAAATTGATACCCTGGTACTGGATGTCATCTCAGGTACCCAGTTTGAGGCAGTGGGTTGACCAAGTGAATCACCTGTTAATCAGGGAAAAATTTACCTATCCGCATAGAAACATACCTCGTAAATTTTATAAGATGTGGCAACCATGGTTAGACTCACTGGGTCTTGCACCAAAACAGCTGATCAGGGAAAGACTTCTTCAGGGATAGCACATTCAGTCAATTAATAGAAATAAGAATAAAAATAAGAAGAGCCTTGGGTAAGGAACTTTATCATGTAAATAATGTAGTACCTAAGACCACAAGTTTCAGGAATTGCAACATGGTAGCTTATAAGTTCTATAGGTGTTTTTTCCACTGAAGAAATAATAGAATGGTGATTTTGCGTGTCTGTATCTAGATTATTTTTATTTTTTGCCGTTCTTATGATGTAACTGTGCATAACACTGTACCAGATAATTTTCATGATGACGTGCATCTAATGTGGATGTTGTTTAACTGTGTTGTTTCTTTAAAAAATATATCTTGATTTTAAAAAAAAGCATTTGACACAGTTCCCCACACACGACTAATGGGTAAGGTAAAGTCTACAGGCTTGGAAAGATCAGTTTGTAAATGGATAGAAAGCTGGCTAAAAAACAGAATTCAGAGAGTAGTGGTTAATGATTCTTACTCTGAATGGTCTGATATAGGGTCTGGGATTAAAAGAACCATTTTAGTCTTAGCACTTGGGGGCTAAGAATATGCATGCATCATTTATACTAGGGGGAGTATAACTGGGGGAATCCATAGTGGAGAGGGAGAAGGATCGCAGGGTTTTGGTAGATCATAAGCGTAATATTTATTATATTATTATTATACACAATTTATATAGCGCCAACAGTTTACGCAGCACTTTACAATGTACAGGGGGGGCAGCACAATTACAGTACAGTTCAACAGAAGGTACAGGAGGGCCCTGCTCGCAGAGCTTACATTCTAAATGCAATGCCAAGCTGCGGTTTCCAAAGCAAGCAAAGTACTTTCTTATATTAAGAGCGGTATGGACTCCAGATTAGGGCTGCAACTAATGATTATTTTAGTTTACCGGCTATTGTTTTGATTAATCAGATAATAACCTAAAAGTGTAGTGTATAATTTAGTTAATATGTAGATTTAAAAAAAAAGGCAATTCTTAAATATCGATATGCAGTGGTAAGTATAAATAACCAACAATATGGTTATAACTAACTATGTGGTTTTAAGAAAAAAAAAATGAAAGACTGCTTTGGTGATTTTCAGACAGATGTGTAATATATTAAGTATGACCTACTCCCTTGTCATAGGCAGGTGGTTTGATAATAGCTCCCTGCGTCTGCTGTCACTTATGCTGGCCTTACAAAAATAATGTCTTCCTTCAAAAAAACAAACATTTTAAGAACATTCGTTCAATTTTCTAATCGTTAGTAGGGTCAAAGCGACGTTTGTTTTCCGCCACAGTGACCGGAAAATGCGAAGGAGCAGAATAGAAATATTCTTTCAGAAATGACATTCATTTTAAAACTGAATGTTAAAAGTGAAATTTTCAGCGAATGTACAAAGATTTTTCGTATGTCTATTCTCATCTGAAAATCGATACGTGTATGCAGCACTGTGTCTTGGCCTAGGCCGACAAAGCCTAGGGCGGCACTTTGCGGAAAATCCGTGCCCCCCCCCCCCCCCCCCACACAACCAGGCCTAAGACGTTTAGTAGCAGCAGCATGCTTTTTTTTTTGTATCACCGGTCATCATGGGGTTAAAAAACTAAAATTAGCCCCTCATAGTACAAAGAGAGCCGATAATCGGGAATCATTTGTACTGTGAAACAGTGAAAGTAATAATATACAGTAAAACCTTGGATTGCAAGCATAATTTGTTCCGGAAGCATGCTTGTAATCCAAAGCACTTGTATATGAAAGCAAATTTTCCCATAAGAAATAATGGAAACTCAAATGATTCGTTCCACAACTCATTCATAGGTCTTTCAGTTTATAGTCCATATAAAAAGATTATAGCAATGTGATAAGTTGTGTAACCATAAAATGTCCTTCCACAAATGGAAGCCTCCCCAAGGGGATTAGAAGCAAAATCCAGCAGGAGCTACAGAGTATAAAAGAGAAGAGAGGCGCCTCTAAGTGTAGCAATATGGTTACATTTAATGAAGGTACAACATTTAGCAACTCACATGGTTGATGATTAAAAGAGACACATCTAAGTATGCAGGCATCCTGGGTAAAACAATCCACATAGACCATCCTCCTCACCGCCGGCTCTCACCGCTGTCAGTCTGCAATCATGACCAGGAAGACTACCCTCCAGTAGAGCGATCTGAAAGCGAGGCTTGAACCACTCGTGGAAGGGACGACATCAATGGCGGTGCGGAGGATGGTCTATGTGGACAGCTTTACCCTGGATGCCTGCATACTTAGTTGTGCCTGTTTTAATCATCAACCATGTGAGTTTCTAAATGTTGTACCTTCATTAAATGTAACCATATTGCTACACTTAGAGGCGCCTCTCTTCTATTTTATACTCAGTTGTGACATGATGCTACTCTTATATCAAGACATTGCTTGTATATCAAGTCAAAATGTATTTAAAAAATTTGCTTGGAGGGGCGGAGCTTGACGGCAGCCGAGATGGCCGCATGAGAACGGAGCTCCGGGCTAAACAGGGACTAAGCGACAATTGGCAGCCTCTGAACGGCGATTGAACCACACATCCACAGCGATCATTCCCCGCTGACGTCGACCACCATGCCGGGCAGGCGGAAGGGGGGTCAGAAACCCCAGGAAACTAACAGAGTTCTTCTCCTGGGGGCAGAGGCAAGATGGCGCCGGATCTCCGGGGCCTGCCGCGACCAGCACTCCTCAAACCACACAAAAGAAGGACAAGCCTCCCAAAAGGAACTCGCCTTCAAGCAAGGGGGGCTCCCCTGCGCCTTCCTCTGCCTCTGGAAGCCCGGAGAAGTCCAGATACAAGCGGGATGGCACAGATGCTTCTCCTGAGGTGAGCGCGGGCCTAGACTCCAGGGATGACACCAGGGAGCTCCCTGATTCTATAGATAGATTCCCAACAAGCAACCAGCCCGTCTTAGACACCACCTTGAAAGACATGCTGGTTTCCCTTAGAGGATCTCTCCATAAAGATATGATGGATTGTATGCATAAGTTTGGGAAAGATTTGCAAACAGTGCATAAGAGAGTGGAGCATGTGGAGACTAGGATGGGGGAATTTGCCTCTACTATCAACAATCTAGTTGATGCACATGATGCCAGGGATGAGGCGATGGACTCAGTTAAGGCTAAAATCGCAGATATCGAGGACCGTTCCAGAAGGAACAACCTCAAGCTTAGGGGTTACCTGAGACTGTGCAGCAAGCAGATCTGCGCAGTTATGCCGTCCAGGTGTTTACCTCTATTTTACCTGATCTTAGCGAAATCGACGTCACTATCGATAGGATACACAGGCTTCCAAAACACTCCTATCTCCCTGAGAAAGTACCCAGAGACATTATACTAAGACTGCACTTTTTCCATGTAAAGGAATGCCTGATGTCAGCGGTGCGCAATACAGACTCAATGCCTGCGCAATACAAAGAATTGCAATTTTTTTCAGACCTGTCCCAATACACTTTACAAAAAAGAAGGAGCCTGAATACAATTTCCAAAACTTTGCGCAATCATAAAATAACCTATCGCTGGGGGTTTCCGACCAAACTCATAATAACCAAAGATGGAAAAGACCACGCTGTTGATACCCTAGCCAGGGGACTGGATTTGCTCAAAACATGGCGGATTATTCCTGATGAACCTCCTCCTAGCTTCAACAACCGCAAACCGGATCATATCACAGACGAGTGGAACCTGGTTAATGCCAAAAATGCTCGTTCACACTGTTAAAATGGCTTCAGGGCCTTCCATGGCCCTTATTATGTTACCTGTCCCTGTTCTGGAGACATCCTGTTAAGCTAAACTCTTTACCCCCTACAACCTAGAGTAGCTACTCGCTACAGTTGGGTCACCATGACCAAAGAACTTTTTTTGTGTTTTATTTGTTTCAGTGTTTCGTGCTTGCAGTCGGCCATACTACTACCTTTCTTTCTTTTGGAAAACTACTGAATGGACACCATCATTCCTGGCCTCATGGGGTGGGCTTCCAATCACCTGCACTGGTATGGGGACCTGTACCGCTTAATGTAAGTGCTATGCACACATCACTTACACGCTGGAGACTACTCCTTACAAGATGACTATCACTTTTATGACAATTAACGCCAAAGGCCTTAATCATCCGGTAAAGAGAAAGTCATTGTGGAACGAAGCGAACCAACACGCATGTGATATACTCTGCGTGCAGGAGACCCATTTTCACAATCTCAAAGCTCCCCAATGCACCCATCCTAAATTCCCGCACGTTTTCACAGCCAGCACCTCAGCAAAAAAGAGGGGTGTCATGACCGCAGTTAAAGATACAGTCGCACTCAAACCCCACAGCGAATATGCAGATCCCCAAGGTCGCTACCACATACTAATCTGCGATATAAATTCCGTTGCATACACGGTGGTCAATGTATATGCACCCAACAAGCATCAAGTTCGCTTCCTGAACCGGGTAATTAAGAAAGTGAGAAGGGTGCAGATGGGGTTTCTAATGATTTGTGGTGACTTTAACCTTCCACCTGACCCTCACATGGATTCCACAACTGCCTCAAATAGACATCAGCAATCGCTTCAGTCGACTTTGCACTCGCAAGAGCTATATGACGCCTGGAGATGTCTGCACAGTTCTGAAAGGGACTACTCCTTTTTTTCTGTTAGCCATAAGGTGTACACAAGACTGGATCTTTTTCTTACGGACAAATGGCTTACGCCTAAAATTGCCAACTCCAAAATTAATGACATCACATGGTCGGATCATGCCTCGGTGATGCTCTCGGTTGAAGATTCGCCAAGCGTTAATACTACATTCGTTTGGCGATCCAACCCGAGACTGTTCCAGGCTGATCCCTCCAAATCCCAGCTGCAGGATGAACTGTCTGAATTTTTCTCCAATAATGTTGATTCGGTTTCGGACCTGATGGTTCTTTGGAATGCCCATAAGGCATGTATGAGGGGGGGTTTAGATAAAGTTAGGGGCAAGGGTTAAGAGAAAGAGGAGACAGCATGTCCATGACCTCATTTCTAAAATCCACACTCTAGAAGCTCATAACAAACAAAAAGCCACTGCGCAGCAATCAGCACAATTGTCGCAACTCAGATATGACCTACGCCTAACCTTGCTAGATGACTTTGAAAAGTCCTCTAAACGCATGAAGCTGACATACTATGTGAGCGGCAATAAAGCCGGAAAACTGTTAGCCAACCGCCTCAAGGGTCAGAGGATTAAGGCAAAAATCCTTTTTTTATCCACCCTATCACCGGGGAAAAGGTCTATCATCCACAGGCAATAGCAGATGCTTTTAGCTGCTATTACAGTTCTCTCTATAATCTCAGAGATGACCCCTCTACGGCCCAACCTACAACACCCATGATTACAAAATTTCTCGATAAACTCCACCTCCCCCAAGTATCATCCAGCCAGCTAGAGAACCTCAACTCCCCTTTCTCTGAAGCTGAAATAGCTAAAGCCATTGACTCTCTCCCTCAAAACAAATCACCTGGACCGGATGGTTTTACAGGAGAGTACTTTAAAACTTTCAAGCTGGAACTGATCCCTCATCTCGCGAAAATTTATAACACCGCTGTCTCCTCTTCTTCTTTCCCATCTGAGATGCTTAAGGCATTGATAGTAGCTTTGTCAAAGCCGGGAAAGGAGCCTAACACACCGCAGAATTTTAGACCTATTTCACTGCTGAATTGTGACCTGAAATTATACGCTAAACTCCTGGCCAATAGATGAGTAGACCTTCTACCCTCTCTGATACACTTGGACCAATCGGGGTTTACGAAAGGTAGGCAGACAGCTGATGCGACAAGGCGTCTCATCAATATAATACATTTCGCTAACAGATCCAAAACGCCTTCCCTGCTCCTAGCTTTGGATGCAGAGAAGGCGTTTGATAGAATCCATTGGGAGTACTTAGCCAAAGTGCTCACCAAAATTGGTTTTGTGGGCCAGATCCACTCGGCCATTATGGCACTCTACACCACCCCATCAGCCCAGGTGTATACATCGGGAATGCTATCCACGCCATTCAAGATAACGAATGGGACCAGACAGGGATGTCCGCTTTCCCCACTCATTTTTAACCTCCTCATGGAGCCCTTGGCAACATTTATACGCTCCCATCCCCTTATAGCAGGAATTAAAATCAATGACACATTCCACACCATTAGCCTCTTTGCAGATGACATTATCCTTATGCTTGCTCACCAATGTTGCAGAATCCCTAGCTACGGTACATAGTGCATTACAAACCTTCACAGAAGTGTCCTATTATAAAGTTAATGACACCAAATCATATGTCTTAGGCTTAGGGATCCCAGACAAACTGAAACAAGATCTAGGTATTAAGTTCCCATATACTTGGAAAACCACGGGTATTTCATATCTCGGCATCACTCTCACCCCAAACATCTCAAACCTTGTTAAGGAAAATTACACCCCCCTGCTTCAGACACTTCAATCCAAGCTCAGTAACTTAGCAAAATATGAGATGTCCTGGTTGGGTAGGTTGGCGGCTTAAGATGCAAATTCTCCCACAACTGATATACATCTTCAGAACTGTCCCCGTTCCGGTCCCATCCTCCTTTTTCTCCTCTGCACAATCCATCATTAACAGATACATCTGGGGAGGCAAGAAGGCTTGTTGTGCGTTTAACAAACTTATAAAACACAGGAGTGTGGGAGGTATAGGACATGTACATCTTAGAGATTACTATACAGCTGCTATACTGGCCCAGCTAAGAAATTGGTTCTGTCCCTCCTCGCTTACTTTGTGGGCTCTAATTGAACAAAACCAGATTCCAAATAGGAACTTATATGACTTTCTCATAGCTAGCCCCTTCATACCTAAATATCTCACTGACATAGGGCCGACCATACGAGCCTCACTAGAGGCTTGGCGATCACTAATTACTTACGATTTCCTAGAGACGAGACTTACCCCTTTGCAGTTTCCTCTATCTGCCGTATCCCATTTGATACCCAATATATTTATAGCCCATTGGAACCCCAATAGAGATCTAGTAATAGAAGACCTCTTGGTAGGACCTGCTCTGAAAACTGGAATTTGACATTCCTTCAACCGATTATTACCAATACCTTCAAATTTCACACCTGTTGAAGTCACACAAACTATCCATCTCCCTTCCATGACGAATATCTCAATACTTAATGTCTAAATCCACCAACATCAAAGGCATATCACTGTTCTACTCTCATCTCCAAAACAAACTTTTGTTTCTTAAAACTATAGACATGAGGAATTGGAAAAGAGAATTCGGCATTGAGTATTCGGAAGATCAATGGCGAGTGGCCTTGGCCACGACATATACCTCTACCAAATGCGCTAATTTATGGGAGCTCTCCCAAAAAATCCTTTTGAACTGGTATCTTACTCCCTATAGATTGTCCAAATTTAAACAAGGAATATCATCCCTATGTTGGAGACACTGTGGTGGAATAGGTACGTTGTATCACATACTATGGTCATATCCCAAGATAGGGCAGTATTGGAAAATGATCTTCAATCTCACCCTAAAAGTTCTCAACATCCAGATCGAGCCTACACCAGGGATGGTGCTGCTCTCGCTGGGGATGGAAACACTCCCTCCTCATTGGAGAGCTCTAATATCCCACATTCTTCTAGCAGCTAGACTGGTTCTGGTTAGACACTGGAAAGACACAAACCAACCTACTTTTCATGAGGTTGTACAACTAATTAATACACACAGCACATACGAAACCCTTTTCGCCTATGGGGTAGGCAGAAATTTAATGACTGATAAAATATGGAATCCGTGGACTACCTGGTATACCACTACAGTAAAGAATGACCATAACTGTACTTAACCACTTAACGACAGCTCACTGTATATGTACGTCGGCAGAATGGCACCGACAGGCACAATCACGTACAGTGTACGTGATTGCCTTTGTACAGTTGGGGGGTCTGATCGGACCCCCCTCTTATACAGTGAGCGGTCGGTATTCGTTGGGGAGCGATCCGAGATGAGGGGACGGCCGTTCAATTCCGGCCACCCCCCCTCGATCGCTCCCGGCGAATGAAAATGCTTCCTCTGTCCGTGTAATGTAAACACAGGCAGAGGAAGCAGGAGGAAGTGATGTCATCTCTCATGCGGCGCTCACATATATCGAGCGCCGTACAAGAAAAGACATCAGGTCAGTGCACAAAACACTACACTGACACCAGGACACATAGGCACACAAATCGCCCCCCCAGACACCCTGTCACGTACCTGGTGATGAGCCTGGGATGCAGGGAGCGGCCTCTTTTGCACCTTCTACTCCGGAACCCCTGATGATGGGAACAGGGAGCTCGGGAGTGCGGAGTCGCACAAGTGCCTGTCAGGAACACTGGTGCAGAGATGGAGCTGGACCTAGGAAGCTCAGTGCAGGTTTCTGCGGCAGCAGGGAAGCTGGACGGCAGGCAGGCTTGGCACACCGGGAACCGAGGAGACAAACGGCAGACAGCGGGGAGGTGTCTTGTAGTACCGGGCACTGGCAGGTTCAAACAGGCCGGGTAATCCACTGGCGGGCAGACCAGGTGCAGTGCGAGAGGCAGAAGCAGAGTCGTTAGACAGTCCGGGTTGGCAACGGGCAGGCAGCAGGTAGCAGAAGGGGCAGGCGGAAGCGAGGTCAACAAGCCGGGGGTCTGTGGGCAGGCAGAAGGCAAGGAGCGTCAGGAACAAGCCGGGTCACAGGAACAGATCGGTAGGGTAACAGCAGATAGCAGGTGGGTCTAGGAAACGCTGTAGACCGGACAGCAAAGGAGCCCCAGCACAAGCCCCTTCAAATAGCCCCAGATTGGCGCCAGAACGTGTCACTGCGTGCTCCCGCACGCACCGCCGCGCGCCGTTACCGCGCACGCGCTAACGCCGACTCGCCGCCACTGCGCCGGCGTGAACGCGCTAACGACGATTCGACACTATTGCGCAGACGCGTACCCGCGCGCGCCGCCGCGTCGCCAGCTTGCAGGTGAGATTGCCCATCATGACACACCCCCAGATCAGCCCCCAGTCACAGTGTCACTGATTGCAGTGACCATTTATTTACTGATCACTGCAATCAGTGACATTTGTGACTGTAAAAGTGTCACTAAAGTTAGTTTTAGGTCCAGTGTAGCCCCCTAACCCCCCCTAATAAAGGTTTAACCCCCTGATCACCCTCCAGATAACCCTTTCACCCCCTAGCACCGCCGTCGCTAAGCGATCATTTTTCTGATCGCTGTCTTAGCGTCGGTGATGCAGATCCGTAGCCAGTAATTTTTTTTAGGTTCGCCGCAGGTTTTTATAGCGTCAGGTACCCCCATAAATTATCTAATAAAGGTTTAACCCCCTTGATCGCCCCCCAGGTAACCCTTTCACCCCCTATCACCACTGTCGCTAAGCGATCATTTTTCTGATCGCTGTCTTAGCGTCGGTGATGCAGATCGGTAGCCAGTAATTTTTTTTAGGTTCGCCGCAGGTTTTTATAGCGTCAGGTACCCCCATAAATTATCTAATAAAGGTTTAACCCCCTTGATTGCCCCCCAGGTAACCCTTTCACCCCCTATGACCACTGTCGCTAAGCGATCGTTTTTCTGATCGCTGTCTTAGTGTCGGCGATGCAGATCGGTAGCCAGTAATTTTTTTTAGGTTCGCCGCAGGTTTTTATAGCGTCAGGTACCCCCATATATTATCTAATAAAGGTTTTAACCCCCTAATTGCCCCTAGTTACCCTTTCACCAGTGATCACCATATAAGTGTTACGGGTGACGCTGGTTAGTTAGTTTGCTTTTTATAGTGTCAGGGCACCCGCCGTATATATAACCCAATAAAGGTTTAACCCCCTGATCGCCCGGCGGGTGATATCAATTAGGTTTTAGCGTCAGAGAGGGTCTGCGTCACACCCCAGGCAGCGTCAGGTTAGTGCCAGTAACGCTAACACCCACGCGTGAAGCATACACCTCCCTTAGTGGTATAGTATCTGAACAGATCAATATCTGATCTGATCAGATCAGGTCTATACTAGCGTCCCCAGCAGTTTAGGGTTCCCAAAAACGCAGTGTTAGCGGGATCAGCCCAGATACCTGCTAGCACCTGCGTTTTGCCCCTCCGTCCAGCCCAGGCCACCCAAGTGCAGTATCGATCGATCACTGTCACTTACAAAACACAACACACATAACTGCAGCGTTCGCAGAGACAGGCCTGATCCCTGCGACTCCAGTGCTGTAGGAGGTGATTTCACCACCACAGTTAAACAAAAAAAGCATATATGCCGAAGCATTGGGGCGGAGGAGCAATTTTGCTCCTAATGCCGCGTACATACGGTCGAAATTCCGACGGAGGCTTGCCCGTGGAAAAGTCTGACCATGTGTGTGCGGCATAACTTTTTTGCGGGAGGATGTCCCCATGCTTCGGCATATATAAATGGTGCATGTATGCCCATCATTAGAAGTGGGTGGATGAAGGGCGGTATTCTAATGGTGGGCATACCCACCGATCAATCTCTTTTTTCGTTCAGCCAACTGGCTGCATGAAAAAAAAAAGATTACAATACATGTCCAACAAGGACCAGCAACGTACTGGTATGTTGCTGGACTTTGAATGTTTATACCAGAATGATGCGGGTTTAGGTATCATCTTGGTATCATTCTTTTCAGCCAGCGGCCAGCTTTCATGTAAAAGCAATCCTAGTGGCTAATTAGCCTCTGGACTGCTTTTACAAGCAGTGGGAGGGAATGTCCCCCCCCCCCCCGGATATAAAAAGCGCCATTGGGAAAGCATTTTATCACACCGATCTTGGTGTGGTCAGATGCTTTGAGGGCAGAGGAAAGATCTAGGGTCTAGAAGACCCCAGTTTTTTCAAAAAAAGAGTACCTGTCACTACCTATTGCTATTATAGGGGATATTTACATTCCCTGAGATAACAATAAAAATGATTAAAAAAAAAAAAACTATGGAAGGAACAATTTCAAAATAAGATAAAATAGCAAAATTAATAATAAAAAAAAAGAAAAAAAAGCACCCCTGTCCTGCCCTGCTCTTGCCCAATGGCAAACGCAAGCGTCGGTCTGGCGTCATATGTAAACAGCAATTGCACCATGCATGTGAGGTATCACCGTGAAGGTCAGATCGAGGGCAGTAATTTTAGCAGTAGACCTCCTCTGTAAATCTAACGGGGTAACCTGTAAAGGCTTTTAAAAATGTATGTAGTTTGTCACCAATGCGCGTTTGTGCGAAATTTTAAAGCATGTCGTGTTTGGTATCTATGTACTCGGTGTCAAGGTCACCTGTGGCCAGGTGACAGATGCACACCGTAGGGGGACAGGAGTGCACCGCAAGGTAGTGAACCCTATGGCTGACTGCTGCGGATAGGAAACTGGGTGGTTGTGGAAAGCGGGACCAGAGGAGCACAATGGGGGATCCTAACGGAAGCTAGAGCCAAGATTCCCCAGGGCGCGGAGTCTAAGACCCAGCAGGTCTTCTCCAGGGCCTCTAGTGGTGAGGATGTTATGCTGCAGGCTGGGACCAGGTCGCGGCCCCTGGAGTTTCCTAGCTCACGCCCCGTAGGATAAGGGGAAAAGAGGGGAAGGAGCAGCACAAGATATGAGAGAACCGAATAACAAGCTGAAGGTCAGGGGCCACAAGCAGACAATGATAACGAAAGAACGAGCCGAAGGTCAAGGGTCACGAGCAGACAGGGATAGTCGGGGACAAGCCAATAACGTAACAGAGAGACAGACGTAGCACACGGCAGGCAGGAACCCAAACACACAATGCCTAACAAACACGTTGATCAGCAAAGCAGGCTTGCAGTGCACAGGTTAATATAGTGTTCTGTGATAGGGCCTGGGGTGGAGTCAGGCTGGGAGGAGATTATAAAGGAAGCCAGGTGAAAGGGTTCTGGCCTCTAAGATGAACACATGGGAAGGAAGGTAAGCTGACAGACAAACACTACTGCATATCCATGACAGTACCCTCCCTCTTATGGGCCCTCCCCCGCCTGGGCCCAGGCTTAAAGGGAAATCTCAGATGAAACCTCCTCAACAGATGAGGTGCAACGACATCAGATGCAGCGATCCAAGACGCCTCCTCAGGACCAAAACCTCTCCAATGCACAAGGTACTGAAGAATACCTCTGCAGAGCCGAGAATCCAGAACTTGTCTAACCTCGTACTTTAGATTATCCTCAGAGACCAGAACCGAGGTAGGGAGATGACAAGAAGATCTATTGAGGACCAAAGGCTCTCTAGGAATAAGCAAGGGCATGAGAGGATCAACAGAAATCTGAGGAGGGTCCCCTAGACCCTTAAAGATGAACTGGTCATCTAGCACAGGACCATCAAACTGGGCAGATGTCAGTGGAACCCTGAAGTCAGGTTGGTTAGAGGGTGACATGTCACAGGAGTCAAGCTGAATAGCTGAAAGACAAGCAGAATGTCCTGAACAAGAAAAAGTAGGCGGCTCACTGGGCATGGGCTGGACTGGCATAACTAGTACAGAGGCCGAGTGAATAGAGTCAGGTGTAGCGACTACCTGAATCGCATCGCAAGACGTAGCGACTGCAGGACTTGTAGACAAGCTAGCCTGGCTGTGCGTCCAAGGGCAATTAGGGACAGAGAAATGTAAATGGTTATGCGACCTGGAATGAATGACCGGCTCAGGTTCACAGGGGGCAACCTTGGGTAGGCAGGCCGAGGAACAGGAGGAACCCCAAGCCAGGATCTGTCCGGTAGTCCAGTCCACATGAGGAGAATGGAGCTGTAACCATGGGAGACCCAAAATTATAGGCGTTGAGGCCTTGGGTAAGATAAGGAAGGATATCCACTCCTGGTGGAGTGTCCCTACCGACATCTTAACAGGGAGGGTCTGGAAGCGGATAGGTCCCCCTGGGAGAACAGTACCATCAATCGCCAAGACCACCAATGGCGTGGTGAGGGGCAAAAGAGTAAGTCTCATGGACGACGCGATTTCCCAGTCCATGAAATTACCAGCGGCTCCGGAATCCAGATATGCTGAGACCGAATGAGAAGAAGCACCAACATGAAGGAACACAGAAAGCAGAAGACGAGAAGGGGAAGGTGATATTTCTGGGTCCAATACTCCACTTTCCAGATGAAGTGGACCCAAACGTTTTTCTGGACAAAGAGAGCAAGTGTCACGAAAATGACCTTTGCCCCCACAGTAGAGACACAGGCCTAGAGTTCTGCGCCTAGCACGTTCCTCTGGGGATAGCCTGGTCCTGCCCAGCTGCATGGGTTCCTCAGCTGGCAGGAGATGCTCCACGGGTCGAGGAGAGGGGAGCTCAGGCTGACTAAGGACCAAGGAGTGCTGGCGCCGCTTTTCTAGGGTCCTTTCCTGAAAGCGAATATCGATCTGGTTACACAAGGAGATAACTCCGTCCAGATCAGTGGGGATGGTTCTTCCTGCTAATTCATCCTTCACTCTATCAGACAGGCCATGCAAAAAGGTTGCGACTAAGGCCTCATTGTTCCAGCTCAACTCAGCCGACAGTATGCGGAAATTAAGGGCGTACTGTCCCACTGAAGCAGACTCTTGGCGGAGACGTAGAAGGGCGCTGGCCGCTGAAGAGACACGAGCCGGTTCTTCAAAGATATTCCGAAAAAGTTTCAAGAAGCCAGACAGGCTAGAAACCACTGGATCATTCAGTTCCCACAGAGGGGCTGCCCAGGCTAAAGCTTCACCGGAGAGGAGGGAAATGATATAGGCTACCTTTGCCCTATCAGACAGAAAGTTTTGAGGCTGAAGCTCAAAATGAATCGTGCATTGGCTAAGGAACCCTCTGCAGGCCTTGGAGTCCCCAGAGAAACGGAACGGAGCTGGCAGTGTTAGTGAGTGTGTGGCTGCGACTGGTGCGATAGGTGCAGCCGCTGGTTGTATTTGAGGTTGCGAATTCGGGGTTCCCAAGGAGGCCTGAAGCTGCTCGAATCGAGAAGCCAGATCCTGGAGGAATCGCATCACCTGAGTCTGATTTGATTCCTGGGTTTCAAGTCTGCGAACTATGCCCTGCAATGGATCATCCGCGGGGAGCGGGATGTCAGCCGGGTTCATGGCTGATCAAACTGTCAAGGTCACCTGTGGCCAGGTGACAGATGCACACCGTAGGGGGACAGGAGTGCACCGCAAGGTAGTGAACCCTATGGCTGACTGCTGCGGATAGGAAACTGGGTGGTTGTGGAAAGCGGGACCAGAGGAGCACAACCGGGATCCTAACGGAAGCTAGAGCCAAGATTCCCCAGGGCGCGGAGTCTAAGACCCAGCAGGTCTTCTCCAGGGCCTCTAGTGGTGAGGATGTTATGCTGCAGGCTGGGACCAGGTCGCGGCCCCTGGAGTTTCCTAGCTCACGCCCCGTAGGATAAGGGGAAAAGAGGGGAAGCAGCAGCACAAGATATGAGAGAACCGAATAACAAGCTGAAGGTCAGGGGCCACAAGCAGACAAGGATAACGAAAGAACGAGCCGAAGGTCAAGGGTCACGAGCAGACAGGGATAGTCGGGGACAAGCCAATAACGTAACGGAGAGACAGACGTAGCACACGGCAGGCAGGAACCCAAACACACAATGCCTAACAAACACGTTGATCAGCAAAGCAGGCTTGCAGTGCACAGGTTAATATAGTGTTCTGTGATAGGGCCTGGGGTGGAGTCAGGCTGGGAGGAGATTATAAAGGAAGCCAGGTGAAAGGGTTCTGGCCTCTAAGATGAACACATGGGAAGGAAGGTAAGCTGACAGACAAACACTACTGCATATCCATGACACTCGGCCTAAGATCATCTTTTTTATTTCATCAAACATTTGGGCAATGTAGTGTGTTTTACTGCATTAACCACTTAACAACCACCTGCCGACAAATAACGTCGACAAGGTGGTTGCTTAACTCTGGGAGGACGTTATATAACGTCCTCCCAGAATCGCGCTCCCGCGCGCCCCCTGGGGCGCGCACACGGGAAACTCCGTGACCGCCGGGTCCAGAGGACCCGGCGGATCACGAATCGCGGTAAATCGCCGCTGATAGCGGCCGTTTACCACATGATCGCTCCGTCAAATGACGGAGCGATCACTTGTAAACAGACCGGCGTCATTTGATGACGCCGGTTCCTCCCTCCCCTCTCTGTACCGATCGGTACAGTGTGAGAGGAGAGGGGGAGGGAGCGGATGGCAGCAGCAGCACTGTGGGCTGGATCTGTGACAATTGCAGTCACAGATCCAGCAATCCATCCATCCCTGCTCAGCCATCCCTGTGCTATACCCTGCCAATACTCTGCAATACACCCTGCCAATACTCTGCAAAATACCCTGCCAATACCCTGGTGCAATACTCTGCAATACCCTGGTGCAATACTCTGCAATACCCTGGTGCAATACTCTGCAATACCCTGGTGCAATACTCTGCAATACCCTGGAGCAATACTCTGCAATACCCTGCACAATACTCTGCAATACCCTGCACAATACTCTGCAATACCCTGCACAATACTCTGCAATACCCTGCAAAATACTCTGCAATACCCTGCAAAATACTCTGCAATACTCTGCAAAATACTCTGCAATACCCTGCACAATACTCTGCAATACCCTGCACAATACTCTGCAATACCCTGCACAATACTCTGCAATACCCTGCACAATACTCTGCAATACCCGCCACAATACTCTGCAATACCCTCCACAATACTCTGCAATACCCTGTGCAATACCCTCCACAATACCCTGTGCAATACCCGTGCCATACACCGCAATACCCTGCCATACACCGCAATACCCTGCCATAGTCCGCAATGCCCTGCAATACTCCGCAATGCCCGGCAATACTCCGCAATGCCCGGCAATACTCTGCAATAACCACTTCCCGCCCTCCGGCCGTCATATGACGTCCTTGACTTTGTGCGGGGATATCTGAATGATGGGAGCAGCTACAGGCATCATTCAGATATTAGCTTTTTCAGCCGGCGATTCCCTACACCATAAGAACAATCATAGCGGCTGTTCCGCCGCTTGATCATTCTTACGGGAGGCGAGAGGGGATGTCCCCCCCCCCGCCGCCCTCCGGTGCTTCTACCGACTCACCGCTACGATCAAAGCCAGGATTGTTGGTTTTGTTTTTTGTATTTTTTTCAGGCTTCCCAGCCTAGAGGTGAGATGTGGGGTCTTATTGACACCCCCCCCCCCCCATATCTCACTGTAAAGAGGACCTGTCGTGCCATATTCCTATTACAAGGGATGTTTACGTTCCTTGTAATAGGTATAAAAGTGATCAAAAAAATGTTTAGGGCGGAAAAACATGTCAAACTAAAATAAATAAAGTAAAATGAAGAATACGTTTTTTTTTTTTTTTTTAAAGCGCCCCTGTCCCCGTGAGCTCGCATACAGAAGCGAACGCATACGTAAGTCCCGCCCACATATGAAAACGGTTTTCAAACCACACATGTGAGGTATCTCTGCGAACGTTAGAGCGAGAGCAATCATTTTGGCCCTAGACCTCCTCTGTAACTCAAAACATGTAACCAGTAAAAATATTTAAAGCGTCGCCTATGGGGATTTTTTAAGTAGCGAAGTTTGGCGCCATTCCACGAGTGTGTGCAATTTTTAAGGGCGACATGTTAGGTATCTATTTACTCGGCGTAACTTCATCTTTCACATTATGCAAAAACATTGGGCTAACTTTACTGTTTTTTTTTTTAAGCACAAAACATTTTTTTTCCGTAAAAAACGCGTTAAAAAAATTGCTGCGCAAATATCGTGCGAGATAAAAAGTTGCAACAACCACCATTATATTCTCTAAGGTCTTTGCTAAAAAAACATATATAATGTTTTGGGGTTCTATGTAATTTTCTAGCAAACAAATGATGATTTTTACATGTAGGAGAGAAATGTCAGAATTGGCCTGGGTGCTCCAGAACGCCTGAAGGTGCTCCCTGCATGTTGGGCCTCTGTATGTGGCCACGCTGTGTAAAAGTCTCACACATGTGGTATCGCCATACTCGGGAGTAATAGCAGAATGTGTTTTGGGGTGTAATTTGTGGAATGCATATGCTGTGTGTGAGAAATAACCTGCTAATATGACAATTTTGTGAAAAAAAAAAAGAGAAAAAAAAAATCTTGATTTTGCAAAGAATTGTGGGAAAAAATGACAACTTCAAAAAACTCACAATGCCTCTTTCTGAATACCTTGGAATGTCTTCTTTCCAAAAAGGGGTCATTTGGGGGGTATTTGTACTTTTCTGGCATGTTAGGGTCTCAAGAATTGAGATAGGCCGTCAGTACTTCAGGTGTGATCAATTTTCAGATATTGGCACCATAGCTTGTGGACTCTATAACTTTCACAAAGACCAAATAATATACACCAATTTGTACTTATTTTTACCAAAGATATGTAGCAGTATAAATTTTGGCCAAAATTTATGAAGAAAAAATAGTAATTTGCAAAATTTTATAACAGAAACGAAAAAAAAATCATTTTTTTACAAAATTTTCAGTCTTTTTTCTCTTATAGCGCAAAAAATAAAAAACCCAACAGTGATTAAATACCACCAAAAGAAAGCTCTATTTGTGTGAAAAAAAGGACAAAAATTTCATATGGGTACAGTGTTGTATGACTGAGTAATTGTCATTCAAAATGTGAGAGCACCGAAAGCTGAAAATTGGTCTGGTTATTAAGGGGGTTTAAGTGCCCAGTGGTCAAGTGGTTAAAATAAAAAAAAAGTGTATTTTTTCCCCAAAAAATGTGTTTGAAAAATCGCTGCGCAAATACTGTGTAGAAAAAAAAATGCAACACCCACCATTTTAATCTGTAGGGCCTTTGCTTTAAAAATATATATAATGTTTGGGGGTTCAACATAATTTTCTTGCAAAAAAAAATGTTTTCATGTAAACAAAAAGTGTCAAAAAGGGCTTTGTCTTCAAGTGGTTAGAAGAGTGGATGTAAGCTTCCTAATATTGTGTATAAAATGCCAGAACAGTTCAAAACCCCCCCAAATGACCCCATTTTGGAAAGAAGACACCCCAAGCTATATAGTGAGAGGCATGTCGAGTCCATGGAATATTTTATATGTTGACACAAGTTGCGGAAAAAATAAATTTTTTATTTTTTTTTGCACAAAGTTGTCACTAAATGATATATTGCTCAAACATGCCATGGGTATATGTGGAATTACACCCTAAAATACATTTTGCTGCTTCTCCTGAGTACGGGGATACCACATGTGTGAGACTTTTTGGGAGCCTAGCCGCGTACGGGACCCCAAAAACCAAGCACCGCCTTCAGGCTCTCTAAGGGTGTAAATTTTTGATTTCACTTCTCACTGCCTATCACAGTTTCGGAGGCCATGGAATGCCCAGATGGCACAAGACCCCCCCCCAAATGACCCCATTTTGGAAAGTAGACACCCCAAGCTATTTGCTGAGAGGTATTGTGAGTATTTTGCAGATCTCGCTTTTTGTCACAAAGTTTTGAAAATTGAAAAAAAAATATTTTCTTTCTTCATTTTCAAAAACAAATGAGAGCTGTAAAATACTCACCATGCCTCTCAGCAAATAGCTTGGGGTGTCTACTTTCCAAAATGGGGTAATTTAGGGGGGTTTTGAGCTATTTTGGCATTTTATGGCCTTCGAAACTCTGATAGGTAGTGAGGAGTGAAATCAAAAATTTGCGCCCTTAGAAATCCTGAAGGTGGTGCTTGGTTTTCGGGGGCCCGTACGCGGCTAGGCTCCCAAAAAGTCCCACACATGTGGTATCCCCGTACTCAGGAGAAGCAGCAAAATGTATTTTGGGGTGCAATTCCACATATAACCATGGCATGTGTGAGCAATATATAATGTAGTGACTACTTTTTGTAATTTTTTTTTTTTTGTTAGTCATTATTCAATCACTTGAGACAAAAAAAAAATATTCAATGGGCTCAACATGCCTCTCAGCAATTTCCTTGGGATGTCTACTTTCCAAAATGGGGTCATTTGGGGGGGTTTTGTACTGCCCTGCCATTTTAGCACCTCAAGAAATGAGATAGGCAGTCATAAATTAAAAGCTGTGTAAATTCCAGAAAATGTACCCTAGTTTGTAGACGCTATAACTTTTGTGCAAACCCATAAATATACGCTTATTGACATTTTTTTTACTAAAGACATGTGGCTGAATACATTTTGGCCTAAATGTATGACTAAAATTGAGTTTATTCAATTTTTCTTATAACAAAAAGTAGAAAATATCATTTTTTTTAAAAAAAATCGTTTTTTTTCCGTTTATATCGCAAAAAATAAAAATCGCAGAGGCAATCAAATACCATTAAAAGAAAGCTCTATTTGTGGGAAGAAAAGGACGCAAATTTCGTTTGGGTACAACATTGCATGTCCGCACAATTTACAGTTAAAGCAGCGCAGTGCAAAATTCTGAAATCACCTCTGGTCCTTTAGCTACCAAATAGTCCGGGGCTTAAGTGGTTAAACTTGCTTGATGTGAAGGTTAAAAATTCAATAAGAACTCAGCAAGCACAGCCTGACTGTTATGTTTATGTTTAAGTTTTTGTTTTCTTTTTGTTTAATGTTGTTTCACTTTTATGAACCACGTCTTGTAAATTTTTCTATGATGGAAACATATGGGCGATGATATACACTAATAGAGGCGTTGCACGAAACATTGCCTCTTGGGCCTTCCCAGGAATTTTATACCTTGCACAATGTATACATTGGAAGTTTGTGGGGTCATGGTCTTCTCCCTGGCTTTACAGTTAGATCCCTTTTGGGGTGCACGGGGGGGAGGGCCGGAGCTCTATGATATTGAAATAAAATTCTAACAAAAAATCACTGGGTGCATAGATAATGTTTGCCAGAAGAGCAACGTTATTCTGCTTCTAATTCAGACCGGAATAGGTTAATATACGGCAACCTGCATTTATTATATGGTCATTGATATTTATCCTTTTACTGTCCCTCAAATATTTTGCTTGTTCTCTCCTATTTGTGTTTATTCACTACTTTAACTCTGTATGTGAACATTTTTCAATAAAAACAATTGTAATTAAAAAATTAGCTTGTCTTGCAAAACGCTCTCAAACCAAGGTTTTGTTGTATATTACTTATATATAATAATAAATACACCCAGAAGTAGGATATATGGGCATTATAACTGGGAGTCAGACAGACATGAAGCTATATGAAAGGTGGATGGGGGATATAAATCTTTTATATTCAAGTTTTCATTGATATGATAATTTTAAATATAACGCACAATACTGGTAAAAGTTTACTTTAAATGTAATTGTAATCCCTTCTTATACCTCCAGTCACTCAGCCTCCACCTTCTCTGGGTTCAGATCCTGCTCTTCCCTGCACAGTCTTTAACCGCTTGCCGACCGCACTATAGCCAAATGATGGCTACAGAGCAGCTCGATAATACTGGGAGGGCCCTCTGGGGCACGCACGCGGGAGTATCTGTGACCGCCGGGTCCAGAGGACCCAGTGCATCACGGATCCATGGTTAATGGCCGCTGATAGCGGCCGTTTACCACGTGATCACTCTGTCAATGTCATGTCATGTCGCCGGTTCCTCTCTCCCCTCTGTGTACCGATCGGTACAGTGTGAGAGGAGAGGGGGAGAGATCGGTGGCAGCAGCAATCCATCCGTCCATGCTCAGCTATCCCTGCCATACTCTGCAATACCCTGCCATGCTCAGCTATGCTCGGCCATACTCGGCTGTACTCGGCCTCTGTATGTGACCAGGCTGTGGAAGTCTCACATATGTGGTATCACCGTACTCAGGAGAAGTAGGAGAATCAATTTTGGGGTGTCATTTTTGGTATGTACATGCTATGTGTTAGAAATATTGTATAAATGGCCAACTTTGTGTTAAAAAAATAAAATAAATGCGTTTTAACCACTTCCCAGCCGTCATATGATGTCCTTGACTTTGTGCAGGGATATCTGAATGATGCCTGCAGCTACAGGCATCATTCAGATATCAGCTTTTTCAGTCGGCGATTCCCTACACCATAAGAATGATCATAGCGGCTGTTCTGCCGCTTGACCTCCCCCCTCCCGCCGCCCTCCAGTGCTCCTACCGACTCACCGCTACGATCAAAGTCAGGATCATTTTTTTATTTTATTTCAGGCTTCCCAGCCTAGAGGTGAGATGTGGGGACTTATTGACCCCATATCTCACTGTAAAGAGGACCTGTCATGCCATATTCCTATTACAAGGGATGTTTACATTCCTTGTAATAGGAATAAAAGTGATCAAAAACATTTTTGGGGAGAAAAAAGTGTCAAACGAAAATAAATAAAGTAAAATGAACAATAAAATTTTATTTTATTAAAGCGCCCCTGTCCCCGTGTGCTCGCATGCAGAAGCGAACGCATACGTAAGTCCCGCCCACATATGAAAACAGTGTTCAAACCACACATGTGAGGTATTGCTGTGAACGTTAGAGGAGAGCAATCATTTTGGCCCTAGACCTCCTCTGTAACTCAAAACATGTAACCAGTAAAAAAAATTAAAGCGTCACCTATGGGGATTTTTAAGTAGCGAAGTTTGGCGCCATTCCACCAGCATGTGCAATTTTTGAAGGGTTACATGTTGGGTATCTATTTACTCAGCGTAACATCATCTTTCACATTATGCAAAAACATTGGGCTAACGTTACTGTTTTGTTTTTTCTTAGGCACAAAACGGTTTTTTTTTTCACAAAAAAACGCGTTTGAAAAATTGCTGCGCATAAACCGTGCAAGATAAAAAGCTGCACTGACCGCCATTGTATTCTCTAGGGTTTTTGCTAAAAAAACATATATAATGTTTTGGGGTTTCTATGTAATTTTCTAGCAAATAAATGATGATTTTTACATGTAGGAGAGAAATGTCAGAATTAGCCTGGGTGCTCCAGAACGCCTGAAGGTGCTCCCTGCATGTTGGGCCTCTGTATGTGGCCACGCTGTGTAAAAGTCTCACACATGTGGTATCGCCATACTCGGGAGTAATAGAAAAATTTGTTTTGGGGTGTAATTTGTGGTATGCATATGCTGTGTGTGAGAAATAACCTGCTAATATGACAATTTTGTGGAAAAAAAAATCTTGATTTTGCAAAGAATTGTGGGAAAAAATGACAACTTCAAAAAACTCACAATGCCTCTTTCTAAATACCTTGGAATGTCTTCTTTCCAAAAAAAGGTCATTTGGGGTGTATTTATACTTTTCTGGCATGTTAGGGTCTCAAGAAATGAGATAGGCCGTCCGTACATCAGGTGTGATCAATTTTCAGATATTGACACCATAGCTTGTGGACTCTATAACTTTCACAAAGACCAAATAATATCCACCAATTTGTACTTATTTTTACCAAAGATATGTAGCAGTATTTTGGCCAAAATTTATTAAGAAAAATTTCTAATTTGCTACATTTTATAACGGAAACAAAGACATTTTTTTTTTTTTTTTACAGAATTTTCAGTCTTTTTTTCTTTTATAGCGCAAAAAAAAAGTCCAACGGTGATTAAATATCACCAAAAGAAAGCTCTATTTGTGTGGAAAAAAAGGACAAACATTTCATATGGGTACAGTGTTGTATGACTGAGTAATTGTCATTCAAATTGTGAGAGCACAGAAAGCTGAAAATTGGTCTGGTTAGGAAGGGGCTTTAAGTTAACCACCTCAATACAGGGAACTTTCACCCCCTTCCTGCCCAAGCCATTTTTCAGCTTTCAGCGCTGTCACACTTTGAATGACAATTGCACGGTCATGCAACACTGTACCCAAATACATTTTTTGTGTTGTGAATGTTTTTTTCCCCCCACAAATAGAACTTTCTTTTGGTGGTAATTGATCACCTCTGCGGTTTTTATTTCTTGCGCTATAAACAAAAGAAGAGAGACAAGTTTGAAAAAAACACAATATTTTTTACTTATTGCTATAATAAATATCCCAATTTTTTTTTATTTTTTCTTAAACAAATTTTTTCCTCAGTTTAGGCCAAAATGTATTCTTCTACATGTTTTTGGTAAAAAAAATCACAATAAGCGTATATTGATTTGTTTGCACAAAAGTTATAGTGTCTACAAAATAGGGGATAGATTTATGGCTTTTTTTTTTACTAGTAATGGCGGCGATGTGACAAAGCGACGGACACATCGGACACTTTTGACACCATTTTGGGACCATTCACATTTATACAGCGATCCGTGCTATAAAAATGCATTGATTACTGTATAAATGTGACTGGCAGGGAAGGGGTTAACTCTAGGGGGCGATCAAGGGGTTAAATATGTTCCCTAGGGAGTGATTCTAACTGTAGGGAGAGGGGACTCACAAGGGGAGGAGACCAATCGGTGTTCCTCTGTACTGGGAACATACCATCGGTCTCCTCTCCTCTGACAGGACGTGGATCTGTGTTTACATCGCGCCCGCCGGGCACGCGCATCGGGTCCCCCTTGAGATGGCGCACCCCCTGGTGGGCTGGGAAGGCAAGGACGTCATATGACGCCCGCCCAGAACAAGATCTTAACCGTCCAGCCGTCATATGGCGGCCGGCGGTGGACAAGCAGTTAAAGTGATTTATTTATTTTTTTACCCCGAAAGATTTGGCTGCTGAATGACCAGGGCATTTTTTGCAATTTGGCACTGCGTCGCTTTAACTGACAATTGCGCAGTCTTGCGACGCTGCACCCAAACAAAATTGACATTTTTTTTTCACACAAATAGAGCTTTCTTTTGGTGGAATTTGATCATCTCTGCTATTTTTATTTTTTGCGCTATAAACAAAAGAACAGCGACAATTTAGAAAAAAACACAATGGGGGTTATTTACGAAAGGCAAATCCACTTTGCACTATAATTGCACTGAATGTGCACTTGTAAGTGCAGTCACTGTAGATCTGAGGGGGACATGCAAGGAAAATAAAAAACAGCATTTTAGCTTGGACATGATTGGATGATAAAATCAGCAGAGCTTCCCCTCATTTCAGATCTTCCCCTCAGATTTACAGCGACTACACTTCCAAGTGCACTTGTAGTGCAAAGTGGATTTGCCTTTCGTAAATAACCCCCAGTATCTTTTACTTTTTGCTATAATTAATATCCCAATTTTTTTTCTTAAAAAATAAATAAAAAATTCTCAGTTTAGGCCGATATGTATTATTCTACATATTTTTGGTAAAAAAAATCGCAATAAGCGTATATTGATTGGTTTGCGCAAAAAAGTTATAGCGTCTACAAAATAGGTAATAAAATTATGGCATTTTTATTATTATTTTCTTACTAGTAATGGTGGCGATCTGCGATTTTAATCGGGACTGCGACATTGTAGCGGACAGATTGGACACTTTTGACACATTTTTGGGACCATTGACAATTTTACAGCGATCAGTGCTATAAAAATGCACTGATTACTGTAAAAATTTCACTGGCAGGGAAGGGGTTAACACTAGGGGCGATCAAGGACTTAACTGTGTTCCCTCTCTGTGTTCTAACTGAAGGGGGGATGGGACTGACTAGGGGAAATGACAGATCGCTGTTCATACTTTGTATGAACAGACGATCAGTCATTTCTCCCCTGAGAGAACCGGGATCTGGTGATCCTACTTCAGCCCATTGAATATCACTGAAGTCGGATCGCCATCCTGCCTAATTCGACTTTGGCATGCGACTGACTTGTGCTTGATGATCTTGAGGTAGAACTCCACACCAAATGAAAAAAAAAACGGCATGGGTTCCCCCTCTAAGAGCACACCAGGCTCTTCGGACTGGTATGGATTTTAAGGGGAATCCCTTCCCAAAAAAAACACGTGAGGGTCCCCCCAAAGTCCATACCAGACCCTTATCCGAGCACGAAGCCCGGCCGGTCAGGAAAGGGGGTGGGGATGAGCGAGCCCCCCTCCTGAACCATGCCAGGCCGCATGCCCCAACATGGGGGGGTGGGTGCTTTGGGACCCCCCCACCCCAAAGCACCTTGTCCCCATGTTGATGAGGACAAGGACCTCTTCCCGACAACCCTGGCCGTTGGTTGTCGGGGTCTGCGGGTGGGGGCTTATCGGGATCTGGAAACCCCCTTTAATAAGGGGGCCCCCATATCTTGGCCCCACACCCTATGTGAATGTGTATGGGGTACATTGTACCCCTACCCATTCATCTGGGGAAAAAAAGTGTCAAAATAAAACACACTACACAGGTTTTTAAAGTAATTTATTAGGCAGCTTTGGGGGTCTCTTCCGACTTCTTCTCCCCTCTCCGGCTTTTCACCGCTCTCTCTCCGGTTCTTCTCCCTCTGTCTTCTGTCGGGTCTCCTCCGCTATCTTCTGCTCTTTTGCCCGCTCTTGCCCGGTCTTCTTCCATCTGTTCTTCTCCCGATGTTGATACAACGCTCTCTCCCACTTTAATGCCCGGTGCACGGTGTGCCACTACTTATATTGGCATGAGGCGGCCCCTTATGACTTCACCACCCATCATGCCCCGGGCGGTGACATCATAAGGTGACGACAAAGTTTCCAGCAAACTATTTTTCTGTGAACATATGAATGAAAATTTAACAAAGTATGGCCAGCTTCAATGGTATTCAGTTTACATCTACTTATAGAGACCATGTGACAAACTTAAAAAGGTTGCAGGTAAAAGCACAAAAAAATCAAGCATTTTTTTTATTTATTACATGTATTTATATAGCTTCAGCAATATAAGCAGCATTTAAAGGAGTTGTAAAGGTACATTTTTTATTTTCTAAATAGGTTCCTTTAACCACATCAATACTGGGCACTTAAACCCCCTTCCTTCCCAGACCAATTTTCAGCTTTCAGTGCTCTCGCACTTTGAATGACAATTATTCAGTCATGCTACACTGTACCCAAATGAAATTTTTATCATTTTGTTCACACAAATAGAGCTTTCTTTTGGTGGTATTTGTTCACAATTTCATTTTCAATTTTTTGCGATAAAAGCGAAAAAAGAGCGAATATTTTGAAAAAAAACAACATTTTCTACATTCTGTTTTAAAAGAAATCCAAACAAATCAAATTTCGGCAAAAATTTAGGCCAAAATGTATTCTGCTACATGTCTTTGGTAAAAAAAATCCTGATAAGTGTATGATAATTGGTTTGTGTGAAAGTTATAGAGTCTACAAACTAAGCTACGCATTATTGCAAATTGATCAATCCTAATGCACTGATGGCCTATCTCATTTCTTGAGGCCCTAAAATGTCAGGACAGTACAAATACCCCCCAAATGACCACTTTTTGGAAAGAAGACAGTCGGAGGTATTTAGTAAGAGGCATCGTGAATTTTTTGAAGTTGCAATTTTTTTCCCACAATGCCTTGGAAAATTAAGAAATATATATATATTTTTTTTTCCTTCACAAAGTTGTCAATTTAGAAGATCTTTCTAACACATAGTATGTACATAGCAAAAATAACACCCCAAAATACATTCTGCTACTCATCCTGAGTATGGCGATACCCAGTGTGTGAGACTTTTCCACATCCTGGCCACATACGGAGGCCAAACATCCAAGTAGCACCATCAGGCGCTCTAAAGGCATAAATTACACATTTCATTTCCTGAGTACCTATCACATTTTTGAAGGCCCTGGAGAACAAGGACAATGGAATTACCCACAAAATGACCCCATTTTGGAAAGAAAACAACCCAATGTATATTCTATGAGGCATAATAAGTCTTTTGAACATGTCATTTCTTTCCAAAAGTTTTGGGAATATGTGGAAAAAAAATTAAAACATATATTTTTTTCACAAAGTTGTCAATTTAGAAGATCTTTCTAACACATAGTATGTACATAGCAAAAATAACACCCCAAAATACATTCTGCTACTCATCCTGAGTATGGCGATACCCAGTGTGTGAGACTTTTCCACATCCTGGCCACATACGGAGGCCAAACATCCAAGTAGCACCATCAGGCGCTCTAAAGGCATAAATTACACATTTCATTTCCTGAGTACCTATCACATTTTTGAAGGCCCTGGAGAACAAGGACAATGGAATTACCCACAAAATGACCCCATTTTGGAAAGAAAACAACCCAATGTATCTTATATGAGGCATAATAAGTCTTTTGAACATGTCATTTCTTTCCAAAAGTTTTGGGAAAATGTGGGAAAAAAATTAAAACATATTTTTTTTTCACAAAGTTGTCAATTTAGAAGATCTTTCTAACACATAGTATGTACATAGCAAAAATAACACCCCGAAATACATTCTGCTACTCGTCCTGAGTATGGCGATACCACATGTGTGAGACTTTTCCACATCCTGGCCACATACGGAGGCCAAACATCCAAGTAGCACCATCAGGCGCTCTAAAGGCATAAATTACACATTTCATTTCCTGAGTACCTATCACATTTTTGAAGGCCCTGGAGAACAAGGACAATGGAATTACCCACAAAATGACCCCATTTTGGAAAGAAAACAACCCAATGTATTTTCTATGAGGCATAATAAGTCTTTTGAACATGTAATTTCTTTCCAAAAGTTTTTGGAAAGTGTGGAAAAAAAATTAAAACATATTTTTTTTTCACAAAGTTGTCAATTCAGAAGATCTTTCTAACACATAGTATGTACACAGCAAAAATAACACCCCAAAATACATTCTGCTACTCGTCCTGAGTATAGTGATACCCCATGTGTGAGACTTTTCCACAGCCTGGCCACATACAGAGGCCCAACATGCAAGTAGCACCTTCAGGCTTCTAACACATAGCATGTACACACCAAGAATTACACCCCAAAATACATTCTGCTGAGCAAAAGGTAATAAAAAAAGGCTCACCTATGGTTTTAGCAGGCAGGAATACCGTTCCAGAGCAGTCAAAGCATTGGTCCAGACAGCCATAGGAAATGTCCAGGAATTGTCCAGCAGGGAAACAGAGATATGGAAACCTATGAACATGGTCCATGGTTTAGCAGGCAGTTCAGGTGGCAGGCAGAGGCATGGCCAGTTCAGGTGGCAGGCAGAGGCATGGCCAGTTCAGGTGGCAGGCAGAGGCATGGCCAGTTCAGGTGGCAGGCAGAGGAATGGCCAGTTCAGGTGGCAGGCAGAGGAATGGCCAGTTCAGGTGGCAGGCAGAGGCACGGCCAGTTCAGGTGGCAGGCAGAGGCACGGCCAGTTCAGGTGGCAGCACTATAACATTTAGGCCTTGGTCAGGAAAGACCTAAGAACAGGGGTAGAGGCTTCTTCCCACCCAAATCTCTACGAAGCCTCCGAGTCTCCAGACCCTAATCCGAGAAAAACAAAACCTGGAGAAAAACATTTTCTCCACTCGGAAACTCTTTTCTGGAGCCCCTCAAATATGTGAGACCCCTGTGCTGTACTCAAATGATCAGTTTAGGAGGCAGGCAAAAAGCATGGTCATGTAACAGGCCGAGGTCAATTCACGTTGAAGGCAGAAACATGGTTGGCAGAGGCATAGTCGAAAACAGTCCGGGTCATTCACAGAAATGGCAGATGGTGGAAACTGGAAAAAAAATCATCTTCACTTTACTAATAGTTTAGTAAAGTATGATAGCTCTGAAAGCACTTTCCAATACAAAGGCCTGGCTGGGAGGGACATTGGGGACAGTAGTATCGGGTGTCACGACGAATTCCTCTACTTGAACACACACGACATTTTTTTTGGGGTTTGCGACCTGTTTCGGTAAGAGGGAGGATTTCGGAGAAGTGCCTTTCGTGGAGTCTGGCTACTGCATCGGAGCGAATTAGTTGAGGGGCTTGGCCATGGGGATAGAGAAGGGCTTCGATCAAGTCTTCTTGGAATTTTAGATAGGTTAGGGAACTTTGGGTGCACTTAGAAAAAATGATATAAGAATTGAAAAGGGCTAGTTGCATCAAATAAATGGCAACTTTTTTGTACCAAAACAGTGATTTCCTGGTGGCCAAGTAGGGCTGCATCATCTGGTCATTCATATCCACCCCCCCCATGTAAAGATTATAGTCATGCACACATTTTGGCTTCTGGACGGGGCCTCTTCTTCTCTGCAGTTCCACCAAGGTGTCATCATGCATTGTGGAAAGGATGTAGACATCTCTTTTTTTATCTCTCCACTTCAATGCTAGGACCTCTTCAGTCCGCATACTGGCCATTTCCCCCTGTTTCAGTTTCTTGGCAACCAATCTCTGTGGGAAGCCTTTACGGTTGGTCTGTGCTGTCCCACAGGCCACAGTTTTCTTTTGGTACAGATGGCGAAAAAGTGGGAGACTTGTATAGAAATTGTCTACGTATAGGTGGTAACCTTTCCCAAGCAATGGTTCAATCAGCTGCCAGACAATTTTGCCACTTGTTCCCATGTAGGTAGGGCATCCAGGGGGGTTTAGCTGTCTGTCTTTTCCCTCATAAATTATAAAATCATATGTGTAACCCGTGGCCCTGTCACATGCCTTATAAAATTTTACCCCACGTCTGGCTCTTTTACTGGGGAGGTATTGCTTTATTCCAAGTCTTCCTGTGAAGTGTACTAATGATTCATCTACACATATATTTACATCAGGGGTAAACATCTGCTTGAAGCTGGCGCAAAAAAAATTGATTAGGGGCCGAATTTTAAATAATTTATCATAATTGGGATGATTTCGAGGGAGGCATTGGGCATTGTCGTTGAAGTGTAGAAACCTCATTATCATCTCGTAACGGGTTCTTTTCATAAAAGATGAATAGATTGGCATGTGGTAGATAGGTCGGGTAGACCAGTAGGAATCGAGTTCATTTTTTTTTGTCAGCCCCATGTTGAGGGTTAGGCCAAGGAAAATTTTAAATTCTTCCACGGTGAGGGGTTTCCAAACAAAAGGACGGGCATAGGAAGAATTTGGATTGTTGGCTATATATTGACTGGCGTATAGATTACACTGCTCCACAATGTAGGTTAGGATATCATCAGTAAAAAATAATTCAAAATAATAAATCGGGGTAGCATTTTCCGACTGTATCTGAGGGCCTGGCTGGGCTGTAAAAGGGGGAATGATAGGTTCTACTGACGTATCGGGCAGCCATGTTGGATACAGTAGAACATCGGGGAGGCTAGTATGGGCCCTGCCTCGTTGTTGATGGGACGCCCCATTGCTAGCATTTGGCCTATCCTCTAGAAAAGTTGCAGAACTGCTGGCGGATGCCTGCCTATCCTGGCGTGATGCGCTGCTGGCGGATGCCTGCCTATCCTGGCGTGATGCGCTGCTGGCGGATGCCTGCCTATCCTGGCGTGATGCGCTGCTGGCGGATGCCTGCCTATCCTGGCGTGATGCGCTGCTGGCGGATGCCTGCCTATCCTGGCGTGATGCGCTGCTGGTGGATGCCTGCATATCATCATGGAGTCCTGCGCTGCTGGTGGATGCCTGCTGGTGGATGTCCTGGAGTGCTGCGCTGCTGGTGGATGTCTGCGGCGCCTGCTCATAACTCCTGATCTCACTTGTTACGATTCTATCCTCAGTTTCTATTTCAGAGCCACTACTTTCCTCTGGATAATATTCACTATCCGATTCTGACAGAGAGAGTTCCTCGCTACTCTCGTCCGACATACCCTGGAGTATCTGGAGAGCCTCCTCGCTGCTGTAGAATCGTTTAGCCATGTGGGCAGATGTGCCAGATGTTGGCGGTCAGATGTTGGCGGTCAGATGTGCCAGATGTTGGCAGGGCAGATGTTGGCAGGGCAGATGTTGGCGGGCAGCTGTTGGCGGGCAGCTGTTGGCGGTCAGATGTTGGCGGCCAGATGTGCCAGATGTTGGCAGGGCAGCTGTTGGCGGTCAGATGTTGGCGGGCAGATGTCAGATGTTGGCGGCCAGATGTTGGCGGGCAGATGTGGCAGCTGTTGGCGGGCAGATGTTTACTGCCAGATGTTGGGAGTCAGATGTGCCAGATGTTGGCAGGGTAGATGTTGGCGGGCAGATGTGCCAGCTGTTGGCGGGCAGCTGTTGGTGGTCAGATGCTGGCGATCAGATGTTGGCGGGCAGCTGTGCCAGATGTTGGCGGGCAGATGGCGGGCAGATGTGGCAGCTGTTGGCGGGCAGATGTGGCAGCTGTTGGCGGGCAGATGTTTACTGCCAGATGTTGGGAGTCAGATGTGCCAGATGTTGGCAGGGCAGATGTTGGCGGGCAGATGTGCCAGCTGTTGGCGGGCAGCTGTTGGCGGTCAGATGCTGGCGATCAGATGTTGGCGGGCAGCTGTGCCAGATGTTGGCGGGCAGATGCGCAAGATGTTGGCGGGCAGATGCGCAAGATGTTGGCGGGCAGATGCGCAAGATGTTGGCGGGCAGATGCGCCAGATGTTGGTGGGCAGCTGTTGGTGGGCAGCTGTTGGCGGGCAGCTGTGCCAAATGTTGGCGGGCAGATGCGCAAGATGTTGGCGGGCAGATGCGCAAGATGTTGGCGGGCAGATGTTTTCACTGTTTTATGGACACTGTGTTTTATGGACACTGTGTTTTATGGACACTGTTTTGGGGACACTGTTTTTTGGGGACACTGTTTTTTGGGGACACTAGCTGGGTGATCAGTGGGTAAACAGCAGACAAACAGCTAAAAACTCACTGATCTCCCGGCTGCAGCACAGATTGTCTCTTCCTCTCCTCACTGACAGGCTCTGTGTGAGGAGAGGAAGAGATCAGAGCAGTTACAACTGCTCTGTGTTTACATTACATGACGGCTGTCATTGGACAGCCGTCATGTCATCAGGAGGGCCAATCACATGGCCCTCCTGTTTGCACACACCTTCTATCTCTGGGGGGTACAGGCAGATCGGGATCGCGCCGCTGCGCGTGCACGTGGCGGCGCGATCCCCTCACAAGTGCCAGCCCCCCCCTCTCTGTGTTTACATCACGATGGCTGTGATTACACACAGCCATCGTGCCGATCAGGAGGGCGAATCACAGTGCCCTCCTGCTGTTCCGAGATGCGGCGTGTCCGCGGGACGCGCGCGCATCGGGATCGCGCGGGTGCGCGATCACGCTCCTTCTGAAGGACGTTCAGGAACGTCCACTCAGAAGGAGAGAGCACCCACCCGGCCGTATATATACAGTGGCCGGGTGGGAAGTGGTTAAGCTAGTGCATTGTTGCTTCACTTACCTTTTCCTTAGATTTCCCTTCTAAATATTTTTTTTCTTTGTTTTCTTTGTCTGAATTTCTCACTTCCTGTTCCTCCTCAGTAAGCTGTTCAGTAAGCTGTTCTGGATGACTCCACACCACTCGGATGATGGTGTGGAGTTCAGTGAGGAGAAACAGGAAGTGAGAAATTCTGACAAAGAAAACAAACCTTTAGAAGGTAAATCAAAGGAAAAGGTAAGTGAAGCAACAATGCACTAGCTTAAAGGAACCTATTTAGAAAATAAAAAATTTACCTTTACAACTCCTTTAAGATATTGTACATTTGTGTTTTTACTTTACATAATCCATATTTTCATTTACTTGCAATGTGCCTGAACTCACTAGCAAATTAGACTTCTTTAGAAGACTCAACTCCCTGGCACAGCCTTCTCCCTTTTGCACATAATACCCATTTTCTGGGAGTGTCTTACTACTTCCTGAGCTGGTAACTAATTTGCCTCTACCTTCACCTACCTACATAACTGTTCATATGGTAGCCTAGAAAAATGTGAATAAAAACAATATTGATTGAGTGACAGCTCTGATTCATCTGGGGTTGTTGAATTTACATCCAAGATGGCAATCCCCAGCACCAGTCTTAGGACTTTTGGAAGTCCTCCTAAAGGAAGCTTTTACAGATAAATAAATACACATATAATCTTATGGAAAGATTGTTGTTGAAATGATCTGGCAATAGGGTGGCATTGATACTAACGGCAACTATATGTTTTCTACAGAGCCTGAAATAGAAGATTGCAGCTTTGTATGTAGCGGAAGTTCTCCAAGAGAAAGTCTTTCCTCCATGTAAGTATTCTTTGTAGCGCTTCGCAAAGGGTAAAATGTTCCTGATTTCAGTTAAGTTAGGGTTATTAATAAAAGGTAGACATGGAAAATAACGGTGTTGCATATAGCAAGCAAATGGTGGCTTTAACTTTCCAACATGTTTTATCAGACAATACAGTGCCTTGAAAAAGTATTCATACCCATTGAAATTTTCCACATTTTGTCATGTTACAACCAAAAACATAAATGTATTTTATTGGGCTTTTATGTGATAGACCAACACAAAGTGGCACATAATTGTAAAGTGGAAGGAAAATGATAAATGGTTTTCATTTTTTTTTACAAATATGTAAAAAGTGTGGCGTGCATTTGTATTCAGCACCCCCTGAGTCAATACTTTGTAGAACCACCTTTCACTACAATTACAGCTGCAAGTCTTTTTGGGTATGTCTCCACCAGCTTTGCACATCTAGAGAATGACATTTTTGCCCATTTTTCTTTACAAAATAGCTCAAGCTCTGTCAGATTGGATGGAGAGCGTCTGTGAACAGCAATTTTCAAGTCTTGCCACAGATTCTCAATTGGATTTAGGTCTGGACTTTGACGGCCATTCTAACACATGAATATGCTTTGATCTAAACCATTCCATTGTAGCTCTGCCTGTATGTTTAGGGTCGTTGTCCTGCTGGAAGGTGAACCTCTGCTCCAGTCTCAAGTCTTTTGCAGACTCTAATGCCGCATACACACAAACGGATTTTCCGTTGGGAAAAAATCAGATGTTTTTTCCGGCGGAATTCCGCTTAAGCTTGGCTTGCATACACACAGTCACACCAAATTCCGACCGTCAAGAACGCGGTGATGTACAACACTACGACGAGCCGAGAAAAATTAAGTTCAATGCTTCAGAGCATGCGTTGACTTGATTCTGAGCATGTGTGGTTTTTAGTGCGTCGGAATTGCATACAGATGAACGGATTTTCCGTCTGAAAAATAGAGAACCTGCTCTCTATCTAAGTCCGTCGGAATATCCGACAAAAAGCTCCCATCTGACTTTTTCATATCGGAAATCCCAACCGTGTGTACGCGGCATAATAGGTTTTCTTCTAAGATTGCCCTGTATTTGGCTCCATCCATCTTCCTATCAACTCTGACCAACTTTCCTGCCCCTGCTAAAGAAAATCATCCCCACAACATGATCCTGCCACCACCATGTTTCACGGTGGGAATGGTGTGTTTAGGGTGATGTTGTGTGTGTTCAGGGTGTGTTAGTTTTCCGCCACATATAGCATTATGCTTTTTGGCCAAAAAGTTAAATTTTGTTCTCATCTGAATACCTTCTTCCACGTGTTTGCTGTGTCCCCACATGGCTTCTCACAAACTGCAAACTGGACTTTTTATGGCTTTCTTTCAACAATGGCTATCTTCTTGTCACCCCTCCATAAAGGCCAGATTTGTGGAGTTCACGACTAATAGTTGTCCTGTGGACAGATTCTCCCACCTGAGCTGTGGATCTTTGCAGCTCCTCCAGAGTTACTATGGGCCTCCTGGCAGCTTCTCTGATTAATGCTCTCCTTGTCCGGCCTGTCAGTTTAGGTGGATAACCATGTCTTGGTAGGTTTGAAGTTGTGCCATTCTCTTTCCATTTTTGGATGATGGATTGAATACTTTTTTATAATCTAACCCTGCTTTAAACTTCTCCACAACTTTATCCCTGACCTGTCTGGTGTGTTCCTTGGCCTTCATGATGCTGTTTGTTCACTAAGGTTCTCTGAGAGCTTCACAGAACACCTGTATTTATACTGAGATTAAATTACACACAGGTGGACTCTATTTACTAATTAGATGACTTCTGAAGGCAATTGGTTCCACTAGATTTTAGTTAGGGGTATCAGAGTAAAGGGGGCTAAATACAAATATACGCCACACTTTTCAGATATTAATTTGTAAAAAAATAAATAAAAAACATTTATAATTTTCCTTCCAATTCACAATTATCTGCCAGTTTGTGCTTGTTTGTCTATCACCTAAGATCCCAATAAAATACATTTACGTTTTTGGTTGTAACATGACAAAATGTGGAAAATTTCAAGGGGTATGATTTTTTTTTTAAGGTACTGTACATTAGCTGAACACATTAGGTTGTGTGTATCATGTTACTAGAACTGATCATAAGGCAGAGTTTAAACTGATTGTAGAGCAGAGAGAAACTAGGGGGCAGAGTGGGAAGACTGGGTGAAGGGGCAGAGCAGACGCAGATCATAAACCATGATTGGTGTGAGAGCGATAACGGAGAGAAGCAGCATCTGAATATGAAAAATTGGAAACAAGCAGGTTACTGGAAAGGAAAACAGTAAAAAAAAAAATTGGTGGATGAGCGAAGATAATTGAGGACAGAGGCGAGGGTGGCAAAGCAAGAGTGATGTTGGGTGGAAGGGAGAGAGGAGCAGCAGCTGATTGTGTTTTAATGGGAGAAGATGCAGAGGAGTTATGGATTCGGACAGTGGAAGAAAAGCAGGACTTCTTGTAGGCTTGTGGGGAGGTTTCATGTATGAACTGTTATTTCTGTCTTTTGATAACACCAGCCATGATACACCTCTGGGAAAGGGTGGAGTTTAGTGGGAGGCGATGGGGCTTACAACATGCACAACACCTTTTATATTTATGAAATATAAGGTGGCATTTACGAATCTGCTTGATAGCATGTCTTCACTATGGCAGCCATTGAATAGTGTTCACAGAAATTAAAGTATTATGGAGAAAGGGATGCATAGAATTCTTAAGACCAGGGCCAGGCCAACCCAAGGCAAGACAGGCACCCACCTCTATGAGCTGGGGCAGGAGAATTAAACATATTTCTCTTTCGTCCATGGACGGACACAGCTTCCCTATAATCTTGACTTGTGGGTTATGTTCCGTCCATTAGGAGAGGACTAGGCAGACATGTAAATGGTTAAACATGTAATCTTTAGCAAAGCTGAACAGCCCCACCCAGGGGGCGGTCCTTCTGGTCATAACCCCTCTCACTGCAGTGAGCAGCTCTGTTTTTTTCTGCCTAGCAGAGGAGAAGGACCTGGCTCCCTGGGGCCCATTGGTTCTGTGGATTTTTTCTATTTTTTTCTACTATCAACTGCCGACTGGGTGACAGGCTGGATCTCAGATCCTTGTAGTACCCCCAGTTTCGGCCATCGAGCGTGTGCCGACCTTTAGCTACGCGCTGGGTCGTCCACGACATGCCCCGTTGCTCCAGGGGTGGCCGGTGAGCTATATGCTCCGGGGCACACATATGACCGGGCTATATGTCCGTGTCACAGTGTGCCGGGCCGACAGCCATGCCGTAACCGTGCGGACGTTGGGTCTGTCAGGAATGCCTTCAGCTAGTCCACGCAGGACAGGTAAGTAGCAGTCCCCCTGCCCCAGCAGGGTGGCATGGCTGGGCATTTCCGGGGAGGTCGATTAGAGGGTTCCCACCCTCCCTTTTCTCTCTCCCTGTCCTTTCCCTCCTTCCCATGCTCTGTGGGGCTAGGCCTGCTGTACTGACCGGGGGTCCTCCGGGGGGGGGCTCCGTGTCCTGATTTGAGGCTGTGCGGGGTACCAAGGGTCCACTCTCCATAGGGGGTGTTGTTTGGTGCCATGGGGGGGCCTCCACGCTGAGTCCCAGCGTGTTTTCTTTTTGCCTCAGCAGCGCTCAGTAGCCATTTTGGCACAGGAAGACACCGCAGCCATGCCCGTTAGGAGGCATATGGTGAGAGCGGACGGCGGCGCTGGCAGCACCTGGATCAAAGCGGTGAGTCTCCTGGGGTCCCTCACTCTGAGCAGCTAGGGGGGGGGGTGGATTTTTGCAAGTGTGGGTTTGCATGGTGTCAGTAGCTGGCGTTTTCTTTCCCAGACATCCCTGTGGTGACAACCGGTGGGTGCCCTGTACCTGGGGTGCTTATGAACGCCTTGCCGGTGGGCCTGGAGTCCCTTATTACCAGGGTAGAAGCGGTGTGCGGACGTAAGGGGGGTAAAAACGCCCCCTCCCCCACCATCTTTGGGAAAAACAGTTCTGATTCAGACTCTGGCCTTGCTGTGGCAGATGTCCCCTGCTCTGACTTGTCAGAAGATGCAAATCAGGACCCTTCGGACAGTGCGGAACTGCGTCCTTGCTTCCGTGTCCGGGTCAGCGCAAACAGGCGCTTGTTGGAGCACTTTTCACCGCATGCGGGATCCCCAATAAAATGGAGGTTACGGCGAGGGCATCTCTTAAGGTGTTGGTCCCTTCTGGGTCCCACTAGCCGGCTCGCACCGCTAGGAGGTTTCCCTACCTAGTTAATTTGATACGTTTTTAAAATAGGACGGCCGCAGCATTCCAAAAAGATTGCATGGCTGTCCGTTGTCCTTTTCAGGAAATACTCCCCAAAAGGATATCTTCCCCTGATGGGGCCCCCCGGCATCCAGGGACGGTCCGGTGGTAGGGGCCCCTGTCTTTAAGTACCCTGCAGACAGGAGGACTGAGGCGGTGGCCCGGTCCTTGTTCAGCCCATAGTATAACGGTTAGCACGTCAGATTGGCAATGCTGAGGGTCAAAGGTTCGAATCGCCATGAGGTTGCTGCCTAAACAGCTGCCAGCGTGCAGAGCCATTGACAAGTGGGTAATGGCATAACCGAAGAAAAGAGGGCTATTTGCATGGTATTGGGTCAGCATTGCGGCCACTGTTGGCCACGACCCTGGTGTCACTGGCGCGTCCTTAAATGGGCAAAGATTGCTGCACCGTTGTTGAATAGCAACAGGCTTCCCCGGTCTGCATGATAGCGGGACCGGTTGGTGCATGGCCTCAAGTATGTCTGCAATGCGGCCTTAGATACAGCTCCCTGGCTGTCCGGACCTTTCAGTATCTGCGGTGGGGCTACGCCGCATGTTTTGACTGACATGCTGGTCTGCGGACCAGACGTCCAAGAAGACTCTGGCAGATTTGCTCTTCCAGGGTTGGGGGCTTTTTGGGGCCTCGCTGGATGACATTATTAAAAATGTCGTTGGGGTGGGAGCACGGCACTCCCACAATCCGGAAAGGGTAAGGAGCCACACCGTAGGCCAGGGGCCCCCCCTTTTTTTCCGCTCACAAGTGGTATTTTCTTTCCGCTGGGCCCGCAGGTGTGCGTTTCCAGGCCGACAAGAGGCCAGCTGGGGGGCAAAAGTGTCCCTGGGTTCGCAAGCCAGACGGCCTGCGAACAAATCTGCGACTGCATGACGGGCTGCCCCTGCCCAACTCTCGGGTGGGGGGCCGCCTTCGCGAGTTTGCGACTCAGTGGACTTCCCTGCTTTCCAACCAGTGGGTTTGCGAAATGGTTTCATCAGGCTACAAGATAGATCTGCTGTCTTGTCCAAAACAACAGTTTTTTCCCTCCATCCTTCATCTTCCTCCGGCTTGTCGAAACGCCCTGTTTGGGGCAGTGCAGGACCTGCTGAAGCGCGGGGTGATAGCTCCTGTGCCGCTGCCGGAAAGGCTTCAGGGATTCTATTCCAATCTGTTTGTAGTCCCACAGTAGGACGGGGTTCGTCCAATCCTGGACCTCATGGCCCTCAACTACTTTGTAAGGTTCAGGATGGAATCAGTTCGCTGCTCTCAAGGGGGATTTTTTCTGGCGTCCTTGGACATCAAGAACGCATATATATACATATATATACAGGTCCCCGTATATGTCGGGCATCAGAAATTTCTGCGTTTTGCAGTCGGGGTCGATCACTGCCAGTTTGGGGCTCTCCCTTTTGGTCTGGTATCGGCACCAAGGGTTTCTCCAAGGTGCTCACCACGATCCTGGCCTTGCTAAGACAGCGAGGAATTGCTGTTGTGGGCTACCTGGACGACCTTCTGAGGGCTACTGCGTACTCAGAATTAGAGGAGGATGTGGTGATTGACAGTTAGACCCTTCAAAAATTTGGTTGGGTACTGAACCTCCTGAAGTCGGTGTTTGGTGCCGACTCGGCGCCTGGAATACCTGGGCTTGATCCTGGTATCTTCAGAGGCGAGGGTTTTTTCTCCCATTGAAAAAATTGCAGGCTCTTCAGATGGCGGTGAAGCTGTGGCACCCCGCTGGTGGTCGTCGCTGCGCTTTTGCATGTGAGTCCTGGGCTTATGGTAGCCTCCTTCGAGACAGTACCGTATGCTCAAATTCCATACTCGAGTCTTGCTAAGGGAGATCCTGTCCAAATGGGACGAGTCTCTGTTGTCCCTGGATTGTCAAACCTGGGTGAGCCACGTAGTCAGACCTCCCCTGGTCTGGTGGCTGAAATCTCCGGAAAGTCGTTCCTTCCTTTTCACTGGACGGTACTCAGACAACGCCACGACAGTGGCATATATCTACCGTCAAGGAGGAACAAGCAGCTCGGCTGCAGCATTGGAGGTCGCTCACATCCTGCGGTGGGCAGAACGGAGCGTGTTCATTCTGGGGTAGAAAACTGGCAAGCTGACTACCTAAGTCGCCAGGTGCTGGACCAAGGAGAATGGTCGCTACACCCGAATGTGTTTCGACTCTTTTTTGCCTGAGATAGACACGCCGGCCGTGGATCTCCTAGCTTCTCGATTCAATCAGAAGGTATTGAAGTTTGTGGCCAGGGCCAAGGATTCCTGGGCGGACGCGATGGACGCATGCGTGGCCCCGTAGGGTCAGTATTGGCCTCGGCGTCACAGGTACGCCGACCTAGTGCGCCTGGTGGCAGATGCCCCTTAGGTCCTATGCTTCAGCCTGCTTTGCAGTCCCTGGCCTTAACGGCTTGGCTGTTGAAAGTCTGGTTCTGAGGGACCGAGGCCTGTCGGACTCTGTAATTTCCTCCATATTGAGGGCACGGAAGTCATCCTCTCGGAAGATCTATCATCGCTCTGTGTGAGGAGATGGGTTGGCGCCCACGGGCATAGTCGGTTTCCAGGATAGCTGCTGTTTTTATGGATCAGAAACTTGCCTTAAGCACCATTATGGGGCAGTCTTTTCAGCCTTGGCTGTTTTTCTTTAAACTTCCCTTGGCGGCTCATTTACTGGTGAGTACGTTTGTGCAGGGGGTCCGACATGTGGCTCCTCCGTTTCGGCCACCACTACCTCCGTGAGTTTTGAATTTGGTACCCTCGGTACTTCAGAGACATCCCTTTGAGAACATCAGGAAGATTCCTCTTTTGACACTTTCTCAAAAAGTTGCCTTTCTGGTGACTTGACCTCTGTCAGGAGGGTTTCTAAATGGCGGCATTGTCTTGCAAATCCCCCTACTTGATCCTCCATATGGATAAAGCGGTGCTACGCCTGCAGCCTTCGTTTTTTCCGAAGGTGGTTTCGGCCTCTCTTTTGATTAAGGACATTGTACTTCCATCCTTGTGTCCTTGGCCATCGCATCCCAAAGAGGTTGCGTTACATTCCTTAGACATGGTACGTGTTCTGCGGGTGTATTTGTCTGCTACGGCTCAGTTTGGAGGTTTGTTTCTGTGACTGGCCCATTAACGGGCCTGGCGGTGTCGTCGGCCACCATTCTCGATGGATCAGACAGATTGTGCTTCAGGCCTATGCCCTTAAAGAGCGGGTGCCTTCCTTTCCTGTCGCGGCGCATTCGACCAGGGCACTTGGTGCCTCCTGGGCCTTCCGACATTGAGCATCTGTTTTACAGGTGTGAAAGGCGGCGACCTGGTCGTCCGTTCACACTTTCACTAAGTTTTACAAGGTTGACGTGCATGCATCTGCGGATACTTGCTTCAGCCGCGAGGTTTGGCAGGCGGCGGTTTAAAGTGGCAACTCTTCTTTTGAGGAGTTCTGATTGTTTGGGGTGAAGTTGTTTACTGCTGTTCCCACTCCTCGTTTTCTGACACTGCTTGGGGATGTCCCACAAGTCAAGATTATAAGGGAGCTGTGTCCGTCCATGGACGAAAGAGAAAATTGGATTTTTGTACTCACCGTAAAATCCTTTTCTCTGAAGTCCATGGATGGACACAGCACCCACCCCTCATTTTTAAGTTTGTACTGCTTTTGACGAACTGAGCTGCTCACTGCAGTGAGAGGGGTTATGACCAGAAGGATCGCCCCCTGGGCGGGGCTGTTCAGCTTTGCTAAAGATTACATGTTTAACCATTTACATGTCTGCCTAGTCCTCTCCGAATAGACGGAACATAACCCACAAGTCAAGATTATAAGGAAGCTGTGTCCATTCATGAACTTCAGAGAAAGGGATTTTACGGTGAGTACAAAAATCCTATTTCTTGTTCATACATCACGGGACACAGAGCGGCATAGTCATTACTATGTGGGTTATATAGAATTACCTTCAGGTGCTGGCACTGGCAACTTCCAAAACAGGAAGCACCCTCCCCTATATAAGCCCCTCCCATCCGGGAGCACCTCAGTTTTTTGCCAGTGTCTAAGGTGTTGGCCAAGGTTAACATGTATTCATCTGGGCTTGTGTACAGGTTCTCTGGGCCTTAGCAAGCTATTCCGGATCCGACCAAAAAAGCTTCATAGCTAAACGGTCGGTACCCGGGCCTTGCAGAGAAGAGCAGGGTTTTGCCTGTAATGCCTCTCTTAGGAGGGCTGGACCCTGGGATCCAGAGCTCTGGTCATACCCAAAACCAAGAGGCTATCTGTGCAGGGTGCTATACAGGTCCAGGGGAGTGGAATCCTTGGGAACCCGGTCCCTGAAGGTCTAGTACAATGCCTGCCGTGAGAGGTGAAGTTTGGGCTTCTGTGGACCAAACAAAGTCCTGCGGCGGGGAAAAGGTAAGTGGGGGCCCCTCAGGAACTTGGTTCTATTGAGGGGACCCCCAAGCCTAATATGTCTTTCTGCCTGTTACCTAAAGGTATTCCCGCTAATAGCTGTATATGCCTAAGAAATCCTAGAAATGTCTTTTCATAAAGGAAGTTTTAAAAACTGTAAACCTAGAAATGTTTTTCATAAAGGAGGTTTTAAAAAAAAAAAAAAAAAAAGACAAAAGTGCGGTACCTGTGTTTGTCCACTAGAGGCCGCTGTGGAACGTCTTTTTTTTTTCTTGGGACTATTCCTTCCATGGTGAAAGTCCAGGCAGATGAGTGAGCTCTCTATCAGGGAAGCTGCATTCCTCTGTCATGCTGCCAAGTAGTTTCCTTCCATCCCCGAGTCCTGGTGAAACAGGGACCCTGGCTCCTCTCCCTACATGGCGCCAAGAGCGCACACGTGCACGCGCGCGCACGCACACACGCTTTCTTTTATAAGATTTAGCTTCAAAAAAGGGGGCGGAGCCTGGCGGATGACGCGCTCTGTGCGCCCAGCGCTTCTGCGCGTGTGCGGGCGTCCCAGCAAGATAAAAGGACTCAGTCCACGCTGCTTGCTATGGACACAGAGCAAGAAAAGGAGCTGGTAGCATGGTATAGGGGCTTACAGCGGGCGGTTGATACAGGCATCCCCAGAAAGACGCATTAGTAGACACCCACTGATGTACATAGCAGCAAATTGCATTAGACTATTTCAGTAAAGGGGTGTATTGCGGCTGGAATACCTCAGCTTTGAACTAAGGAATATGCCGCCTAAAAAACTCCGAGATATACCTCTCAGGAAGTGTAGGGGGTCTCCATCGGGCTCTGAGGATCTGGAGCAGTCATCTGCACCTTCCTCCCCTGAGAAATCAGAGGTTAATACCCATAAGGAACCCCCGGGAGTGCCAGGTACTGCGGCTGTCCTCAGTCCACCTGCTCCTGCATATATAACAGAGGAGGTTTTTGCCTCAACTCTGGAGGGATTGGAGCAGAGATTGGCAGCATTGATCGCTTCTTCTCTACAGGAAAGAAAGCGCGCCAGATCTCCATCCCCTCCATTTGAGGAATCGACAGTAGATGAACCATTTTCAGCATCACAGACTGAAAGATTGTGGGTCCAGACCCTAACTGACATGGTTCGATCTGCATTTAAAATGCCTCTTGTTGAACCATCAACTACTGCTGTCTCCTCGTTGGGGTCGCTAAAAGCTCCCCAGATTAATTGCTCCTTTCCAATTCATCCATTATTGGAAGGACTTATATAACAGGACTGGGAACATCCTGATAAACTATTGGTTCCACCTAAGAAATTTCAGGTGATCTATCCCATGGAGGAAAAATTCACCCAGAGATGGAATGTTCCTACGGTGGACGCAGCCATTTCTTCTGTGAACAAATCACTGACATGTCCAGTAGATAATGTTCAAATGTTCAAAGATCCAGTAGATAAAAAATTGGAATCTTTATTAAAATCTGCTTTTTCCACAGCAGGGGCTGTTACACAGCCAGCAGTGGCAGCTATTGGGGTCTGCCAAGCTTTAAAGGATCAAATGAAAATGGTCCTGAGGGATTTGCCAGACCAGCAGGCCCAGGCTCTGGCTGATCTGCCTAGAGCATTATGCTTTGCGGTTGACGCCATCAAGGATTCTATCCATCAGGCCTCACGCTGTCTTTGGTACATATGCGTAGGCTTCTGTGGCTCAAGAACTGGTCTGCTGAGGCTCCCTGTAAGAAGCTCTTAGTTAGCTTCCCATTTCATGGAGAACGCCTTTTTGGCGAAGACCTGGATAAATATATCCAGAAAATTTCCAGTGGTAAAAGTACTCTCTTACCAATTAAAAAGAGGTCTAGGGGTCCGTCTTTTAAGAGGACTACCTCTCCTATCCCTGGGACGTCTGCTACTAAGCAGTTCCGACGGCCTCCTCGGTCAAACTCAGGAGGTAAAAATCAGGGACAGTCACAGGGTAATAAAAAGCCCTGGATCCGAAGAGGTACTAAACCAGCCTCCAAGTCAAGCCTATGAAGGGCTGCCCCCACTCAAACGCGTGGGGGGAAGACTTCAGTTGTTCACAGAGACCTGGCGGGAGACGATCAAAGACAGATGGGTGCTCTCCGCAGTAACTCGGGGATACAAGTTGGAGTTAAAAGAGTCTCCTCCTTCCCATTTTATGTGGTCAGGCATGCCAAAAGACCCTCTGAAAAGAAGGTGTCTCCTAGTGGCGTTAGAACAACTATTGCTCCAAGGAGTAATTTATGGAGGTTCCTATGGAAGAGTGGGGGTTGAGTTTCTACTCAAACCTTTTCACAGTCCCGAAACCAAACGGGGACATAAGACCCATATTGGACCTAAAGAGTCTAAACAAATTTCTAAACGTCCGGTCCTTCCGGATGGAGTCGATCCGATCGGTCACCGCTGCCCTACAGGGGGAGGAATGGTTAGCCTCGATCGACATCAAAGATGCTTACTTGCATGTTCCCATCTTTCCAGGTCATCAAAAATTTATACGCTTTGCAGTAGAAGGGCGCCATTTTCAGTTCAGAGCCTTACCATTCGGTCTGGCCACAGCACCACGAGTGTTCACAAAAATTCTGGCCCCACTGTTGGCCGATCTAAGAACACGAGGTGTAACGATAATGGCATACCTACACGACCTGTTGTTGATGGACCACTCAGTTGCTAAGCTAGAAGTGGTAATTGTCGATACAATCAAGTATCTAGAATCTCACGGTTGGGTCATCAACCTGGACAAGTCAGCCCTACAGCCAGTGAAAAACATGGTATATCTAGGGCTATGGCTGGATTCAGACCAGAGGAAGATTTTCTTACCTCTAGACAAGGTATCCTCTTTGAGGGGCTTGGTCCGTCTGCTTTGTGCAAAAAGACAGCCGTCCATACGCCTGTGCATGAGGCTGCTAGGAAAGATGGTAGCATCATTCGAAGCTGTGCCATACGCCCAATTCCACTCAAGGAATTTACAGAGGGCCATATTGTCAGCCTGGAACGGAAAAATTCAGGCTCTAGACTTCCCGATGGCTTTGTCCCCTTCCGTTCGGAAGAGTCTCTGCTGGTGGTTCATCCCCCAGAATCTCCAGAAGGGAAAACCCTTCAGTCCGATATCCTGGAAGGTGGTCACTACAGATGCCAGCCTTATAGGCTGGGGGCAGTACTGGAGCAATGGTCTCTCCAGGGCAGATGGTCAAATGTAGTAAAAACCCTGCCCATCAATCTCTTAGAGATACGAGCAGCCCGGTATGCCCTAGTAGCCTGGGCATCCAGACTCCAAGGGTCCCCTGTCAGAATTCAATCAGACAATGCCACAGCAGTGGCATATATCAATCATCAGGGAGGCACCAGGAGTCGTGCAGTCCAGAGGGAAGTAAGTCACATCCTGGAATGGGCAGAAAAGCATGTCCCATGTATGTCAGCTGTCTTCATTCCAGGGGTGGAGAATTGGAAGGCGGACTTTCTAAGTCGCCAACAGTTATGCCCAGGGGAATGGTCCCTTCATCCCGAGGTCTTCCGAGCAATATGTCAGCGGTGGGGAACACCGGATGTAGATCTGCTAGCATCCAGATTCAACGCAAAGGTGGACAGATTTGTCTCCCGGACAAGGGATCCCCTCGCTTGCGGCTCGGATGCTCTGGTGTTCCCTTGGAATCAGTTCAGACTGATATATGCATTCCCTCCGCTACAATTGTTGCCTCGACTCCTTCGCAGAGTCATGTTGGAAAAGAAGCCGGTGATCTTGGTGGCTCCAGCGTGGCCCCGAAGGGCCTGGTACGCGGAGATCATCAAAATGTCTGTGGGGAGTCCTTGGACCCTTCCACGTCGTCCGGACCTGCTTTCGCAAGGGCCGATATACCACCCTTCCTTACTAACTCTAAGTTTAACGGCCTGGCTATTGAATCCCACATCCTAAAGAAGAGAGGTCTCTCTAACTCTGTGGTATCAACTATATTCAATGCCAGGAAGCCTGTATCCAGGCAGATCTACTATAGAGTTTGGAAGGCGTACATCACTTGGTGCGAGGCCAGAAAGTGGCATCCACGTAAGTACGTTATAGGCAGAATTCTGGACTTCCTACAGTGGGCTGTAGACAGGAAGTTTGCCTTAAGTACTATCAGGGGTCAGGTTTCGGCCTTATCAATACTATTTCAAAGGCCCCTGGCTATGCATTCACTTGTCAAATCCTTTATGCAAGGGGTGACTCGTATTATTCCACCGATTAAAGCTCCCATATGTCCATGGGATCTAAATTTGGTTCTGTCGGTTCTGCAGAAGCAGCCATTTGAACCTTTGCGGCACATTTCCTTGGTTCTACTCACCAGAAAATTGATATTTTTAGTAGCCATATGCTCGGCTAGAAGAGTGTCGGAATTAGCCGCCATGTCCTGTAAAGAGCCATATCTGGTTATTCATGAGGACAGAGTAGTATTACGTCCTCACCCAGCCTTTCTTCCTAAGGTGGTATCGAGGTTTCACTTGAACCAGGATGTGGTTCTTCCTTTTTTTTTCCCCAAACCAAGCTCGGTAGAGGAAAAGTTATTGCATTCTTTGAATGTAGTAAGAGCAGTTAAAGCTTATCTAAAAGCCACTGCTCAGATTCGCAGAACGGATTCTTTGTTTGTTCTGCCGGAAGGCCCCAGAAAGGGTCAGGCAGCATCAAAATCTACTTTAGCCAAGTGGATTCGACAGGTCATAATACAAGCCTATGGCTTGAGAAGTAGACCGCCTCCGTTCAAAGTTAGGGCGCACTCCACGAGAGCAGTTGGAACTTCATGGGCAGTGCATCACCAGGCCTCCCTGGCTCAAATTTGTAAGGCCGCAACATGGTCTTCAGTACACACGTTTACTAGATTCTACCAGGTGGACGTTAGAAGTCAGGAGGATGTCGCCTTTGGGCGCAGTGTGTTGCAGGCCGCAAAAGATCCTCATGCCTGATGGCGCCCAGCTTATGTATGGTATATCCCCCCCCCTCATTTGGCATTGCTTTGGGACGTCCCACATAGTAATGACTATGCCGCTCTGTGTCCCGTGATGTATGAACAAGAAAGTAGGATTTTTAAAACAGCTTACCTGTAAAATCCTTTTCTTGGAGTACATCACGGGACACAGAGCTCCCACCCCTCTTTTGGGGACACGTATTGCTTTGCTACAAAACTGAGGTACTCCCGGATGGGAGGGGCTTATATAGGGGAGGGTACTTCCTGTTTTGGAAGTTGCCAGTGCCAGCACCTGAAGGTAATTCTATATAACCCACATAGTAATGACTATGCCGCTCTGTGTCCCGTGATGTACTCCAAGAAAAGGATTTTACAGGTAAGCTGTTTTAAAAATCCTACTTTTTCCTGCTACATTCATTCCCGATGTGAACTTCCACCAGAAAATGATACAATCTCTGTATAGCACACAGGGCAAAGGATTGAGAGTCATGTCCTGTGAGCAGGTGGTCAGGCTTCGAACTGACACATCCTGTGCCCATTTGGAGAATGCTGTAGTCACCCTTTTTCTGTGAGCAGTTGATCACACAGATTTTGGGCTCTGTTCTATGCCCTGAGTACCTATAGAAATGGTGGCAGTATTGTCATAAAACCAGCATGTTTTAATTCCCTCAATTTTTTTTCAATTCTTAATAGGAAGAATGTCCCATTATGATGTTTGGTTTCTCCCTCAGGTCACCCATCAGTAGTCTCCCTCCTCTGTTTGATTCAAGTGGCCCGTCCAATAGCGACAATGTACCACAGATCACAGCCAACCTTGAACAGCTGCTGGAGAAACATGGAGAGGCAGGGGTTAACAGTAAGACTTGAGGGTTTGTGAGTCAAAATGATACCTGAAAGGTAGTGTCGAGCAGGATATGGCTGTCTTATGTTGGTTTGTGATGCACGATAGTGATGGAAATATAAGCAATTCTGCCAACTGGGAAGTGGCAATGGCTGGCAGACTGGTGGGCAGTAATACACTGTAAGTAGATACACTCAACAAGCATTAAAACATTATCTGATTTTTACAACCAACTGTCAAAAAGTACCGTATATCCAGCAGCTGCCCAGGTCACTGGACTCTTTTCCAGTCTTGCAGAATGAGAATGATTCTACGGTTTGCCAGGTAGCATCTCACTGCAAGACGGATCATGGGTGCATCACAGACAAACATCTCAGTATAGAACGCTGCTTTAGATTTATATAATTTACCAATTTGTTAAAGTTTTTGATGGGATTTCCTTTGTCCTCCTGTTGCTTGCTTTATCAGTTGTACTGCTGAGGATTTTTTTGTTTTAATTAACCGATTCCCGCCCGACCTATGGCTGAATGACGCTGGCACCGGCCTCTCGTTGATCCAGGTGGACGTCATATGACATCCTTCCGGATTGGACCCCACGCGCAGATGCGTGATCTGTCACTGGCCCTGTCCACAGGACAAGGCCGATGAAAGATCAGTGTACTGCCTCATTGCCGGGAACCATGTGATCGCTGTGATGAATCACAGCAGGTCACATCACAGTTGTACACAATGAATGGCTTTCTTTCATGCCATCCAATGTGTAGAACTGTGTTGCTACCTATGATTGGTCAATTTGATCACATAGTATAGACAGGGCCAATCATAGCCCATCTGTACCATGTGATTAGCTTTGACCAATCACAGCTAATCACGACAAAGCAGACTGAATGAATCAGTTTCATTCAGTAAAATGCTTGCTTATAAGTAATGCACTGCTATAAGCAAACATATTGTGTAAAAAAGAAAAATCCTGATCACTTCTTCAGAGCAGTACAATGTTACTATGGTAACATTATATTGCTCTGGTCACAGTGTGTTGAAAGAAAATCGTGAAAATTAAAAAAAAGAAAATGTGATAAAAAAAATAAATAAAAATTATACATTTTTGTTTTTTTCGTTCTGTCATTGTCCCACAGCAGTTATATGATGACACTGTACTGCACTGATGACAGTATGTTAGAAAAAAAATAATATGTGGAAAATGTATTTTTTATTTTCTTAATTTTCCAAAAAATAGTGACAAAAAATTACAACTCCATGCCTCCTACTAAATATATTGGATGGTCAACTTTCCAAAAAGGGATCATTTGGGGAGTATTTCTACTGTCCAATATATACCTTAGTTTGTGTACCTTATAACTTTCACACAGACTAAATAATATACACCGATTTGGTTTATTTTCACCAAAGAAATGTAGCAGAATACATTTTGGGCTAAATTGATGAAGAAGAATTATTTAACAGAAACAAAGAAAAAAAATGTTTTTTTCAAAATTTTCAGTCTTTTTTTTTTTGTTTATTTATCAAAAAAAAAAGAAACTCTGTGGTGATTAAATACCACCAACATAAAATTCTATTTGTGTGAATGATAAAAATTTAGTTTGGGTACAGTGCTGCATGACCGCACAATTGTCATTCAGAGTGCAACAGCGCTGAGAGCGGAAAATTGGCCTGGTCAGGAAGGGGGTAAAAGTGCCCCATATTAAAGTGGTTAAATACTGTAAATATATTGACATGGTAGTCATCTATTTATTACTAAATTTACTTAACACTACAGTTATGTTTTTCATAGCTATGTACAGGTTGCTGTGTTGTCAATGTAATGGTTTCACATTTGCATACACAGTTGTGGACATGCTTCAAGCTCTGCACTCTCTGCAGAAAGAGAATCGTTCCCTTCAGGATCAGATTCTGACTCTCACTGCTCGTAAAGAAAAGCTACAACTACTCAATGTCCAGCTGGCTTGTCCCTTTCCACCGAGTTTACCGCCAACCAATATCTCTAATTGTAAGTACCTATACTGAGTATTGCTTACCTTTTCCTTCTTGTTCTTATTGATATGCAGCAAATTTTCTCTTGTTTTTTCTTAAAGGCCAACTGCTTGTAAATTCATAAAATGGAGATTAGTGGTTGTTTTAATTTGTACTGCCTTTAAAGCTTTAGTGATCTTTAACTCTGTGGATGGAAAAGCAAGGCGATGCGATTCAGCAGCCTCAAATGAGGAACTGCAAATTAGCAATGTAGACAAAAGTAGTAAGAGTAATTTCTTTCTCGTATTTTGAGGCTTGGTTCACACTAAGCAGACTCCAAAGTCACATGACTTTCAGTGCAACTTTGGAGTCAAACTTTGATAAGACTTTAATGGGACTTTGAAAATACTTTTATGCCGCGTACACACGATCGTTTTTAATGTCATTTTCAAAAACTGTGTTTTTCTCGACGTGATTTTTCTTGTTTCCTCTCAAGCCTGTCTTGCATACACACGTTTATTAAAAAAAACACTTGAGCAAAGCGCAGTGACGTACGACACGTACGACGGCAATATAAAGGGGAAGTTCCGTTCGAATTGCGCCACCCTTCATGTTAGTAAAGTTTGTTGAGCGACGATTCGCGCTTTTCAGCCTCGTGCTTTTCAGTCCGTTACAGCGTGACGAATGTGCTATCTCCATTACGAACGCTAGTTTTACCAGAACGAGCGCTCCCGTCTCATACTTGATTCTGAGCATGCACGTTTTTTTTCCCCTCGTAAAAGCATACACACTACCGTTTTTCACGTCACTGGAGCGGGTTCTCATTTTTTTAGGCCATTTTTCACCTCGTTAAAAATGCTCTGGAGCCTACACACGATCGTTTTTAATGCCCAATTTAAAAAATGGCATTTTTAACGACGTGAAAAACGATCGTGTGTACGCGGCTTTACACTCTGTGGCATTGAAGTTGTGTCAAAGTCGGATCAAAGTAGTGCAGGAATCTTTTATAAAATTGGAACGACTTCAGTAGTGCTAATTAGTATGGCTCTCATTGACTAACATGGGATTTCACATGTCATACCACTTGGGGTCTCACAAATTGGATCCCAAGGATCAGTGGGCAGTGTGAACCGAGGATTCAGAGACATTTTATGTTATACTGCCATCTATAGGAAATACTCCGTTGGATGAATCTTGACCTTTATGCAATCAGGTCTGGATCAGTGTTTGGTCCTTGGTACCATCAAGTGCCAAATTTCGGCACTTGCGATCTTTTTGGATTGCCTGAATTTACAGTGCCTTTCGAAAGTATTCAGCCACTTAGTGTTTTTCGTGTTTTGTTGCATTAAAACCTGGAATTCAATTTTTTTTTTAGGATTTGTACCCTGTGAGGTACTAAACAGCCTATGATTCTGAAGGTGCAAATATTTCTTATTGTGACACAAATGTAAAATTTTTAATAATTAAGACAGAAAAACAGCCCCCCCCCCCAGGTCAGTACTGGTCTATGTTTATGGTCTTGCTCTCAGTACTGCTTTGTTACAAAACTGAGACATGCTAGGAATAAGAGAAGTTACACAAGGCTGGCAATGTTTGCCATTGTCCTCCAGTAGGCGGCAATATAGCCTATATGTCTCTAAATCCTGTGTCCATCAATGAACACCAAGAAAAGGATTTTATGGTTAATACAAAAATCCAGTTTTATACACCATATTTACCTTCCCCATGCTTGATGGATTTCATTAAGTGGCCCTGTAAACTACCCTTACACAAGTTTTTATTTTAAGTACACATATCGTGAGAGATACTGTTTCTGCCATTGCTATCCTCCTTTAAAAAAAATCTTGTTGTCTGCTGTATCTGCTTCAATATGTTGGAATCACAGGATTTGAACAAACATACCGTGTGAGTGTGAGGAAAGCGAATACTTTGCTCCAGGTCAGAAATTGAAAGCAAGTATAAAAAATAAGGGATAAAATCAGCGCAAATAAAAAAAATAAATTAATAGTGCAGCGGAACACTAAAAGATCATCACATAATCCAAAACAGTATTTTAGAAAGGAGTGCAGCGCAAATCACAGCTCCATAAGACATAAATAAAATATAAAGATAAAGTCCAATAAGGTAGACGTGGACAAGAAGTCCCAGACAGCACTGAAGAAAATCCATGTGATAAAGGACATGAATCCAATAAAAAAGATGACTTTCCCTCTACCTCCAGAGCACTCGCTTTGCTCACCTCCAGGATGTGGACCACTGAACTAACAGATGGTCAACAACGCATATCCCATATGGGTATAAATCATCCGGGAAGGGTCCAAGACCTCCAATCGATATCCCTAGGGGTATGTATTCAGGTGAGAAACATAGCAGATCTAAGTGCTCACTGACAGACTAGTTTAAAAGGCTTTATTGTTAAAATGCTACTCACAAACGGGCTTTAGTAAAGCGCATATCCAGAGCAGTATCCAACGCAAACTTCAGGATGGCAGCGAATGACGTCAGAACGTAGCTCCTCCTCTGTATGTGTTACGTTCGCAAAAACTTTGTCAGCGGCACTCCACTGACAAAGTTCTTGTGGACGTAACATGAAACTGAAAGCATCTGCATGGCAGCCAGAGAGAAGAGAAACACAGGCGCCTCTAGGTTAGAAATGTAAACCTTTTAATGAGATACAGGTGCATTATCCACTTACGTGGAGGTTAAGGAAATAAGGCACGGGTCCATCTACACTGACGTGGCATTCACTGCAGAGCGGCGTTCTGAACAGCTGATTTTTCTGCCTGTGAGGGAGAAATCCTTGCCAGCAGGATCTCTGGGACCACGGCGATGAAACTGAGGCTTGGATCAGTATTCACAAGACGTTCCCACTCTCGCTAGGGGAGACTCCTAGATGAAGCCCTCCTGTCCCCTGGTTGGGGCCCCCACAGGCAGAAAAATCAGCTGTTTAGAACGCTGCTCTGCAGTGAACGCCATGCCAGTGTGGATGGACTCGTGCCTTACTCCCTTAACCTCCATGTAAGTGGATAATGCACCTGTATTTCATTAAAATGTTTACAGTCCTAACCTAGAGGCACCTGTGTTTCTCTTCTCTTTTGCATATCTGGAGTCTGCTTTCAACTCCCCCCTCAAAGGCTGCCAAGGTTGTTTTGGACTGCTAAAGTAATCTATACAGGTCTCCCCTCTTCATCTCTCCCCCTCCACATATACTGAGTATCCACTTGAAGGACTTATTGATGGACTAATGTATTAAATCTCATGCTATTTAGCAGCGCCACTACCCATTTTTTTGTCTATGGCAGCCAGAGAACTAGCCTTTTTTAAAAGAGAGGTCAGTAATGGCAGCCTACATAATTCTTCTGTGACGGATGTTCATTAACAGTGTCTGTATCTTCTCTGCCTGCAGTGAGTTCCCAGGACTCCTTCAGCAATAAGAGTCCAACGTCAAAGAGCAGCTTTCGAACAGAAAACTCTCCTGAGGTGAGGTGGATGGGAGTGGGAGGGAAGATGAACTGATGATTGTGAGATGCCATTTTTCCATACTTTACTGTTCTGTTCTTTAGGGCTGACACAACTAATGGACATGAAAATAGTTGTCAAGTATTTTCATAATCGATTAATCAGTCAGCCGATTAGTTGGCCTGTATACAGAATGCATTATTTATTTACATATGAGAATGCATTGCTGTGTGGGCTGGACTCTGCTCACCTCTGCTTGTCTCTAACGCCGTGCACGGAGACTGGTGGGGGACAGTGAGTGCAGATTCGCTGGTGCCGAGGGGGGCAGTGTGGGGGAGCCTTTCCGCACAATGGCAGCGGGTCTGCTGGAGGAGGGGACGGAGAGTGCATAGGGGGGCAGTGTGTGGGGAGGAAAAGGAAAACGTTGGCTCTGCTGCAGGCAAGCAGCAGAGCTGGTTTTTTTTTTCGTTTTTGGATGTTGGAACTGGATTGGCTGCTTGGCACCCGGAACTGAATGTCAGGGGGTCGCTCGCGCCTGGTACAGGCAGTGGGTAGGGTAGCGGGGCCCACGCAGCGAGACGTGATTTCTGGTCACCTGGGATTTGTCGAGCCCTGATATAGCATGTGTATCGCAATCAATGTTTTCGTGCATAGATGCCCCGACGCAAGAGTTTAAGTTTGTACGTGCATATATATATATATATATATATGGGGGCCTCAAATTTTTTTTGGGGGGGGGGTGGATTTTATGTGCTTGAGTGTGTGTAACTTTAATTTTTTTTTTCATCACATAGGGGACAAAAAGTCCTCTGTGATGATTTTTTTGGTGACAGGTTCTCTTTAACCACTTGCCGACTGCCCGCCATTGATTGACAGCGGCAGAAGGGCACTCATACGCAAATCGCAGTAGCTGTACGATGGGCACCTGCGATTGCTCCTGACAGCGAGGACGGGGATTTGTGTGTGTAAACACATAAATCCCCGTCCTGTCAGGGGAGTGGAGACAGATTGTGTGTTCCTAGTATTTAGGAACAACCAGTCTCCTCCCCAAGTCAGTCCCATCCCCCCACAGTTAGAACACACAGTGAGGGAACACATTTAATCCCTTGATCGCCCCCTAGTAATAACCCCTTCCCTACCAGTGACATTTATACAGTAATTAGTGCATTTTTATAGCACTGATCACTGTATAAATGTCAATGGTCCCAAAAATGTGTCAAAAGTGTCCGATCTGTCTGCCGCAATGTCGCAGTCTTGATAAAAATTGCAGATCACCGCCATTACTAGTGAATAAATAAATGTAGCAACCTCACCCCTCTCGCCCCTTCTTATTCACGGCTTGTCTGTCTCGTTTAGGGGTTAACACTGGGGGGAGGGATGAGATACACCACGGCCCATGTCCTCCAAGGTGTAGAGGTGAAGTCCAGAACTATCGGGTTTGTGTATGTGTCCCAGAGTCCAATCCTCTCCTCGGATTGACTCCCCTTTGCTCCTAGTAACCAGAGTTCCACACACTGAATAGGTCCAACTCGTATTTATTCTTCTCAATAAATAGTCATACAGCACAGACAGGTTGAGACCCATGTAACACTTCAGTATTTGTGGGGAGTAGGCCAAGGCACAATTCTTCTAGATAAAGCTAACCACTGTAGTATCACCAGTGGCGAATAGTCACTGCCACTGACTATATTGATCAGAACGTGAATTACCTTCACTATTGTAGCCCCTATCAGGGGAAGGACATCCGTCCAAGACCGTTACCAGAGGCCTCTCCGTCACCAGCAATGCTGCGCTGGACTCTCCGGAGAAGTTCCGCTCACCGGCCTCCTCGTCTCAGACACGGGCATCCAAGGAATTAGGGCCCCCTCGGATTCCTTCACCCTCGCGGAACTCAGTCGAAGGTACTGAGCTCCAGGCTTCCGCCATAGTACCTCACCCCAGGCTAAAGGTGCCTGAGATGGACTCCATCTCTCGCTCCGGCCAGGTCAAGGGCACCTGGGCCCGGAACTCCGGAACGCCAGCACCCAAGCTGAAGGTGCCTGGGTGCGGCTGCGTCCTCCGACTCTGACCCCAAGGTCAGGGCGTCCGCCCCCTTTATCCCCTCGCCCTTTGTGCCACAGCAGGTTCCCCGCCCTGCCGTACCAGCACCAGGACAAAAAGGAAACAGTCTTGCGGTGAGTGTTCAACTCCAGCCCACGGCGACACCGCCACCTGCAGGCCGCAGGGAACCTCACACCACCAGAGTCCTCCAAGAACCACAAAAGGGTCTCAGATTCCCTGACAATCAATGCATCTGGGTTACACTACCACCCAGATGCCTCCCCTCTAAAATCAAACACCCGCTACAATCCCCCCCTGGTGATTTGACACTGGTCCCCAGTGTCTGGTGCAAACCCATGTCTCCAGAGAGTGGTGACATAGATTCGGCCCAGAGACCAAACTCAACAATTTTGTCATGAACTGTGCCAGGACCTATAATGGGGAAGGAAACAGGAATATAAAACAATGAACTTTGTAATAAAATACTCTAAATATTTCACACATTTACATTTCTCCCTCCCCCTGGCTATCTAAGGACCACCCCATTCTCAGCAGCCTTGATAGATGAGTCTCCTGCAGAGGGAAGAGAAAGAAAACACACATCCTAATACAACATATGTGTCTGCTTGAAACGAATGGGTCCATCCGAGAAGAAACCCATTCATTCCAATGAGTGTTGCATAGTGTACAAAAAAAACAAACTATCGTTGCGCAACACTGCCACCTGGTGACAATGCCGCGGTAAAGACACTTGTCAGATCCAGATGAACTTCTGCTTTTCTGTGCTGTGACCCTGCGCTGGCTAAACCCCAAAGTCACTGATTTCTCTTTTCTTTTTCTGGCTGGGAGGAGAAAGAGGGAGAACAAAATAACAACAGCTCCCATTTCTCCAAAGAGTAAAACGTCCCAGTCATCTAGTAGCAATAAAAAAAAAATGAAAAGGAGTCTCTTTCTCCTATAAATAGAATTTGGGATCTGGCAAAAACAATGGCTTCAAGTGCTGATCAAAAGCCTCCACATGGTACTCAATGCTTCTTCCATCCTTCCGACAAATTACCACTTTGTCCGCATGGATATGCCTTCCTACCATTCACTCTGCCTTACAGTCCTTGAACTTCCTGGTGACTGTAGGTGAGCATGCAAGGTATCGGCGTGCATGAGGTACTTTCAGCTTAGTCCGCCGAAAAACTTCCACCTCGTAGAGCAACTCTCGGGGTAGATATGGGTATTCCCACCCATATTCACGGGCAACTTTCTGGCAAAATAGAGGCTGCAGCCTAGCCAGAGATGGCATCGTGGCACGGTCTCCTACTCCAGGCAAAACAATGGACTCCGGATGGCGAGGTACAGTCTCCACCTCTGTAGATTTGGGCCTAGGAGCCCGCAGTGATGGCCGTTGCACTCCCGCAACGGGAGCTGGTGAAACACTTGATGGTTCAAGAAGTGGAATCACAGACAGGGAACCAGATTCCTCCCTTGGCTCCGAGGCTTCCACCCGGGGTGTACTATCCCCAATGGACACAGGTGGGTCCCTTAAGACACGGGACGCGGGTAGCTTCATCTTGTCCCATCCCTTCTTGTGGAAGATCTCATCTATCTCCCTATCATCACCAGCATCTGATAGCGACTCTAGGTCGGAGGTGTCATAACACTCTGCGGGCAGGTAATTCCCCGTAGACGCGGAATAACCCCCCTCGATGAGCTCCACTGACTCTGGGCTCCCAACACCTCCAACCACACACAGTCCCGACCCCTGGATCACCTGGGCCTTTTGAAGAAGAGGGATGTCCAGGGCTCTTCCCTCCGGATCCATCCAGGCCAGGCAAGCGACGGGGCAAAGCTCTTCCACGACCACAGGATGCCATCACCAGGCCAACTTTCCTCTTCGGTGGTGGGAGCAGGGAGCTTGTGGTGACAGAGGCAACATCCTTGGATTTCTCTCTCTTTATCTCTGCTTGGGCTGTCACGTCGCCCTGGTCAGCGCGCATGGGAAACGCATAGGCATCGATCTCTCCCTCCGGAGTGGCAGTCCCTGGGAGGTAGTTGAGGTGTAAGGTGCAAGGCCTTTCTGTGGATGGCTCCACCTCGAAGAGGAACTCTTTGTAGACCTCACATCGCCCCAACGGCTTCAAGTGGACCACCAGTCCCGAACAGCCAGGACAGATCACACCAAGGGCCTCTATGTCTCTGCAGGTATACAGAGCCAATTGCCCCCGGGGCCTTAGTCTTATTCCCGTATCCGTAATCTGGGCAGCAAAGGAAGTCATCTCGGTGACTGAAGAAGCAGAAATCCACGAGGTACTTGAAGTCATCCTGACTGTTTGCTGCTCCAATGCGCACTGACCCCTTTGCGCTGGAATCTCCACGTGTGTCCTTCCACATGGCCAGACTCCTCCCACACTCTGCATTTGTTCGCGGGCTTTTTCTTCTCCCCGCCCACGAACTGCGCAGCTATGGTTTGCCTCGTGGCGTGTTGGCCAATATGGCCGACCTACTGGGAACTCCTCCGGGCAGCAAAGTTCAAATTCAGACACCATACACATCCCGGACAAGGAGCCCCCACGTGTAGCGACCTCACCCCTCTCGCCCCTTCTCATTCACGGCTTGTCTGTCTCATCTAGGGGTTAACACTGGGGGGAGGGATGAGATACACCACGGCCCATGTCCTCCAAGGTGTAGAGGTGAAGGCCAGAACTATCGGGTTTGTGTATGTGTCCCAGAGTCCAATCTTCTCCTCGGATTGACTCCCCTTTGCTCCTAGTAACCAGAGTTCCACACACTGAATAGGTCCAACTCATATTTATTCTTCTCAATAAATAGTCATACAGCACAGACAGGTTAAGACCCATGTAACACTTCAGTTTTTGTGGGGAGTAGGCCAAGGCACAATACTTCTAGATAAAGCTAACCACTGTAGTATCACCAGTGGCAAATAGTCACTGCCACTGACAATATTGATCAGAACGTGAATTACCTTCACTATTGTAGCCCCTATCAGGGGAAGAACATCCATCCAAGACAGTTACCAGAGGCCTCTCCGTCACCAGCAATGTTGCGCTGGACTCTCCGGAGAAGTTCCGCTCACCGGCCTCCTCGTCTTAGACACGGGCACCCAAGGAATTAGGGCCCCCTCGGATTCCTCCACCCTCGCGGAACTCAGTCAAAGGTACTGAGCTCCAGGCTTCCGCCATAGTACCTCGCCCCAGGCTAATGGTGCCTGAGATGGACTCCATCTCTCGCTCCGGCCAGGTCAAGGGCACCTGGGCCCGGAACTCCGAAACGCCAGCACCCAAGCTGAAGGTGCCTGGGTGCGGCTGCGTCCTCCGACTCTGACCCCAAGGTCAGGGCGTCCGCCCCCTTTATCCCCTCGCCCTTTGCGTCACAGCAGGTTCCCCGCCCTGCCGTACCAGCGCCAGGAAAGGACAAAAAGGAAACAGTCTTGCGGTGAGTGTTCAACTCCAGCCCACGGCGACACCGCCACCTGCAGGCCGCAGGGAACCTCACACCACCAGAGTCCTCCAAGAACCACAAAAGGGTCTCAGATTCCCTGACAATCAATGCATCTGGGTTACACTACCACCCAGATGCCTTCCCTAAAATCAAACACCCGCTACATAAATAAATAATAAAATCCCATAAATCTATCCCCTATTTTGTAGACGCTATAACTTTTGCACAAACCAATCAATATAAGTTTTTTGCGATTTTTTTTGAGCAAAGATATGCAGAAGAATATATTTCGGCCTAAACTGATGAAAAAATTAGTTTTTGTATTTTTTTAAATTTGGGATATTTATTATAGCAAAAATTAAAAAAGTGGTGTTTTTTTTCCCAAAATTCTTGCTCTTTTGTTTATAACGCAAAAAATAAAAATTTCAGAGGTGATCAAATACCACCAAAAGAAAGCTCTATTTGTGGGGAAAAAATACATAAATTTTGTTTAGGTACAACGTCGCATGACCGCGTAATTGTCAGTTAAAACAAAGCAGTGCCGTATTGCAAAAAATGGCTTGGCCAGGAAGGGGGTAAATCCTTTTGGGGCTGAAGTGGTTGAAAAGACATCCAGGGTCTAAAAGTCCCTGGATGTCTCCCCTGTGCTCCACTGAATGTAATGCAGTACAGATCACACTGAATTACTTTCTTTCCCGGCCTCAATGGCGTAGCTTCTGGGTCAGGAACAAGATGGGGAGGAGAGCGGATGTGTCCCTCCTCTCTATGCGGTGGAACCCGCTATGTCAGTCCTGACAAGTTAGCCCTGCTGCTTGCCTCGCAGCAGTGCTAAATGTTACAAAAAGCTACCTCCCGGGCGCCCGGAACTGTTCTGCTAGTTCAAATTTTCCCATCACTGTGGTCTAAAACGAATGTCAATTTGACTCCACTAACTATTAGAAAATCTTAAAATTTTAATTCTTAAAACAAAAGTTTTTGAAGGAAAGATTGATTTGTGTATGGCCAGTATAAGGGTCAGCAGGAGAAGGTAGCTTGTATCAGGCTACCTGCCTATGACAAGGGAGTCTGTCATGCATAATATTATATTACAGTCCTGTCTGAAAATCTGCAAAACAGCATTTTAGGTAATTTTGAAGTATTGAACACGTCGTCATTTTTCTAGGTAAATATATTTCTAAAGGTGCTGTTGACATGAAATGTTCACCACATTTCGATAACAACCCATGCAATCCATACATACAAAGAAACAAATAAGTTCAGAATTTACCATATATTCTCGAGTATAGGCCGACCCAAATATAAGCCAAGGCACCTAATTTTACCACAAAAAACTGTGAAAACGTATTGACTCGAGTATAAGCCTAGGGTGTCCATCTGCATGCCTCACTGTGCCTCACTGTGTCCATGTGCATGCCTCACTGTGTCCATGCCTCACTGTTGCCCATGCCTCACTGTTGCCCATGCCTCACTGTTGCCCATGCCTCACTGTGCCCATGACTAGACTGACGTTTAACATGGGAGTCTATGGAAGGGGTGCCCGGCTTTCAAAAATCGGTTCTTCCCGGCCGTAGGTCCCCCAGACCACAATCTTTGCACACTTGTAGAGGAGAAATGGGCCTACATGTGTGCCAAGTTTCGGGTCCAGGGGACCTACGACCGACCGGTACCGGGTCCCCAAATCACTGGAGAAATGACCGTTTAATATGGGAGTCTATGGAAGGGGTGCCCGGGTTTGAAAAATCGGTGCTCCCCGGCTGTAGGTCCCCCAGACAACAAGCTTTGCACACTTGTAGAGGAAGAGTGGGGCTACATGTGTGCCAAGTTTGGGGTCCAGAGGACCTACGGCCGGCCGGTACCGGGTCCCCAAATTCCGGGAGATCAGGCGCAAAAAGGTGACTCGAGTATAAGCCATGGGGGGCATTTTCAGCACGAAAAAAGTGCTGAAAAACTCGGCTTATACTCGAGTATATATATATATATATATATATATATATATATATATATATAAATATAAGCTTCAACATGCTTTTTCTTCAGCAATAGAGTCTTGCATGGTGAGCGTGCATACAGGCTATGGCAGTTGAGTGCATTAATTATTGTTTCCTTTGAAACAGTTGTACCTGGTAAATTCAGGTCTTTCTGAAGCTCTCCACAAGTGGTCCTTGGCTCTTGGACAACTTTTCTGATAATTCTTTTCACTCAGAAATCTTGCGAGGAGCACCTGGTCGTGACGTGGTGGTCGTGGTGAAATTATGTTCTTTCCACTTCCGGATTATGGCCCCAACAGTGCTCACTGGAATATTTAGAAGTTTAGAAATCCTTCTTTAACCAATGCCATCAGTATGTTTTGCAACAATAAGGTTGCAAAGGTTTTGAGAGAGCTCTTTGCTTTTATCCATCATGATATGTTTCTTGTGTGACAACTTGATAGTGAGACACCTTTTTATAGGCCATCGGTTGAGACTGAACCAGCTGATGTTAATTTGCTCAAAGGGAAGGATTGCTTTCTAAATACTGATAGATTTCACCTGGTGTATTGGCTTTCCATGCCTTTTTGCATGTCCCTTCCTTCATGTGTTCAATACTTTTTTCCTGTGTCATTACATTTTTATTACACAGAACTTAATTTCGGAACATATTTGTTTTGGTTACTTTGTATGTATGGGTTTCATGGGTTGTTACTGACATGTGGTGAAAATGTGCACCTTTAGAAATATAATTACCGTATTTATCGGTGTATAACACGCACAGGCGTATAACACGCACCCTAACTTTAAGAGGGAAGTTTCAGGAAAAAAACTTTCCACAGCCCCCTGCGTATAACACGCAGACACTGTTTACCCTCTATTTTCAGGGTAAAAAAGTGAGTGTTATACGCCAATAAATACAGTACCTAGAAAAAGGATGAAGTGTTCAATATTTCTTTTACCCGCTGTATATCTCTTCTGTCTGTTATTCTCAGAGTGGATTAGATATTTTGTTCCTGTTATGGAATTATTTCTGATTGAGACTCTAAAAACAGAAGTTAATACTGCAGCTGCAGGAACAGATACACAGGATGCAATCACTGTGTGCAAAATGTCTGTTCAGTGCCAAAATTTATTAATACATGTTATTTTATACATATATAAGAAAGGGGTGGTGTGAGATGTGTCGTGGAAATATAGCTTGTATACAGAGAACACAGCCTATATTTCCTGTGGTAAATAAGCACACATTTCAGATTTCATCCTTTTGCAATAATGCTATCTTTAGCCAAGTTTCACTCACCATTCATCCGTCTCCATTCATCCCAAGAAAGCAGCATCACCACACAGCTATGTTCTCATCTCTGCCTCCCAGCATAGAGTGCCAAGCCGACGCCTCATCAAAGGCCTTTATTAAACTCAAAATATCTCACAGACAGGAGGTTATTGGCTGCAACAACCAATCACCTCCTACATGGGAGGGGACATCACAGGATGTCCCCTCCACACAGGAAATGACCATACAAGGACATCCCTTCCAACAGGGTTATTTAAATACATACAATACATGAATACACTGATGGCTAAAGTCTTATGGGTGTGTCCAGGCAGGGAAAGCGCGCATGCTCCCAGCAAACAAAGCGGTATTGCTTTAAAACATGGACGTTCTCCCTGACTATGAAACGATCATAAGCTCTCATATTACCGCTGATAAGAATCCTTATTTCTTTCTCGTACATCACGGGACACAGAGCGACATAGTCATTACTAATGGGTTATATAGTTACCGTCAGGTGCTGGCACTGGCAACTTCCAAAACCGGAAGTACCCTCCCCTATATAAGCCCCTCCCATCCGGGAGCACCTCAGTTTTTTGCCAGTGTCTAAGGTGTTGGCCAAGAAGAAACATGTGTTTTTCACTGAGCTTGCGTACAGGTTCTTTTGGGCCTCAGTAAGCTATTCCGGATCCCACCAAAAAAGCTTCATAGCTAAACGGTCGGTACCCGGGCCTTGCAGAGAAGAGCAAGGTTTTGCCTGTAATGCTTCTCTTAGGAGAGCTGGACCCTGGGATCCAGAGCTCTGGTCATACCCACGACCAAGATGTTTTCTGTGCAGGGTGCTATACAGGTCCAGGGGAGTGGAATCCTTGGGAACCCGGTCCCTGAAGGTTTGATTACAATGCCTGCCGTGATAGGTGAAGTTTGGGCTTTTGTGGACCAAACAAAGTCCTGCGGCGGGGAACAGGTAAGTGGGGGCCCCCAGGAACTTGGTTCTATTGGGGGACCCCCAAGCCTAATTTGTCTTTCTGTCTGTTACCTAATGGTATTCCCGCAAGATTCTGTGCATGCCTGTAACTACTAAAAAAATGTAATAATTTTTAAAGGTGGTCAAGAAAAAAAAAAAAAAATGTGTTTTTTTATATATATTTATATATTAGCTGCGGTACCTGTGTTTGTCCACTAGAGGCCGCTGTGGAATGTTTTCCTGTCATGTGGACTAGTTTCTTCTCAGAGAGCAAAGTCCAGGCAGCTGGTGAGTTCTCCTATAGGAAACTGCTTCCTCTGCCATGTTGCAGTGTTCGTCCATCCCCCGGCCTGCGGCAAAGAGGGGCCCTGGCTCCTGTCCCTGGTTTCCATGTTTGAAATTAGCGCCGAGGGCGCACGTGGCCGCGCGCGTGCGCGTGCACGCGCCTCTATATATAGAGGTGAGCCGGAAAAGGGGGCGGAGCCTGGGGGATGACGCTCTGTGCGCGCCGCAGCGCTTCTGCGCATGTGCGGGCCTCCCAGCAGGTTTTAAAAAAGCCACATTATTGTAGTAAGCTGGCTATGAAGTACAGAGACAGAGCTGGCAACATTTAAAGGCATACAGCAAGCGGTTGATACAGGCATCCCCTAGAAAGGCACATTAGTAGACACCAACTGTTTATTATAGCAGCATTTATGCTAGACTATTATCAGTAACTGGTGTATTTCGGCTGGAATACCTCAGCTTTGTGGCTTAGGAATATGCCGTCTAAAAACTCCGGGACTAGAAATTCCAGGAGGAATAGGGGGTCTCCATCGGGCTCTGAGGATCTTGGGCATGCTTTGGCTGCACCAGTCTCCCCTGAAGAATCAGAGGTTAGTGACCGTAGGGCACCCCCAGGAGTACCTGGTACTGTGGCTGTCCTCAGTTCACCTGCTCCTGTGTATGTAACAGAGGAGGTTTTTTCCTCAGCTCTGGGAGGGCTGGAAGAGAGATTGTCAGCATTAATCGCTGCTTCCCTGTCACAGGAGAAAAGCGCTCGATCTCCGTCTCCTCCCTCAGAGTGCCTGTTAACAGAGCAACAGTCCCATACAGAGGTCGACCTACCTGAGGGGGATCAGGATGAGGTTGATTCGGTTGTAGAGGAATCAACAGTGGAAGAGCCGTTCTCAGCATCACATGGTTATGGGTTCAGTCCCTGACTAATATGGTCCGATCAGCATTTAAAATGCCACTTGCGGAGCCATCCTCCACTTCTGTCTCCTCGTTGGGGTCGCTAAAAGCTCCCCAGACTGTTTGTTCCTTTCCGATCCATCCTTTACTGGAGGGGCTCATTTACCAGGATTGGGAGCATCCTGACAAAATATTTACTCCCCCCAAGAGATTTCCGGTGGTCTATCCCATGGAGGATAAGTTCATCAAAAAATGGAGGGTCCCTACAGTGGACGCAGCCATCTCTTGTGTGAATAAATCACTGACATGTCCGGTGGAAAATGTCCAAATGTTCAAAGACCCAATAGATAAAAAATTGGAGTCATTATTAAAACCTGCTTTTTCTACAGCAGGATTGGTGACACAACCAGCAGTGGCAGCTATAGGGGTCTGCCAGGCAGTGAAGGATCAGTTGAAACAGGTCTTAAGGGACTTGCCGGATCAGCAGGCTCTTGCCCTAGCTGATCTACCTAGAGCCTTATGCTTTGCGGTGGACGCTATAAAGGATTCAATCCATCAGGCCTCCCGCCTTACGCTGTCTGTAGTACATATGCGCAGGCTTCTATGGCTCAAAAACTGGTCTGCTGAAGCTCCCTGTAAAAAATTGCTGGTCAGCTTCCCATTTCATGGGGAGCGCTTATTCGGGGAAGACCTGGACAAGTATATCCAGAGAATTTCCAGCGGTAAAAGTACACTTTTGCCGGTTAAAAATAGAGTTAGAGGTCCCTCCTTTAAGAGGCCGGCTTCTCCAGTCCCTAGGACATCGGCTGTGAAACAGTTCCGACGGCCTCCCCGGACAAATCCCGGAGGTAAAAATCAGGGACAGTTGCAGGGTAACAAGAAGCCCTGGAGCAGGAGAGGTACAAAACCTCCCCCAAAGTCAAATGCATGAAGGGTTGCCCCCACCCAATCGGGTGGGGGGAAGACTTCAGTTGTTCACAGAAACCTGGCGGGACACGATCCGAGACAGATGGGTGCTCTCCGCAGTAAATCTGGGATACAAATTGGAGTTAAAAAACTCCCCTCCTTCCCGCTTTATAAGGTCAAACGTGCCAAGGGATCCCCAGAAGAGAGGATCCCTCCTGTTGGCACTGGAACAATTATTGCTTCAAGCAGTAATTATAGAGGTTCCCCTGGAAGAATGGGGGTTCGGGTTTTACTCAAACCTCTTTACAGTTCCGAAGCCAAACGGGGACGTGAGGCCCATACTAAATCTAAAAGGGCTAAACAAATTCCTACATATCAGGACTTTCCGGATGGAGTCGATCCGATCGGTAGCCACTGCCCTACAAGGGGAGGAATGGTTAGCCTCGATCGACATCAAAGATGCTTATTTGCACATCCCCATCTTTCCAGCCCACCAAAAATTTCTACGCTTTGCGATAGATGGGCGCCATTTTCAGTTCAGAGCCTTACCCTTCGGTCTGGCCACAGCACCAAGAGTGTTCACAAAAATTCTGGCCCCATTATTGGCCAATCTAAGAACACGAGGTGTAACGATAATGGCATATCTAGACGACTTGTTGCTGATAGACCACTCAGTGGAAAAACTAGAAGTGGTTGTTCACGAGACAATCAAGTATCTGGAATATCACGGTTGGATTATCAACCGAGACAAGTCAGCCCTAAAACCAGTCAAAAGTCTGGAATACTTGGGGCTAAGGCTGGATTCAGACCAGAGAAAAATGTTCTTGCCTCAAGAAAAGGGGTCGTCTTTGAGAGATTTGATCCACTTAGTGGGTTCAAAAAGACAGCCATCCATACGCCTGTGCATGAGGCTGCTGGGAAAAATGGTGGCATCATTCGAAGCAGCACCCTACGGTCAATTCCATTCAAGGAAGTTGCAAAGGGCCATACTGTCAGCCTGGAACAAAAAAGTTCAGGCTCTGGACTTACCAATGTCCTTGTCCCCTTCCGTTCGCAGGAGCCTCCGTTGGTGGTTGGTTCCCCAGAATCTGGAAAGAGGGAAATCCTTCAGTCCGATTTCCTGGAAGGTGGTCACTACAGATGCCAGCCTTTTAGGCTGGGGAGCAGTACTGGAGCAATGGTCTCTCCAGGGCAGATGGTCGGATGCGGAAAAGGCCCTGCCCATCAATCTCTTAGAGATACGAGCAGCCCGGTATGCCCTAGTAGCATGGACATCCAAACTCCAAGGGTCCCCTGTCAGAGTTCAGTCAGACAATGCCACAGCAGTGGCATATATCAATCGTCAGGGGGGCACCAGGAGTCGTGCAGCCCAAAGGGAAGTAAATTACATCCTGAGATGGGCAGAAAGATATGTCCCAGCCATATTTGCGGTATTCATTCCAGGGGTGGAGAATTGGAAGGCGGACTTTCTAAGTCGCCAACAATTATGCCCAGGGGAATGGTCCCTTCATCCCGAGGTTTTCCGGACAATATGTCAGCGGTGGGGAACACCGGATGTAGATCTGCTAGCATCCAGATTCAACACAAAAGTGGACAGGTTTGTCTCTTGGACAAGGGATCCCCTAGCTTGCGGCTCGGATGCCCTAGTGTTCCCTTGGGATCAGTTCAAGCTGATATATGCATTCCCACCGCCACAATTGTTACCTCGATTACTCCGCAGAATCAGGGTAGAAAAGAAACCAGTGATTCTGGTGGCTCCAGCGTGGCCCCGAAGAGCATGGTACGCGGAGATTGTAAAAATGTCTGTGGGGAGTCCTTGGACCCTCCCACATCGTCCGGACCTGCTTTCGCAGGGACCGATATACCACCCTTCCTTACCAGCCCTAGGTTTGACGGCCTGGCTATTGAAGCCCACATTCTAAAAAAGAGAGGGCTCTCTAATGCTGTGGTATCTACCATGATCAATGCCAGGAAGCCGGTATCCAGACAGATCTACTATAGAATCTGGAAGGCGTACATCGCCTGGTGTGAAGCCAAGAAATGGCATCCACGTAAATACGTAATAGGTAGGATTCTGGACTTCCTACAATGGGCTGTAGATAGGAAGCTTGCCTTGAGTACTATCAAGGGTCAGATTTCGGCCTTGTCAATATTTTTTCAAAGGCCCTTGGCTTCGCATTCACTAGTCAAAGCCTTTATACAAGGAGTGATGCGTATTAGTCCTCCGGTTAATATTCCCATATGTCCATGGGATCTAAACTTGGTTCTGTCGGTTCTACAGAAACAACCATTTGAACCATTACAGCATATTTCCTTGGTGCTTCTCACCAGGAAATTAATTTTTCTAGTAGCCATTTGTTCGGCTAAAAGAGTATCGGAATTAGCAGCTATGTCCTGTAAGGAGCCATATCTGGTTATCCATAAGGACAGAGTAGTGTTACGTCCTCATCCAGCCTTTCTTCCTAAGGTGGTATCGAGTTTTCATTTGAACCAAGATGTGGTTCTTCCTGCTTTTTTCCCCAAACCTACTTCGGTAGAGGAAAAGTTATTGCATTCTTTGGATGTAGTAAGAGCAGTTAAAGCTTATCTAAAAGCCACTGCTCAGATTCGCAGAACGGATACTTTGTTTATTCTGCCGGAAGGCCCCAGAAAGGGTCAGGCAGCGTCAAAATCTACTTTAGCCAAGTGGATTCGACAGGTCATAATACAAGCCTATAGCTTGAGAAGTAGACCGCCTCCGTTCAAAGTTAGGGCGCACTCCACGAGAGCAGTTGGAACTTCATGGGCAGTGCATCACCAGGCCTCCCTGGCTCAAATCTGTAAGGCCGCAACATGGTCTTCGGTACACACGTTTACTAGGTTCTACCAGGTGGACGTTAGAAGTCAGGAGGATGTCGCCTTTGGGCGCAGTGTGTTGCAGGCCGCAAAAGATCCTCATGTCTGATAGCGCTCAGCTTATATATGGTGTATCCCCCCCCTCATTTGGCATTGCTTTAGGACATCCCATTAGTAATGACTATGTCGCTCTGTGTCCCGTGATGTACGAGAAAGAAAATAGGATTTTTATAACAGCTTACCTGTAAAATCCTTTTCTTGGAGTACATCACGGGACACAGAGCTCCCGCCCCTCTTTGGGGACACTTATTGCTTTGCTACAAAACTGAGGTGCTCCCGGATGGGAGGGGCTTATATAGGGGAGGGTACTTCCGGTTTTGGAAGTTGCCAGTGCCAGCACCTGACGGTAACTATATAACCCATTAGTAATGACTATGTCGCTCTGTGTCCCGTGATGTACTCCAAGAAAAGGATTTTACAGGTAAGCTGTTATAAAAATCCTATTTTTGCGCTATTCCAGAGAACAGCGCATACTCGGATTATACTATTATTGCTTGTGGAAGGGAGGCTATCTGCAGGCGTGCGCTACGATTCCCGACCATGCTGATCAGACATAGCAGAGACAAGAGCGCACATCCGCCTGTAACCAATGATGTCGTTGCAGAGCGAGCATATCCCCTCCTCAACGATCGTCCGTGCTAATGCACAGAGGGCCCCCGTCGGCGAGCATATCCGCACGCTGCAAACATCACACTCCAACCTCAAGACGTTTTCCCCTACCAGACGGGATTCAACCAGCCTCAGACTGCCCCAGTCAGCTCTTTAGAGCGGGTTGCGGAAGTACTAACACTGGGTGATACTATGACAATATATATTAAATACATCTTCATACAAATCTCCACAATAGTCCTCCCTTTTTTGTCATATGCACCCATGTCCATCGATGAAACTTGATCTGCTTCTTACACCTGGAAATGAATCAGTCCTTACAGTCCATAAAAAGGAAAAACACGGCTTGACATGTAGACTCTGTTCTTCAGGGGCATGACTTATAAAGGAGGACACGACATGATGAGCTGTAGTAATCGCTGATCCGTCTGTGATCCTCTGTGTCTTGTATGTGGGACCGGCTTCGGGGCGTCTCATCAAGGAAACTCTGGTCACGCGTCAAATCAGGCAACAGGAGCACCTCGTCACGACATAGAAATAAAAACGACATGAGTATATATATTCCCACTTCCTTTAACCACGATCCGCTGTAAAATAAAAATTAGATCCCCAAAGATTCCCAGACCCCTAAAAGGACTCCCAACCTTCACTAGCTATAGCTCTGGCTTCAACAGTTACATGAAGAACCCTATCCTTAACGGATGAGAATTGTTCAATCGTATCCCAAGCCTGAGCCCCCCCCCCCACCTTGTACATCCAGGACACCATGCCCAGACCTGGTTGGGGTTGGTGAACAATTCCCTTCTAGCTGTCCCTGCCATTCTTAATTTCTCGCGCCATCGGATCCTCGCGATCGGCCGTGTCATAAGATGCTGGGACAGCTTCACCATCATTGGGGGAATTACCTTATAAGCTGCAGATCCACATATTTGTGGGCTGCCTAGATACCCAAACCGACAAGAGGCAGAGCTATTAAAACTAACCAATTTTACCCTCTAAAAATGCATCGTTAGATTCCATTGACAAGTGTCTGTTCGGAGTCTTCACTAGTTTATCAAAACTCCTCTTACCCATAATAACATCATAAATGGCATGTACCGCTGTCATCGCCGGGGACTAAAACTCGGTGGAGACTCAGAACAGACCCAGCAATCAGTCCTGTTCGCTTTCTAAACTAGTCAGGAAATGCACTTTAAATAATAACTTGGGATGCTTTTCATCGTTACCCTTGCTAAAAATTTACTAAACAACAAAAATATATAAATAAACAAAGATACTACTCAGTTCTTTGGTGTGGTTGAGCCGCTTCTTGCAGTGGCTGGCGTGGTCTCATCCCTCAAGCTTCTTTACAACGACCCAGTCACCTGGTTGGAAAGAATGTAAACTGGTTATTGTGTCAGGGTCCAGGAGGGACTCGTGAACCCTGTGGTGGACATTTTGAAGTTCATGTTACAGCGATCGCACCCACCCCATCAGCCGAGAATATAAGTGACAGCTAATGAGGAAAGAACGACTCTGGTTTTGATTGACCTCAAAACAACCCTCATATGACAATAACCCAGACATCGGGACTGTGGTCACTGCATAACCTGTGCGTGGCTTACAATACCTGGAACCATTGACAAAAGGTTCTTAGCATCTGGGATGGGAACCTACTTCACCAGACTGCTGCTTGCCGATTCAAATTCTATCAAAGAAAGACAGTCTTGGCACAAACTTGATTAGAATTACAGAGGTTAACATTATTTGTTTGAAAAAAAACTGTCATTCTTACATTTATCACTTCTCCCCCCTTTTTCTTCCTCATTACAGACTGAAGGAAAAAATGTGTGGTGCAGGAAAAAAAAAGAAACAATGAAATAGCCCATGATACTTTTACCTCCTTAGACTCATATTTATCCATATGTACAGCTGTCTACATACACCTGTTCTCTATGCACAAACTCCTTGGACCTGAAAAATACTTATAAACAAAATCATTACTCTATCCTTCATATTTAACCTGCAAAGAATGGTAAACAATAATGACATTCCTGTACATTGGTAAATTGTCAATGACATTATTTCAAAACCAATTCAAACAAAACCCTCTAACCCTTACTTTTCCCGTTCCTAAAAAAATACAACAGCCGTGATGCATCGGAGGATTGCCGCGGTAAGTTCGAACATATTCATGTTACTACATACAAACATTCCGATACAAATGTGGGGGAGATACTTCATAGTTTCCAAAACCAAAAATCAAAAAAACAAAAACAGACAGAATTCTCCCTTCACTCTTTCAGCAATAGAAAAAAATTTAAAAATACAATGGGACAAACATGAGAGCAGCTCGAGAACCTTGCATGGACCAGCCATACAAAGTTCAAACAAACGGGCATGAGAATTTAACCACCGTTCCTCCTCTGAGAATCACAAAAGCGTGTACTACACCTCCATCAACACTCATCATTACAGATTTCTGAAGCCGCAGCTGAGCTACATCCATTCCAGAGGGATACCCAAAATAGTATCCTTGGACCACCTTTGTTAATCTTTTTGGGGTTCAAAGGCCTTTGCCCCAAAACTAGGCTTCGTGCACCGTGTGACCGTCTGACTGTGGGAAGCCTCCATTCCTTCCCTTGCACAGACCTCCTTGTGTCCATGGCGATTCGAATCGGCTTATCGTCTTAAACCTGCGTCCAGGTTAAAACGTTGCACCCATGTCGGAGAGCACCGCCCGGTGTCTTCTTATACGGTGGATTGAAGAACTACAACCACTATATCTGGTCCAGTCCCCCAACTAGAAACTCTAACCGAGGCGTCAACTCTATGGCTTGTTGTCCCAACACTTTTGGAACTACAGCAACAACCACAGATCAACCCCTGAATTAGGCCTCTACCCCTCACAGTGTATGCATACACAAGCGTTTTCCGCTATACACCCATACACTGCGTCGCCAGACTAAACTACACAGAACACTTGCGCCCGTTTATCAATTGCAGAACAATGTGGCTTCTCTCTGTATCCAGATGTTACAATAATGGTGATGCCCCCCTGTTTGCTCTCTACCCAAAACTGTATTACAGTACAAAACTTCACAAAACTGGAACAAAATATAAAACACTTTTAAACGCCAAAATGCTTTCCATTTTCCTTCCAAACACAAATCTCATTGGCCAACCTTTCAGACAACCCCAAGCTTCTCCCAGCAACTTTCTGCTGATATATAAATGCTGAAAAGAACCTCCTGTTACATGCTCAGTTACTTAAAAAAAAAAAAAAAAAACTGGTTTATTTACATATCATTTGTACAGGAAGAGGGAGGGGGAGGGGGGAGCCCAGCCACATTGCCGTGTCTATTAAGACACCAAAAAATCCATGGCTAAACATCATATAAATTTCAACAATTTAAAAAAACCTTTGTCAAGGAAATGATGGAATAAACCCCCCTTTTGCAAATGGGAGGGAATCTCCCCTCTCGACCCACACATCCCCTAGAAGTCAAACCACAAGTTGAGACTCAAATACAAAACTCCTGCAAAAAGATAGCTCTAGGAGTTTCGACCAAACCCCCACTCCTTTGCTACAGGCTATACAATACAAGCTTCAAAAAATGAATTGCCTTCTGGGAAACTCCCAAATATTTAAACATAAAAACAACACACACACTGTGTACAAAAACTCTGTTAGTCTTACAATCTATCAAATTCAGTGTAAAGTAGGGATTTCACTTAAAAACGAAATCCAATACAAAAACCGCCGCTCATATACTGCAAAGTCAGCTAACCCTGCAATAGCTTACATTCACTTAAATGAAAACAGAAAAATCCCCATCCCAACACCATCTGCATGGAGTTTGCATGTTCTCCCTGTGTCTGCGTTGGCTTCCTCCCACACTCCAAAGACATGCTGGTAGGTCAACCAGATCCCATCCATAAATGGGCGCCAGCATGTGCATGTGTCCGCAAGCGCTTTGGGACCCCTCGGGGTAAGACCGCGCTATATCAAGATGCCACTCTACTCAACTCAAAAGTCGATGCTTAGAAAAACAATTTGAACCAGCGAATTCAACATTAAACAAAAACAGCCTCTCAGTATGTCACCCTGGTGTCTCACTACTCTCCCCAGTAATGCACAGGTCAAACTGTAAACGCATAAAACAGGCGAAAAACTGCACCAATCAACATGTTAATATAGCATCCAGGCGCTGTGTTTGCCAACCCGGAACTTCCTATCTCAAACTGTAAACGTCTCTCAAGATGGCCGACAAGCCAGGACAACAAAATGGTGGATGAAAAAATGGGAAGGACACGTATACTGGGAGTGAAAGGCGCTGCGCACCCTGAAAATTACAGAAGAATAGGAATTTTCCCCAAGGGGCTTTAGACAGCAAAATTCCGAAAGTAATTTACAATAATGCATATTAAAATTTATTGTGTATACACATTAACACGTATATACTCCGGTAAAAACATGTATAAATAACCACACAGAATTAAGACACAACATTGCCATATAGTTTTAACATTTCACATGCATCTGTATAAATTACTAACGCGTTTCGATCCCAATGAATCTCTTCAGAGGATGGGTGGTTTGCTGTGGGAAATATATGTATTAAATTTCAATTCTCTACATGGGTGTATGCCCAATAGTAAAAAATATATATAGAGTATATGATTACCAGTCAACTGTGTGTTAGAACCATGGTTTCTAACCAGAGTTCCATCACTAGCATCTCAAGGAAAATCAGCAGCCTCCCGGACATCTGACACCCAAAGGTAGGGCGCCACCAAGGCGTGTGCGACCTGTAAGGAGTCATATGGAGAGGGAGAGACCCGAGAGGGGGTGGGCACGGACGGACAGCCGGCACCTGTAATAGAACACCATGGGCATAAATGTAGGATGCATCCATAATGCATCCATATACACTATGTGGTTGCTGAGTATAAAGTATTAAGTGGACAGACTAGAGGACAGCAGTGGTGTGTCTTTGAATATATATTTGTATTTATCAATGTGCTGTCTGTAATAGTATTTGGCTAATAAAATATATTTGCCATATTCTAAGCATAATGAATGGAATATGATCGATGTGCTTCTATGGTGGTATTTAACTAATGGGGTGTGTTGGTCATATTCTAAGTAAAATAAATGGAATATAAAGGTTGTGAAAAAATTATAATGAAGGTGATGTGCACTATGAATGGGATAGTGGAGGACAAAAACGAATGTCACAAAAATAAAAATAAATATATAAGTGAAAAAAGGTAAAATGAAACGTCAGCAATGTGAAAATTGATAATGGTGGTGTGATGTGTTATGTATATGAAAAAGTGATATAGTGTGATGCGTGTAAAAAGTGAAAATGGATTGACATGATTGTGTGTGGAATGAATGTGTGTGTTAATGGGATGACAATGGTGAAAGTAGTGATGAGATTAAACAAAGATGTGATGAAGGTCATTTAAATCAGATGTACTGGATATGTACTGTTGCATAGCATGTGCTGGCCACAGTGTTGTGTAAAGAAATATGTGGGTTCCATTGGTCTTGGAGGGTCCCAGGCTCATTTTATGAGCCAAGGAGACTAACCAACACCACGGATAAAGCTGTAATTAGTTGTAAATTAATCAAAAGTAATGCTAGTCAGGCCTAGTGCATGGTGCTTGAATGGGTCTGAAAGAAATTTGTCAGCCAGCCTGTGTAGGGCTGGTGTACTTACATTTTCCAGGCTGAGTCTAGTCATCCACATAGAGGAGCTGGGGATCAGAGTGTGAACCACACAGCTCTCAGGTTATTTTAGTACTGCCCTTAATTAGGGAGGCCCTGATGTAATCAGCAGGCGCCCCGCCTTTGTCCATGCATCATCCTCCAGGGATATCCCCACCGCAGTGAGCGGTCCTCCCTGAGTGGCTCCCTCGGCGTTCCGGAAGGACTCAAGGTCTCCGACAGCTGCCGTCTCCTCCGCCGCAAGAGCGCGACATCCTAGCATCCCACGCACGCGCGGATGGCAAGGACGTCCAGAGGGGATCAGGGACGCCGCCGACAAGGAAGGAACGCCCAAAATGGGCAGGCGGAACAACCAGGTCCGCTGCCCAATGAGCATGGTGGGAGCACAATGCTCCCCCTCCCCCCTTGTCGGGAGGATGCACACGCATGCGCCGCCCACACTAAGGATAACGCAGGTCAAGGAGGAAGCAATGAAGCCCTGAGATGCACAGATGGAATGGCCCATGGTGGGAAATTATATTAAGTTGACACTTGGTGCATGCAAATGCAAATTGCATAACACCACAGTGTGAACAAAAAATTACATGCGTTTATAATCAGTATTGAGTAAATGGTATATTGGTAATATCTGATATATATATATAGATATATAAACTAGAGCTGAATATTGGTGATTGTAGTCCAGCGCTTAACCATTGGCTGTGAAAACAGTCAGTATTGTGTTGGGGGACATATAGATGTCTCTCAGCCGTTTTCTGCACTGAGACAGTGCTTAGTTTCCAATGGGGGAGTGGATTGAGTTAGAATCCAGACCCCCTGAAACAAATAAATAAAACTGTCTCATCAAAATGGTCACCTTGAAGTTACTCAAGGAATTTGGACCATAATGTGATACCTATATTGGCATAGCAAAGGAACTAACAATACTATATAGCTCAAGTCTTCACTCGCATGTGTATATTTTTTACTATTGGGCATACACCCATGTAGAGAATTGAAATTTAATACATATATTTCCCACAGCAAACCACCCATCCTCTGAAGAGATCCATTGGGATCGAAACGTGTCAGGAATTTATACAGATGCATGTGAAATGTTAAAACTGTATGGCAATGTTGTGTCTTAATTCTGTGTGGTTATTTATACATGTTTTTACCGGAGTATATACGTGCTGGGACTGTACTTATGTGTATACACAATAAATTTTAATATGCATTATTGTAAATTACTTTCGGAATTTTGCTGTCTAAAGCCCATTGGGGAAACTTCCTATTCTTAACAAAATGGTGGATGACCACCGCACACCTCATGGACAACAACAAAAATGGCGTTATTAACGTATGCAATTTTTCCCGCCAAAACCAGCATGGGACATCACAATGAACACCACATGGGTTCCCCCACACAAAGAAAAACAAAAATGGCCTCCAGATTCCAACGCAGAAAAGACCGCACTACTCAATTCGCACCAAACATCAAAAACTGAGAAATTCCACCAGCAAAATAGGCGACGAATGCCACAGCACGGTCACATGATATCACACCCAAAGGAAAGGTGGCTGCACCTTCCCTTATAGGATACCCACAGGCTAAGGAAACACTGCGCCTCAAGATGGCAGACAAACCACATGGCCAACAAAAAAAGCCAGGAATGGCGCCATTACTTTTTCCCGCCAAAACCAGCATCTCTTTACTACTAGCCAAAACATCTCCGTAAACACTGACAAACATTAAAACTTTTCTAAATGACCATCAAAATCCACTGAACCCTTTGGCCACTAAACAGCACATTTAAAAAAATGTTAGTTACATGCACAACCTTAAAATAACACTTTTCTCTATGTAAAGTTCACACACACACACACACACAGTGGCATCAGTTTCCATAACAAGCCATCGCAAACATTCAAAGGGCGTATTCCTTTCAACAAAACAGCTACTATTGTCTGGCTTCCAACAATACCTTGCAGCAGGCTGCTTTCAACTTAAAACCCGACAGACCCTTTACTTAAAATATTTTTACACTTATGGGGATATGTGTCCCATACAAAGGCAAAAATCACAATCTATCCATTTCTATTTTTCATAGAAATCACAAACACTACACACATACAGTATAACATCAGATCATCTCTCAGGGCGTAGCCCTCCCCCAACACAAAACTCCTGCATGCTATTTACAGAAAGTCACCAACTTTCACCATTGTAACTGATGGATGCTGGCTGCCCCTCCCCCACTAAAGAACATGGCTTATGGCTCAATGCAGCGGCCATCAATAACAATGCAGCCAAACAATCTAATCATATACAGTCTATATTTCTCATTTCATACACAATATACAGTTTCCATCAGCATTCACACAGGCACAAACACTACACACAACTTTGTTCTGAAAATTGGAAAGTCAATAGATACACAGAACTATCAACCAAGCTGGTCACTGATGGCCATGCTGCCCGCCCCTCCCCCGCTAAACCTCATGGGAGCAGCCGTTTTCAGCTTCTCTACACACTACAAAATTCATGCAATTTACTTGTTCCATACATTCACACACACACACACATCTCTCATACATTCACACACACACAAACACACACTCATAGACACACACACACACACATCTCTCATACTGCAAACTTACAGCATTATTTCAAAAAGACGAAAAATGTGTTCTTTTACAGAGCAGAGCCCCCCCCCCCGCATCGGAACGTAGATCCACTCTCCCCCCATCTCGATCCGATGCCCAAAGGGGCTCCATTTATTCCCAAAACTCCTGGCCCGCCATTTAACTGTCGTGGAAATATAGCTTGTATACAGAGCACACAGCCTATATTTCCTGTGCTAAATAAGCACACATTTCAGATTTCATCCTTTTGTAATAATGCTATCTTTAGCTAAGTTTCACTCACCATTCATCCGTCTCCATTCATCCCAAGAAAGCAGCAACACCACACAGCTATGTTCTCATCTCAGCCTCCCAGCATAGAGTGCCAAGCCGACGCCTCATCAAAGGCCTTTATTAAACTCAAAAGATCTCACAGACAGGAGGTGATTGGCTGCAGCAACCAATCACCTCCTCCATGGGAGGGGACATCACAGGATGTCCCCTCCACACAAAAAATGACCATACAAGGACATCCCTTCCAACAGGGTTATTTAAATACATACAATACATGAATACACTGATGGCTAAAGTCTTATGGGTGTGTCCAGGCAGGGAAAGCGCGCATGCTCCCAGCAAACGAAGCCGTATTGCTTTAAAACATAGACGTTCTCCCTGACTATGAAACGATCATAAGCTCTCATATTACCACTGATAAGAATCCTTATTTTGCGCTATTCCAGAGAACAGCGCATACTCGGATTATACTATTATTGCTTGTGGAAGGGAGGCTATCTGCAGGCGTGCGCTACGAATCCCGACCATGCTGATCAGACATAGCAGAGACAAGAGCGCACATCCGCCTGTAACCAATGATGTCGTTGCAGAGCGAGCATATCCCCTCCTCAACGATCGTCCGTGCTAATGCACAGAGGGCCCCCGTCGGTGAGCATATCCGCACGCTGCAAACATCACACTCCAACCTCAAGACGTTTTCCCCTACCAGACGGGATTCAACCAGCCTCAGACTGCCCCAGTCAGCTCTTTAGAGCGGGTTGTGGAAGTACTAACACTGGGTGACACTATGACAATACATATTAAATACATCTTCATAAAAATCTCCACAACAGATGTTATATTATTATTATTATATATATATATATATATACAGTGGGTACGGAAAGTATTCAGACCCCCTTAAATTTTTCACTCTTTATTATATTGCAGCCATTTGCTAAAATCATTTAAGTTCATTTTTTTCCCTCATTAATGCACACACAGCACCCCATATTGACAGAAAAACACAGAATTGTTGACATTTTTGCAGATTTATTAAAAAAAGAAAAACTGAAAATATCACATGGTCCTAAGTATTCAGACCCTTTGCTCAGTATTTGGTAGAAGTAACCTTTTGATCTAATACAGCCATGAGTCTTTTTGGGAAAGATGCAACAAGTTTTTCACACCTGGGTTTTGGGATCCTCTGCCATTCTTCCTTGCAGATCCTCTCCAGTTCTGTCAAGTTGGATGGTAAACGTTGGTGGACAGCCATTTTTTGGTCTCTCCAGAGATGCTCAATTGGGTTTAAGTCAGGGCTCTGGCTGGGCCATTCAAGAACAGTCACGGAGTTGTTGTGAAGCCACTCCTTCATTATTTTAACTGTGTGCTTAGGGTCATTGTCTTGTTGAAAGGTAAACCTTCGGCCCAGTCTGAGGTCCTGAGCACTCTGGAGAAGGTTTTCGTCCAGGATATCCCTGGATAGCCGCATTCATCTTTCCCTCAATTGCAACCAGTCATCCTGTCCCTGCAGCTGAAAAACACCCCCACAACATGATGCTGCCACCACCACCATGCTTCACTGTTGGGACTGTATTGGACAGGTGATGAGCAGTGCCTGGTTTTCTCCACACATACTGCTTAGAATTAAGGCCAAAAAGTTCTATCTTGCTCTCATGAGACCAGAGAATTTTATTTCTCACCATCTTCAGGTTTTTTTTTTTAGCAAACTCCATGCAGGCTTTCATGTGTCTTGCACTGAGGAGAGGCTTCCGTCGGGCCACTCTGCCATAAAGCCCCAACTGGTGGAGGGATGCAGTGATGGTTGACTTTCTACAACTTTCTCCCATCTCCCGACTGCATCTCTGGAGCTCAGCCACAGTGATCTTTAGGTTCTTCTTTACCTCTCTCACCAAGGCTCTTCTCCCCTGATAGCTCATTTTGGCCAGACGGCCAGCTCTAGGAAGGGTTCTGGTCGTCCCAAACGTCTTCCATTTAAGGATTATGGAGGCCACTGTGCTCTTAGGAACCTTAAGTGCAGCAGAATTTTTCTCTGAGCTCTTCAGGCAGTTCCTTTGACCTCATGATTCTCATTTGGTCTGACATGCACTGTGAGCTGTAAGGTCTTATATAGACAGGTGTGTGGCTTTCCTAATCAAGTCAAATCAGTATAATCAAACACAGCTGGACTCAAATGAAGGTGAAGAACCATCTCAAAGATGATCAGAAGAAATGGACAGCACCTGAGTTAAATATATGAGTGTCACAGCAAAGGGTCTGAATACTTAGGACCATGTGATATTTCAGTTTTTGTTTTTTAATAAATATGCAAAAATGTCAACAATTCTGTATTTTTCTGTCAATATGGGGTGCTGTGTGTACATTAATGAGGAAAAAAATGAACTTAAATGATTTTAGCAAATGGCTGCAATATAACAGAGTGAAAATTTTAAGGGGGTCTGAATACTTTCCGTACCCACTGTATATATATTATTAAAAGCTAGCGAATAGAACAATTGCTGCAAAAGTAAAACCTTGAGAGGGGAGGGGGGAGTAGAGACAGAGAGAGCTTCTAGCAGAAGATGTGTCTGTGTGTTAGGTGAAGGTTACAGAACACATTTCAACAGCGTGAACAAAATGGAGTCTCTGGTGCTTAAATGAACAATACAGTGAATGTCCATGTCATTTCCCTCCTTTTGTTTGTTTGACACCATTCTTCTCCGCGCTACATTCAGCCGATTGCTGGTAACTCTTGTTACATTGGCACAGAGAGACTGCGTCCTGTTCAGCTCTCTCCTAGTTTTCTCAGAATAATGGGATCATCAGGGCTGTTGGACCATTTGTTGGTACAGCAGGTAGTCACACAGAGGCTAGCCTGATGAGGAAGTAAATAACAAATATGAGAAATAGGAACATCACAATGTAAGCGCCTAATTTCTCTAACCATGTTGCTATGCCATATAAAAAGTCACCAAAACCTCCTAAACCGTTTTAAGGGGTTCCATCCATCTTTAGCAATATCTCTGGCCTTATTCTGTAGTTCTCTTATCTTCGCAAGATGCCCTTTAATAATGTCCTCATTATCAGAAATGTATATACAACAGTCAGTGTGAAATACCTTACACATCCCACCTTGAGCTGCAGTGAGATAATTTAGCGTTAGTCTGTGCTCTAATACTACTTTTTAAAGCTGAGCCATTTCTTCACTTAATAAACCTATATCAGTGGTAGCAATGTTAATAATCTCATCTACAATTCTAGTGTAATTATGTATTCTTTTCATTGCTTCAATTCCCCATCCTGTCCAGGAAGGGAACCATGACCATGTCATGTCACCTTCAGTGAACAGCTCTCTTTTGAACACTAAAGGGTATCCTGGACTTTGATCTGGTCGCACTGTATCTTTGTGAACAGCCAAAGCAGATGCTAACTTAATATAACACAATATAACATGAACCTGTAACATTAGTATCAAGCCAGGCGTAAGCTTTATTTCCACATATATAATATAACCCTCTACGTATGGATGGTATACCCGTTCATAAAAAAATGGAAGCAATAACATGGAATCTCAGGTAACCGATATTTTCACATATTGGGAACTGTGAACAATTTGTACTATAAAGAGTTCTATTTAGTTCTGGATCTGGTATATAATAATATTGACCATAGTTTCCCCTATAAACTGTAATCTTTGCTCCAGTGCAATCTGAATTGGCCAACCGTGTAAATTTAGTGTTAAACGGGCATGTAATGTTTAGACAAATCTGTGGAGTTTCTATCTGTTTTGAAACCATCAAAGTTACTGATCTGTGCTCATTAGCTGTGGAGACTGTGTATGAGCCATTTATTCTGGTCCTGTTTAGATCAGTGACGTTGAGAGGCATTGCTATCATGGGTATTGTTCCGTTTTGAGTTCTCACAAACAAAAAAAAAAACATCATCATAATTTTTTCAAAGGATATCATTACTTCAGGATTTTCTTGCAGTGACTGGCGTGAATCCAGGAGGGCTTTTCTTCCAACTTGACGGCGGAACCAGTTGTCAAAAGCACCAAATGTGGTCCGTCAAATTCTGGTTCTAGCGACTTTCTGGCGTGTCGCTTGACCCCCACCCAGTCACCTGGTTGGATTCTGTGAATACCTGAAACAGAATCTGGGTCGGGGATAGATTTATAAACACCTTCATGTAATTTATTCAATGTTCTTTCTTTGCAAAATCTGAACATATTTTAACAGACTAGAGAGAGAAAGAAGCCTGCAACTGTTGGGGAAAATATAGCCTTGTTTTGGGTGGCCCTCCAAATAAAATCTCATAGGGGACAGCCCATGTGGTTGTTTAGGGGTAGTTCGTACAGAATATAGGGCTAATGGCAAAGCTTCCACCCATCTATTTCCTGTATCTGCTTTAATTTTTGCACATCTGTTTTTCAAAATTCCATTAAGTCTCTCAACTTTACCACTACTTTGTGGATGATTAGGCATATAGAAAGCTTGCTGTATGTAAAGGGCTTCCATTACCTCTTTCATTACTTCCCCAGTAAAATGGGTTCCTCTGTCACTCTCAATAGTTTCAGGAACTCCATTATCTACAAACTATTTCATTCAAAATTTTCTTTGCTGTTTTTGCATTTGCTTTAGCTACAGGCCAACCTGAAAACATGTCAACACACTAGAGCGTACTCATAGGTGCCTATTCTGGGCATCTGAATGTAGTCTATTTGAATTCTTTGGAAATGGAAATCCTGGCTTGGGAGAATGCTTTTGGGGAACATGGACGGGCCTCCGTGCATTGTACAGAGCACAAGTGAGACATTAAGCACAAAACCTGGCTGTAAATGCACTAAATCCAGGTGCTATCCAATAGCAGTCAGTAAGTGCCACCATCGCGCCCTTAGCAAGATGACTGATGCCATGTGCCAGTTGTGCTAAAACTGGGTACAAACTCCTGGGTAGACACCACCATTTGTCAGCACTCCACAGGCCCTGCTGATTTTGAGTAGCATTACATTTGATCCACTTATCCTTCTCTTCAACAGGGGCCCGGTCCTGAAACTTAATTAAAGTTTCTACATCCCACTGTGCTTGATGAGGGGAATCAGTCCCCGCTACCGGGGCAACCCCTACAGTGGGTGTGACTCCAAATGCCATAAGGGCAGCATCCTTTGCCGCTTGGTCTGCTAAAGCATTTGCTCTGGCTGTCATGTCTATTTACCTTCAAGATGGCAACTTCTGCTTGTTTCTGAAAGGCCTCAAATAGCCGTTCTATGAGTTTTGCATGTCTCTCTGGCTTCCCTGCACTAGTCAGAAAGTTCTGTGCTTTCCAAATAGGCCCAAAATCGTGAGCGATTCCAAACGCATATCTGCTGTCAGTGTAAACGTTTCCCCTTTGATTCTCTTAAGAGATGACATGCTTTGACTACAGCACACAACTCCGATTCCTGTGCTGACATCTGGGGTATCAATGCTTCCTGATGTAAAATAGTGTCTGTAGTGGTTACAGCAAACCCTGTGTGTGGCTGAACATCATCAGTGTAAAATCTGGAACCATCTACGAATAAGTGTGTGTCACAATCTGATAAAGACTCATCTTTTGCTGGTGTTAGAGGCCCTTTCTACCTCCATCAGAGCCATACAATCATGAGAAAAACTTTCATGCCTCGTACACACGACTGATTTTCCCATCAGGAAAACTGCCATGAGAGCTTTTGGCTGGGAAAACCGGCCGTGTGTATGCTCCATCGCAGTTTTCCCGACGAGATAACTGCAGGGGAAAAAAAAAAGAGAACCACCTTTCTTTTTTCCCGTCGGGATTCCCGGCTGACTTTTTCCCGTCAGGAAAACCGGTCATGTGTATGCTTTTCCAAGGGGAAAAAAACGCGCATGCTCAGAATCAAGTATGAGACGGGAGCGCTTGTTCTGATAAAACTGACATTCGTAATGGAGATAGCACATTCATCACGCTGTGACGGACTGAAAAGCACGAGGTTGAAAAGCGCGAATCTTCTCTCAAACTTTTACTAACACGAGGATCAGCAAAAGCAGCCCAAAGGGTGGTGCCGTTTGAATGGAACTTCCCCTTTATAGTCCCGGCGTACGTGTTGTACGTCACCGCGCTTTGGACGGGCGGTATTTGGCCTGAACGCGTGTATGCAAGGCAGGCTTGAGAGGAATCCCGTTGGGAAAAACTTTGTTTTTTTCCTGCCGAGAAAAACGGTCGTGTGTACGAGGCATTAGGTTCTACATCAGTACAATTGCTTGCATCTTCCTCATCAATTATAGGAAGAAAAGTAGCCAGATTTAAAGTAACACATTATTTAATTGTTAAATTCGATGGAGCAAAAAGAGCAGACTGGTACTTGTCAAATCTACTGGCAGACATGTCTGGTTTTTACTTAATTCATGATTTCCTGTACTGCATGTGGCACATACAGGATCAGAGCAGAATCTAGTACAAGCTCAGTTACTTTGTCTAGCAGCAAAATGCAGGCTGCTATGGTTTGCATACAACTGTTGGAGCCTTTGATGACAGGATCTAATGAGGCTGATACATACATTACAGGCCTCTGTTTGTCTCCATGTAGCTGGGTGAGTACACCTGCAGCAAATCCATCGACTTCATGACAGAACAATGAGAAAGTCTTAGTATAGTCAGGAAGTCCAATGGCGGGAACTTCAGACAACATTTTAATAAGCTCCTTCATCTGCAATTCATTGTCTCATGTGAGTTTGAAAGGGTTTCTAGTGGTAGCCTCATATAGAGGAGCCATAAGTTCTGATGCATTTGTAATTCAGTCCCTACAATATCCCACTAACCCCAGGAAGGCACGTAGTTGCCGTACATTTCTTGGCTTTTCAAATTTTTGTAGAGTTTTAATTCGATCTGGGGTTAGGTGACGATTCCATTTGAAATGCAGTGACCCAGGAACATCACTTTCTCTTGGCAGTATTGTAGCTTATCTTTGCTAACTTTTTTGTTACGGTTATAGAGAAACATGAGAAGGCTTACTGTTTCTCTGCTACAAATGTTTTTTGTATCAGAACAAATAAGCAAATCGTCTATGTACGGAAGAAAAACTGTTTGGGTGTGAGGGGGACCATTGGTCCAATACTTGCTTTAAACACAGTATTATATTCAGAGGGGCTACTCACACAACCTTGGGGCAATCTTGTCCATGCTAACTTTTGGGCATCGTGGGTAAATGAAAAAACGTGCCAGCAGTCTGGGTGCAGGGGCACAGAGAAGAAAGCATTTTCAAGATCAATCACTGTAAAGCAGGTGCTGGAGGCAGGTATTCCACTTAGTAAAGTGCAGGGGTTGGGCATGATTGCTGCGGTATCTGCCTCAATTATATTGTTAAAGGGGTTGTAACAGTTTGTTTATTTTCTAAATAGGTTCCTTTAAGCTAGTGCATTGTAGGTTCACTTACCTTTTCCTTCGATTTCCCTTCTAAATGTTTTTTTTCTTTGTCTGAATTTCTCACTTCCTGTTCCTCCTCAGTAAGCTTGCCCCCATCATCCAAGCCTTTCTGGCTGGGGGTTAGTCAGCGTGCTTGCCCCCTCCCTTGGGAAGAAATTCAGACAAAGAAAAAAAACATTTAGAAGGGAAATTGAAGGAAAGGGTAAGTGAACTAACAATGCACTAGCTTAAAAGGAACCTATTTAGAAAATAAAAAACAAACCTTTACAACGCCTTTAATGGCTCTCAAATCATGCATCATGCGGTGTGTTACTTACCCACCCTTCTTGTCTAGCTTCTTTGCAAGTGGGAACAGGGGTGTATTGGCTTGGGACTTAATTGGTACAACAACCCGTGCTGCTTTCAGTTGAGTGATCTGATCCTTTATCCCCTCAGTCTGAGCAATACTCAGTGGGTACTGTTTAATCTGTGGGAGATGGGCTCCTGGTTTAATTTTTATCATAACTGGGGTACAGTCCAGCAGACCTACATCATATTTGCTGGTGGCCCATAATTCAAACTTCTCCTGACAGACTACTGACCACTTGGACTCCTGTAGGATTGTAGTCTATGTTTGTTAAAATTTGGTTCAAAATGTCAGCTCCCAAAAGATTAGTAGGAACTGTGTCTGAAAGTAACACTTTAGTGACAATTTCTGTTTGCTGTCCTAGCCTGAGTTTAAGTGGCTTGGACCAAATCAGTAAAGGTCCCGGTTAGGCCAACACCAGAGATAACATTTGTAGATAATAATCCTGGAGGTAAATCTTCTATATTAAAAACACTTTGCCTTGCACCAGTATCTATTAAACAGGTTAATTCTGTTTCTCCTCCAGGATAGGGGGTTCTTGTAAAAATACTTTTACTCTGGCCTCGGGACCATTGTTTCCCCTATTTAACATGATTGATACTGGCATGCCATTTTCCTATGCCTGATCCAATGCAGAGAACTGGGATCAGCATAAGGTGCCTCTAAGCTCCTTTCCAGTCTACGGTCAGGAAGATGGCAGAATTTGGCTATGTGTCCTTCCCCATTACAATTGTAGCATATAATTGGTCCCCGGTTGCCATGATTTCTGAAATTGCCTTTGCTTCTTCCTCTCTGCGTCCCCATGTACATAACCTTGGGTTTACTGTCTTTTTGGTTAGTCCTGTTTTCTATGACTAACAGGATAGGCAGGAGGTCTCAAATAGACATCTTGCCTTCCTCAGGCCTTGCTGTGAACCTCTTTTTTTTCAACTGGGGTATTAAACCATCAAGAAACCTTTGTTTCACCAGTTGTGTAGAAGGGCTTGCAGTTTCTCCCGCCTTCTCTTCCTCTATTTTAAGGCCTGCTTCCTCAGCCATATGGCTTAACCACCTCCAATAAGCACCTACTGCTTCCTCTTTCCCTTGCTTAGCATTCATAAATTCAGCATGTCTGGTTTGTCCATATATTTGGAGCAATTTTTCCTTAAAATTTTCACAAACCTCCCGTCCACTAGCCATCTTATTTAGATTTTTTGACGTCTACACCATATTCTTTAAGTATATAGCCAGACATGTTGCTTCCCACTGCTTTAATAAGAAGCTGATGAATGTCAGTAGCAGAAGCCTCATATGCTTCCTGTGCAGCACTAAGTTTGTTTGCAAACCCAATTGGATTCTTTCTAGGGTCTCCCAAACCCTCTAATATGGCTCTCATTTCTTGGGGACTAAAAGGTACATGCCATTTAATTTGAGACTTGCTGTCAACAGGATAAACTGCAACAGATTGCTCTGTGACAGGGGCAGAAGGGGTGGCGTCTCCCTCCCTTCTCTCTTCATCTTGCTGCCACAATTTGGAAATTATGGTTTGCTCCGGAAGTTCAGAGTCTATCTCTCTTTCTCTGGCCAAAGCCTTAAGTTCAGAGAGATCTACTTTTGCATATGTGCCTTTTGATTTATGGCAATCATCTGTTTCTAGGATACAAGACAAATCCCTCTTTGTAGGTTGATTTGGGGCTGTTAAACCTCTGCTCTCCACTAGATTTCCCAGCTCATCTTTTGTTTGTTCCATGTAATCTAATTCTTGTGCTTTTGTGAATGGACCCCTTAAAGCCAAACTGACAGCCACATAATGTGGGGGGTCCTCCTCTACAGTCTTCTGGCCAAACATAGTAAATTTGGGTAGTACTTTTATTAAACATCTCCGTCAAGCCAGTTTGATTTGCAACTTTAGCTTCTGTCTCCCATGTCTCCCATGTGCAAGCTATTCTCCACGTTCCTTCACAGTAGTGGGCCATAATCATGCAGAAAAGTTTGTCATACTTGTAAATCAAAAGTCCCTTCAGATTTTAAAGGTCCCTTTGTCCATTCTACCCATTTTATCTAGGGGCTCAGTATAGGCGGAACCATACCTACGGTTCATACATTCTCTAGCGTTCATCTTGTGCTGGGCATTAGGCCTCTCACCCTTCATTCCCTTATTTAACCACTTGCTTACTGGGCACATATACCCCCTTCCTGCCCACGCGAAATTTCAGCTTTCGGCACTGTGTCGCTTTAACTGACAATTGCGCGGTCGTGCGACGTGGCTCCCAAACAAAATTGACGTCTTTTTTTTCCCCACAAATAGAGCTTTCTTTTGGTGGTATTTTATCACCTCTGCTGTTTTTATTTTTTGCCCTATAAACAAAAAAAGAGCGACAGTTTTGAAAAAAACACTATATTTTACTTTTTGATATAATACATTTTTTTTTCTCAGTTTAGGCCGATATGTATTTTTCTACATATTTTTGGTAAAAAAAAATGCAATAAGCGTATAGTGATTGGTTTGTGCAAAAGTTATAGCGCCTACAAAATAGGGGATAGAATTATGACTTTTTTTTTATTTTATTATTTTCTTTTTACTAGTAATGTCGGCGATCTGCAATTTTTATTGGGACTGCGACATGGCGGACAGATCGGACACTTTTGACACATTTTTGGGACCATTCACATTTATACAGCGATTAGTGCTATAAATATGCACTGATTACTGTATAAATGTGACTGGCAGGGAAGGGGTTACCACTAGGGGGCGAGGAAGGGGTTAAATGTGTTCCCTAGGAGTGATTGTTACTGTGGGGGGAGGGGACTGACTGGGATAGGTGACCGATCTGTGTCCCTATGTACAAGGGACACAGCATCGGTCTCCTCTCCCTGACAGGACGTGGATCTGTGTGTTTACACACACAGATCCACGTCCTTGTCTGTGTACCGGCCGATCGCGGGTACCTGGCGGACATCGTGGCCGCCAGGCACACGCATCGGCATCTCAGTGATGTGCCGGGCACGCGCGCGCCCCCCAGTGGCCGGAAAAGCCGAGGCCGTCTATTGACAGCCTCCTGGATTTCTAGAGCCACCTTGTGGCCATCATTCGTCTATGGCCCGGGCTCCAACTAGTTAATTTAATGCCCATAATGACTGGACAGTCTTCTCTACTTGTGCCTGTACCCTCTTGCCTCTAAAACAAATAGTACAGCAAATCGGCAGATTTACAAGAATAGTCTTGTAATAGTCTTACAAGAATAGTCTCCACTTATCTACGTGGATAGAAGGGGTTTATGACAATAGACAAAACACTCATTAAGAGACCCTCCTCATCTCTTCTCTTCTCTTCTCTGTGGGTTTTATCTGACCCTACCATGCGCCTCTGGCTCAGGTCGCCCACAAGGAGTCAACGCAGGGAACTGCAGAGGATTCTCCCTATCCACACACAGTCCAACCCGTGAAGGGGGACACAAACACATTCACACACACACACGTTACCCAACCAGAAAGGTCCAAGAGTGGTCTGGTTTCCTTGAGAACCGACAGATAGGATACATAGGAAAGGCAGAAATATAGCAAGTAAAGGACAGCTTACCTAGCCGGTATTTAGAAGTCTGCATTCCCGATTATCCCAATCAAAGCGCGGTTCCTTCTGGAGACCCTGCCAAACTCCTGATATGACTCGCCAAAACTGTTATGGAATTATTTCTGATTGGGACTCTAAAAACAGAAGTTAATACTGCAGCTGCAGGAACAGATACACAGGACGCCCAAAAAAAATAATACATGTTATTTTATATATAGATAAGAAAGGGGTGGTGTGAGATGTTATTAAAAGCTAACAAATAGGAATATATTATTAAAAGCTAGCGAATAGAACAATTGCAAAAGTAAAACCTTGAGAGGGGGAGGGGGGAGTAGAGACAGAGAGAGCTTCTAGCAGAAGATGTGTCTGTGTGTTAGGTGAAGGTTACAGAACACATTTCAACAGCGTGAACAAAATGGAGTCTCTTGTGCTTAAATTAACAATACAGTAAATGTCCATGTCATTTCCGTAACCATATAGCTGGTTATTTATATTTACCACTGCATATAGATATTCAAGAATGAATTGTCATTTTTTAAACTTTACATATTAACTAAATTATATACCTCACGTTTTTTGAGGTTTTTAGCCTATTAATTGAAAGAATAATCGGTCAACTAATTGATTATGATTACTGTCGATTGACTTATCGATTACTGTTCTTTTTTTTATTCAAGGAGAGGCATATCCAAAGCTATTTGGCCCTACTTCTCCTATGGATCACAGAAGTGCACTTCATTCTGCACTTCTGTGACCTGTTTTCAGCCGACGTCACTCAGGCAGTCCAGGCTCTGGAAAGATCACCCCTTTACAGTCGGGATCCACCCATTTGCCTGGACTGACAGGGAGACTGAGCCAGTTGCTTCCATCCCCTGCACAACCGAGTGTTCCAGTGAGTGCTGGATGAGCAGAGTAGGGAGCCGGTGACTAACAGTCGCCGGCTCTCTGCAGACTGAATACCGATAGCTGAGCAATCAGCAGTTTTTCAATGCTCCATTCTTGGTGTAGAGCCAGCAGCTCCATTTAGTGTAGACTTAAAAATTGAAAAAAAGTCTGTATGAGATGATCATCGAATAAACATGATCATACATGGTCCCAACATGTTTCGCCCATCGGGGCTTCGTCAGGGGAAGTATGTCTCTAATATCGTTTTTTTGGTTTGAATGGGAACAACTAATAAAAAAGAAGAGAGACACATTAGTATATTACCAACAAACTCATATATTTCATGAAGATTAATCTGTAAACAAATCCACAGTTGACACAATAGTGGTGACTTACCACCAAATGACCCAAGCTGGAAGAAATTAGCGGCAAAGCCAAGAATGACCCCACACACTAGGGCGGAAGATGGACCTAATATCACCAGGCGCCTCCTTATTGGTTACTTGCTTTTTGAAAAGCTGACTCGTTCTTTGCTTCTTTTCAACTGCTGGTTTTAAGTGAGTATATCTTCAACATAATGATCATTTAAAATTAGTGTGTACTTTATTGGGTCAGTAGGATTGTTTAATTCAATCTGAAGCTGTGATCCATAAGCCATGATATATATGTGGATGAATCCATGAGGGCTCTATGTAATATAAGTAATATATATAACAATAATGTTTAATCTCAAGCTGTGGTCCATAAGCTGCGATATATATGTGCATGGATCCATGGTGGCCCTATGTAATATATATAATAATAATAAAAACCTTGGGTATCTGTCACATTATAGATATATTTCTCTACATCCTTTCTTTTTGGCCAGGTTTTATGAGAAGTCACTGTGAGGGTTTGTTTTGCTTGGGGCTCTGTCTCTGCTCATCACCGAGGAGGAGATTCCATCTTCCGCCCTAGTGTGTGGGGTCATTCTTGGCTTTGCCGCTAATTTCTTCCAGCTTGGGTCATTTGGTGGTAAGTCACCACTATTGTGTCAACTGTGGATTTGTTTACAGATTAATCTTCATGAAATATATGAGTTTGTTGGTAATATACTAATGTGTCTCTCTTCTTTTTTATTAGTTGTTCCCATTCAAACCAAAAAAACGATATTAGAGACATACTTCCCCTGACGAAGCCCCGATGGGCGAAACATGTTGGGACCATGTATGATCTCTTTAACTAAATATCAATATAACCACCATGCACAGTGCCTCATTATGTAAATGTGTTATATATATACAACCCCCTTTTTAAAGAGTGTGTATATATTGTGACAGCAGGAAGGTAAAGTCACCTGGTTGCATCCAGGGGGGTAGATATATTTCGCCCAGATTCAGGCTTTACGCCGATTTATACAGCTAGGTGGAGAGTTGTATAAGCCCAGCTGAGACTAGTGGGCTCATTGATGACTCATACCTCTAGGGAGAGGGCTGGGCGTCGTGCAGACAGGGAGTTGATGAGGCCAGCTGAAGCTTGTCAGCTCATTTAGGCCTCTATAAAAAACTCCCAGATTCATTAGATGTTAGCTCATGCCTGGAAGCAGACCTGTGTGGACTGTCTAGGGAGAGTGAACCCCTGTGCGGTGAGAGAAAGCCTGTGTGGCTATATTTTGCTTGGACATTTAAAACCAGGGACTAGGACAGCACTAGGCTGATCCCAGTTGTTAGTTAGGAAACCTGTATGTTTAGTCAGAGGTCAAGTTGACCAGGATTTATTTTGTTTGTTTCTTTTGCTTTGCTGTGTTTTTGTCACTGTAAATAGAAAATAAACGGCACCTTTTTGATTTTGAAAACCACAACCTCCGTCTGCTGGGCCTGTTTTTGTGTGGGGAGCCCATCCCGGGGGTCACACACACCCGCTGCCGAGCTAACCCCCTCACAGTTGGTGGAGAACCAGTGGCAGTTTTTTTTTAAGCCAGCATGGAGGAGATACTGAAACAGCTGGCTCTAGCAAATGCCAATCAACAGCAGACAAATGCAGGTTTGCAAAAGAGCCTTGCAGCTCAACAACAGAACTTCGCAGCCCAGCAGCAAGCTCATCAACAGAGCCTTGCAGCCCAGCAGCAAGCTCACCAACAGAGTCTGGAAGCTCAGCAACAAGCCCAGCAACGATCTGAGGCCCGCTTCATAGACCTATTACAGAAGCAAGAGCAGAGACTACAACAAATGGAAGCAGTAATGCAGCAACGTCCGCAGACCAGTGAGGAAAGCCGTCCCACTAATACCGCGTCCTTTGGGGTGAGTCGTTTATTGACAAAAATGACTGGAGAGGATGATCCAGAGGTATTTTTGACCACGTTTGAAAGGACTGCTGAAAGAGAAAAGTGGCCTGAGGAGCAGTGGGCTGGACTGGTGGCTCCTCTGTTAACGGGTGAATCGCAGAAAGCTTACTATGACCTAGAGCCTGACCAAGCAAAAGACTATGTGATGCTAAAAGCTGAAATATTGGCAAGGCTGGGTGTCACCCTGGCTGTCCGGGCTCAGCGTGTGCATAACTGGACTTTCCAGCTTGGAAAACCCCCCAGGTCTCAAATGTATGATCTCATTCACCTGAGCAGAAAGTGGCTACAGCCAGAGACTTTGTCCGCACCAAAGATTGTGGAACGTGTTGTAATGGATCGGTTTTTGAGAGCTCTTCCTACTGCCATCCAAAAGTGGGTAAGCCATGGAGACCCAGAGACGGCCGATGGTCTTGTGGATCGTGTGGAGAAATACTTGGCTACAGAGAACCTGACGGCCTCTTCCAGAGACACTCGGACTTTCCACCCTAAGACCAGACCATCCCCAGGGGCGGATAAGATGATTCCAAGGGGTAAGGGTGGAGAGAGTGAGAGGGTGGGAGCTCTACCCCAAGTTTGGCGAGAACAGCCTGGGAAATCAGCGGCTCAAGAGGCGGCAAGAAGGATCATTTGCTACCGCTGCCGGCAAGCGGGACATATTGCAGCAAATTGCCCGGTTTTGGAGGAACCCATGCAGTGTGACTTTCTGACGGGCAGACGTCAGTCGCTGTGTGCGACAGTCGCATGCACTGCCATTCGGGGAACTGAGAAACATTTATGCAAAATGTGTATTAATGGTAGAAATGTTGTGGTATTGCTGGATTCAGGTAGCCTTGTGACCCTGATAAAGGCTGAATTAGTTAAAACAGAGGTCTCTGGGAATAGCAAGGTAGCTGTTATTTGTGTGCATGGGGACACCCGAGAGTATCCAGTGACTACAGTGTGTTTCGAGACCCCCAAAGGTACCCTTTCTCATCCAGTGGGCTTAGTGTCTCAGTTACCGCATGACGCCATTGTGGGAAGGGATTTTCCGAAGTTCTGGGAACTGTGGGATGATCCTGAGCCCCCCACTGGTGCCCCTATGTACCAGGAATATGATAGCCAGAACTCCTCTGAGAGTGGTGAGGACTCTCCCGAATTTCCCTTGTCAGTATTGGCAGGGGAGACTCAAGAAACTGGAGAGGAGCCCACCTCCTCAGACGAAAACCTACCGTCTGTGGAGTTTTCTGATCTTGAGGTTCACAGGGAAAACTTTGCCACAGAACAGTTGAAAGACCCCGCCCTAATAAAGGCACGGGAAAACGTAGTGAAAATAGATGGCGAGTTAGTGAACCCAGATAATACCTGCACTTACCCATACTTCAGCGTAGAGAAGGACCTACTGTATCGGGTGGCAAAAAGGGCAGAAGAAACCGTTGAGCAGCTTGTGGTGCCCAAACCTTACAGGAAGTTGGTGTTGGAGTTGGCCCATGGGCACATTCTTGGAGGTCATCTGGGGACAGAGAAAACCCGAGAGAGGGTATTACAGAGATTCTATTGGCCTGGGGTGATGAAGGACATAGAAAATTATTGTTCCTCCTGCCCTGTGTGTCAGAGGTCGGCCCCGATGCCACACTTCCGTAGCCCGCTGGTCCCTCTACCCATCATTGAGGTCCCGTTTGAGAGAATCGCAATGGATTTGGTAGGTCCTATAATCAAGTCCGCTAGGGGGCACCAGTACATATTGGTTATAATGGACTATGCCACCCGTTATCCAGAAGCGATCCCTCTCAGAAATACCTCGGCCAAAACCATAGCCAAAGAGCTATCTCTTGTTTTTAGCCGGGTGGGTATTTGTAAAGAACTGCTTACGGACCAAGGTACACCCTTTATGTCCCGGGTTATGAAGGAGCTGTGTAAATTGTTCAAAGTGACGCAATTACGTACATCTGTGTATCACCCCCAAACCGATGGGCTGGTTGAAAGATTCAACAAAACCCTAAAACAAATGTTGAAGAAAGTGGTGGATAGGGATGGAAAGGATTGGGACTGTCTACTTCCTTATTTGATGTTTGCTATTAGGGAGGTGCCCCAATCCTCTACGGGATTCTCCCCCTTTGAGTTACTGTATGGGAGACACCCAAGAGGGCTGTTGGATATTGCCAAGGAAACTTGGGAAAGTGAGAGTTCTCCCCACAGGAGTGTGATTGAGCATGTCGCCCTGATGCAAGATCGAATTGCACAGGTAATGCCCATCGTGAAGGAACATTTGGCCCAAGCGCAGTTGGCACAGCAGAGAGTGTACAACCGTGGAGCCAAGACCCGTACCTTTTCCCCGGGGGATAGGATATTGGTACTTGTCCCTACGGTTGAAAGTAAATTCCTTGCCAAATGGCAAGGCCCCTACGAGATAATGGAAAAAGTGAGCGAAGTGAATTACAAGGTCAGACAACCAGGAAGGCGAAAGCCCGAACAGATCTATCACGTTAATCTGTTGAAAGCCTGGAGGGATAGAGAGTCCCTAGTCGCAGACACTTGGTCACCAGCTCAAACTGGTTGCGTGATTCCTGAGGTTGGAATCGCAGCCACCTTGTCACAACCCCAACAACAGGAGGTTAAGGAGTTTGTGCTTCGCAACAAGGAGGTATTCTCTGAGCTGCCGGGACAAACATCTGGGGTAGAGCATGACATTATTACCCCGCCCGGTGAAAGGGTGAAGTTAAAACCCTATCGGATCCCAGAGGCCCGACGGGAGGCAATACGGGAGGAAGTACAGAAAATGCTGAACTTAGGGGTGATAGAGGAGTCCCAAAGTGATTGGTCTAGTCCCATTGTGTTGGTGCCTAAACCGGATGGGAGCTGGCGATTTTGTAACGATTTTCGTCAGTTGAACAAAGTTACAAAATTTGACACCTACCCCATGCCACGTATAGATGAGTTGATCGACCGGCTGGGAACAGCCCGATACATGACGACTCTTGACCTCACAAAAGGGTATTGGCAAATCCCCCTGGCCAAGTCAGCCAAAGAGAAAACCGCATTTGTAACCCCAGACGGGGCGTTCCAATATAAAAGAATGCCGTTCGGGTTACAGAATGCGCCGGCCACATTCCAGCGGAAAATGGACCAGATGCTGAGGCCCCATCGGAAGTATGCTGCGGCTTACCTGGATGACGTAATTGTCCATAGCACAGATTGGGCCTCACATCTGCCAAAAGTGCAAGCAGTCCTGGACTCTGTTCGGGAAGCAGGGTTTACGGCTAACCCCAAGAAGTGTACCATTGGGCAGGAGGAGGCCAAATATCTTGGGTACACCATTGGGAGGGGAGTAATAAAACCCCAACTCAACAAAGTCGAGGCCATCCAGAGTTGGCCACGTCCCAACAGCAAGAAGCAGGTACGAGCCTTTCTGGGAATCGCTGGGTATTATCGGCGATTCATTCCCCACTTTGCTTCTAAGGCTGTGCCCCTAACCAACCTGACGAAGGGGAAAGGGTCGGTCATGATTAAATGGACCCCCGAGGCTGAGGCAGCATTCCAATTCTTGAAACAAGCCTTATGTAGCCAGCCAGTGTTGTACTCACCCGACTTCTCTAAAGACTTTGTCGTACAAAGTGATGCGTCAGATGTGGGGTTAGGAGCAGTATTGTCCCAGGTCTGGAACGGGGAAGAGCACCCAGTCATTTACCTCAGCAGGAAGTTGAAGTCCCATGAGGTAAATTACGCCACCGTTGAAAAGGAGTGTTTAGCGGTGAAGTGGGCTCTAGATTCCCTTCGGTACTACCTGCTAGGTAGGCACTTTGACATGGTTACGGATCACGCTCCGTTAAAGTGGATGGCTCAAAACAAGGAAACAAATAGAAGAGTGAATAGGTGGTTCCTGGCCCTCCAGGAATTCAACTTCACAGTAAAGCATCGCCCTGGCGTTCAAATGGGGAATGTGGATGCTTTGTCTCGAGTACATGAATGCCTGATTGCTGGTGTTCCAACCCCGAGGTTAAAACAAGAGGGGGGGGTATGTGACAGCAGGAAGGTAAAGTCACCTGGTTGCATCCAGGGGGGTAGATATATTTCGCCCAGATTCAGGCTTTACGCCGATTTATACAGCTAGGTGGAGAGTTGTATAAGCCCAGCTGAGACTAGTGGGCTCATTGATGACTCATACCTCTAGGGAGAGGGCTGGGCGTCGTGCAGACAGGGAGTTGATGAGGCCAGCTGAAGCTTGTCAGCTCATTTAGGCCTCTATAAAAAACTCCCAGATTCATTAGATGTTAGCTCATGCCTGGAAGCAGACCTGTGTGGACTGTCTAGGGAGAGTGAACCCCTGTGCGGTGAGAGAAAGCCTGTGTGGCTATATTTTGCTTGGACATTTAAAACCAGGGACTAGGACAGCACTAGGCTGATCCCAGTTGTTAGTTAGGAAACCTGTATGTTTAGTCAGAGGTCAAGTTGACCAGGATTTATTTTGTTTGTTTCTTTTGCTTTGCTGTGTTTTTGTCACTGTAAATAGAAAATAAACGGCACCTTTTTGATTTTGAAAACCACAACCTCCGTCTGCTGGGCCTGTTTTTGTGTGGGGAGCCCATCCCGGGGGTCACACACACCCGCTGCCGAGCTAACCCCCTCACAATATATATATATTGTGAGGGGGTTAGCTCGGCAGCGGGTGTGTGTGACCCCCGGGATGGGCTCCCCACACAAAAACAGGCCCAGCAAACGGAGGTTGTGGTTTTCAAAATCAAAAAAAGGTGCGGTTTATTTTCTATTTACAGTGACAAAACACAGCAAAGCCAAAAGAAACATAAACAAAATAAATCCTGGTCAAGTTGACCTCTGACTAAACATACAGGTTTCCTAACTAACAACTGGGATCAGCCTAGTGCTGTCCTAGTCCCTAAGTCCCTGGTTTTAAATGTCCAAGCAAATAGCCACACAGGCTTTCTCTCACCGCACAAGGGTTCACTCTCTCCAGGAAGTCCACACAGGTCTGCTTCCAGGCATGAGCTAACACCTAATGAATCTGGGAGTTTTTATAGAGGCCTTAAACGAGCTGACAAGCCTCAGCTGGTCTCATCAACTCCCTGTCTGCACGACGCCCAGCCCTCTCCCTAGAGGTATGAGTCATCAATGAGCCCACTAGTCTCAGCTGGGCTTCATTAACTCTCTACCTAGTTGTATAAGTCTGCGTAAAGCCTGAATCTGGGCGAAATATATCTACCCCCCTGGATGCAACCAGGTGACTTTACCTTCCTGCTGTCACAATATATATATATATATTTTTTTTTTTGCATTGATTGTTTAAATAAACTATATATTTTTTTACTGAATAATAATTGAGTTTTCTACTGCTGTATAGATACTAAAATCAGCACCGCTATAGTCCCTCCCGCTCTTTTCTTCACATTTTTCCCCAAAAAATTGGGATGAGGTGCATAAAAGCGGGTGTCTACCCTTAACCAGACCACAAAACCACTTTTCATCGAATAAACATGCCTTCAATTGAGGGACACAGGAGGTCTTAAACATTTAGGTTCTTCTACCACCTACAGGAGCATTGAACACTGGCAAAAAAACTAAAACCTATAGGTCAGCCCAGGATAACCCGGTTACTACCAACATGCCTTTGCTATGTTGATAGACTGCTTATTTTCAGCTTTGCTGTGTTAAAGACTAACCAATGCTTTGCTAGCACATTTTTTCTTCAGTATTTTTTCTCTCTCTCCCTTCCTGCTGGAGCTATTTCAATTTGATTGCAGCAATCCAGCACATTTATCCTCATCCTGGCTTTTGCAATACTCTGTCTGCACCCTGCAGGATTGGATGTTGCAGGGATAGTCTGGAAGTGGCCTTCAGACACTGGCTTTCTCATGGGATACTTTCCAGATGTCATTCTGGTATGTTGGCTGTGGAGCGTTTTCCAGGTCCACAGCTGTTGGCATTCGCTCATCACAAACGCTGTCTCTAAAGACCCATTTATAGAAAGGGCTGGTCAGGCCAAGCATCAGGAGCTGCCTTATTTGCTTAGGTTGCTGGGCATCTTCTTTCCCCCATTTCTGACAGTTTTTGCCATGGAAGGAAGTTGACATTGTGGGACTGAGTGCTGTTCTCATGCGCTGGGTGGATTAGCATGCGTACCCAGTTTCGCTCTCTTTTCTGCCTCATAGCATTGAGGAAGCATCTCTCTACTGCTGCTCCTGCTTTCAAGAGCCATCTGAAACTGTGAACTTCAATTCATTCCTACTGCCCACTACAGTAACTTTGGTCACCTGAGGTCATCCAACTCTAATCACCAGCGGTCAGGGTTTTGTGAGTACCTGAAGCTTTTCCTCTCACCTCAAGCCTGAAGGTTGCCTTACTGACATGTGGTCGCAACATGCCCGATTCTAAACATAGAGGGTAGAGTACCACTGTACTGCTTGCCCCCAGCTCACTTTCTTTTAGTGGTTTCAAGGCTGATTGCAGCTTGTCTAGTGACGGTACCGATGACTACAGCTTGGAGTCATGTTGCCCTCTTGAGGTCTACTCCATCCTCACGATTCTCTTTAAGTCGGTCAGGTGTGGCTAAATCCTCTTCCACTTGCTTCTACCAGCATTGCCTTCAGCCTTGGTCGCATAAAACTACTAAGGCCACAAAGACTTTCCCTTTAAACCCCATTTTCCATCTATTGTTCTATGCAGCTTGGAAGCATCCTGATAAAGCACTTATTATGCCCTGTACACACGATCAGATTTTCCGTCGGGATAAACTCAGACGGATTTTTCTGATGGAATTCCGTTCAAGCTGTCCTGCATACACACTGTCACACCAAATTCCGACCGTCAAGAACCCGGTGATGTACAACACTACGACAAGCCAAGAAGAATTAAGTTCAATGCTTCCAAGCAGGCATTGACTTGATTCTGAGCATGCATGTTTTTTTCTCCGTTGGAGTTCCCTACAGACGAACGGAATTTCCAAAAAAAAAGAGAACATGTTCTCTTTCTAACTCTGTCGGAATTTCTGACAGAAAAAGTTCGGTGGGGCACACACACGGTCGGAATATCCAATGAAAAAATTCCGTCTGACTTTTTTCCTTGGAAATTCCGACCGTGTGTACGTGGCATTAGTCTTCTTTTATTTTGATGAACATTTTGTATAAAAGTGATCTGTTCCCACTGTGGACATGGCTGTGTTTTCCGTCTTAACAAGACACTTAGGCCTCGTACACACGGCCGAGATTCTCGTCGAAAAAAACATGTCGTTTTTTTCGACGAGATTCTTGGACAAGAAACTTGTCCCGGCCGAGTGTACACACGCTCGATTCAAAGAACCCGCGGTTCTTTGAATGGACCGTACGCGGTGACGTCATCGACTACGACGAGCATGCGCTCGTCACATTCGATGCCGTCGCCGCCATCTTGGTATACCCTATCTATGCCTAGGAAGCTACCGCGCATGCGTCGAAGTCATTTCGAGCATGCGCAGGCTTCCCGGCGAAAAGTTAAGTGTACACACACACAATTTTCTCGTCAAGAAACAGGCTGACGAGAATCTCGACGAGAAAATAGAGAGCAGGATCTCTATTTTCTCGTCGAGATTCTTGTCGCTTTTCTTGACGAGAAACCATACACACGAACGAATTTCTCGGCAAAAAATCTCTGCCAGCAAGTTTCTTGCTGGTTTTTGCCGAGAAACTCGTTCGTGTGTACGAGGCTTCACTATTCCATGGGAGGATGTACCTGCCTTCAAGAACCCAACCAATAAGCCTTTTCTAGAGCTCTATTCTCTCTGGTGGAAACTGCCCTTCACCTTATCCTGGATCTGATTTACCTTGTCAAATTATGTCTAATTGGTCAAAATCAGTTGAACATTATATTTTTATCCCTGTGTTGAATTCTAGATATAATATTTTTTGTGATGTTAATCTTTAACCACTTAAGCCCCGGACCATTTTGTAGCTAAAGGACCAGAGCTGTTTTCAGAATTTTGCACTGCGCTGCTTTAACTGTAAATTGTGCAGACATGCAATGTTGTACCGAAACAAAATTTGCGTCTTTTTCTTCCCACAAATAGAGCTTTCTTTTAATGGTTTTTGATTGCCTCTGCGATTTTTATTTTTTGCGATATAAACGGAAAAAGACCGAAAATTTTGAAAAAAAATGATATTTTCTACTTTTTGTTATAAGAAAAATCGAATAAACTCAATTTTAGTCATACATTTAGGCCAAAATGTATTCAGCCACATGTCTTTAGTAAAAAAAATGTCAATAAGCGTATATTTATTGGTTTGCGCAAAAGTTATAGTGTCTGCAAACTAGGGTACATTTTCTGGAATTTACACAGCTTTTAATTTATGACTGCCTATCTCAATTCTTGAGGTGCTAAAATGGCAGGGCAGTACAAAACCCCCCCAAATGACCCCATTTTGGAAAGAAGACACCCCAAGGAAATTTCTGAGAGGCATGTTGAGCCCATTGAATATTTTTTTTTTTTTGTCTCAAGTGATTGAATAATGACAAAATAAAAAATTGCAAAAAGTTGTCACTAAATGATATATTGCTCACACATGCCATGGTTATATATGGAATTGCACCCCAAAATACATTTTGCTGCTTCTCCTGAGTACGGGGATACCACATGTGTGGGACTTTTTGGGAGCCTAGCCACGTACGGGACCCCGAAAACCAAGCACCGCCTTCAGGATTTCTAGGCACAAATTTTTGATTTCACTCCTCACTACCTATCACAGTTTCGAAGGCCATAAAATGCCAAAATAGCACAAAACCCCCCCAAATGACCCCATTTTGGAAAGTAGACACCCCAAGCTATTTGCTGAGAGGCATGGTGAGTATTTTACAGCTCTCATTTGTTTTTGAAAATGAAGAAAGGAAATTTTTTTTTTTTTTCAATTTTCAAAACTTTGTGACAAAAAGCGAGATCTGCAAAATATTCACCATACCTCTCAGCAAATAGCTTGGGGTGTCTACTTTCCAAAATGGGGTCATTTGGGGGGGTTTTGTGCCATCTGGGCATTCCATGGCCTCCGAAACTGTGATAGGCAGTGAGAAGTGAAATCAAAAATTTACACCCTTAGAAAGCCTGAAGGCGGTGCTTGGTTTTTGGGTCCCGTACGCGGCTCCCAAAAAGTCTCACACATATGGTATCCCCGTACTCAGGAGAAGCAACAGAATGTATTTTGGGGTGTAATTCCACATATGCCCATGACATGTTTGAGCAATATATCATTTAGTGACAACTTTGTTCAAAAAAATAAATACAAATAAATAAATTGTCTTTTTTCCGCAACTTGTGTCAACATATAAAATATTCCATGGACTCGACAGTATATAGCTTGGGGTGTCTACTTTCCAAAATGGGGTCATTTGGGGGGGTTTTGAACTGTTCTGGCATTTTATACACAACATTAGGAAGCTTACATCCACTCTTCTAACCACTTGAAGACAGAGCCCTTTTTGACACTTTTTGTTTACATGAAAACATATTTCTCTTATCATCCATGGACTGACACGGTGTCTCTTTACACTTTACACGTAGGTTATGTCCCTGCTTGCAGGAGAAGACCTAGGCAGAATGTGAGATGTTATACATACATTCTAAAAGCCAGAGCTGAACAGCCCCACCCAGGGGGCGGTCCCTCCGGACATAACCCTCCCACTACAGTCAGCAGACTTCAGTTTTTTTCTGCCTAGCAGAAGGAGAAGACGTGGCTCTCTCAGGAGCCAGTCTCCTGACCTATTTTTATTCCTTTTCTGGAATTCTTTTTTATTTTATTTTTGAGAATCTTCTATCAACTGTCGGCTGGGCAACAGGTTGGGTACAAGATATCCTCGTAGTCTTCCCTGTCCGACCATCGAGCACGCTGATCCTCGCCTTGTGTGCGTGAGACTCAGTTCACAACAGGCACCATGACTCCAGGGGTGGCCGGGTTTGCTTTCATGCTCCCACGGTCCTCTCAAGACTGAACAGTTCCTGACTGACTGTATCTTTCGCGGTGGACCGGGCCGACAGCTACTCAGTACTACACTGTGATAGTCCTGTCAGAAACACACCAGTGGGTCCCTCAGGGGACGGGTAAGTAGTCTCTCCTGCCTGCAGGTGAGTACAAAAAGCTGTGTTTTTCTCTGTGGGGGATTTTCCCTGTCTCCCCCTGTATTTCATTGTCACTCTCTGTCACCATTGCTGGCGCTGTGCTGTGTGGGGTGCCTGGGGGTCACACTGTTCTTGGAGGGGCTAATGCTGGTCTGCAGATATGCTTGGGGCCTTTTTTTGTGTGTTTTGGGGCCTGAGCGCCGAGTGGCGCTGTGTGTGTGCTGTTTTTTTCACTTTTGCTGAGTCAGGGCGGCCATCTTGCCGCGGATCGCCTCAGTGAAGTGCGGCGGCCATTTTCTTGTAGCCCGCGCGCTCTTCAGCACTAGTTTTGGCCTCCAGCGCTGCTGTAACAGCGCAAATCTCCTCACAGCTCACCAGCGCTGACACAGCGCGGTACAGACAGCGGAACTGAGCGGTCCCTGGTCCGGTTTGGTGAGTCCCCTGGGCGCCCCCTCCTCAGTCAGCACAGCCTGTGGGTGGACTTTTTATCTGAGGAGTCTCAGAGGGGAGCAATATGGAGTCTCTGTCACCAGCTTCCCCTAAATGTCAGTGGACAACAGGCAGTGCTTCAGCACCTGCGGTCCCTAGGGACCAGTTGTGGGCAGTCCTGGAATCATTTCTGACCAGGATGGGAGCTGTGTGCAAGCGCAAGGGAGCAAAAAAGCGCCCTCTCCCCACTTTACTTCATGAGGGCAGTGCGCTGATTCAGATATGGTCCTAGCCACTACCGCTCAGGACCCTAGTTCTGAATGTATTGGATTGTTTTGAACAGGACATTCCTTATGAGGAAAACTCCAGTTCTGAGTCAGTAAATGACAGGGCGCTTGTTAGTGTACTCATGACTGCGGTGAGGGACACTCTCAAGCTAAAATGCTGCGGATGCAGAACCTCAGGCGGATACAGTCTCCTTTTGGTTCTTTTAAGGCCAGGCCTTCTAAAGAGGTTTTTCCATATGTACTTTCTTTGACCAGCTCATTGATAAGGTCTGGGAAAAGCCGCAGAAGAATTTTTTTATGGTCCCGCAGCGTTTGTCTATCAGATACCCCTTGAAGATGCCCTACTTAAAAAGTGCGCTTCTCCCCCAGGGTCGACCCTCCAGTTGCCCGGTTGAACAAGGCCATCACTCTCCCAATGGAGGGGACTCCTGCATTTGAGGACCCCACTGACAGGAGGTCAGAAGTGGTGAGCAGAGCCATGTTTGCCTTGTTGGGATCCGCCCTACGGCCTGTGGTAGCGGCGACCCTTGTGTCTTAAACACTTACAGGTTGGGCAAAAATGTTGCACCTAGCTGTACAGGAGCATAATCTTCCTCCAGACACAGTTGCTCTGGCCCACCAACTGGTTCAGGGCCTGGTTTATGTGTGCGACGCCACGTTGGACGTGGCCCCTTTAATATCCAGGGCCTCTGTCTCGGCGGTGATATTGCGTCGTCTTATCTGGTTGAAGTGCTGGTCTGCTGACCTAGCCTTAGGAAGCTCCTGACGGATCTACCATTTAAAGGTGGTAGACCTTTCGGTGCTGCTCTGGATGACATCGTCATGGATGTCATGGGAGGTAAAAGCACTCTTCTTCCTTAGACTAGCAAGGGTGAGGAGGCCCGCCGCAAACAGGGGCCTTCCTTTCCAGCAAAACGGGTTTTTTTCGTCAGTCAGAGTCCACGGGTAGGTCCTCTCAGACTGACGGCAGTGCGGCTGGTGGGCACAAGTGCCCCTGGGTGCGTAAGCCGAACAAGCGGCTCCCAAGCCCGCCTCCACGTGAAGTCTTGCCTCCGCCCGACTCTGGGGTGGGGGGACGACTTTGCAGGTCACGAATCGGTAGTCCTCCCGAATCTCCGACTGGTGGGTGTGCGAGGTGGTCACCTCAGGATACAGGATAGTATTCCGATCCTGGCCCCCAGACAGATTCTTTCCCTCGAATCTTACTCTCCTTCCTACCTGTCGGGCAGCCCTCTTGGGGGCTGTACAGGATTTGATCAGGTCCGGAGTGATTGTGCCGATTCCGTCACAGGAGAGTTTTCAGGGATTCTACTCGAATCTGTTTGTCGTCCCAAAAATAGGACGTGGTTCGACCTATCCTGGACCTCAAGGCCCTGAATGCCTTCGAGAAGGTGCAGAAATTCCGCATGGAATCCATTCGCACGGTGATCGCTACACTCCACCAAAGGGATTTTCTTCTGGCGTCCTTGGACTTCAAGGACGCCTACTTGCATGTTCCGATCTGCGCAAGTCACCAGAAGTTTCTGCGCTTGCGATCAGCGAAGTCCACTATCGATTGTGGCTCTTCCTTTCGGCCTAGCCTCGGCACCAAGGGTGTTCACCAAGGTGCTTGCTCCGGTTCTAGCCTTCTGTTACAGCGAGGTATTGCTGTCGTGGGCTATCTGGACGATCTTCTGCTAAGAGCAGAAAGTGGCTCAGACTTAGAGGAAAGGTGACTATCGTCAATTAGACCCTCAGGGACTTCGGGTGGTTCCTGAACATTCAGGAGTCAGTCCTGGTCCCGACTCAGTGTCTGGAGTATCTAGTTCTGATTCTGGACTCCTTGGAGGCAAAGGTATCCTACCACTGGTGAAGTTGCTGACACTTCAGTCTGCGGTGCGGGTGCTGACATCCCGAAAATGGTTGTCAATCCGTTTTTGTTTTTTTTGCATGAGAGTCCCGGGACTCGTAGTGGCCTCCTTCGCGGCCGTTCCGTATGCCCAATCACACACCAGGGCATTGCAGGAGGAGATCTTGTCCACCTGGGACAAATCCCTGTTGTCCTTGGATCTTCAGATCCAGGTGATTCACCTGGTCAGGGCGCCCCTGACATGGTGGTTGAGATCCTCGGCTCTTCGGTTCGGAAAGTCGTTCCCCTCCCATCCAATGGACGGTACTCACGACGGACACCAGCCTGACGGGCTGGGGTGGAGTCTGGGGAGTCCTGTCGGCTCAAGGCCTTGGACTCCGGACGAGCCCGTTTACCAATCACTGTTCTGGAAATACGGGCCATCGGACTGTGTCTCTCCTCAGGTCAGAGAGAGTACGGGGTCGCTCCATTAGGAGCCAGTCGGACAACGCCACGGCGGTGGCGTATGTAAACCATCAAGGGGGGACTCGGAGCTCAGCTGCGGCTTCCGAGGTAGTCCGTATCCTGAAGTGGGCCGGAAGAAACGTGTCGGCTCTGTAGGCCATTTACATTCTGGGCATTAGACAATGGGCAGGCGGACTATCTGAGTCGCCAATCGCCGGACCAAGAAGAGTGGTCCTTGCATATTTCAACTCCTTTGCCGATGGTGGGGCACGCCGGATGTGGACCTGATGGCCTCTCGACTCAATCGCAAGGGTCAAGGTTGTGGCCAGATCCAGGGATCCTTGGGCGATGCCTCGGATGCATTGGTGGCCCCATAGGGTCCTTATCGCCTGATATAAACTCCGGTGATCCTAATTGTTCCGGATTGGCCTCAGCATCACTGGTACGCTGATCTGGTACGTCTCGTCGCGGACGTTCCCTGGCGGTTGCCGATGAGGGAGGACCTTCAGTCTCAAGGTCCTATGTTTCATCCGGCTTACAGTCTCTGGCTTTAACGGCAGGGCTGTTGAAAGCCAGGTGTTGAGGGACCGAGGTCTCTCGGACTCGGTCATTTTGACCATGTTAAGGACATGGAAGTCTTCCTCCCAAGCAGATCTATCACCGTGCCTGGAAAGCTTATATCGCCATATGCGAAGCGCTGGACTGGCGTCCTCGGACGTATTCCGTCCCCAGAATCCTGCGTCCTCTGCAGTGTGGAGTGACCCAAAAGCTTGCTTTGAGTACTAATAAGGATCAGATTTCGGCCTTGGCCGTCTTCTTTCAGCGACCTCTAGCGGGTCATTTCTTGGTTAGCACCTTGTGTTGGGGGTTCGCCATGTGCTCCCTCCTGTCAAGCCTCCTCTCCCACCTTGGGATCTGAATTTGGTGCTCTCGGTCCTCCAGGAACCTCCTCTTGGGAATATCCGGGATATTCCCCTCTTGTCTTGTCTCAGAAGGTGGCCTTTTAGTGGCAATCACTTCTGTTTGACGGGTGTCTGAGTTGGCGGCTTTGTCCTGCAAGTCGCCATATTTAGTCATCCATAAGGATAAGGCGGTGTTACATCCGTGACCTTCCTTTTTGCCAAAGGTGGTGTCGACCTTTCACCTACATGAGGACATTGTCCTTGTGTCCTCACCCATCGCATCCCAGAGAGTTTGCGCTGCACATATTGGATGTGGTACAAGCCTTACGGGTGTACCTGTCTGCTACTGCTTCTATTCGAAAGTCCGACTCACTGTTTGTGACTGTCTCTGGTCCATAACAGGGCCAAGCGGTTTCGTCTGCCATCATTTTTAGGGGAATCAGACAAACCGTCATTCAAGCCTATGCTCTCAAAGGGCGGGCGCCTCCCTTTCCGGTTACGGCGCATTCCACCAGGGCAATTGGTGCTTCCTGGGTTTTCCGACATCAAGCGTCGGTTGCACAAGTGTGCAAGGCGGCGACCTGGTCGTCTGTTCATGCCTTTTAAGTTTTATAAGGTTAATGTGGCTGCATCTCCGGATGCTTCCTTAGGCCGCAGGGTGCTGCAGGCCGCTGTTTAAAGTTGTGACTCCTCCGTTGAGGAGCTCTGCCTTCTTGGAGTGAAGTTTTTGGTTTTTCCATTTATACTGCTCCCATCCCTCTTGACACTGCTTTGGGACATCCCACGTGTAAAGTGTAAAGAGACACCGTGTCAGTCCATGGATGATAAGAGAAAATAGGATTTTTGTACTCACCGTAAAATCCTTTTCTCTGACATCCATGGACTGACACGGCACCCACCCTTCCTTTTTAAGTTTGTACTGGTTTGTTACGAACTGAAGTCTGCTGACTGTAGTGGGAGGGTTATGTCCGGAGGGACCGCCCCCTGGGTGGGGCTGTTCAGCTCTGGCTTTTAGAATGTATGTATAACATCTCACATTCTGCCTAGGTCTTCTCCTGCAAGCAGGGACATAACCCACGTGTAAAGTGTAAAGAGACACCGTGTCAGTCCATGGATGTCAGAGAAAAGGATTTTACGGTGAGTACAAAAATCCTATTTTTTTTTTTTGCAAGAAAATTATGTTGAACCCCCAAACATTATATATATTTTTAAAGCAAAGGCCCTACAGATTAAAATGGTGGGTGTTGCATTTTTTTTTTCTACACAGTATTTGCGCAGCGATTTTTCAAACGCATTTTTTGGGGAAAAAATACACTTTTTTTAATTTTAATGCACTATAACACACTATATTGCCCAAATGTTTGATGAAATAAAAAGGATGATCTTAAGCCGAGTACATAGATACCAAACACGACAAGCTTTAAAATTTCGTACAAACGCGCATTGGCGACAAACTACATACATTTTTAAAAGCCTTTAAAAGCCTTTACAGGTTACACAGTTAGATTTACAGAGGAGGTCCTCTGCTAAAATTACTGCCCTCGATCTGACCTTCGTGGTGATACCTCACATGCATGGTGCAATTGCTGTTTACATATGACGCCAGACCGACGCTTGCGTTCGCCATTGGGCAAGAGCAGGGCAGGACAGGGGTGCTTTTTTTTTTTTATTATTATTCATTTTGCTTTTTTATTTTATTTTTAAACTGTTGCTTCCATATTTTTTTTTTTATCATTTTTATTGTTATCTCAGGGAATGTAAATATCCCCTATGATAGCAATAGGTAGTGACAGGTACTCTTTTTTTGAAAAAACTGGGGTCTATTGGACCCTAGATCTTTCCTCTGCCCTCAAAGCATCTGACCACACCAAGATCGGTGTGATAAAATGCTTTCCCAATTTCCCAATGGCGCTTTTTATATCCGGGGGGGGACATTCCCTCCCACTGCTTGTAAAAGCAGTCCAGAGGCTAATTAGCCACTAGGATTGCTTTTACATGAAAGCCGGCCGCTGGCTGAAAAGAATGATACCAAGATGATACCTAAACCCGCAGGCATCATTCTGGTATAAACATTCAAAGTCCAGCAACATACCAGTACGTTGCTGGTCCTTGTTGGACATGTATTGTAATCTTTTTTTTCATGCAGCCTGTTGGCTGAACGAAAAAAAAAGATTGATCGGTGGGTATGCCCACCATTAGAATACCGCCCTTCATCCACCCACTTCTAATGATGGGCATACATGCACCATTTATATATGCCGAAGCATGGGGGTATCTTCCCGCAAAAGTTATGCCGCGTACACATGGTCAGACTTTTCCACGGGCAAGCCTCCGTCGGAAATTTCGACCGTATGTACGCGGCATTAGGAGCAAAATCGCTCCTCTGCCCCTGCTGCCCCAATGCTTCGGCATATATGCTTTTTTTTTTTTAACTGTGGTGGTGAAATTACCTCCTACAGCACTGGAGTCGCAGGGATCAGGCCTGTCTCTGCGAACGCTGCAGTTATGTGTGTTGTGTTTTGCAAGTGACAGTGATCGATCGATACTGCACTTGGGTGGCCTGGGCTGGACGGAGGGGCAAAACGCAGGTGCTAGCAGGTATCTGGGCTGATCCCGCTAACACTGCGTTTTTGAGAACCCTAAACTGCTGGGGACGCTAGTATAGATATGATCAGATATTGATCTGTTCAGATACTATACCACTAAGGGGGGTGTATGCTTCACGCGTGGGTGTTAGCGTTACTGGCACTAACCTGACGCTGCCTGGGGTGTGACGCAGACCCTCTCTGACGCTAAAACCTAATTGATAGCACCCGCCGGGAGATCAGGGGGTTAAACCATTATTGGGTTATATACGGCGGGTGCCCTGACACTATAAAAAGCAAACTAACTAACCAGCGTCACCCGTAACACTTATATGGTGATTACTGGTGAAAGGGTTAACTAGGGGGTTAAAACCTTTATTAGGTAATATATGGGGGTACCTGACGCTATATAAAAACCTGACGGCGAACCTAAAAAAAATTACTGGCTACTGATCGGCATAACCGACACTAAGACAGCGATCAGAAAAACGATCGCTTAGCATCAGTGGTGATAGGGGGTGAAAGGGTTACCTGGGGGGCGAACAAGGGGGTTAAACCTTTATTAGATAATATTTGGGGGTACCTGACGCTATAAAAACCTGCGGCGAACCTAAAAAAAATTACTGGCTACTGATCGGCATCACCGACACTAAGACAGCGATCAGAAAAACTATCGCTTAGCGACAGTGGTGATAGGGGGTGAAAGGGTTACCTGGGGGGCGATCAAGGGGGTTAAACCTTTATTAGGTAATATATGGGGGTACCCGACGCTATAAAAACCTGCGGCGAACCTTAAAAAAATTACTGGCTACCGATCAGCATCACCAACGCTAAGACAGCGATCAGAAAAACGATTGCTTAGCGACAGTGGTGATAGGGGGTGAAAGGGTTACCTGGGGGGCGATCAAGGGGGTTAAACCTTTATTAGGTAATATATGGGGGTACCTGACGCTATAAAAACCTGCAGCGAACCTAAAAAAAATAACTGGCTACCGATCTGCATCACCGACGCTAAGACAGCGATCAGAAAAGTGATCGCTTAGCGACGGCGGTGCTAGGGGGTGAAAGGGTTATCTGGGGGGCGATCAGGGGGTTAAACCTTTATTAGGGGGGGTTAGGGGGCTACACTGGACCTAAAACTAACTTTAGTGACACTTTTACAGTCACAAATGTCACTGATTGCAGTGATCAGTAAATAAATGGTCACTGCAATCAGTGACACTGTGACTGGGGGCTGGGGGGTGATCTGGGGTGTCTGGGGGGGCGATTTATGTGCCTATGTGTCCTGGTGTCAGTGTAGTGTTTTGTGCACTAACCTGCATCTTTTCCTGTGCGGCGCTCGGTATATGTGAGCGCCGCAGGAGAGATGACATCACTTCCTCTGCCTGTGTAAACATTACACAGGCAGGGGAAGGATTTGATAAGCTGGGAGCGATCGAGAGGGGGCGGCTGGAATCGAACGGCTGTCCCCTCATCCCTGATCGCTCCCAAACGAATAACGGCCGCTCACTGTAAAGAAGGGGGGTCAGGAGATTAGCCAAAAGGTCAGGGCAACAAGCAGGTAAGGATAGTCGAAGAACACGCCAAAGGTCGGGGTATGAAGCAGACGAGGACAGTCAAGAAGAAGCCAAAGTCGGTAAACAGGATCAGATGTAGGACACAGAGCAGTGAGTACACAGAAGCCAAAACACACAATATTGATCAGCAGGGCTGGCTTGCAGTGCACAGGTTAATACAGGTATAGAGTTCTCTGATAGGGGCTGGGGTGGAGCCATGCTTTGAGGAGAGATTACTTAAGGAGCCAGGTGAGAGTGGCTGGCCTCTAAAGCTGAACACATGGAGGAGAGGTAAGCTGACAGACAAACATTACTGCATAACCTTGACAGAAAAATACAATCCCATATATACACAATCCTAAAGCAGGGGGAAAAATTCCTTCCTGATCTCCCGACAGGCAATCGGATATTGCCTGGTTCAACTTTACCTATAAATGTTAGTACCCAGTTATATTATGTACACTTAGGAAAGAATCCAGACCTTTTTTAAAGCAATCTACTGAGCTGGCCAGAACCACCTCTGGAGGTAGTCTATTCCACATTTTCACAGCTCTTACTGTGAAGAAACCTTTCCGTATTTGTAGATGAAATCTCTTTTCCTCTAGACGTAAAGAGTGCCCCCTTGTCCTCTGTAATGACCCTAAAGTGAGAATAACTCAACACCAAGTTCACTATATGGACCCCTTATGTATTTGTACATGTTGATCAAATCTCCTCTTCTCAAGAGAGAATAAATTCAGTTTTTCTAATCTTTCCTCGTAGCTAAGCTCCTCCATGCCTCTTATCAGTTTGTTTGCCCTTCTCTGCACTTTCTCCAGTTCCCCGATATTCTTTTTGAGAACTGGTGTCCAAAACTGAATTGCATTTTCCAGATAAGGCCTTACTAATGATTTGTACAGGGGCAAAATCGCTTTCTCTCTGGAGTCCATACCTCTCTTAATACAAGAAATAATATTGCTCGCTTTGGAAACCGCAGCTTGGCATTGCATGCTATTAAGCTTTTGTTCTACCAAAACCCCCAGATCCTTCTCCACTATGGATTCCCCCAGTTGTACTCCCCCTAGTGTGTATGATGCATGCATATTCTTAGCCCCCAAGTGCATAACTTTACATTCATCAACATTAAACCTCATTTGCCACATAGTTGCCCAATGAAACAGCGCATTGAGGTTGGCTTGTAAGTTGGAGACATCCTGTTCCACTGCATAGCTTGGTGTCATCTGCAAAGACTCAAATTGTACTTTAAATTCCAGACCCTATATCATTTATAAAGATATTAAAACGTAAGAGTCACAATACTGAACCTTGGGGTACACCACAGATAACCTTAGACCATTCAGAGTAAGAATCATTAACCACCATTCTCTGAAAGTTTTTTTAGCTAGTTTTCTATCCATTTACAAACTGATCTTTCCAAGCCTGTAGACTTAACCTTACACATGAGCCGTGTGTGGGGAACGGTGTCAAACGCTTTCCAAAATCCAAGTATACTATGTCCACAGCCACTCCTCTGTCCAAGGTTTTACTTACGTCCTCGTAAAAAGAAATCCGTTTTTTTTTTTACAACTTGAAAAGAAAGGGATGACTTGGATATAGAAATACCAAGAGAGTAACTCCAAAGGGAAACACACAGCAGTGTAATAGTCACAAAATAGAAAATATTTATTGATGAGATTTCCACAAAAAAAGGCAACATTTACCACACCACAGTAAAAACCATTAAAGACAATGTTGTCAATAATGTTAAAAACAAAGAAAAAGACCCGGGCTAACATGCATTACCCACTTTCATACCAGCAGTCATGCATTAGCTAGGGTGAGGCACTTAGTTGAAAGCAATGATGGCCAAGGGATTGCTGAAACAGTTATGAATCTAGCTAGACCAATGGTTTAGACACATCAAAAAAAGTCCTTAAAAACAATGAGGGGAAACAGTCCGTCCGTATTGTGTGGACTGCTTGTTGATTAAACAGATGCCTGCAGCGCTTATTGGAAGATAAAGGATCAAATGGCATGTATAAAGGCTGACAGGGGAACAAAGGCAAAGAGGACTAGCTGTTGATGTTCCAGCCTGATACGTGAAAGTGAGGGGACCTCCACTCGGTGGTGGAAACGGCAGTACAGAAGAGGACGGAAAGAACGGGAACTGAGTCCCTGGAACAAGCTCACCCAATGCCCGCGCTGATGCTCCTTCCTCACTGACAGATCTGTTCATGTAGGTAGTGGACCATCAGTAAATTCTCTTTCAGAGTTCCACGGACCGCCGGATCAGCAGATCAGCATGAGGGCTGATGCAAACGTGGAGGTGTATAAGATGCTGATAGCAATTGTCCAATCTTCAAAGCTCAGACAGCTTGGTGCATGCCATGAAAGCAGATGGTTGTACGTGCTGAGAGTTGATCAATTGATCAGGTGGGGGGGGGAGATTAAAGGAGCCGTGCAGATGGAGGTGAGGCCAGGTCAGATGACGTTGAAACACCAATGCATTTCACTCACATGACGTGAGTTTCATCAGGATGTTGTTTGACAACTTCTGTCTTTCATGAATCCATGCTGTCTGTAGCCTAAAATATTTTTCTCTTTTCGTCCATGGACGGACACAGCTCCATAAATCTTGACATGTGGGTTATGTTCCTGTTCATAGGAGAGGACTAGGCAGAACATGTTGGTTATCTTAAAACATGTAACTTTAACAGAGTTAAACAGCCCCGCCCAGGGGGCAGTCCCTCCGTACATAACCCTCCACCCTGCAATCGGTAGCCTCAGTTTTTTTCTGCCTAGCAGAGGAGAAGGACGTGGCTCCCTTTGGGCCCAGAGTCCTGAAGAATTTTTTATTTTATTTTTATTTTTTTGTGATATCTTCTATCAACTGCCGGCTGGGCGACAGGCTGGATATTATAGATCCTTGTAGTCTTCCCAGTTCCGGCCATCAAGCGTGCTAGTCCTTAGCTTCGCGCTGGTTCTGCCACGACGTACCCCATGGCTCCAGGGGTGGCCGGTGAGCACATGCTCCGGGGTCCACATATGACTGGGCTGCTTTCTGTCTCACTCAATGGACCGGGCCAACAGCTACTCCATACCATCAGTTGTGGGTCTGTCAGGGACGCGCCAGCATGTCCTCGCAAGGATGGGTAAGTACGGTTCCTCCTGTCTCGACAGGATCGAACAGCTGGGCATTCCCGGGAGTAAGGGGTTCTCTTGTCCTCCCTTTCCCTGCTCTCTGTCGCCCTTCCCCCTCCTGCCCTAGGGCCCACTGTGACCGGGGTGTACCTGTGGGGGGGCTCCGGGTCCCTGTGGGGGACCGTGGGGTGCTGGGGTCCGCTTCTGTGAGGGGGGGGTCTGTCTCCTGGGAAGTCTCTGCACGGCCTTCTCGTCCACATCCCGGGGCTCGGGCACCATTTTTTGCTGCGCCGACGCCATTTTTAGTGTGATTTTTTTCTCTATTAAAATTCCCATTGGTGGCGAGGTCTGTATTGCGGGCGGTCATTTTCTTGTGGTCCACGCCCTTTTTATCTGAGGCGTCTGGGGGCCATTTTGGAGTGGGCCCCCCCGGTCAGTGCAGCAAGGAGGGTGGACTCTTAAGTGTTTTTCACCTTGTCCCTGGGGCTGTCAGTGGGTGTTCATGGAGTCAGTATGTGACCTTTCTTCCCACAAGGCAGCTAATGGTGCCCCTGCACCTGCGGTTTCCATGGATACGCTGTAGACAGTCCTGGAATCATTTGTTGCCAGGGTAGAAATGGCGTGCGGGCGTAAGGGGGGTAAAAAAGCGCCCCCTCCCCCGCCATCTTCTGGGGAATGCTAGACAGGGCACTTATGAGTGCACTTCTGATGCTGTGTGGGACACTCTCCAGCTGATAGATGCAGCTGGGACTTCCGCAGAGGAGTCTGTCTCCTTTGGGTCACACAAATCTGACCGCTTTGAAAGTTTTTCCTTATGTTACTTTCTTTGATAAGTTCATAGATAAGGAATGGGAACGGCCGCAGAGGTCCTTTGTGGTCCCCCGTTATTCACCATGCTGGGGTCAGCGTTCCGACCTATATTGGCTGCGACTTTGGTGTCTCAGACATTCACTGAATGGAGGGCAGCACAGTGGTGTAGTGGTCATCTCCCTCACCTGGCAGCAAGAGGGTCACTGGTTCGCACCTGGACCCCGTCACCATCTGCCTGGAGTTTGCATGTTCTCCCTGTGTCTGCGTGGGTTTCCAACGGGTACTCCGGTTTCCTCCCACACTTCAAAGACATGCGTGCCTTCGGCGCCACAGTAAACACATATACACTAATACATACTCAGTGTGTGTATGTAAAATGGTTTCCAGAGCCTCTGTATCTGCGGTTGTACTGCACCGCCTGATTTGGCTGGAATGCTGGTCCGCTGACCAAGCATCCAAGAGAGCTCAGGCAGATTGTCTTTTAGAGGCTTTTTGGTACCTCGCTGGACGACATTATTAAGGATGTCACTGGAGGTAAGAGCACACTTCTCCCGCAGTTCTCTAAGGGGAAGGAGCCGCACCGTTGGCCGGGGCCCTCCTATTCAGTGCAGAAGCGTTTTTTTCGTCAGAGATCCTCCCAGACTGACAAGGCTCCAGCTGGGGGACAGAAGCGTCCCTGGGTGCGGAAGCCAAACAAGCCAGCTAACAAACCTGCTACCGCATGAAATTTTGCCCCCGCCCGACTCAAGGGTGGGGGGACAGATTAGCAAGTTTACAGCTCGGTGGACCTCTCTATTCTCTGACCAGTGGGTCTGCGAGGTGGTCACTTCGGGGTACAAGATAGTTTTTTTTTCTTGTCCACCAAACAGATCTTTCCCTCAAATCGTCCTCTCCTTCCGGCTCGTCGGTCTGCTTTGATGGGAGCAGTATGAGACTTGCTCAGGTGCGGAGTAATTTTACCTGTGCCCCTGGAGGAAAGGTTTCAGGGATTCTATTCGAATTTGTTGGTAGTCTCACAGAAGGATGATGTCCGTCCAATCTTGGACCTCAGGGCCCTCAATACCTTTTGTGAGGGTGCGAAAGTTCAGGATGGAATCCATTCGTTCGGAGGTTGCTGTGCTCCATCCGGGGGATTTTCTGGCGTCCCTGGACATCAAGGACGCATACTTGCATGTCCCCATCTGCAACAGCCATCAGAGGATTCTGCGCTTTGCAGTTTAGCATAGCGTCAGCACCAAAAGTTTTTAACAAGGTGCTCGCCCCGATCTGGCTTTCCTGAGACAGCGAGGCATTGCTATCGTGGGCTACTTGGACGATCTTCTGGGAGCTGCTTCTGGCTCAGAATTAGAGGAGGACATGTCTATAGCCAGTCAGACCCTCTGGGAAATTGGTTGGGTACTGAACATACAGAAGTAGGTGTTGGTACTGACTCAGCGTCTGGAGTACCTAGGTTTGATCCTGGACTCCTTGGAGGCGAAGGTCTTCCTTCCTTTGGAGCAGTTGCAGACGCTACGGTCAGCGGTGAAATTGTTAGCATCCCGCAAATAGTCGTCTCTCCGTATATTGCATGCGAGTTCTGGGCCTCATGGTGGCCTCCTTCGAGGCAGTACCTTATGCCCAATTCCACACTTGAGTATTGCAGAAGGAGATCCTGTCCAAATGGAACAGATCTCCGTTGTCTCTGGATTCAGGCAAGTCACCTGGTCAAGGCTTCCCTGAGAGGGTGGCTGAGATCCCCGGCTCTTCAGTCCGGGAGGTCGTTCCTTCCTTTCCATTGAACTGTGATCACGACGGATGCCAGCCTCACAGGTTGGGGGGGGAGTCTGGGTGGTCCAGTCGACCCAGGGTTGCTGGACTCCGGACTTTCGCCTGCCGATCAATGTCCTTGAACTTCGAGCAATCGAACTGTGCCTCTCCAAGTGGTCACAGAGACTTCAAGGGCGTCCGGTCAGGATCCAGTCGGACAACGCCACGGTGGTGACTTCTGTCAACCATCAGGGACGAACAAGGAGCTCGGCCGCAGCATCAGAAGTCGCTCACATCCTAAGATGGGCCGAAGGAGCGTGTCGGCTCTATCGGCTGTTTACATTCCGGGCGTAGAAACTGGCAGGCGGACTATCTGAGTCACCAGATGCTGGACCAAGGGGAATAGTCGTTACACCCAGAGGTGTTTTAACTCCTTTGTCAGAAATGGGGCACACCAGATGTGGATCTCCTGGTCTCTCGACTCAAGCGCAAGGTGTCGAGGTTTGTGGCCAGGTCCAGGGATCCCTGGGCAGACGCGTCAGACGCGTTGGTGGCTCCATGGGGTCAGTATCAGGTAAATTTATGCCCTTCACCCAATGATATTGCTTCCTCATCTGCTCCGCAGAGTGGAGGCCGAGGGGATTCTGGTGATTCTAATCGCCCCAGGCTGGCCCCGGCATCCCTGGTACGCCGACCCCATGAGACTGGTAGCAGATGCTCCCTGGTGGCTGCCAATACGAGAGGACCTTCTGTCTCAAGGTCCCATACTTCATCCTGCTTTACAGTCGCTGGCTTTACCGGCATGGCTATTGAAAGCCAGGTACTAAGGGACCGTGGTCTGTCAGATTCGGTAATCTCCACCACGTTGAGGGCCCGGAAATCTTCTTCCTGGAGGATCTACCATCGCACTTGGAAGGCTTGCATCTCTGTGTGTAGAGATGGCTTGGCACCCACGGGCATATTCGGTTTCTCGAATCCTGCTGTTCTTACAGCGCGGAGTGGATCTGAAACTTGCCTTAAGCACTATTAGGAGACAGATTTCAGCTTTGGCTGTCTTCTTCCAACGAACCCTGACGGCTCACTCACTGGTAAGTACGTTTGTACAGGGGGTGCGGCACGTGGCTCCCCCGATTGGACCCTTGCTTCCTCCGTGGGACATGAATCTGGCGTTCTAGGTACTCCAGGAGCCTCCCTTTGCGAGCATCAGGGAGATTCCTCTCAACACTCTCAGAAAGATGCCTTTTTAGTTGCCATTTGATCGGTCAGAAGGGTTTCTGAATTGGCGGCCTTGTCTTGCATGTCACCTTACTTGGTCCTCCGTAAGGATAAAGCGGTACTCTCGCAGCCTTTATTCCTTTCTAAGGTAGTTTCGGCTTTTCACCTGCACGAGGACTTTGTCCTTCCATTCTTGTGTCCTCGGCCATCGCATCCCAAGAAGGCTGCGCTACATACCTTGGTACGTGCCCTACGGGTGTACCTGTCTACTACTGCTCCGTTACGGAGTTCTGACTCACTGTTCATGTCGGTGTCTGGTCCACAGGAGGGCCTGTCGTTCTCATCAGCCACCATTTTCTAGGTGGGTCAGGCAGACCGTCATCCAGGCCTATGCCCTTAAGGGGCGGGCGCCTCCCTTTCCTGTCACGGCGTATTCAACCAGGGCAATTGGTGCCTCCGGGGCTTTCCGACATCTAGTATCTGTCTCACATGTGTGTAAGATGGCAACCTGGTCGTCTACTTTTGATTGCTGTTCCCACCCCTCATTTTTTCTGACACTGCTTGGGGATGTCCCACATGTCAAGATTTATGGAGCTGTGTCTGTCCATGGACAAAAAGAGAAAATAGGATTTTTTTGTACTCGCCGTAAAATCCTTTTCTCTGTCGTCCATGGATGGACACAGCACCCACCCCTCCTTTTTTAGTTTGTACTGCTTTTCTACAAACTGAGGCTGCTGATTGCAGGGTGGAGGGTTATGTACGGAGGGACTGGGGCGGGGCTGTTCAACTCTGTTAAAGTTACATGTTTTAAGATGACTAACATGTTCTGCCTAGTCCTCTCCTATGAACAGGAACATAACCCACATGTCAAGATTTATGGAGCTGTGTCCGTCCATGGACGACAGAGAAAAGGATTTTACGGTGAGTACAAAAAAATCCTATTTTTTCCAGCAAGAACTCATCTATGTGGTCTTTTATTAAACGCTCCAGTATCCTGACTATAGAAATTAAACTAACAGGTCTATAGTTACTTGGTAAAGACTTTGATCCTTTTTAAATATGGGCACCACATTGGCCCTACGGCATTCCAGTGGTACTATTCCAGTCATTAACGAGCCCCTAAAAATTTTAAACAATGTATTTGAAATGACAGAGCTCAATTCTTTTAGGATCCGTGGGTGGATGCCACCTGGTCCTGGTGCGTTGTCCACCTTGATTCTGTCAAAATATTTCTGGACCATATCACTTTTGAGCCATTGTGGATCATTTAGGGCTTTGTCAATACCATCCCCATTATGAACTTGAGCTCCCCCATGCTCCTTTGTATACACAGAGCTGAAGAAAGTGTTTAATAAACTTGCCTTCTCTTTGTCCCCGGTAACCCACTCCAGGTTATTTTGTAAAGGTGCTTAGACCTGACCTTTTTACTATTAATATATTTGAAGATTTTTTTGGGGTTTGTCCTACTATATTTTCCAATCTGTCATTCGTTTAGAATTTTTGCGACCTTGATTTCCTTGTTTTGCAGTTAAACATAGCATTCACAGTATAATAAAAAGAATACATGAAAAGAAAAAAGGAGACCAACTATACATTGCCTAAGTAGATATATATGGGGGCCTTAGCGACCCAGTAAAATCACTGACATGACTTAATAGGCACATACACCATCCCAGAGCCCTGGGAAGGTATCTCCCCCCCCCCCTCACAACAGGGGAGGGGGGGTCAAGGAGTTAGAATACAGTAGAAGGAAACCATAACAAAACAACAGCAGTCACACACACTGTAATAGATCGATTCTGGCCCAATACCAGAACTGTTCCTTATTCTGCCGCTGGTTCTAATGTATGGTAATATTGAGGCATGCTTCAAGAATTACAAACTGAGAGTAAACGCATCAGTCTGTCTTCTTTCCCATATGTGGCTCAAGAGGCCGCTCTTTATTCAAACTCGGCTTATATATACAATGTGACATAGGCAATCGTCATCACAAACATGTACATATGATTGGCTGAGTCCATATATGGTGCTTCTTCTTTTGTGAGTCTGCTTCTTCCACGTGTCTGCATTCCAGAGCTCAGCTCCATTTTAGTTTTACTTGGTGGGAGGAGGGATTGAAGAGTGAATCAATCAGTGGGGGATAAAAGACACATCTGTTCCTTTTCCTAACTCTGAGCTTTCAATCAAGGAAAATACTACTAATGTTTTCTTGTTACATGAATACTAGAACACACACATATGATAATACTCTAACCTATATCCTCAACTAGCATACATTAACTTTCTAGCTCCCAATATGAACATCAATAAGTTATTGTATAACTATATCTTGGTGTGTCTTTGTGCACATCAAATCTTCTTTCAAAGGAGTGCCTCCATTGTTCCTTGCAGGCATATTCTCAGAAGGATGAATTCCTGAGGGCTGGGTAGCAGACCATATGAGCTGCCAAACAGAAAAACCATTTAACCCACGCTAATTTTCTCAAACCATATTTAAGTAGATACTAGAGAGAGAAATATCATTCATATAAAATAATCATTTTATAAACTCCATCACAGTCCCCCCTTAAAATGACTATTTTATCAGTACTGTCCCTATGCTGTATATTCCTTACCTGGCCCCCCTGACATCAGGACCTTTTTTGAATTTCGCATAGAGGTCAGACATGGCTTGCCCAGTGTTTTCACTCAACAAAATAGTCAGGAGAACAGTCAAGTACTATTCTTTCCCTTATCATTTGAGAATGTTGTATGTATTTTTAACAGGTAAGGACTGCAGTGGAGCATACGGTCCCTCTTCCTCCTCCTTTATTGGATCGCTAATATCACCTAGATTCAAAAAGGTAGGAGTCACCTCTTCAGCTGCCTTTCTTAACAGCTTTTTCATACAGGGCAAAATACAGCAAACCACTATCGCAACTAATGTAAGCAGCATCAGAATTGCTATACCTATTTGAGTACAAATGCGTTGCCACCCATTCATCCACCCAAAATACTGATCCAAGGGATCGGTCAGTCCCGAATTTCTTTTTAACTCTTTTGAGAGATCCTCTAATTTCTTAATGGCCAAGGTTACCTTACCATTTGGGCCTGTATTGTCCAGAATGTACGTACAACATGTACTTGTCCCAGGCAACATTTTACACACACCCCCTTTTCAGCTAAAATCATGTCTAAGGCCATACAATTTTGGAAAGTCATTTGTTAAGTGGCCTCTAGTTGTTCAGCTAAACCCTGGAGTGCATCCCTGGTATAGTTAACGAACCTCTGTTGGTTATAGTAAATATCATTAATCCAATCTACATTCTTATTTACAGTGAGTATGGGAATCAGGGACTCAAAACCTGCAGCTACTTGGTCTCTTGCTTTAAATTTATCTGGGACCCCCCTTGGGACTCTTATGGCATCTATATAAACATGAGGATCAAAACTACCAGCTGGGGCACTTCTACACTTCCTGCTGGATTCAGATGAGTGCTCCCCTTTTACTACTAGGTCACCTCCCAAAAAGATGTGCATGGGCATTATGACTTTAGCAAGTGCACATTCCCCTGTCCATCGGCTTGGTAACCTAGTCCTAATCTTCATGTCCCCACAGATCCAATACACGTCTCCCAAAGACTGAGTTTGATTCTGCACCAGATCCGTGGATACACTACTGTAGGAGGCACAGTATCCCATAGAGAAGTTCCCTAAGAACTTCCCTATTCCCTGGTAGTTCCCATAACATGTGTAATTACCGGGATATATAGTAATATCCTCCCCAGGCTTAGATGTCTTAGTTATTATGGGATATTCTCTTTTCCATGTTTCGCACTGGGAGGAATCAGTGGAAGTATTGGTAAACAGGCTCAGAAAGCACTCCTGTTGAGTGTGGAGGTATGTTTAATGGCACTGTTCCCAAATGGGGTCTAGCTCCACTACACACACAACAGTTGGACCTGTTATGTTTCCCTACACTATACCTCATCCATTCGAGCCACAGGTTGACATCCGAGAAACCAGTCTCTGCTGCCATAGTGTCCTCAAATGTGGGATCAGCTGTGGCCACCATATCTTCTAGGGTGCGCATATGTACATGTGGTTTAAGGGGATCACTTGTTGGTTGAAGGGCCTCCCATTCAGATGAATTATACATGTCTTTAACTTGGAACTGTCCACTTGGTCCGCTATTCTCCCCATCATACCTTACTCCCATAACATATGTGCCTGCATCCGTAGGCCTGGGATTTCTTATGGTCAGGGTGAGTTTCGTGCTATATCCCTTTTCCCCACCATGACTTCACCATATGCCTGTTTTTAATAAGGTTAGTCTGCTGAGTAAAGACTCTCCATATTTGTCTTTCATGTTGAGGGCACTCTGTGGCTTATATCCCCAGTCATCCCCTGTATTCCAACCCACAGATTCCCAGTGGTCACAGTCTGCTGTGTCATATATATTGTGACAGCAGGAAGGTAAAGTCACCTGGTTGCATCCAGGGGGGTAGATATATTTCGCCCAGATTCAGGCTTTACGCCGACTTATACAACTAGGTGGAGAGTTGTATAAGCCCAGCTAAGGCTAGTGGGCTCATGGATGACTCATACCTCTAGGGAGAGTGTGGGGCGTCGTGCAGACAGGGAGTTGATGAGACCAGCTGAAGCTTGTCAGCTCATTTAGGCCTCTATAAGAACTCCCAGCTTCATTAGGGGTTAGCTCATGCCTGGACCCAGACCTGTGTGGACTGTCTAGGGAGAGTGAACCCCTGTGCGGTGAGACAAAGCCTGTGTGGCTATTTGCTTGGACATTTAAAACCAGGGACTTAGGGACTAGGACAGCACTAGGCTGATCCCAGTTGTTAGTTAGGAAACCTGTATGTTTAGTCAGAGGTCAAATTGACCAGGATTTATTTTGTTTATGTTTCTTTTGGCTTTGCTGTGTTTTGTCACTGTAAATAGAAAATAAACCGCACCTTTTTTTGATTTTGAAAACCACAACCTCCGTTTGCTGGGCCTGTTTTTGTGTGGGGAGCCCATCCCGGGGGTCACACACACCCGCTGCCGAGCTAACCCCCTCACAGTTGGTGGAGAACCAGTGGCAGTTTTTTTTTAAGCCAGCATGGAGGAGATACTGAAGCAGCTGGCTCTAGCAAATGCCAATCAACAGCAGACAAATGCAGGTTTGCAAAAGAGCCTTGCAGCTCATCAACAGAGCCTTGCAGCTCAACAACAGAACTTCGCAGCCCAGCAGCAAGCTCATCAACAGAGCCTTGCAGCCCAGCAGCAAGCTCACCAACAGAGTCTGGAAGCTCAGCAACAAGCCCAGCAGCAATCTGAGGCCCGCTTCATAGACCTGTTACAGAAGCAAGAGCAGAGACTACAACAAATGGAAGCAGTAATGCAGCAACGTCCGCAGACCAGTGAGGAAAGCCGTCCCACTAATACCGCGTCCTTTGGGGTGAGTCGTTTATTGACAAAAATGACTGGAGAGGATGATCCAGAGGTATTTTTGACCACATTTGAAAGGACTGCTGAAAGAGAAAAGTGGCCTGAGGAGCAGTGGGCTGGACTGGTGGCTCCTCTGTTAACTGGTGAATCGCAGAAGGCTTACTATGACCTAGAGCCTGACCAAGCAAAAGACTATGTGATGCTAAAAGCTGAAATATTGGCAAGGCTGGGTGTCACCCAGGCTGTCCGGGCTCAGCGTGTGCATAACTGGACTTTCCAGCTTGGAAAACCCCCCAGGTCTCAAATGTATGATCTCATTCACCTGAGCAGAAAGTGGCTACAGCCAGAGACTTTGTCCGCACCAAAGATTGTGGAACGTGTTGTAATGGATCGGTTTTTGAGAGCTCTTCCTACTGCCATCCAAAAGTGGGTAAGCCATGGAGACCCAGAGACGGCCGATGGTCTTGTGGATCGTGTGGAGAAATACTTGGCTACAGAGAACCTGACGGCCTCTTCCAGAGACACTCGGACTTTCCACCCTAAGACCAGACCATCCCCAGGGGCGGATAAGAGGATTCCAAGGGGTGAGGGTGGAGAGAGTGAGAGGGTGGGAGCTCTACCCCAAGTTTGGCGAGAACAGCCTGGGAAATCAGCGGCTCAAGAGGCGGCAAGAAGGATCGTTTGCTACCGCTGCCGGCAAGCGGGACATATTGCAGCCAATTGCCCGGTTGTGGAGGAACCCATGCAGTGTGACTTTCTGACGGGCAGACGTCAGTCGCTGTGTGCGACAGTCGCATGCACTGCCATTCGAGGAACTGAGAAACATTTATGCAAAATGTGTGTTAATGGTAGAAATGTTGTGGTATTGCTGGATTCAGGTAGCCTTGTGACCCTGATAAAGGCTGAGTTAGTTAAAACAGAGGTCTCTGGGAATAGCAAGGTAGCTGTTATTTGTGTGCATGGGGACACCCGAGAGTATCCAGTGACTACAGTGTGTTTCGAGACCCCCAAAGGTACCCTCTCTCATCCAGTGGGCTTAGTATCTCAGTTACCGCATGACGCCCTTGTGGGAAGGGATTTTCCGAAGTTCTGGGAACTGTGGGATGATCCTGAGCCCCCCACTGGTGCCCCTATGTACCAGGAATGTGATAGCCAGAACTCCCCTGAGAGTGGTGAGGACTCTCCGGAATTTCCCTTATCAGTATTGGCAGGGGAGACTCAAGAAACTGGAGAGGAGCCCACCTCCTCAGACGAAAACCTACCGTCTGTGGAGTTTTCTGATCTTGAGGTTCACAGGGAAAACTTTGCCACAGAACAGTTGAAAGACCCCGCCCTAATAAAGGCACGGGAAAACGTAGTGAAAATAGATGGCGAGTTAGTGAACCCAGATAATACCTGCACTTACCCATACTTCAGCGTAGAGAAGGACCTACTGTATCGGGTGGCAAAAAGGGCAGAAGAAACCGTTGAGCAGCTTGTGGTGCCCAAACCTTACAGGAAGTTGGTGTTGGAGTTGGCCCATGGGCACATTCTTGGAGGTCATCTGGGGACAGAGAAAACCCGAGAGAGGGTATTACAGAGATTCTATTGGCCGGGGGTGATGAAGGACATAGAAAATTATTGTTCCTCCTGCCCTGTGTGTCAGAGGTCGGCCCCGATGCCACATTTCCGTAGCCCGCTGGTCCCTCTACCCATCATTGAGGTCCCGTTTGAGAGGATCGCCATGGATTTGGTAGGTCCTATAATCAAGTCCGCTAGGGGGCACCAGTACATATTAGTTATAATGGACTATGCCACCCGTTATCCAGAAGCGATCCCTCTCCGAAATACCTCGGCCAAAACCATAGCCAAAGAGCTATCTCTTGTGTTTAGCCGGGTGGGTATTTGTAAAGAACTGCTTACGGACCAAGGTACACCCTTTATGTCCCGGGTTATGAAGGAGCTGTGTAAATTGTTCAAAGTGACGCAATTACGTACATCTGTGTATCACCCCCAAACCGATGGGCTGGTTGAAAGATTCAACAAAACCCTAAAACAAATGTTGAAGAAAGTGGTGGATAGAGATGGAAAGGATTGGGACTGTCTACTTCCTTATCTGATGTTTGCTATTAGGGAGGTGCCCCAATCCTCTACGGGATTCTCCCCCTTTGAGTTACTGTATGGGAGACACCCAAGAGGGCTGTTGGATATTGCCAAGGAAACTTGGGAAAGTGAGAGTTCTCCCCACAGGAGTGTGATTGAGCATGTCGCCCTGATGCAAGACCGAATTGCACAGGTAATGCCCATCGTGAAGGAACATTTGGCCCAAGCGCAGTTAGCACAGCAGAGAGTGTACAACCGTGGAGCCAAGACCCGTACCTTTTCCCCGGGGGATAGGATACTGGTACTTGTCCCTACGGTTGAAAGTAAATTCCTTGCCAAATGGCAAGGCCCCTACGAGATAATGGAAAAAGTGAGCGAAGTGAATTACAAGGTCAGACAACCAGGAAGGCGAAAGCCCGAACAGATCTATCACGTTAATCTGTTGAAAGCCTGGAGGGATAGAGAGTCCCTAGTCGCAGACACTTGGTCACCAGCTCAAACTGGTTGCGTGATTCCTGAGGTTGGAATAGCAGCCACCTTGTCACAACCCCAACAACAGGAGGTTAAGGAGTTTGTGCTTCGCAACAAGGAGGTATTCTCTGAGCTGCCGGGACAAACATCTGGGGTAGAGCATGACATCATTACCCCGCCCGGTGAAAGGGTGAAGTTAAAAACCCTATCGGATCCCAGAGGCCCGACGGGAGGCAATACAGGAGGAAGTACAGAAAATGCTGAACTTAGGGGTGATAGAGGAGTCCCAAAGTGATTGGTCTAGTCCCATTGTGTTGGTGCCTAAACCGGATGGGAGCTGGCGATTTTGTAACGGTTTTCGTCAGTTGAACAAAGTTACAAAATTTGACACCTACCCCATTCCACGTATAGATGAGTTGATCGACCGGCTGGGAACAGCCCGATACATGACGACTCTTGACCTCACAAAAGGGTATTGGCAAATCCCCCTGGCCAAATTGGCCAAAGAGAAAACCGCATTTGTAACCCCAGACGGGGCGTTCCAATATAAAAGAATGCCGTTCGGGTTACAGAATGCGCCGGCCACATTCCAGCGGAAAATGGACCAGATGCTGAGGCCCCATCGGAAGTATGCTGCGGCTTACCTGGATGACGTAATTGTCCATAGCACAGATTGGGCCTCACATCTGCCAAAAGTGCAAGCAGTCCTGGACTCTGTTCGGGAAGCGGGGTTTACGGCTAACCCCAAGAAGTGTACCATTGGGCAGGAGGAGGCCAAATATTTTGGGTACACCATTGGGAGGGGAGTAATAAAACCCCAACTCAACAAAGTCGAGGCCATCCAGAGTTGGCCACGTCCCAACAGCAAGAAGCAGGTACGAGCCTTTCTGGGAATCGCTGGGTATTATCGGCGATTCATTCCCCACTTTGCTTCTAAGGCTGTGCCCCTAACCAACCTAACGAAGGGGAAAGGGTCGGTCATGATTAAATGGACCCCCGAGGCTGAGGCAGCATTCCAATTCTTGAAACAAGCCTTATGTAGCCAGCCAGTGTTGTACTCACCCGACTTCTCTAAAGACTTTGTCGTACAAAGTGATGCGTCAGATGTGGGGTTAGGAGCAGTATTGTCCCAGGTCTGGAACGGGGAAGAGCACCCAGTCATTTACCTCAGCAGGAAGTTGAAGTCCCATGAGGTAAATTACGCCACCGTTGAAAAGGAGTGTTTAGCGGTGAAGTGGGCTCTAGATTCCCTTCGGTACTACCTGCTAGGTAGGCACTTTGACATGGTTACGGATCACGCTCCGTTAAAGTGGATGGCTCAAAACAAGGAAACAAATAGAAGAGTGAATAGGTGGTTTCTGGCCCTCCAGGAATTCAACTTCACAGTAAAGCATCGCCCTGGCGTTCAAATGGGGAATGTGGATGCTTTGTCTCGAGTACATGAATGCCTGATTGCTGGTGTTCCAACCCCGAGGTTAAAACAAGAGGGGGGGTATGTGACAGCAGGAAGGTAAAGTCACCTGGTTGCATCCAGGGGGGTAGATATATTTCGCCCAGATTCAGGCTTTACGCCGACTTATACAACTAGGTGGAGAGTTGTATAAGCCCAGCTAAGGCTAGTGGGCTCATGGATGACTCATACCTCTAGGGAGAGTGTGGGGCGTCGTGCAGACAGGGAGTTGATGAGACCAGCTGAAGCTTGTCAGCTCATTTAGGCCTCTATAAGAACTCCCAGCTTCATTAGGGGTTAGCTCATGCCTGGACCCAGACCTGTGTGGACTGTCTAGGGAGAGTGAACCCCTGTGCGGTGAGACAAAGCCTGTGTGGCTATTTGCTTGGACATTTAAAACCAGGGACTTAGGGACTAGGACAGCACTAGGCTGATCCCAGTTGTTAGTTAGGAAACCTGTATGTTTAGTCAGAGGTCAAATTGACCAGGATTTATTTTGTTTATGTTTCTTTTGGCTTTGCTGTGTTTTGTCACTGTAAATAGAAAATAAACCGCACCTTTTTTTGATTTTGAAAACCACAACCTCCGTTTGCTGGGCCTGTTTTTGTGTGGGGAGCCCATCCCGGGGGTCACACACACCCGCTGCCGAGCTAACCCCCTCACAATATATATATATATATATATTTCCGGTGGTGATCTGCGTCCAGAACAAGCTACACTGCCAGTTAAATGGAGGGGGAAAGATTATTATACAGAGATCAAATATGAAGGTGGCTACATGTGTGTCTGATGAATTATACCAAAATTGTGTTACATGGCCTATGTGTTCGATAGCCACCTCCTGTGCGTGCACAGTTGCTATAAGAAAAAAGATATATAGTTTCATTCTGATGCGGGTGGTGCACGGTCCTCAGGAACTGTAGCCTTGTTGCATATCTTGGCTCCAGGGAATGCTTTCAGAGGAACTTCTTAACCATCACCCAATCACCAGGAAGTATACTGTAAGTACCGGTATCTAGATCAGGATCTGTAATGGAAGAATATACTCAGACAAGGATGTTAGTTAATTCTTTTACAAGAGCGGTCACATAATCTATCAAAGTATCAGACTGTAATTGCAACTGTTATGGATAATAACCTAACAGGGTGATAAGATGAGTGAAACGCTAATATGGTACCTAGGGCCAACCATATTTCTTTTGTGACTACAGCAGTGAACGCAGGACCCTGATCACTCTCTATCACCTCAGGTACCCCACATCTGCAAACTGGCTCCAAAAGCAATTTCCTAGCTGTGGTTTTCGCCGTCTGATTTGCGACAGGATAAGCCTTGAGCCACCCTGAGCCTTCCGGGGTTGCATGCTAGGCAAGTGTGGCAGGACTTGCAGTATTGATTAGTCAAAGTAGTTATTCCTGTAGCTACATAATGTTTGTTTATAAGTGAGTTCATCAAAGTCTTTGAGAGATGGGTTGCTCCATGAGCCCATTGCACCACAGCTGGGTACAAAGCTCTGGGGAGACATGGGCGGGTCCCTATAGTCCAAAGATCATCCACCCGTACTGCTACAAGGTGCGTTGAGGCATTGGGATCGGGGCATCCAGAACAGAGGGTAGACAGGTGGTTTCCGCCTTCATGAGTTCAAAGCAATCATGTCCATCTTCATCTCGGGTAGGAGCAGGTAGGTCTGCGTTCTCTTCTTCCTGTTCGTCCAGAGACATGTCATGATACCCCCCTTGGACAAGAGGAAGGAGAGTAGCAGGGTAGAGTCACAGGCATCAAAGCAGAGTAACACCGTCAGGCATGAGAAAACTGCATCGCAACCTGAGGGGGCGGGCAAAGGATAAATGCTGGGGTAGTATCTGATTCAGAATGGCAGAGAGATAGTGAGGGGCAAGCAGCAGAAGGGGATAGGCCAGAATAATGTCAGAAGTTTAGTCCAGCAGGGCTTGGGCAGCAAAAACAGCTCAGAGACATGACGGGCCACCTCTGGCAACTGGGTCCAGGCGGGTTGAATAGTAACCGATCGGGCGGCTGCGGAGTCCACGACTTTGTGTCAACACCTCTGAAGCGGGGCCCTGTATCTCAGGTATGAACAGGCAAAAGGGCTTTCCATAATCAGGGAGACTGCGCGCAGGAGCAGCGCTGATCGCCTTCTTTCAAAAGGTAAAAAGTTAGTGAGTGCTACTTCGGACAGCGCAAAGGGGGCACATAGCAGGTTGTCATACAGGGGTTGCATAAGAAGGGAAGCCGCAGGTATCCAGGCTCTTCAGGAAGAGATCAGTCCCAAAAAAGCATGGAGAGTCTGAGCATCACCGGGGGGCGAAATGGGCTGTATGGCTTCAGTTCATGATAAATCTATGACAGCGAAAATACTTTTGCAGACAGGGGCACCCAGACAGAATAGAGTGTGAAAGGATGACCTTATAGCAGTGGGCAAGGTCATCATTTTTAAGTACCAACGTTTTGGCGGCATTCCACAAGTGTGCGCAGTTTTAAAGCATGACATGTTGGGTATCTATTTACTCAGCATAACATCATCTTTCACATTATAGAAAAAATTGGGGTAAATATTGTTTTTGTTTTTTTTCCCACAAATACCATGTGACAAAAAAATTGCAACAACCGCCATTCTATTCCCTAGGGTCTCTGCTAAAAAATATGTATATAATGTTTGGGGGTCCTGAGTAATTTTCTAGCAAATAAATGATGATTTTTACATGTTGGAGAGAAATACCAGAATTGGCTTGGGTGGCAAGTGGTTAATGATGGGACATTTGCTAAAGATGTGTGACTTATTCAGAGATTGATTGATAATGCATATTTCTTTGAAGTGGATGTAAACCCGATTCATGAAATTTGAGCTGGGCACATATTATATCTGCAGTGTTTTGTTATCTCTCTTCAAAGCACTATGTCCTGTAGCTGTCTCCTGCTCTGTTCTTCTGTTATCTGTTAACTCCTGACAAGTTCTGCATCACATATAAAATCAGCCAGAGTTTTGTGTTGAGGAGGATGCTATAAATTTGCAGAGCCCTGAACGATTCAAGGGACAGAGCTCAAAGTCTCTACCTATGAGGAGAGGAAGGGGTGTGTGCCTTTACCTCTAATCAGCTGTCTTAGCTGTATGCCCAGCTAATGGCATAAATCCACTCCAATGGCCACTCAGGAAGGAGCTAGAATGTAAAAAATGACTCCTCAGGGGATACGGATGAAAGTCTCATAGTGTAGTAATTTTTAATAAGGTAATAATAGCAGTTACACTCACATGTAATAATGCCTGGCCTGGCACTAGGTGTATACAGCGTGTGTGAGTCAGCTGATCCCTGGGGGTGGTGTGCGTTCCACGTCTTGCTTCGAAGGGCAAAGCCTGGTGTGGGGTGTCAAATATGGACCCGGAAATGAGAGATCATCCGCTCCAACATATGTTTCGCCGTGATTGGCTCTTCAGGAAGTGATGTCACGCCACTTCCTGCTTGCTTTTATGTGAATAGAAAGGCTGCTATTGGTGAGGCTCCTCCAGAATGGAGGAGAGGGCAAAAACGTAATACAGAATCTGCCTCTAGGGAACACCGATGCATGCACGCTGCCCACACTGCACATAAATAGCCAACCTTACAAAGAGATCAATGAATGAACTAATACATAAAAGCATTTATAGTCAACAATCACCTAAGCAGTGATAAATAATCTATTTTGGTGCATGGATGCAATTTAGAGCCGAGTAAGATCAGGTGGGTATATTGCAGCTTGAAGGAAATAATTAGGACAGCACCATCTAGTGGTGAATATCCATATGGCCGGAATTACCAATGCAACCCCGCCTATTATTTCCTATATCAAGGAAACAATTAGGACAGCACCATCTAGTGGTAAATGTCCATATGGCCGAAATTACCAATACCACCATGCCTATACTAACAGATCAAAATACATTTTTAAAATGATTTATATGATACACAAAAAAAAATAATGTAATAATAAAGAACTTCTAAAAGTATATTATACAAAAAAATAGGTATTACGATAGAAACCGAGGGACCAGGGCTCTAATCTAAAAACCCAATCCCGCTAAAAACAGAAATTTATTATTGCAATCAATTATCAGTTAAAAAACATTTTCAATCGATATCGATGTTTAATACCAAAGGCTGGAGAGATTGAAGTCTATATATCCACTGCGTCTCCATCTGCAACACTTTTTTTGTCATGTCAGTTCCTCTCAAAATGCTGGCGAACCCTATCAATGCCCCAGAACCTGAGTAAGGAGGGGTCCTTATTGTGCATCAGCCTGAAGTGGTTAGATACACTGTGGTGTTTTAACCCATTTTTTATGTTATCTATATGTTCTCCCACTCTTTTGGCCATGGTTCTAGTTGTCCTGCCAACATATTGGAAATTACATGGACATTTTGGATATCTTTAATATATTTACTGCTTTTCTCTCACTGTCTTAATTAGTTTTTCCCAATATTTAGCCTGCAGCTCCAATAACTCAGAGATATATTTAACCTTTTATTTTTCCAATTTCTCTAATATACATTACAATTTTTTACAGGATCCACACTCTGGCTGCCCAAGCAGAAGCAGTTCCTGTTTGTCATTGCATAGTACTCCACCCCCATGCCCTCGGTCTCAAACAGCACCATCACTTCCTGCCGTGGGAGCAGAGCAGCTAATGAATGGGCTAATACGAGCTGGAGGCCCCTCTACACTAGCAACTCTTCCTCTTCTTGGAGCCCTCTCTGGAAATCCTGGAGTGCTCTCACTAAACAGCATATTGGGAAATATCAATGGAAATCTTCAAAGCACTCTAGGACAGGCCCAGAATCCTCTATGCAGTGGGACTGCCAGCTCACATATACCAGCCAGGTTAGTTAATGAATAGCAACTGCAACAAGATCATTTGTAGGGAATATATACTGTTTTGCATATTTTTGATTTATTGTGGACAGCAATAAAACATTTCTTGCTGCTGGCTCCTCCTGTGTTTCGAGTGCCCCCATAGCAAGGAGCTTGCTATGGGGACACTCATGCCAGCTTGATCCTGAGCATCTGTTGACACACACAGCGCGGCTTGGCCCCGACCGCAGCTCTCTCGTTGGTTCTCTCTGAATTTAATTGACAGGTAAAAAAGGTAAAAACCTTTAGGCTTTACAACCACTTTAATGCTTGTTGTGCTGTGAATTACCTAAATATCCAGTGTTTTGAATAGACTTTAAAACAGCATATGAAGTTAAAAACACAGCTAAATACTTTTTAGGGAGCTTATAGGCTTGTATGGATTTTCAGTTAGACAGACAGTCAAAAAGTAGGCAGAAAGTGCTGGGACTATTTTTTTAAGAATACCGTTTATGGTTTACAATCAAATTTGCACCCTATTTATAATTAGGGGTGCATCGAATGGAAATTTTAGTGGCGAAACCGAAAATGAAGAATACACTAAGCCGAAAACCAATATCGAAAATTACAGTTTTTTAAAAATAATAAAAAAATTATTTGATATATAAAAATTGTGTTATATTCGTTATTCATATTTGACTTTTTAATTATCATGAATTTTAATGAATAAAAAAATAGGACAATCCAATAATGTCAAATAAGTATTTTAATAAAAAGTAACCCACATGAAGGGGCGTGGCCTGGCGCAGCATGGAGTAGGACACAAGTGAGTTTTGCTCTGTCCATTACTCCTTTTTATAATTGATCCTGCACTCCGGCGGCATCCTACAGCAGCCTGACTTATCCCCCTAGGGGCCCAGCACCCCCACTACTGTACCTCCATGGGCTCCTGACCAATCGGTGGTCTAAATGGAGCGGCGTCCTCCGCACGGCGACCGTTTTTAGGACAGGCTTCGGCCTAGTCCTGGAGAACGGCGGCCTTCCTGACGCCTGTCTCCCTCCTCACACGGCGGCGAGGGTCGACTGAATTGTCCACGCTGTCCACAGCCCTCATGTAGTCATCACTGAACACCGGCCTGTAGACGGCTCCTGGATCCGGCCTGTGAGTAGAGGCCATCTTGCTGCACCCTGAAGAACACCCACGGCCTCCCCACCTCTCCCCTGCCTGATCTGAACCTCCCCTGGCCACCAGAGTACCCTAGCCTACCTACATAACAAATTAACTGAATTTGCAGCATATATACGGCCCCATCTGTGTCAGGAAAGGGCTGCAGCCTAGCCCTAGGTGAAACGTGCAGCGGCCATCTTGCTACTCCCTCTACCTGTGTATACACCTGATCCTGGCCTTTCTGCTCCCCGGGCACCCAGCTTGACCCCCCCTTAACATTACCACCACCCAGCCTTTCTACCACTGTCGCCTCTTCATAGCGACCATGGCACAGACGAAACCTAAGACGGATACGGCCGCCAAGCTGGACAAGTACTGCCGTCAGGAGAAAGACAGCCTGGAAGAAGATGGCGGCGCTGCGTTGGAGGGGAGAGAGACGACGGGAGCAGATACAGATAAGGTACTAGAGGCCATCTCTGCACTACAAGCAAACCTCATGACTAAAATTGATAAGGTTTAGGTGGATATCTCCCTAGTCCGACAAGACCTTCACAAGCTCAAGGAGCGGGTTAAGACCTCTGAGACCAGATTGGGAGAGGTGGAGGATGCAATCCCACCACTACAGAATACCTTGGAATGCATGCAATATCAGATCAACCAACTACTGGCGAAACAGGACGACATGGAAAACAGACTCCGCAGGTGCAGCCTTCGCTTTATTGGTCTGCCAGAAGGGTCTGAAGGGAAGGACCCAACCACATTCCTAGAGCAGCTACTGATCACATCGTATGGCAGAGAGGCCTTTTCGGTCACATTTGCGGTTGAAAGAGCGCACTGCATGCCCGCTAGGCCCCCTACATAGGGTGCCTTTCCACGTACATTTATTGCCAAACTGCTGAATTACAAGAACCGAGACACCGCTCTACGCATGGCAAGAGTGAAAGGCAATATGCCCATTGGCAATGTCAAGGTAGCCATTTTTCCCGACTTCTCCACTGAAGTACAGAAACGCAGATAAAGCTTTACAGAAGCCAAAAGAAGCCTGCGCATTAAAAATCTTAAATATTCCATGTTCCCAGCGTGCCTTCGCGTAGAAGATGCTGACCGTGCCATTTTCTTTGAAACCCCGGAAGACACCATCGCCTGGCTGGAATGCCGAGAAACCAACAGGAGAGCGGATGACTAACCTACAACGTACAGTACATGGCCGTGTGCTGCAACAAGAGACCTCACACCCCCTTCTCTACAACATAAGGCAAACTGTCTCGCTTGTCGCAGGTACTATAAACTCCTTATCGGGCCTCCCACTCATCTCCAGTTTGCCATTTGCTATGCTCCCCTTCTGGGTTTTTTCTCCCCCCCTCTCCCTGTTGCATAGTAGAGGCCCTATCTCTTGTATACACCACCTGTAATACTAGAATTGCCTGGTGACTAATCTGTCTGCTCATCAAAGACATTCCAAACCTACATTACCTTACCTTGGTACTCGCAAGTGTATCTTGAATGTCATGGACGAGATGCATGAAACGCTCAAGCTAAAGTCGCATACAACGTGAACATTTGATTCTATAAACGGAGAACTACTCCTAGGAGACACAACAGTCCTACAATATGCAAGACTTATTCAATGAAGTTTCGCCCCCCTACACTACAAGGGAGACCTGGATTGTGAGCATAGTCTCATCCTGGAATCCACCCTTCTGTACCACACAAGCCTTACTATACTATGTCCTCTGAAGTTTGATTCCAGGGATGTACTAACATGCCAGCCTATATCATTTAGGGCCCTGATTCAGGTCTTGACTATGTTACTGTTTTACTTGAACAAAATGTTTGACCCACTTCACACGTTAGTTTGTTTTGTTGCAGGAATATGCCTACACCAGTTGGGGGTGGGGGATTGTTATACCACATGTACATCGTAACAAGTGGGAATGTTACCAGTTCCAGAATGCAATGTTTAGTATGTTTCTACGTGCTTTACTATCTAGAAGGATCATCAACAAATATGGGATGGGGGCCCCCTCTTGCGTGACACTAAGGCCTTGCATGATTGAACTCCTCTGTTATTCACACCTTACTTTAATATGGCGTCTCTGAAGTTCTTAACTTGGAACTTTAGAGGATTACGAGACAAAATTAAGCGCTCAGCCATCCTATAATACATTAAGAAACAAAGGGCAGATATCATAGTCCTGGTTGAGACACATGTAGATGGCCGTCTGCAGATTGCTCTTAAACGCCCCTGGATTGGCTGGACATATCATTCAGTGTATACCATACACGCAAGGGGGGTGTCCTTTCTCATAAATAAGTCCCTGTATTTTGCGTTTTGTGACCTGAGCCTAGACCCACAAGGTCGCTATGTTTTTCAACACACTAAAATATATGGTGAACAGTTTTTACTGATGGCTTATTACGTACCACCTCCATTCTCTATGACAATCATCATGGAGGGACTCGACTTTATGGCACAGCACCCGACGATCCCAGCCATTTGGCTGGGAGACTTCAATACTACCCTAAATCTCAGCCTTGGCAGGGCACAACAGCCTCCCTTGTCTCCTAGGCCCCTTACATCTACCAGGTTTGACAGATTAATATCAAACTTTAACCCAATTGACTCGTGGAGGACTAAACACTCAAACGCCAGAGCATACTCATGTTTCTCTTCCACCCATAACACGATGTCCCGTATAGACTTCATCCTACTATCTCAGATACTGGTGCCTCGTCTTTTGGACGCAGCCTTTTGCCCCAGACTCTTATCAGACCATAGTCCATACTGGATTACACTTGCTGTCCCTATAGTTAAACCACCCAGGACATGGAGACTAAGCCCTTTTTGGCTCTCATTGTTACCAGATGATGGTCAGATGGACAATGAATGGAAAAGATACTTTCAAGACAACGCACAATCTACCTCATTTGCAAACATATGGGACTCTTTCAAACTACACTCTGTTTTCACAAATCAACAGACTAAAAACAACCACGGCTGAGAAAGCAGACAGGGTACTAGAGGAGCTCTCCCTCGCGGCGCGTCAATACAAAACTGACCCCTCTCCTGACAAAGCCTCCCGCCTTAAACTACAAACTAGGGTAGCTAATCAGTTACAAATGTGATGTCTAGAAAAAAAATTTTTTTTCTCTAGACAGAAACTATTTGAACACGGAGAGAGAACCGGAAAGCTATTAGCATATATGGCTCACAGTGAGGACAGAGTGCCAGTAGTGATTTCCCTGCGAAACCAATCAGGTGAGATGATAATCGAACCTACAGCAGTAACAGCAATGTTTCACAGATTTTTTTAGCTTGTTGCACACTACCACTACATCTAATGATCCAACACCCATTGATTGTTTCTTAGATGACCTTCCCATCCCACAACTGACCTCAGCTCAAATAGAAACGCTTGAGGCCCCACTCACAACCAAGGAGAAAGCATTGGCAATTTCCAGTTTTGCTAGATCCAAGTTGCCGGGGTCTAATGGACTACCCATTGAATTTTATTCCCAATATAATGAGACTCTCCTTAACTGGTTAACCTCTACACTCACCTCTTTGAGACCCTCACTTTACCTGCGTCCATGAGAGAGGCAGTTATAGTATTCATTCCAAAACCGGGCAAAGATTTGGGTCTCCCCGAATCATATAGACCCTTCTCTCTGATTCAGGTGGACATTAAAATCCTGGCAAAAATTTTGGCACTACGCCTCAATCAGGTTATCTTATCCCTAGTGCATGAGGACCAGGCTGGCTTAATGCCAGGCAGTAACACCTCATTCAACCTTAGGAAATTGTTCATAAATATGCAAGCCCGTCACAACAATGTTGGTGAGAGAGTAGTGGTGACAATTGACACTGCTAAGGTGTTTGATTCGGTAGAGGGGAACTACCTGTGGAAATACCTGGCACAATACGGATTTGGCCCTAAATTTCTTCGATGGATCCGCTTGCTGTACCAGGCCCCAGTGGCCAGGGTAACAGCCAACGGGTGTCACTCAGACACTTTTGAGCTCTCTAGAGGCATCAGACAGGGCTGCCCCCTCTCCCCCCTGCTGTATGCCTTCGCTACAGAACCACTGGCAATATCCATCAGAATCAACCCATTGATACAGTGCTTACGCGTGGATGACCTGGAAGAAAAAATAAGCATGTACGCAGGCGACACGTTACTTTATCTAGCAGATTCAGGCCCCTCTCTAGCTGAAGCCCTGCGAACAATTGAACATTTTGGTTCATTTTCTGGACTCAAAATCCATTGGGAGAAGTCACAAATTCTCCCTCTGGATTTTGCTCCCCAGACTGAATTACAGGCCCAGCTGCCCCTGCGGCGAGTGAGTAGTATCAAATACCTAGGAGTGAGTGCTACCTGGTCACCGATCGATTATGTCTCTCTTAATGTGTAACCACTGTTTGCCCTGATTAAATCTAAAACACAAATATGGCCTCGTCTTCCTCTCGGAGTACTGGGTCGCATCAACCTAATTAAAATGATACTCCTACCTAAAATTCTATACATACTTTGGCACACCCCTGTATATCTGCCACTGAAATATTTCAAAATCATAAATGCGATTCTCAAACCCTTTGTTATGGGGAAGAATAGACATAAATTGGCATGGCGATTACTCAACAACCCCACTGACCTGGCCGGTACGGCCCTACCAGACTTCAGTCAATACTACTTAGCATCCCAACTTTCCCAATTGTTCCACATAGATAAGACTGACAGGAAGAGATTCATTCTACTCCTATGCCACATCTGGGCCCAATTGACCACTGACCCCATCTGCGCTATAGCGGCAGGCGCTGAGGGTAATACCAAAACAGAGGAACACAATTCCCTCCTAAACCATTATAGGAAGATATAGAGACTGGCCTCTGCAAGTTAGACATACCTACACATATACACATAATGACTATTCTCCCCTATGGCATAATAAATCACTCCAGGATTTCTTGACTGTGCCGGACTCGAAGCCCTGGTGTCGGGGGGGAATTTTTTACCTCTCACACTTACTCTCTGCTGGCAGGTTGAAAACATTTGATGCATTGAAACTAGAATTTTCACTCCCAAATGGCATGTTCTTCCGCTTTTTACAAATCCGGCATGCTATTCTCTCCCAATTTCCAGAATAGTTGCCTAACCCCACCTGCAATCCTATAATGGACAAAGTCAAGAGTGACGACCCCCAGAAACTTATACCAATATTCTATAACCTGCTACATACTCCATCAACAAAAATAGCTTACAATATAAAAACACGATGGGAGGGAGACATAGGGAACCTCGAGGACGAAGACTGGAATGAGGCACTAGACACATGCAAAACTGTCTCACCCAAATTATCTGACAGACTAACCCAAATATACATTCTGCACCGCACATACCTCACACCTGTAAGGATGGCTAAATTTAACCGGGGACAACCTTCCAAATGTCTCCTTTGCAATAGAGAAATGGGCACATTCAACCATCTCCTGTCATCCTGCCCGTATATACAGGGATTCTGGAAACAGGTGGTAGATTTCCTTCATGACAACATGGGATCTCCACTGACCCTAGACCCCAAACCATGCCTATTGGGCATTTTCCCAGATGCTGACACTGACAAATACACAAAAACATTTATGCATGAGACTCTATTCTCTGCTCGAAAAACAATTGCTAAACTCTGGATGAGGCAGACTCCCCCTAGACTATCTGACTGGAAGACTGATGTTAATATCACATTGCCCTATAAAAAATAAATCTACATTTAATAGAGGGTGCCCTGCAAAATACAACAAAGTCTGGGATTGCTGGCTCAATGCATCTGACACATGTGTATAGCACTGCAGAGTATATCACCCTCCTGCACGTGCCGCCTGGCTGGGCCCGGACCATATATATTGACATGGAAAGTTGGCTGTTTGCAGAGCACACAGCCATTTCTCCTTGTGCTCATAAGCACACCCTTCGTCTCAATGATATAATGCATCTTAAGCTAAAATCCACTCACCTTCCATTCGATCCCCATTCATACAAATCAAGAAGCATCACCAGACTGGTCTCATCTTCAAGGCATCCCAGCAAAGACTGACCGCCGACGCCCTAACAGCATCCTTTTATTATCACAAAAGATCACAAACAGTAAGTGATGGCTGCAGCAGCCAATCACCTCCTCCGTGGGGTGGGACATCACAGGATGTTCCCTTCACACAGGAAATGTCCATATAAGGAGTTGACAACACAAGAAATATAGCTTAAAGGATACAATACAATACAACAACACAATTGAATACAATAATACCATAATCAATGAACACAGTTCCTGATGAGGGGAGCTTATCTGCAGGTGTATGCTCATGTCACCACCTCAATGTTGATCAGGCATACAGAGATGACAAGAGCATATATCCGCTAAACCGATAACGCGTTTGCAGAGAGGCCCCACTCCGCAAACACCCTTCTCCAAATCAGGAAGTTTATCTCAACCAGCCTCAGACTGCCCCAGTCAGCTCTTTAGAGCGGGTTGCAGAAGTACTAACACTGGGTGAGACTATAACAATACATATTAAATACATCTTCATAAAATTTACCACAACAGTTCCTCCTCTTGTCATATGCTCCCACGTGTCTTTCGATGCACCTTGATCTTATTAATCAGTCCTTACAGTCCATACGAGTCCATAAAAAGGAAAACACGACTTGACATGTAGACTCTGTTCTTCAGGAGCATGACTTATATAGAGGACATGACATGGTGAGCTGTAGTAATCGCTGATCGGTCTGTGATCCTCTGTGTATTGTACGTGGGTCCGGCTTCGGGGCGTCTCATCAAGGAAGATGTGGTCATCTGCTCAGGCTCTGGTCACACGTATAATCAGGCAACAGGAGCACCTCATCACGACATAGAAAGAGTAGAAATAAAAACGACATGAGTATATATATTCCCACTTCCTTTAACCACGATCCGCTGTAAAATAAAAATTAGATCCCCAAAGATTCCCAGACCCTTAAAAGGATTCCCAACCTTCACTTAGCTACAGCTCTGGCTTCAACAGTTACATGAAGAATCCCATCCTCAATGGATGAGAATTGTTCAATCGTATCATAAGCTCAAGCCCCCCCCCCCCCCTTGTACCTGCAGGACACCATGCCCAGACCTGGTCGGGGTTGGTGAACAATTCCCTCCCAGCTGTCCCTGCCATTCTTACCTTCTCGCGCCATCAGATCCTCGCGATCGGCCGCGACATAAGATGCTGGGACAGCTTCACTATCATGCATGAACCTCTTGCATTGCGGGAATTACCTTATAAGCTGCAGATCCGCATAAGCACCAAACTAAAGTTCAAACACACTTGTGGGCTACCTAGTTGTCCCAAACCGACAAGAGGCAGAGCTATTAAAACTATAACCAATTTGTTCCTCTAAAAATGCATCGTTAGATTCCATTGACAAGTGTCTGCTCGGAGTCTTCACCAGTTTGTCAAAACTCCTCATACCCATAATAACATCATAAATGGCATGTACCGCTGGGGTACTAAAACTCGGTGGAGACTCAGAACAGACCTAGCAATCGGTCCTGTTCGCTTTCTTAGCTAGTCAGGAAATGCACTTCAAATAATACCTTGGGATGCTTTTCACCGTTATCCTTGCTAAAATTTATTAATCAAAAAAATATAAATAAACAAAGATACTATTCAATTCTTTGGTGTGGTTGAGCCACTTCTTGCAGTGGCTGGCATGGTCTCATCCCTCAAGCTTCTTTACAATGACCCAGTCACCTGGTTGGAAAGAATGTAAACTGGTTATTGTGTCAGGGTCCAGGAGGGACTCATGAACCCGGTGGTGGACATTTTGAAAGTTCATGTCACAGTGATCGCACCCACCCCATCAGCTGAGAATGTAAGTGACAGCTAATGAGGAAAGTACGACCCCGGTTTTTATTGAAATCCAAACAACCCTCATATGGCAATAACCCAGACATCGGGACTGTGGTCACTGCATAACCTGTGCGTGGCTTACAATACCTGGAACCGTTGACAAAAGGTTCTTAGCATCTGGGATGGGACTTCACCAGACTGCTGCTCGCCAATTCAAATTCTATCAAAGAAATACAGTCTTGGCACAAACTTGGTTAGAATTACAGAGGTTAACATTAGTTTGAAAAAAAAAAAAAACTGTTATTCTTACATTCATCATTCCCCCCCTTTTCTTCCTCATTACAGACTGAACAAAGAAATGAGTGGTGCAGGAAAAAAGAAACAATGAAATAGCTTATGATACTTTTATCTTCTTAGACTCATGTATTTATCCATATGAACAGCTGTCTACATACACCTGCTCTCTATGTACATACACTTTCAGAAAGTCCTTGGACCTGAAAAATACTTATAAGCAAAATTATTACTATATCCTTCATATTTAACCTGCAAAGAATGGTAAACAACAATGACATTCCTGTACATTGGTAAATTGTCAATGACATTCTTTCAAAACCGATTCAAACAAAACCCTCTGTAACCCTTACTTTTCCCGTTCCTACAAAAATACAACAGCCGCAACGCATCGGAGGATCGCTGCGGTAAGTTCGAACATATTCACGTTACTACATACAAACATTCAGATACAAATGTGGGGGAGATACTTCAGTTTCCAAAACCAAAATGAACATAAACAGCCGGAATTCTCCCTTCACTCTTTCAGAAATAGAAGAAAATACAATGGGAAAAACATGAGAGCAGCTCGAGAACCTTGCATGGACCAGCCATATAAAGTTCAAACAAACGGGCATGAGAATTTTAACCACCGTTCCTCCTCTGAGAATCACAAAAACGTGTACTACACCTCCATCAACCACACTCATCATTACAGATTTCTGAAGCCACAGCTGAACTACATCAACTCCAGAGGGATACCCAAAATAGTATCCTTGGACCACCTATGTTAATCTCTTTTTTTGGTTCAAAAGCCTTTGCCCCAAAACTAGGCTTTGTGCACCGTGTAACTATCTGACTGCGGGAAGCCTCCATTCCTTCCCTTTGCACAGACCTCCTTGTGTCCATGGCAATTCGAATCGGCTTATCGTCTTATCCCTGCGTCCAGGAAAACCATTGCACCCATTTCGGGGAGCACCGCCCGGTGTCTTCTACGGTGGATTGACAGACTACAACCACTATATCTGGTCCAGTCTCCCAACTAGAAACCCTAACCGAGGCGTTATCACCCCCCCCCCCCCGAATTAGGCCTCTACCCCTCACAGTATATGCATACACAAGCGTTTTCCGCTATACACCCATACACTGCGTCGCCAGACTAAACCACACAGAACACATCTGCCCGTTTACCACCTACAGAACAATGTGGCTTCTCTCTGTATCTAGATGATAAAACAATAATGGTGATGTCCCCCTGTTTGCTCTCTACCCAAAACTGTATTATAGTATAAAACTTCACAAAACTGGAACAAAATATAAAACACTTTTAACGCCAAAATGTTTTCCATTTTCCTTCCAAGCGCAAATCTCATTGCTCACCTTTCAGAAAACCCCAAACTCCTCCCACCAACTTCCTGCTGATACATAAATGCTGAAAAGAAACTTCCTGTTACATGCTCAGCTAAAAAAAAAAAAAAAAAACTGGTTTATTTACATATCAACGTACAGGAAAAGGGAGGGGGAGGGGGAGCCTAGCCCCATCACCTTGTCTATTAAGACACCAAAAAAATCCATGGCTAAACATCATATATATTTCAACCATTAAAAAAAACCTTTGTCAAGGAAATGATGGAACAAACCCCCCTTTTGCAAATGGAGGGAATCCCCCCTGACCCACACATCCCCTGGAAGTCAAACCACAAGTTGAGACTCAAATACAAACTCCTGCCAAAAGATGGCTATACAGTACAAGCTTCAAAAACAATGAATTGCCTTCTGGGAAACTCCCAAATATTTAAATATAAAAACACACACCACTGTACAAAAACTCAGTTAAAGTTAGTCTTACAATCTGTCAAAATTCAGTGTAAGGTAGAGTTTTCACTTAAAACCAAAGTTCAATACAAAAATCACTGCTTTTATACTGCAAAGTCAACTGAACCTGCAATAGCTTACATTCACTTAAATGAAAACAGAGAAATCCCCATCCCAACACCATCTGCCTGGAGTTCGCATGTTCTCCCTGTGCCTGCGTCAGTTTCCTCCCACACTCCAAAGACATGCTGGTAGGCTAGTCAGATCCTGTCTATAAATGGGCCCCAGCATGTGCATGTGTCTGCAAGCGCGTCGGGACCCCTCGGGGTAAGACCACGCTATATCAAGATACCACTCTACTCAACTCAAAAGGCGATGCTTAGAAAAACCATTCAAACAAGCGAATTCAACATGAAAACAGCCTCTCAAGATGGCCAACAAAAAGCCAGGCCACAACAAAATGGCGCCATTAACGCGTGCCATGCAGTTTTTGATTTTGCCAAAATCAGCACAAACTTCCTTACCAGCCAAAAACTGACAAACATGGGACATCAAATGAACACTTAAATATAAAACACAAGACCACATGGGTTCCCACACACAAAGGAAAACAAAAATGGTGTCCACCAGATTCCAACACAGAAAAGACCGCCCTACTAAATTCGCACCAAACCTCAAAATCTGCCCCAAAAGCTGCGAAATCCCACCAACAAGATAGCCGACGAATGCCACAGCACGGTCACATGGTATCACACCCAAAGGAAAGATGGCTGCACCTTCCCCTTATAGGATGATCCACAGGCTAAGGAGAAACTGCGCCTCAAGATGGCCGACAACAGGCTGCAACAAAATGGTGGATGAAATCTTGACCACCGCAAGATGGCCGACAAGCCACATGGACAACAACAAAAGGCAGACCACAACAAAATGGCGCCATTAACGCATGCAATTTTTCCCGCCAAAACCACACACCTGAGACATCACATGTACACTTACAAATATTTTAAGAACAATCTTCACACACTTTAGGCTACTTCAACTCAGACCCTTTGGCCAACTAAAAAGCACATTCAAGAAATGTTGGTTACATGCGCAACATTAAAAACAACAAAGTTCATATCACCACACACACCGTATAATATTGCTTGTATGCTTTCTCAGAACATCAGATCATCATCTCTCAGGGCGTAGCCCCAACACAAAACTCCTGCATGCTATTTACAGAGAGTAACCAACTTTCACCATTGTAAATGATAGCCATGCTGGCTCCCCTCCCCTACTAAAGCACATGGCATACAGGGACCAGACTTTGAAAAATACAAACGGCTCAGCTGCCCACATATATTGCAGGCTGCACTAAATCCCACATCTAGACCTTCATTTCATACACAATATACAGTTTCCATATGCATCCACACAGGCACACGATCAAAATCACACATACACATACGATCGGATTCACAGACATCCACCCACAGACATCTCTTATACAGCCCGCATTATTTAAAAAAGACAAAAAATGTGTTCTTTTACAAAGCATAGCCTCCCCACGCATCAGGTACTCCCCCTCTGCTGATCTGATGCTCAAAGAGGCCGTAATTAGTCCTACCGTTGGCCCTTCATCCTGACATGGAAAGTCGGCTGTTTGCAGAGCACACAGCCATTTCTCCTTGTGTTTATAAGCACACCCTTCGTCTCAATGATATAATGCATCTTAAGCTAAAATTCACTCACCTTCCATTCGATCCCCATTCATACAAATCAAGAAGCATTACCAGACTGGTCTCATCATCAAGGCATCCCAGCAAAGACTGACCGCCGACGCCCTAACAGCGTCCTTTTATTCTCACAAAAGATCACAAACAGTAAGTGATGGCTGCAGCAGCCAATCACCTCCTCTGTGGGAGGGGACATCACAGGATGTTCCCTTCACACAGGAAATGTCCATATAAGGAGTTGACAACACAAGAAATGTAGCTTAAAGGATACAATACAACAACACAATTCAATATAATAATACAATAATCAATGAACACAGTTCCTGATGAGGGGAGCTTATCTGCAGGTGTATGCTCATGTCACCACCTCAATGTTGATCAGGCATACAGAGATGACAAGAGCATATATCCGCTAAACCGATAATGCGTTTGCAGAGAGGCCCCACTCAGCAAACACCCTTCTCTAAATCAGGAAGTTTATCTCAACCAGCCTCAGACTGCCCCAGTCAGCTCTTTAGAGCGGGTTGCGGAAGTACTAACACTGGGTGACACTATGACAATACATATTAAATACATCTTCATAAAATTTTCCACAACAATATCACCCCCTTCAAATATATATAATTGCAAAAGGTATATTACTACCCCACAAACAAATGTATCTTTACTTAATAACTGCCTTTATAATTAATCAGGATCTTTTTTTTTTTTACATTCAAAGTTTTTTATTAAGAAATGAATGGAAAAGAATACAAGGATGCATATTTCGTAAATTGCAGATGTAACTTCAAGATTTGTGATCAATACAGTATATTGAGGTAAAAGTTGATTTAGGGATACAGCCCGTTATAGTCGGCATGCGACGCTCATGAATGTGGGCAATTACAGGCTGTGTGAACATTGCGTATCCAATATAGATCTAAAACTAGAACATATTAAATCCAGGAATCTATTTGTGTAGGTAAGAAAAATAAAACCAATAAGAATCATAAAACATAAACATTGATATCCAAGTAGAAGGAAAGGTTGAAAAATACTTATTATTGTGTTCTGATCTACACTGTCATCATCATCTGCTATCCTATTCATAGCCAAAATTAGGTACTGTATAGGTAATAAAAAAAAAAAAAAAAGAAAGGAAGAGGAGGGAAAGGAGGAAAAGGGAAGGGATGAGTTAGAGGGGAAGGTACGTAGCAAACTACAGTATACAGTTGGAGTTCGGTCCTAAAGGCCAATCAACCACCAGGGCTGAACTGTGAGATAGGACCGATGTGATTACAGTCTTAGGGATTAAGGTTCGTTGCTGCAGTCATATATTCGTGAGAGTATTTAAAAACAAACCATGGCTGCCAATTTTCGTGAAACCTTTTCACATTGCCGCCATCTTGGGCCAGGGTATCTTCCATGTCACTTATTTCCCCTACCTTATTCAGCCATTCAGGTATGGACAGGACTCGAGACGAGTTCCAGTATAGGGGAATTAAAGTTTTTAGAAGGTGTTTTGTCAAGGAGTGCTTATATCTTTTAAATGAAAAATTGGTTGTAGCAGGCAACATGCAGCATTTAGGTTTAGCTTGGTTTCAGTTATCTTTTTAATCAATTTCCGAACCTCAGACTAGAAGTTTGTGATCAGGGTACATTGCCACCAAATGTGAGCTAGTGTGCCCCGTTCAGATTGACACCGCCAGCAAGTCTCTGACTTCTGGTTGTCCCACTTGTGGAGTCTGACAGGAGTATGGTACCAGTGTTATAATTTGTTTCTTGTAGTTTAGTACTAATGGAGTATTTGTGTGCCAAAATGCAGGCATACCGCAATTTTTTGTCTGTTATTCCTATGTTTAAGTCCTCCGACCACCTCCTCCTTTGTTCACTCGTCCCCGTGTCCTTGGGGTACTGCAACCATAAGTAGGCTAATGAAGTGGCCTTATCCACTGGAGTTTTGCCATGACAGGCCGAGTCCAGGGCAGTCAAAGGTCTACAAAGATCGTGAGGGTTTCTAAATTTGCCTAGGTAGCTCCGAATCTGAAAATATGTCCATTGTCGTAGGTAAGGTAAGTCACTTTCTGACTTGAGTGATGTCCAATCTCTGACCCTAGATCCCAGAAAGCAATCACCTGTCAGTAAGGGAGTGCCCCTCGTCGCTGAATGAAGTGTGGAGTTAAGTATGCCTGGAGTAAAGTCAGGGTTGTCTTTCAACGGGGTCAGAGGGCTGGGGACCGTGGTGACGTCCGTCTGCTTGGTCAGTGTTCTTAAAATTTCGAATGTAGTACCCGTGATTGGGTACCTGTGTAAGCTAGATAAAAGGCCAGTCCGTGGAATCCACGGTGAGAATGTAAGTGGAATCGGGTAAAGGGTAGCTTCCAGTGTAACCCAATCTTTCATGCTATCGTGGCAATGCTAGTCTATGACCCTGGCTATATGCGCTGCGTGGTAGTAATTTTTAAAGTTTGGTAAATTAATCCCACCTAAATCTTTAGGTTTTGTCAGTGTAGCTAGTTTAATTCTAGTTTTTTTGTGTTGCCATAGGAATCTCAGGATAATGGAGTTTAAAGCTTTGAAGAATTTCTGAGGGATCCTGACCGGTAGAGTGCGTATCAGATATAGGAATTTAGGCAATATCACCATCTTAATGATGGCGGAAAGGCCAAACAATGACAAAGAGCATAAATACCAATTGTCAAGGTCCTTTTCGCAAGCTCTAAGTAGTGGGGGATAATTTTTCTCGTAGATAGACTGCAATTGCGGAGTCAACCACGTCCCTAGATACTTAAGTGCGGTGGGGTCCCATCGAAACGTGGAGTTGGCTTTAGTCGAGTTGAGTGTTGGGTCTGGGAGTGAGACATTTAGGGCTTCAGATTTCGAGTAGTTTATCTTTAAATTGGCTAGATAACCAAAATGGGCAAATTCCTTTAAGAGGTTGGGGAGGGTTATGTTTGGGTTGGTCAGAAAAAATAAAAGATCATCGGCATAGGCCGCCATTTTGAACTCCCTGTCCTGTATCTGAAATCCATGTATTGTTTTATTGTTTTCAATCGTTCTAATAAAGGGTTCTATGGAGAGAATAAATAACAGGGGTGATAGGGGACAGCCCTGCCTGGTTCCATTTGATATGAGTACCTTTTTTGATAGCGTGCCATTTATTTTCAATTGCGCAGAAGGGTTCCTATAGAGTGCGGATATCCACGACAGCATGTGCGGTCCTATGCCCACCCGACCACACACTGCCATCATGAAATCCCAGGCTACCCGATCAAAGGCTTTCTCCGCATCAGTAGAGAGGAGAAAGCCCTAGATATTTTGTAGTTTTGCTGCGTGGATTAGGAGGAGCGCCTTGGTGACATTGTCCTTTGCCTCCCTGCCAGGCATAAAACCCACCTGTTCCAAACCAATCAGTTTTGGCAAAAGTGGACCCAGCCGCAGAGCCAGAACCTTTGCAAATAGCTTAACATCAAGGTTCAACAGGGAGATGGGCCTGTAACTAGCGCATTCCCCCGGGTCCTTTCCCGATTTCGGTATCACTGCAATGTGTGCTGTTAGAAAGTCGGGGGTAACCTCTTTAGGGGTGGACAGGGAGTTCAAGGTATTTTTTAGAGGGTCTGTCAGGATGTCAACAAAGGTCTTATAGTAGACTGCATAGTATCCGTCTGGTCCAGGGCTCTTGCCTGATTTAAGTTGTTTAATTGCCTGTCTGAGCTTGAGGGATGAGATTGGGGTTTCTAATAAAGCAGATTCAGGGTCTGTCAGTGTTGGAAGACCACTCCTGGTTAGATAGTCTTGAATAATTTGTGCTCTGTCGCCTTCCACGTGTGGTTGTTTGTGTTGTGGGAGTAAGTTATAGAGCTTAGAATAAAAATTGTGAAAGTGTTCAGCTATTGCTTCCGACGTAACATCAAGTGTCCCTGAATTATTCCTAATACCAGCAATATTGTTGGCTGAGGTATGGTCCCTCAAGGCTTTGGCCAGAAATTTACCTGCCTTATTCCCAGATTTGTAGTAAATTTTATTTTAGAAGAACAGCAGTCGTCTAGCCCTAGAGTCGAGTAGCTGTTGCAAGTCCTTCCTCGTCTCTAGTAATTGTTTAGCGGAGTCTATCGAAAGGGATTGCTTGTGTAACGCCTCTAGATTATCAATCCTCGAGGTCAGTTTCCGTATAGTGGCCTCCCTCTCTTTTTTGCGTCTAGAACCCAATGCAATCAATAATCCCCTGACAGTGCACTTGTGTGCTTCCCACACGACCAGAGGGTCCACCCCTGGGGTGGTATTTGTTTTAAAAAAACTCTGTCAGGTCTTTGGTAATAGTGGGTAGTAGGTTCGGATCAGTCAGCAACGAGGCGTTCAGCCTTTTAGCATTCGTCAAGTCTAGTGAGAGGGAGATAGGGGAGTGATCTGAAATCGTCTGAATCCCTATATGTGCCCCAAATACCCTAGTGAGATCTCTCTGTGACACAAATAGATAGTTCAGTCTCGCATATCTCGAATGAGGGACAGAAAAATGGGTGTAATCTTGACCGTCTGGGTCAAGAAAGCGCCATGTGTCTACTAGAGGTCGGCCGATATATCGGCCGATTTTTGGCACTTTTTCATTAATCGGCTTTGGCCGATATTCTGAGAACAGAAGCCGAAATAAAAATAAAAAAACTTCAGAGTGGCTTGGAAATGACATCTCTCATAGAAGTCAATACAAGTTGCCTGAAGTTTCCCGTGCAGTGACTCATCTCTGGGCAGCCTGCCAAGTGAGAGAGAAAAGAGTTACAAATGTTTCTTCTTATCAATGAACTGAACTTGTGAATAGAAGTTCTCAGTTTAACCATTTAAAGGCTAAATCTTTTCTGACACTTGTAGCTTACAAGTAAAAATCCTGTATTTTCTGCTAGAAAATCACTTGGAACCCCCAAACATTATATATTTTTTTTTTAGCAGAGACCCTAGGGAATAAAATGGCGGTTGTTGCAATATTTTATGTCACACGGTATTTGCGCAGCGGTCTTTCAAACGCAATTCTTTGGGAAAAAAATACACTTTAATGAATGTTAAATAAAACTAAACTTTTTTTTTTCGTCAAAGTTTTGATTACCTGTTTTTGTGCCTGCTTCCTGATTCCCTTACCGAAGATGGCGGCGGCAGCACCTGAGAGCCGAGAGAGAGATCGGCTTCGGGTGCCGACATCGCGGGCGCCCAGGACAAGTAAGTGTCCATATATTAAAAGTCAGCAGCTGCAGTATTTGTAGCTGCTGACTTTTAATATTTTATTTTTTTTGGCGGAACTCCGCTGCTTTCACACTGGAGCGGGCAGGCGTTGGCGGTAAAATGCAGCTAGTTTTAGCTGCGCTTTACCATCATTTTAGTGGCGATATTCGGCTGCTAGCGGGGTGCTTATAACCCAGCTAGCGGCCGATGAAGAGGTTACATGCGCCCGTGTAGCACCGCTGCAGAAGCGCTTTGCAGGCGCTTCAGCAGCAGTGCCCATTAATTTCAATAGGCAGTAGTGGTGGAGGAGCGGTATACACCGCTCCAAAGATGCTGCTTGCAGGACTTTTTTTTAACGTCCTGCCAGCGCACCGCCTCAGTGTGAAAGCACTCAGGCTTTCACACTGAGACTGCAGGGGAGCTGTTTTGCAGCCATTTTTACAGGTGCTATTTTTAGCCCAAAAGTGCCTGAAAAACACCCCAGTGTGAAAGGGGTCCAACTGTTAGTTTTTTTTTTTTTCCCCCTTCATCTCATAAAATCTAAAAAAATCGGCCTAACATATCGGCCCAATAAAATCGGCATCATATATCGGCCATCGGCCGCAGCGATTTCTAAATATCGGCATCGGCCAGAGAAAAACCCATATCGGTCGACCTCTAGTGTCTACCAATTGCAGGGATTGCAGTAATGACTTATATATAAGTAATGACTCTATAAGTAATACACGTCCTACCATTGGATGTATCCAGAAGGGGATTCAGAGGCACATTAAAATCTCCCCCTAGGATCAGACATCCCACAGCAAACCCCTGGAATTTCCTGACAATACTTTGACAAAACGTGACATGGGTTTTGTTTGGAAAGTACACATTCGCCAGAGTTATTGGTGTACCCCCATACGTCCCCTTCAGAAACACAAATCTGCCTTGTGGATCACAGAGCTGTTCAGATAGCTCAAAAGGAGCATCCCTGCTGATCAGTATAGATACTCCCTTTGCCTTAGACTCGTCAGTCGTGCCGTGAAATGCTCTGGGAAAAAAAGAATCTGTAATGCCTCGTACACACGGCCGAGATTCTCGTCGAAAAAAACATGTTGTTTTTTTCGACGAGATTCTTGGACAAGAAACTTGTCCCGGCCGAGTGTACACACGCTCGATTCAAAGAACCCGCGGTTCTTTGAATGGAGCGAACACGGTGACGTCATCGAATACGCTGAGCATGCGCTCGTTACATTCGATGCCGTCGCCGCCATCTTTGTTCACCCTACCTATGCCTAGGAAGCTACCGCGCATGCGTCAAAGTCATTTCGAGCATGCGCGGGCTTCCCGGCGAAAAGGTAAGTGTACACACACACAATTTTCTCGTCGAGAAACAGGCTGACGAGAATCTCGACGAGAAAATAGAGAGCAGGTTCTCTATTTTCTCGTCGAGATTCTTGTCGCTTTTCTTGACGAGAAACCATACACACAAACTAATTTCTCGGCAAGAAATCTCTGCCAGCAAGTTTCTTGCTGGTTTTTGCCGAGAAACTCGTTTGTGTGTACGAGGCTTGAGTCTCGGTACGTGGTGTGTCTTAAAGTGGGTCTCCTGTAGGAATATAAAATGTGGCTTACCTTTTCTGAGTTCCCTCAGAAGAGTGGAGCGACGCTCAGAGATGTTTAAGCCCCTGACGTTGTGTGATATCACAGTGGGGCGTCGCCCCAGGGATGAGTAGGCCATGGAAGCAATCTAGGAGGTGGTGTTCGCAGGACCAGACTGCAAAAATGAAACTATGATACGTAGATTAGTGTCTGTATCTAAGAGTTATGACAACAATCCTACAATACTTCTAATAAGTACCTTGTGGGGGAAAAGAGAAGGGGGGTTAAAAAGAGGGAAAAAGAGAAGGAAAACAAAATTATACGAATAAATGGAGATTAGAGTAGATTAAGGTAGCAAGAGAGTGGCGTATAAACCGTCCCTCTTCTGGAACGACTAAGCGTCCTCCCAGGAGAGGGCACTCACCAACGGTCAGTAGAGTTCCTCACGTCCCGCTAAGGGAGCAAGGAGCCCTCTGTGGGGTCGCCGGGAGGCGATGACGACCATGCAGCAGCCCACCTATTAGAGCAATGCTAAGGAAGATCTAACCAATGAACTTAAAAGGATCTTCCTAACCGTTGCACACATAACCAAATGAGTTGTAACATAATAAACACATTGTACACCCGACCACGGTGTAAACTATAATTCTAGGCAGAAATATTCAAAAGTTCAAAAAGATGAATAGCAAGTGCATCCTCTCCGTTGCCCACAGTATATATATTATTGGATTTTTATAACAGCTTACCAGTAAAATCCTTTTCTTGGAGTACACCACGGGACACAGCAGAGGCCCCCCCCTTCTTGGGAACCTTACTGCTTTGCTACAAAAACTGAGGTACTTCCCTTATGGGAGGGGTTATATGGAGGAGAACTTGTCTTCATTGGTTGTGCCAGTGTCCAATCACCTCTGGTGACCCATACAATCCACTATGTAATGATTAAGGCTGTGTCCCGTGGTGGTACTCCAAGAAAGGATTTTTATAACAGCTTACCTGTAAAATCCTTATTTTCAACTAATATCCACTTATGTGCACTCAGTGTTGCCGGCAGCTCGTAATCTGCAATGTATGCAGCTAAAACACGCTTTTGTTAGAAAAGACTTTGCAACATATAGTAGGTGCTTTTTCAACGAGTGGCTACATCCATCTTGCTGCAGTCGTTTTGGTGGCATTCCAAACTGTATCTGTAAAGCTTGTAATCTGGAATAAGCAAGCGGAGAATGCTTAAAGTGACCCACAATTTTTCTTCCTTTTGATACGATATCAAATCAGCAATCCTTCATTCACAGCCAATTGCAGCGTGTGTGCCATACACGGTATGCTTTTAAGTTTACTGTCCGCGCATTATCTCAGACAATCAAATGCACTTTAGACTTCTCAATGTGCCAAGTGTCAAGCATGGTTTTTAAAGCGTCAGATATTGCTGCTGCAGTATGCGATCCAACAAACTCGCATGCGTTATGTAGGATGTTTTGCAATTGAAATTTGGCATCTATCCACTGCGCTGTCAAGCTAAGCATGCTCGTTGCACTGACTTCTGAACTCCAAATTTCAGTAGTAAAACTGATTGCTATGATGTCGATAGTCATGAGCTCATGAACGTGTTTTCTAACGCTGCAAAACAATTCAGGTAGACAGGTATCTGCAAAGTAGCGTCTTCTTGGTAGTGTGTAACGCGGTTCAATATGTTGCATGAGCCTACGGAATCCAATGTCCTCCACAACAGACAATGTCTGGTCGTCTAATGCAATAAATTCCATAATTTTATCTGTAATGGCACAAGCTTTGGGACTGTCACTCAGAGGCGTAGCGTGGGGGGGGGCAGGGGGGCCGCCGCACCGGGCGCAACATTGGGGGGGGGGGGCGCGAAATCCCGCACCAGTGTGTCACTTTTCTCAACTCTGTAAAAATTCCATCTACTGTGTCCCGGCCGCCATATTGCGGAAGCTGGCGCCCTGTGATTGGGCGAATGTAGTCATGTGCTGCAGGGGGGATGGCCAGTCCTTGAACGCGGGTGGCGCCCGCCCTTCTGTAAGCCGCTGCCATCTTCTCCACCCTCCCTCCCTCCTGACCGTGCCGGATCTGGCAGTGGACTTCATCTGGGACTGGGAACTCGGCACTGTGGCATACCGATCTTGATCTGGACTACAAAAAAAGGAGGCGAGTCTGAGGGAGGCAGGGAGACATCTCAGATGGGATTCGGAGCAGCCGCGGGTCAGCAGCAGTTAGGCCGGAGTCACGCCACCGCCATGCTAAGTGTTAGCAGCATTGCCAGTCAGTCAGCCAGCCAACCAGCCAGCCCACCACACACGCAGCATGTCTGCGGGCCTAAGTACAGACAGTTACATTACATGCCTGATGCCAAAAGCCCCCTCCAAGCCGCCCCCCCCTCCTGCAGAAATCGGATCGGATTAATAATATACTAAGCTCAGCTTCATGATGTATCCTCTCAGGGCTTTCAGCATGTAAGGGGTTAAATGGTTATTCCTGCTATGTAATGCATCCCCTCAGGCTTTCAGCATGTAAGGGGTTAAATGATGCGGTATTTCGCATGTCGAATGCCCTGAGGGGATGCATTACATAGTAGGATTAATCATTTAACCCCTTACATGCTGAATGCCCTGAGGGGATACATTACATACATGCCTCCCAAAAATAATTGTTGCTGTTGCTCGGGCTCTGTGGCGGAGGACAGTGCGGTGGCTACACTGGCGGATATGAGTGAGACAGATGCCTGTGGTGTGATGGTATGGAGTCTGCAGGAGGAATGTCCAGCTGTTTAGGTGGATATTGGCGGCTGCCGTTAAGATGTCAACGGCTGCAGATGGAGTGTACCAGCGGCGCCATCTTTGGATACTGTCACACTCAATCTGCAGCTGTCAACATCCCAGATGGGCATATTTAATGTTAAAGGGCACACTGATGGGCACATTTTATGTTAAGGGACACGCTGATTGGCATATTTTGGTGTGCCCCTTAACATAAAATGTGTCCATCAGCATGCCCCTTATTTTATTAAAGGGACATGCTGATGCAAGGTGGCATTATTTTGGGGCACCTAATGTAGAGGAGCACTCTGATGGGCACACCTAATGTAATGGAGACACCTGATGTAAGGGGCACTCTGATGGGCACACCTGATGTAAAGCATCACTCTGACGAGCACACCTAATGTAAAGGGGCACACTGAAAATATGCCAATCAGCGTGTCCCTTAACATAAAATGTGCCCATCAGTGTTGTAAAAAAGTGTAAAAAATTTATGCGCTTGTTGTCAGTGTAGTATAAGTTATACTACACTGACAACAAGCGCATTCATTTTTTTAACATGAGAGTACACAATATATTAGTATACTACTGAATATCAAACAAATAGCATACATTAAATTTCAAATCAAATTTAATCAGTTCAGTATATTCTTTGGTACAAGTCAGATGTACTGCAGTGCAGACATAACTACCTTGCTTGGAAAGAGAGCTGCCCTGTTAAGAAAAAGGCCAGGTAATGCATGTTTGAACTGCTATTAGAAAGAAAGATAGCATTTCAGTATGTGATACTGTATCACATTCTGAAATGCCATCTTTCTTTCTAATAGCAGTTCAAATATGCATTACCTGGCCTGTTAGTTTAGTAGTAGTAGAACTAGTAGCTAACTAAATAATACTAGTACATACAACTGTATATCTTTCTAAATAGCATGCAAAGTTTGTATTATATAGTAGTAGTTTATATACTATAATAAACTAGTAATATATAATACAAACTTTGCATGCCATTTAAAAAGAGGTATTCAGTATGTAGTATTTAGTTAGTTCTACTACTACTAAATTAACAGGCAAGGTAATACATAGTTGAACTGCTATTAGAAAGAAAGATCATTTCAGTACTTTATAGTACTAGTTGGATTGTCAGTTTAGCCACTTCCATACCAAGCCTATTCTGGCACTTCTCTCCTTCATGTAAAAATCATAATTTTTTTGCTAGAAAATTACTCAGAACCCCCAAACATTATATATATTTTTTAGCAGACACCCTAGGGAATAAAGTGGCGGTCATTGCAACTATCTCGCACGGTATTTGCGCAATAATTTTTCAAACGCCTTTTTTTGGGGAAAAAAAAAACGGTTTCATGAATTAAAATATGACAGTAAAGTTAGCCCTATTTTTTTGTATAATGCAAAAGATGTTGTTACGCCGAGTAAATAGATACCTAACTTGTCGGGCTTTAAAATTGCGAACACTCATGGAATGGCGCCAAACTTCGGTACTTAAAAATCTCCATAGGCGACGCTTTAATTTTTTTTACAGGTTACCAGTTTAGAGTTACAGAGGAGGTCTAGTGCTAGAATTATTGCTCTCGCTCTAACGCACGCGGCAATACCTCACATATGTGGTTTGAACGGCGTTTACATATGTGGGCGGGACTTATGTGTGCGTTTGCTTCTGAGCGCGAGCTACTGGGGACAAGGGCGTTTTAAAAAATTTTTGTTTTTGTTTTTTTACAGTTTTTTTTTTGATCACTTTTATTCCTATTACAAGGAATGTAAACATCCCTTGTAATAGCAATAGTGTGTGACAATAAGACCCCACATCTCTCCTCCAGGCTGGAAAGCATGAGATCGGGAAAAAAAAAATTCACCGATCTAATGCTTTCAGCCGCGATTGCGGCTTTGTTTACTTCCGGGTACCCAGGCCTGACGTCATAACGTTGTGCCCGGGCCTCCGACGGTCATAGGGAAATCTCTATGCTCTTCATCCAACGGTGGCCTATTCGTTCTCCGAGCCCCCGATGGCGGCGGGAGGGGGGGCACGTCCGCTCCCGCTGCCTATAAGAACGATCAAGTGGCGGAACCGCCACTATGATTGTTCTTATGGTGCACAGAATCGCCGCCTGAATAGAAGGATATCTGAATGATGCCTGTAGCTGCAGGCATCATTCAGATTCCCCCCCCCCCCCTAAAGTACAGGACGTCATATGACGTCCTACGGTAGGGAAGTGGTTAAGTAAGGGAAAAGTGCCAATGCTCACCGGCGAATAGCAGTAATAGTAGCCACCCAGGAGCGGCAGTGCCCACTCTCCTGTGCAGCCCTGTATGCAGCCCTATATAAAGCCATCTCTGAGTCCCAACTGCATCTCAATCACGATGAATGTTCAGGGGGAAAGTGCTTCCAACTCCAGCGTCTCAACCGCAGGGAACGTGCTCACGAGTCTAGCGTCTTAACCACGAGGAACGTGCACGCCGCCCACACAGTGAGTGACGACACCCGTCGGTCCTCCCACCGCTACTGCGAATGCGCAATTTTTGGCACCATTATCTGGAATTTGTTTTCTTTTGGCAATGTGCCGAAAACACAATTTTGGGCCGATATGTTTGGGCAGCCGAAATTTCGGTGCATCCCTATTTATAATGTTTAATCAGGACTGAAAGTGAGTATTTATCTAAGTCAGATTAGCCAAATTCAGATGGTGCAGGCAAGTAATTGAGGGACAGTCGTACTAAATATAGAGTTGTCCTTTAAAACACTGATTTGTTCCTACTGCCTGCCTACAGTGACTTTGGGCACCTCCAACTATTCAACTCTCTCGTCACTGAAACCTTGAAAAACTTGAGGTCTCCGCTCAAGCTCCTGGAAGTCCATCTGGTGTTTCCTGCAATGGGTTCTGGCTAGGCAGGAGTCTGTCTAATGCCCCATACACACGATCGTTTTTCATGCCGTTAAAAATGCCATTTTTAAAAATGGGCATTAAAACCGATCGTGTGTATGCTCCAGAGCATTTTTAACGACGTGAAAAACGGCCATTAAAAATTTCGAACATGCTCTATTTTTTCACGTCGTTTTTCATGTCCTTTTTAAACGACGTGAAAAACGATGGTGTGTATGCTTTGATGAGGTAAAAAAAACGCGCATGCTCAGAATCAAGTATGAGACGGGAGCGCACGTTCTGGTAAAACTAGCATTTGTAATGGAGATAGCACATTCGTCACGCTGTAACGGACTGAAAAGCGCGAATCGTCGCTCAACAAACTTTACTAACATGAAGGGTGGCACCCTCCGAACGGAACTTCCCCTTTATAGTGCCGTCGTACGTGTTGTACGACACTGCGCTTTGCTTGAACGTTTTTTAAAATGATCGTGTGTACGCAAGACAGGCTTGAGAGGAAACATGAAAAAAAACGACGAGAAAAACGTTGATTTAAAAAATGGCATGAAAAACGATCGTGTGTACGCCGCATAACTCCTCGCATACTGTGGATAAGCATAGAGAAAGGTTACAAACACTGCACACCTAGCAAAGCCATTGGTAAATAGGTGAAAGCAGCCTCATCCAGCTTCACCCTCAAATGCGTTTCACCCCGCCCACGGGGGTTATTATAAGGGTGTAGTGTGCATGTGCACCAGCCTCTTTCCTGTGATTTTTTTCTAGTGTGGAGATTGAGACAGCAGTTCTCTCCGCACATACAGTTATTGTTAACCCAGCCTTACTGTCATTCTGCCTGCAGTGACAAGTGGTCACAAAGCCTGCTAATTAGCTGCTAATTTTAACCCCTGCTATGCCTCTGACTTGGATCTTTGGGTATTCCTGGGGGATTTGTGTAGCTCTTTTTTTCTCCTTGTGAGTCTGAACATGTCTGGTGCCAAAAGGAATGGCCCTCACTCTGCGGCTATCGGCCAATCATCTAATCAGGACCAAATCTGAACTATGTGCTAAGATGAGCTTGTTGCAGGAATATATTGCTTCTTCTAAATTTCTTATAAATCTCAGTTGGAACCGAATGCATCAGCAGTTCCTTCTGAACCCTTCTTTTCTTCCCTGGGTGCTCATTCCTCCTACTGCCCCTCACAGTGGATGAATTTTCCTCTGTTATGCAAGAGTTTATGGCTCAGTTAGTGCAACTTGCTCCTCTCTCTGATCACAAAGACCTAAAATGCCACTCCCAAATGGACTCTGACACAGAGATGCCTAATATTTCTTATTCTCTTGGGGAACCTCCAAAGGACTCCTTGTCGAAAGGAGAGTCCATCCCTCCCTTGGAGGAGTGATGATTTTAGGTCAGCAGTTGTTTCTCAAAAACAGGAGGAAACTCCTTTTCAACTAAGGCAGTGTGTTCCATCTTTAAAATTATGGGATTCCACTGTTCCTTTCTTTACCCTGAGGTTCAGGATTGCTTCTCAGAAAACTAAACATTTCACCAAGTGTTTCCTCTTCATTCCCTAACTAATGATTTTATGTACAAAGATTGGAAATACCCAGACAAACATTTCCTTGCTCCTAAACAGTTCCTGGTGCTGTATCCCTTTGCAGAGAAAATTGTCACAAAATGGTCTACTCTTTCCATAGTCTACTCTTTCACCCACTTGTGCCTCGCATTACCAAAGCTCTGCCCATTGCTATAGATCACACTCCAGCCTTTAAGGACCCTTCTGACAGGAAATTGGAAGTAATTTCTCCATATTTCTACTCTGGTGGGATCCACCCTTCAACCCATGCTCACCTCCACGCTTTTTTCCTCAGAATTTGGCTGACCAGTCTAAATCAATAAGCAGGGATTTGGTGGCTGCTAGCATTGACACTCATCTATTTAATTGCATTGAACTTAAGATTATCGTGTTGAACTTTGTGTGAAGTGGCCCTAAATGTTAGCCAGGTTATGTCATGGGTAATGCTTTGTTCTGCTCAGATTCGCATGGCGCACTTGTCTAATACTGAACTCAAGGTTGGTTTACATGGCACAATGTAAGTACACATATCCCATACCTTATGAGCCCATGAGGAAGCTAAAAACCACTGTAGTGAACAGCGCTACTACAAGTAGTTGCTAACCCTCACGCCCAATAGCGCAGCCCATCTACATAGTTACATGGTTAGTCTGGTTGAAAAAAGACACAAGTCCATCTAGTTCAACCAATAAAATGGGAAAAAAAAAATATACAATCTTATACCCACAGTTTTTTTGTTTTTTTTTCAATAATGTTTATTGATTTAAAAAATTTAACAAAATATAAAGGATAAATTGATATACACAGCTATCGATATACATCCTTACATTTCAGAGAGAGTCATGACAGTGAAGCACCTTGGCGATATGTCAAAAGCATTTGGGCCAAATAGACCAACAGTTGTCAAATTTTTTGCAGTTCATAGAATTATTAGCTATTAGTTGTTCAAATGTGTAGTTCCTATGCACCGCTGTTATAATATCGGATATATTTATGGCTTTGCTGGATTTCCAATTACGCAGAATCAGTGAACCTGTTTCTAAAAGTATGTGAGTCATGACTGGTCTGAAGTTGTACTGAAATCTGTCTATGTTTAAATGTAGAAGTGCTAGAGCTGGATCTGGGGTTGTGATTATTCCCGTCAGAGATGAAATTAATTGGGAAAACCTGGTTCCCCATTTGTCCACATTCTCTCCAGCAATTAGGTGACGCTCCTGGGAAGTATGTAGCTAATCTGAACGGAGTTTAGTGCCATCTGTTTGCCATTTTAATCACTAGTTCCTAGTGTTTGACACAGTGGGAGGCTTTATGCATTTCTTTAAAGGTGTGTTTCCATTGTTCTTCTGAGAAAGTGGTGCCCAGATCTACCTCCCATTTTTTCATTTCTACAGTTTTTGAGAACGTTAGTTTGTCTCGGAATGTGTTGTAGAAGAAGAATATGCCTTTCGTGTCTTGTTTGGCTGTGGAGTAGAATTGCCATACTTTACTCGGAAGGGCTATATTTGGTGGGGTTGGAAATTGCAGGAAATGTGCGATTCTCATACATTTGAACAGTTTGTCGTTCGTGAGGTGGTATTGTGTCATAATTTGGTTCACAGATTTGTGTCGTGTGCCCACATAAAGGTCTGATATGTATGTAATGCCCTGGTCAGTCAGGTCTGTGATCTTCAGCATTGGAATTTTGGCTTTGAGCATCTTCAAGGGTAATTTGAGGTTTGTGTCCTGTATATCTTGTTGATTTTGTTCTAGGAGGAATCTCCATGCCTTTATGGAAGTCTGCTTTGGAGGTGATAGTGTGGTCATGTCCTATGGTGCCCATCTGTCTCCCAGAAGTATAAGTTTTAAGTCTTTTGTCTGTGATATAGCTTTTTCTACGTCTACCCAAAGTGGTGTATCAGTTTCCTGTAACCAATATTTAATTTGGTCTAAGCATACCGCCCAAAGGTAGTCATAAATGTCCACTAGTCCCGCCCCACCTGCCTGTCTGAGACGTTAAATTGTTTCGTGAGCATCTAGCTTTTTTTCCCCATTCCATATATATTTCCAACCAAGATTTGTTAAGCTCTTGAGGTAATGGTGAGGGATGTGACTCGACAGGGTGTGGAACATACAATATTTGCTGCAGTATCAACATTTTGTAAGCAGATATTCAACCCATCCATGATATTTCCTTTTTTGATATATCCCTGAACTGAGCTTCCAGTTTGGCTACCAGCGGAGACAGGTTGGCTTTGGCAAGTGCAGATATTTTGTTTGTAAGTACAATACCTAAGTAGGTGATGCCGCCTGTGCTCCATGTGTATGGAAATTGCGTTTGTAATGCGGTTCTTGTGTGGGGTTGCACTCCCAAGTCTAGTATTAGGGATTTAGTGAAATTAACTTTGTACTAGGAGACCTCCCCAAAATCAGTGAGGATTTTGTGTGCTTCTTTTAGGGATGTAAGTGGGTTGGACAAGAGCGGGATTACGTCGTCCGAAAATAGGTTAATGGTGTGTTTGCCAGAGCCAAACTGGAAGCCCGTAATCAACGAATGGGAATCGAATAGCTTCAGCCAGAGGTTCTATCATTAAATTAAAAATGGTCGGAGACAAGGGGCAACCTTGTCTGGTCCCATTCGAGATTGTAAAGGGTGTTGATAGAAAACCTGCAGAATATACCTGGGCAGAAGGTGAAGAATAGAAGGCCATAACAGCATTCAGTAGGTTTCCTTTGAAACCAAACTGGTCTAAACCCTTTCCATATAAGTCCAATGGACTCTATCGAACGCCTTCTCTGCATCTATGGATAGCAACAGAGAAGGCGTTCGAGTTTGTTCAGCATGGTGTATTACATTAATAATCCTCATTGCATCAGAGGTTTGTCTCCCCTTCACAAATCCCATCTGGTCGCGCTGGATGATTAAAGGTATGATATTCGTTAGTCTTTTGGCCAATAATTTTGCGTAGACCTTAGTATCTTTATTGAGAAGGGATATGGGCCTAAAGTTTGCCGGAGTGTTGGGGTCTTTACCCGGTTTTGGTAGCATCACTATGTGTGCTCCCAACATCTCTTGGGGTAGAGTTGCAGAGTCTGCGGCTTTATTGAAGACCTTTGACATGTGGGGTGAAAGTATAGATTTAAATGTTTTAAAGTATTTGTTAGAGAATCCATTGGGTCCGGGTGATTTCCCGTTTGGAAGGAAATGTATAATTTTTTCTACCTCTTGGGGCGTGATTGGTGCGTTTAGGTCATTTAGCTGATGTTCCAACAGGGAAGGGAGATTTATTCTCTGTAGGAACGTTTGAATTTTGTCTGCAGTCAGTTGAGGGGTATTGGGGTCTTTATGCAGGTTATATAATGAGCTGTAATATTCTGCAAATTAGTTTGCTATTTCTTGGGGGTTGACAATTTTGTGCGATGAAGTGGGGTGGTTTAGGTATGCTATTCTAGTTTTGGTACGGGCTGCTTTTAGTCTGTTCGCTAGGTATTTACCTGCTCTATTGGCGTTGGAATAGTAATCTAGTCTTAGGCGGCTAAGATTTTTATCGTATTGTTGTGTCAGGAGTTCCCGGTGTTTTTCTCTGAGGGAGTTCAGTTTTTTAGCTAAGGGTGCTGATGGTGATTTTTTGTTTTGGGGTTCTATATCACGCAATTCTGTGAGGACTTTATTGAATTGTTGGGCCTGCCTCTTTTTTTCTTTAGCTCCTATTTGTATTAGGATGCCTCTCATGAAGGCCTTGTGCGCGTTCCATACAACATATGGATCCTCGACTCATTTTGTGTTTTCCAAGAAGTAGTTTTTAAGATGTAGAGAAATAGGTTTTTGATAATGTTGTTCTTGGAGAAGTTTGGTATTGCAGCACCAGATAGGCGGTGGGGGGGGGGGTTGAAGGGGAGACTCCCTTTTCCGCAACAGACATAGTTATGGCAGCATGGTCTGACCATGTAATGTCATGAATTTTCATAGTTTCTATATTTTGCAAGAGCCATTCGTCCGTTAAAAACATATCTATACGGAAGTATGATCCATGTCCGTTTGAGAAAAAGTGTCAAACAATTCCTCATTGTGGATCAGTGACTGGAGTGACAGAGTGCCTTTAGATTTACCTTACGGGTCTGAAGTAATGTTAAAGTCTCCGCATATCAAAAGGTTGCCATATTTCATCGAGTTTGCTTTGTTGAGAACTTTTTTTTACAAAGCGGAGTTGGTGTGAGTTCGGGGCATACACCGTAGCGATCGTGTATGCTTTGGAATTGATATCACCTGTAACAATTATGTACCTGCCTCCTTTGTCAAGAACAGTGTCTTTGGGTTAGAAGGAAAGAGAGTTCTTGATGGAAAGTAAGACACCTCCTTTTTTGCTGTTAGGTGTACAGGCCATATATACAAACGGGAAGTCTTTATGCGAACAGTGCAAAGATTTGTTTAGTTAGAAATGTGTTTCCTGTATGCAAAGAATGTTCGCCCCTTGTTTACAGACTTCGTTCCACATTGAGAATCGCTTTGCTGGGTGATTTAATCCCCGGGCATTAAGTGATAGAAATTTGATCGTCATTGTAACAGATGTGGGAGAGTTTGTGTGGAGATGTTGTGCGGCTACTTACTGTTCCAATGGGAGTCACTCGTAGTTGCTGTCATGCTGTGCTTGGAGGGTATCTTGATCTTAACTTCAACGACAGTATTCATGTCACTTCGGATGGAGCGGTGTATATCAAGTAAACAATAGAAAGAACAAAAAAAAAAAAAGAACAAAAAAAGTCAACTGGGTTAGAATAAGAAATGGATCCATAAACTGATCCTCGTGCAGTCATAGCTGCTACTGAGAGGGTAGCGGTGTAAAGGAGAAACAGTGGTATCTCGACCCCGGAGATATTCGTGCGTGGTTGTGGATCAGAGTCATGCGTTTCCACCGGTTTTCTTTTTAGACGAGCGCTTGTGGGATACCACCTGGCAGTCGTTTTGCATGGGTTGCAGACCTGAGAGAGGTGGTTGTTGGGCGGTTTGATCAGGAAGTATACCCCATTGGCGTAGGGCTCCCAGCCCTTCTTCCAATTTGGACACTGAAATGGTACTCCCGTTATGAGTAATGGAAAAGGTAGCAGGGTATTTCCAATTGTGGAGGATATTGTGGTTCCTCAGTACTTTGGTGATAGTCAGCAGGTTGCGACGGCGTTGTAGTGTGTGTCTGGATAAATCAGGCAATAGTCTGATGGTGGCACACTGCTGGGGAATGTTTCCCGGCTTACGTGAGGCTTGTAAGATTTGGTTCTTGATGTGGTAGAAATGTACCCTCAGCAGTACGTCCCTGGGAGTATCATCAGGGAGGAACAACGGTTTAGGGACCCTGTGAATCCTGTCTACGAGGAGATCCTGAGCCGTTGCCCCTGGTAACAGAGTAGAAAACAGGGTCTGGGCATATTGCAGGAGTTGGTTAGGGGGGGGGGGGGGGAACAGATTCAGGTATGCCTCTGAGTTTGAGATTGTTCCTCCTGGACCTGTCCTTGAGGTCTGCCATTTTGTCCTTTATCCACTCTGTCTTCTCCCTGCGCTGTGTGGGCCTCCACCATCGTATTGTATGATGAGGTATATTCCTCCATCTTGGTTTCTACTTGGTTAACTCTGTGCCCCAGGGCTTGAACTTCCCTCTGGCATTCATTTAACCCCTTGAACATATCTGTTTGTAGGGAGGCTCTCAGGGACAGCAGCATGTCCTTCAAGATTGTGTCAGACACTGGCCTGTCTGCTGTGGGGAAATCTGCTATAGGGTCCCCTCCCTGTGAGTGCTGGCCCGTGGTGGCAGGATGAGGCCCACTTACCTCCATGCTTGGGTCGGTCTGCGGCCTGGGCGGGGAGTCCCTCCTCAGGTTGGACTTAGCTGGGCTCCGTGTGGAAGGCTGGATGTCCCAGAGGAGGACTCGCTGAGCGGTAAGGCCGGGCGGGTGGTGTCTGATGGCAGACCACGGCTGTTGTGCTGCGCTCCGGGCCTGTATTCCTTCTGTGTGTCCCTCGCTCCGCCACCATTTTGTTGAAGCCCACGCACGGTTAAGGTAAAGAAGCTGTCCAGTTTCTGCGGCTGCTGGGGCTTCTTACGATTCCTCGTCATCTTTGGTCTGTTCAGCGGGGGATTACCAGCTGGATGGCGGTGTGTGAGGCTGTGGATGTCACCGGTGGACGCTGATTGCTGCGAATTATCTCTGGTAGGCGAGCGTAGCTCCTGGGCTAAGCATTCATCTTGGAGTCCGGTCGCCATGCCCCCTCCTTTACCCACAGTTGATCCAGAGGAAGGCAAGAAACCCCAGCAAAGCATGATCCAATTTGCTCCAACAGGGGGAAAAAGTCCTTTCTGATCCCCCAAGTAGTAATGGGATATTCCCTGGATCAAATTGACCTATAAATATTGGTATCCAGTTATATTATGTATCTAGTAGGAGTGGTGAAGTTAAAGCAGGAAGGCCTAGACAGTTGGTGGTAATTGGGGATGCTAGGAACCGGACGACTAATAAAAATAATTTGTCAACAGGATCACCTCAACCAAATGGCTTGCCAGGGTTCGGCATCAGGTGGACCGGGTAGACATATTGCTGGGAGAGCTGGGCATGACCCAGTTGTCTTGGTTCCTGTTGGTACCATGGCGGAATACACGGATGAAGGAGGATCTGAAGGTGTACTTCACAGTTATTTATTGGCGTTTATTACAGGTCACCTAGTGTTAATGAGGAGGTGAAGACTCAGCTCCTTGCACAGATTAAAAAGGATGCAAAGGTTGGGACAGTGGTAATAATGAGAGAATTTTACTACCCTGAAAATGGCTGGAGTACTGTACAGTAAAAGGGGGGAAATTTATACACCTATTACAAGGTAATTTTATGGAAGCCCCAACTAGAAATGATGCTCTGCTGTCCTGGGTCTAGGTAGCAGAGACCATACCATGATTTAATTTAATGTAAGCTGTAAACAACAAGCAGTAGAAAGATAAAAACATTTAATTTTAGGAGAACATATTTTCCAAGGCTAAGGGCTGCTGTCCAAGACAAGTATGGGAGGAAGTATTTTCATCAAAGAACATAGTACAGAAATGGGAGGGTATGCAAACATGCTACAAAGTATACTCTCTATAAAGAAACCCTATCCTCATTTGAAAGTTACAAAAGAGTAGGATAACCCCAAAAATTATTTGAACATATTAACATTAAAAGGGCCACGTCTGAACACTTAGACCCTTTACAGCAGGGGTCTCAAACTGGTGGCCCTCCAGCTGTTGGGAAACTACAAGTCCCATGAGGCATTGCAAGGCTGACAGTAACAAGCATGACTCCCACAGGTAGAGGCATGATGGGACTTGTAGTTTTGCAACAGCTGGAGGGCCGCCAGTTTGATACCCCTGCTTTACAGGATGTTGATGATTGGGGACAAAAGAAGGCAAATGTAATATATATGATTTTCAGCTCTTTGTATACAAAGGAAAATGTGGGAGCTTAAGTCCATATGGGGATAGTACTGCCACAAAAGAACCACAATGGCCCAAAATTTATATGGTCCAGAAACGTAGAAAAAATAAGGGTAAATAAAGCACCTGGACAGAATGGCATATGTTCACATATCCTGAAAGAGGTGAGCTCTGTTATTGCAAAGCTATTGTTTCTCATCTTTAGAGACTCCTTAACCACGTATGGCTCAGGGTCTTACTCTCTGATACATAACCTCTAGATATATATAGAAACAAAAATACTAGGCAACAAGAGAGAAGACCGTTAGAAATAGTAAAATCCCAACTACTAGGAATTTTTAAACATTCTTCCATATTAATTTCTTGCTATTATTGAGTGTTCCTGGTATACTTCTGCTCAAACACAGCAGACACATAGAAAGTAAGGCAAGAAAAAAAGAAAGGGGAAATAAAGGAGAGAAAAAAAAAAAGATAGAAAAAGAAAGACTACAAAAAACAAAACAAAAAAAACAAGGACAACTACAAACATATGCAACCCTAACCAGACCAACATATTCCTCCGGGACGCCCCCTCCCCACCCACACCGTGTCATACCCCTCAGGCCCAGTCAATTCCATCTCACGCTTATTTCACAAATAACATCTCAAAATGTCTGAGTTCAAGAACTCGATCCAGGATAGCCTCACTTCCATAAACTTATGATAATATCCCTGGTTACTTGCCATTATTTCCTCCATTCTTTTTATTTGGTTAAGTTTGGCTACCCACTCTTGTATAGTAGGAGCCTCTGTTGTATTCCAATGCCTAGTGTGACAGAGCATCCCAGAGAGAGCTTGGGAAAGTCCTGTTCGGGGTTTATACATCTCCCAGGCTCCTCTCATATACATTCAGGGATCTCTGAGCCAGGATCCACTTCAGGTGTTGGTTCTCTCCACCAGCTTAATTAAAAGCTCACCTGAGCAGACAGCCTTTGCTCAGCCTGGGAAACACAGACAACGTTGGTTTGTGAGAGCAAGAAGGTTGGTAAAACTTGTTACTCTGTGAATGTGGAAGCTGACAAGCGTTAGGCTTGTCCAGCCTGGTAGTGAGGGCCTGTACATACTGTGTAGTTAGAGCCGAGACACGGCTAGGCTTTTGTTTAGCTATTTTTTTCTTCTGTTTGTTTTCACCGCACTGTACAGCACCTGTCATTGACTTTGTATATAGCACCAATAAACCCCACTGTGTTTTCACTGATCCAATGGACTTGGTATCTGTGCCTGCTCATCCCAGGGAGCTTTTGTACCTACTACCTGCCCCCCAGGTTACATATGGTGGAGGCTGCGACCAGCTGTAGTAAGTTACTACTTAAAAGGCCAGTACCTAAAGTGACAACATGGAGGACATCCTCAAACAAATGGTGTTAGCAAACGCTGCACAGCAGCAAGCAAACGCTGCACAACAGCAAACTAACGCTACATTGCAGCAAGCAAACGCTGCACAGCAGCAAGCAAACGCTGCACAACAGCAAACTAACGCTGCATTACAGCAAGCCAACGCTATCGCACAGGAGCAAACCAAGGTGCTGTTCCAACAGATTGGTGCTGTACAGGAGCAATCGCAGAGGCTGTTTGAACAGCTTGCCACTGCTGCAATAGCGGATAGAAAAACCCTTACTGAGGTTGTGGAGACGCTAGCACAGGGGTCACCTGCGATAATGAAGGATATTGGAGACAAGCCCTCAACAATCCATGTGGGTCGCTTTCTTTCAAAGATGACGGCAGATGATGATCCAGAGGCTTTCCTACTAACATTTGAACGGACCGCTGAGAGGGAAGGTTGGCCCCAAACCCAGTGGGCAGGACTGATCGCCCCCTTACTTTCTGGAGAAGCGCAGAAGGCCTACTATGATCTGGAGTCAGCAGAAGCGGGAGATTATGAGAAGGTCAAGCGGGAAATCCTGACACGACTTGGTGTCACCTTGGCTGTTCGAGCTCAGCGGGTCCACAGCTGGTTCTTCCAAGATAAGAGGCCCCCAAGATCGCAGATGTTTGATCTGATCCACCTGGTACGGAAATGGCTACAGCCGGAGTCCCTGTCTGCGCCACAAATAGTGGAGCGTGTGGTCATGGACCAATTCCTGAGGTCACTGCCAATTCCCCTGCAGAAGTGGGTGAGTCAAGGAGACCCCAAGTCAGCAGACAACCTGGTGGAGCTCGTTGAGAGGTACTTTGCTGCAGAGAACCTGGTCACCACCCCTACAGCCGCACGGACTTTCCACCCAAAGCCACGGTCTCCCCAGGCAACCGGTAAGACTGTTCCAGGGGAAGTGGGTGGTAAGCATGGCAAGGAAATAGGGGGGAGGATTTTTGGTGCCAGGACTGAAGTTTGGCGGCCCAAACAAGGGAAGCCACTGCCTGTCAGCAAACCAAACTGGGGAAACATCAGGTGTTTTCGTTGCCAAGAACTGGGACATGTTGCAGCAAACTGTCCATTGACAGATGAACCAATGCAGTGTGATCTATCTTTTAGAAGGCAGTCTATGTTTGCTGCTGTTTCATGCGCTGCAATGCCAAATGTGGGAAAACACATGTGTCATGTGACTATTAATAATAAGCCTATTATGGCCTTGCTGGACTCTGGAAGTCTGGTTACTTTGGTTACAGCTGAGATGGTTGAAACTGTGAATTTTCATGCAAAAAAGGTTGCTGTGATCTGTGTACATGGGGATACCCGCGAGTATCCAATAGCCACTGTTCAGTTTAAAACTGGCTTAGGTACGGTGACCCATTCGGTCGGACTGGTGCCCCACTTGGTGCATGAGGCTATCATTGGTAGGGACTTCCCTAAGTTTTGGGAACTGTGGGATTGTCCCGACCCAGTCGCAGTACCTAACTCGGTCGCAGAGCCAGAACTCGTGGCCATTACTGACCTTGTGAATTCAGGGGACTCCTCTCAGGGCTCTCCGGGTGATCCTTTCTCAGTTATGGCAGGAGAGCTGGGGGAGCCGGGAGAAGTCCCCACAACCAGTAGAGCTGGACAGCCGCCTGCTGAATCTGAGCCTACGTTAGAGTTTGCCAATCTTAATGTGCACAAGGAAAATTTTGGTACGGAGCAGAGAAAAGACCCTACCCTTGCCAGGGCCTGGGAAAATGTAATAGTGATTAATGAGGTACCTGTCGAACCAGGGGACAGGCTCTGTTTTCCATATTTCTGCAGCAATGAGGATTTACTGTATCGTGTATGTAAATCTAATGATGAAGTGGTTGAACAGTTGGTAGTCCCTAAGTTATACAGACGGGTGGTGTTGGAACTTGCCCATGGGCACTTGCTAGGAGGCCATTTAGGGGTTGAGAAAACCACTGAAAGGGTGTTGCGCAGGTTTTACTGGCCTGGGATACGGAAAAACATAGAAAATTATTGTCAATCCTGTCCTGTGTGTCAGATGTCAGCCCCCCAACCCCACTTCCGAAGTCCGTTAGTGCCCTTGCCCATTATTGAAGTGCCTTTTGAGAGGATTGCCATGGACCTTGTGGGTCCACTCCCCAAATCTGCCCGCGGTCATCAACATATCCTCGTGATCATGGATTACGCTACCCGTTACCCTGAGGCCGTTCCCTTACGCACTGCATCTGCTAAAAACATTGCCAAAGAGCTGTTTATGGTGTTCAGTCGGGTTGGCGTCCCGAAAGAAGTCCTTACAGACCAAGGTACCCCATTCATGTCACGAATAACTAGGGAGCTCTGCAAGTTATTTAAGGTGACGCAGTTGCGTACCTCAGTGTACCATCCTCAAACGGATGGCTTGGTGGAACGCTTCAATAAGACATTAAAGAGTATGTTAAAAAAGGTTGTTGATAAGGATGGGAAAAACTGGGACTTCCTGATACCTTACTTGATGTTCGCCATCAGGGAAGTTCCCCAGTCCTCTACGGGGTACTCTCCATTTGAGTTGCTTTATGGGAGACACCCTCGGGGACTCTTAGACATAGCCAAGGAAACTTGGGAGGGGGAGCAGACACCTCACAAAAGTGTTATTGAGCATATCGCTCAAATGCAGGATAGGATTGCAGCAATCATGCCGGTAGTAAAAGAACATTTACTGCAGGCCCAAGCAGCCCAACAGAGGATATACAACAGGGGGGCCCAACTTCGTGTTTTCTCACCTGGTGACCGGGTCCTCGTGTTAGTTCCCACTGTTGAGAGCAAATTCCTGGCTAAGTGGCAGGGACCCTTTGAAGTAATTGAAAGAGTTGGGGAGGTCAATTACAAGGTGTATCAACCAGGTAAAAGGAAGCCCGAACAGATTTACCACATAAACCTGTTAAAACCCTGGAAGGATAGACTGGCATTAACTGCGAGGTCCCTCCCGGTAACCCTTAAAGGTACTGAATCCCCTCTGATCCCTGAGGTCACGATTCCAGACACCCTGTCATGTTCCCAGAAACAGGAAGCTAGAGAGTTCCTGATGAGGAATAAAGAGAAATTTTCAGAGTTGCCGGGCACGACTTCAGCAGTTCAGCATGATATTGTTACTGAACCTGGAGTCCGTGTCAAGCTCAAACCATACCGAATTCCCGAAGCTAGAAGAAAGGACATCGGTGAGGAAGTTAAAAGGATGTTGGAGCTAGATGTTATTGAGGAATCCAATAGTGACTGGTCTAGCCCCATTGTATTGGTCCCAAAACCGGATGGCACTTGGAGGTTTTGTAATGACTTCAGAAAGCTTAATGCGGTAACAAAGTTTGACACATACCCAATGCCCAGGGTAGACGAGCTTATAGACCGACTTGGCAAGGCCCGTTATCTGACCACTTTGGACTTGACCAAAGGATATTGGCAAATACCCCTGACTGGTAGTGCCAAAGAAAAGACTGCATTTGTGACCCCAGAGGGGTCGTTTCAATATAAGAAAATGCCTTTTGGGTTGCAAAATGCCCCTGCAACATTTCAGAGGGCTATGGACAGGACCCTAAGACCTCACCGACAGTATGCTGCAGCCTATCTGGACGACATAGTGGTGCATAGCACTGACTGGGAGTCTCACTTGCCCCGTGTCCAGGCTGTCCTGGATTCCCTCTTCAAGGAGGGGTTTACGGCAAATCCAAAAAAATGTGCCATTGGGCTAGAGGAAGCCAGGTATTTGGGCTACACTATTGGCCGGGGTGTCATAAAGCCCCAGGTGAATAAAATAGAAGCCATCCAGGAGTGGCCACGCCCTGCAAACAAGAAGCAGGTCAGGGCCTTTCTTGGCATTGCGGGGTACTATAGAAGATTTATCCCAAATTTCGCAACTATAGCTGCCCCACTGACAGACCTTACGAAAGGGAAAGCCTCCGTAATGGTGAAATGGTCTCCAGTAGCAGAAGAGTCTTTTCAAGTCCTGAAGAAGGCTCTTTGTGCACAGCCAATCCTATACTCCAACGATTTCTCCAAAAACTTTTTGGTCCAGACAGATGCGTCTGATGTTGGTATCGGGGCAGTACTTTCACAGGTACACAATGGGGAAGAACACCCTGTGGTGTACTTAAGCAGAAAGCTCAATGACCATGAAAAGAAGTACGCAGTCATTGAAAAGGAGTGTCTGGCCATAAAGTGGGCCGTGGACGCGCTCAGGTACTACTTGTTGGGGCGCCAGTTTGAGTTAATAACTGACCATGCTCCCCTGAAATGGATGGCCCAAAAGAAGGAGACTAATAGGCGGGTGAACCGGTGGTTTTTGGTCCTACAAGATTACGCCTTTACGGTAAAACACAGGCCAGGTGTTGAGATGGGGAATGTAGATGCCCTCTCCCGTGTTCACTCCTGTTGGGCTACAGGTGTTCCAACCCTGGGGTTGAAACAAGGGGGGAGGATGTGTGACAGAGCATCCCAGAGAGAGCTTGGGAAAGTCCTGTTCGGGGTTTATACATCTCCCAGGCTCCTCTCATATACATTCAGGGATCTCTGAGCCAGGATCCACTTCAGGTGTTGGTTCTCTCCACCAGCTTAATTAAAAGCTCACCTGAGCAGACAGCCTTTGCTCAGCCTGGGAAACACAGACAACGTTGGTTTGTGAGAGCAAGAAGGTTGGTAAAACTTGTTACTCTGTGAATGTGGAAGCTGACAAGCGTTAGGCTTGTCCAGCCTGGTAGTGAGGGCCTGTACATACTGTGTAGTTAGAGCCGAGACACGGCTAGGCTTTTGTTTAGCTATTTTTTTCTTCTGTTTGTTTTCACCGCACTGTACAGCACCTGTCATTGACTTTGTATATAGCACCAATAAACCCCACTGTGTTTTCACTGATCCAATGGACTTGGTATCTGTGCCTGCTCATCCCAGGGAGCTTTTGTACCTACTACCTGCCCCCCAGGTTACACTAGGTATAGTTATTCGCATGGCAGAGATTAGATGCGGGACCAATCCTTTTGTGACCTCTCGCAGTGACCCTGGATACATGGAAAGTAAGGCTATTTCTGGAGATTTATGATAGTCTACACCCGTCACGCAGAAACAGATTTGGAATACAGAGTCCCAAAATTCTTTAATCTGAGGACAAGTCCACCAGATATGGATCATTGTGCCGCTATCTCCCCCACATCGCCAGCATTCCCTGGGATAAATCTGCGAAATTCTATGTAACCTTGCCGGGCATCTATACCATCTAGTTAGTATTTTATAATTCTTTTCCTGTATGAAAGTCACCGAACTCGATTTAAAGGTCTACAGAGATTGAATACCCCAGTTCTCTCTCCCAGTCTCTAATATAATACAGGTAAGACGGGGAAGCGCAGGATAAAAGTATTTCATGTAGACAAAAAACACAAAATATCCAAGCTCAACTTACCAACCAATCAGCAACCAAACAAATTCACCTGTCTAACAGTGCGTTTAAAAACAGGGGTTTAGTTGCACGCATTTGCAAATACATGTGTAAGCTGCAGGCCCCGTCAAGGCTCCCTGTGTACTGCAGTCCTAACTCTAAAATTTAAGGTCTCCTCAGTGGAAGCACATGTATGCTGATGGATAGATGAAGGGTAGATGACTGGAGGGAGCCCACTAGACACCCAGCACATAGAAGCAAAGGTGCTAGTGCGTTGCCTGACCACAATGACATCAATACAAAAAATACTGTCACTGCCCCCACCTATGACAGGTCTTCACAGCAAGGAGCACTGGATGGGCGGACGCATGTAGACAAAAAACACAAAATATCCAAGCTCAACTTACCATATTTCATATATCGTAGCAATAGTACTAGAACATCCTGTAGCCCCACTACACAAGGACTCAAACAGTGTTAGGTCCCTATGTAATAGAGTCATTTTAGAAAGATGTCCGTGATAATGTTGAAGCTGAAGATAATGGAACCACTGACCAGCATATTTGCGTTCATTGTTCATTATTATATTAAGTGGCAGGAGTCCTTCTGATGACAGAGCTTGTATGATCGGACAGGGAGTCTGCCTTATCCATCTTAGAAACCTACCTGGTAACATACCCGGTGGAAATTCTGGGTTACCTATTATTGGAGTAAGTGGACCTGGTATTGAGGAAACACCCCATCTTCTCCCCGTCCTATCCCAAACTTTTAATAAGGCCTGGGTCAAAGGTGGAAGCGTTTGTCCCGATAGACGCAGTTTGGGTACGGTCCATGGAAGAGAGACCAGCAGAGACTCTATTATTTTCTGTTCTATGGTTACCCATAGTTTTGTGCTCCCATAGTGGATCCAGTCCAGTATTCTAGCCAATACTGAGGCTAAATAATATAATTCCATCTGTGTTAATCCAGCTCCCCCCTCAGTCTTCCGCTTTACCAAAATGTCATATCGCAATCTTGCAGATGAAATCCGCCAAAGATAGCGAAGTAAACTTGATCTTAGTGTTCGAAAAAAGGTCCAGGGCAGAGTAATAGGCAATGTTTGATATAGATATAGAAAACGCAGAAAAATATCCATCTTGTATATTGCCATTCTCCCTAACCATGAGTGCTTCCCTTTAGCCAAAAACTGTAATCTTTTGATTGTAGAATTGAGTAGGGGAAGATAATTTAAACTCATATAGTTTTTCCTCTTGAGGAGTAATATTCACTCCCAAATATTTAAAAGCTTGTGATTCCCATTGAAAGTGAAAGTTATTTTCTAATTTTCTAGTTAATTTCTTTATCCGTTACTGATAATGTGATATTTAGGCAGTGAGATTTTACGACATTTACCTTAAAGTTGCTATAAAGACCAAATTGTTCTAAATTCATAGAGAATGTTCGGGAAAGCTATTATTGGGTTAGATACATATAAACTAATATCTTTGCGGATGATCTACTTTTATATGAGTTATTACCCACCTTAACCTCCTGGATTGAGGGATTTGACCGGAGGGTGACCGCCAGATGTTCCATGGCCAGGATATATAAATATGGTAACAGGCAACCCTGGCGTGTCCCATTCGTGATTTTCACAGGTAAAGATAATGTCCCGTTAACTTTTATTCTTACTGACAGAGCTGAGTACAGGGCACACTGAGCGCTTAGCTGTGGTTTTAGACAGATGTCTGAGCCTGGACTCAGCTGGCTGCATTCAGGCTTAAACATCTGTCCCAATCCTGAGCTAACCGCTCTGTGTGCAGCTATAGGTGAACAGCAGAGGCCTCTGTCAGCCTGCTATTTGTTTAATCCTTTCACTGCCCCCAGGTGGCCAAGTCAAGCTGTTTGTGTTGCAGGGCAGCCACAGAGGGATCGAACTGTAAAAAGACATACCCCCCAGTGCTGCTCCCACCCCCCCTCCAATGCCCCCCCCCCCACTTGCCTAATGCGTGCCACCTGCTCAGCAGCTGCCACCTCCCCCTCCCGCTAGCTTTCTGTGCTGCAGGACAGGCACAGAGGGGTCGGATTTTAAACCCCCCCCACGCAGGCTGCTCCGACCCCATCTCCACCTCCCTGATGTCTGGGCACCCCCTCCATGCTGCTAGCCAACTCTCCCCTCCTTCCCTCCCTGGCTACAGCCGCTGATCGATTGCGGTCAGCATTGAGGGGGTGTTGGGGGGGGGGTCGCTGGTAAACATGTATTTCACCCAGTGATCATTACAGAACGCTCCTGCATTCTTTTATCACTGACAGATAGTAAACTGTGTTTAGTATCTGTTAGTTTGTGAATGAAACAAGGTTTCTTTTTTTTTTTTTTTTTTTTTTTTTTTTAATCAATAGGAGTCTATACAGACTCCTTATTCATTCATATACAGTGCACCCCTGATGTCTCTCCAAAGCGCCCTCCTCCCCCAAAAAAAATAAAAAAAGGATTCAAAATAAAAAGTTGTAAAGAAAAAATAAATTGCAAAGGTAGATTTAAACATGTGTCTAAGACCCCCTTTCACACAGGGGCGGTGCGGGCGTTAGCCGCAAAGTAAAACTAGCGGGGCTATTCTGGCGCTAGCGGGGCTATTCTGGCGCTAGCGGGGCGCTTTTTGCCCCCGCTAGCGGCCGAAGAAAGAGTTAATATCGCCTGTGTTGCAGCGCTGCCGAAGCGCTTTGCAGGCGATTCGGCAACGCTGCCTATTCATTTCAATGGGCAGCCCGCACTGCCCCAAAGATGCTGCTTACAGGACTTTTTTTTCCTGTCCTGCAAGTGCACCGCCCCAGTGTGAAAGCCCTGAGTGCTTTCACGCTGGGGTGTCTTGAGAGATGCTTTTCAAGCGCTTTACAGGCGCTATTTTTAGCGCTAGCATGCCTGAAAAGCGCCCCAGTGTGAAAGGGGTCTTAATCTCCCTTGTCACTGAAGCCCAATCCACATTTGGATCGAGCTTCAGAAGCTACCGACAGGCGGTGAGGAAGCAATGCGATGCCTCCTCACCACCAACTTTCGCACCATTTTTTCAACATATGCACCGCAACCACATGCATTGCACAAGGTTGCAGGGAGTTTGCGGCGCATCCCCTTGACATGAATGTGTAGTGTTTGTCAGAAGACATTGGTACAAGTTGGGTCAAGTTTGCCTTGGGAGCAAAGCATTGCGGCAATGTCTATTGCCTATTACAGCTTAAAGCAGAGCTCTACCCAAAAGGGGATGCTCCGCTTGTTTGCACCCTCCCCCACTCCACTGACACCTTTTGGGTAGGAGGGGGGAGCGGGTACCTGGTTTTGACAGGTACCCACTCACTTCCGGGAAAGATCGTTGCGGCAATCTACAAAGCTTTTGGGCCCCTCCTCCTTCACCCGGCAGCCTTCTGAGACACGCACAGAAGAATGCAGGACCATTTACAAAGCGCGACTCACTAATGCACAGAAGGAAACCGTCTGTGAAGCCGAAAGTTTTCCCTTAGTCAAGATGCCGGCACCTGCACCCAAAGCAGATTGAAGAATCAGCTCGGGTGCTGACATCACTGGATCCCTGGACAGGTAAGTGTCCTTAATTAAATGTCAGCAGCTACAGTATTTGTATAGCTGCTGACTTAAAAATTTTTGGGGGAGAGACTGGAGCTCCTCTTTAGGAGCAGGGGGGATTTGGCAGGCAGCACAAATGCAGCTTAACCATGCATTTTTGCCACCCCCAACTGCACGTCTAAACAAGACCAAAGGCCTTGTTCATGCGGGGTATACTACAGCAAGGCCATATTTAGATGCACAGGGATGCAAGGGTGTTCTATGCAGGCAATCCTATTGATGTCAATTGGGACACAGCGGCTGCACAGGTGTTCCAGGCAGGCAGGCACATGCGGGTAAACACAGCCCTCCATGGGCGTACAATGTAGCACACCCCATTAAGTGAGGCCCAAGTAGGAATTTAGCAGTTATGTTGTGGTTTTATGCGCAAATAAGGATTTTTTTTTGCGTTTTTTCAGTGAAAATAGCGATCTGATAAACATTTGCGCAAGTATTGTGGAGCTAAAAAAAAAAAAAAATCAGTAGCACCTTCTTTTTATTCTACAGGTCATGTGCATTCAGAAAATATATGGTTTGGGGGGGGGGGGGGGGGCTTTTTCAAAATCTGAAAGCTATAAGTGATAAAAGAAACATCCAAAATTTTAGAGACATTTTTACATACGTTTGATTTTCGCAAAAAGGTGCAATTTTAAATTTACAAATATTTGTTCTTTATTAACTCAACACAGGATAAGCTTTTATATTTAGCAGGTACTTGGCAACAATTTTGTAAAATTGTGTGTTTTTATCTGCCTATTTTTATTCTAGAGGTCATATGCTTTCAGAAAATATGTGGTTTGGGGAGTCTTTCGAAAATTCTGAAAGCTGTAAGGGAAAAATTACAGCCTTCAGATTTTTTTGAGAAATTTGAATATTTACATTTTTGCGTACGTTTTGATCTTCATCATTTTGCAAAAAGGCGCAATGTAAAATTTTTATTTTTTAACTCCATACAGGCTAAGCTTTTTAATTTAGTAGGGATTTAGCAGGAATTTTGTAAAATTAGCTGTGTTTTAATCTGCTAATAATGATTTTAGTGTATTTTTTGCGAATATATTGTTTTGATAAACATTTGCGCAAATACCGCTGGGCCTAAAAATCAGTAGCACCTTCTTTTTGTTTTAGAGATCATATGCTTTCAGTAAATATACGGTTTTGGGGGTCTTTCACAAATTGTGAAGGCTGTTAGGGAAAAATAAAATCCTTCAGATTTTGAGAAATTTGGATATTTACACTTTGTCTGTTCGATTTTCACCATTTCGCAAAAAAGCGCAATTTAAAAGTTACAAATATTTGTTATTTATTAACTCAATACAGGTTAAGCTTTTATATTTAGTAGGAATTTTTTAAAATTTGCTGTGTTTTTATCTGCTAATACTGATTTTAGTGGATTTTTAGCAAAAATATTGTTTGATAAACATTTGTGCAAATATCTGGGACCTTAAGAATCAGTAGCATCTTCTTTTTACTCTACTGGTCATGTGCTTTCAGAAAATATATGGTTTGGGGGGTCTTTTACTCTGAAAGCTATAAGTGAAAAATAAAAAAAAACAAAGGAAAAGCTGCAAAAATGGTCTGGCCACCTGAGTGTACAAAATGGAGCACAGGGCCTGGCAGCGAAAGGGTTAAATGGGCTGAGCGGCCACTGCTGATCACATAACTTACAATTCCAGTGGCCACACCAACCGAGCCATGTAAAATGGACCTTTGAGAGGAGTTATTTTCTTGTTGACCACGGGTCAGACTGTGAGGCCTTTCCCCATTGGAAAATGTTTTTTCGTGCCACCCTTCAGGCTGGATCAGGAAGACCAGTTTTACGTTTATGATTTACTATTTTTCTTCCCATGTCGAGATATTCCTCTCTAGCTATGTAACCATTTTTCTTTGTTGTCCGACATCAGGCATAGCTCCCAATGCTATCTCACATCTTGTTTTTATTATGTTCCCCTGCAGGCAGTTACCAGTTCTCTTGTTCACATTGGGATTGTTAGTTTGCCTTTTTTCACACCTCAGTTGGACTTATTTTTTTCATCCTGAAAGTGAGGACATGCTGTGTCCCTCAATGGTCAAGAAAGAAAATAGGAACTTTATATTTACCATAAAATCCTTTTCTTGGAGTCCATTGAGGTACACATGTCCCACCCCTCTGTGTTTATGATCATACACTTGGTACTGCTAACTACAAAATGGAATGCTTGTTGTAAGAAGGGTTATCCTGGGCTGACCTACAGTTTGTCGTTAGTTTGCAGGTGTCCAATCCTTTTGTAGGCAAACTTATAACTCAAATGGGAAGACTTCTTGTCCAACAGAGTAAAAAAATGCTTTTTTTTGCACTATATGTTAGAGGTACTGAAAAAAATGGGTCCATAAGTGTCCCTTTAAGTTTCAAAAATCTAAACCACTTCCTGTACTGCATTAGGTCAACATGTTGCTATTTTCTCCTTTTTCTCTACAGCCTGTCCTCTTTGAGCACCTTGTCAGAGCAGCAGATGCAGCTAGCACAGCAGTTACAGCAGATCACCACCGCTCATCTTACTGTGGTAAGCGTAATTTCTTGCTCCAAACATAGTGTCAGTAATTATTAGAGCTATAAGAAAATAAAGCTAGTCCCAGCTGCAGCATCCATATTCCAGCTGTCTTTTCTGAATATCTGGATTGCTTACTATAAGCAACACATTTACTAATCTGTTGTGGCCAATTGTTTGGTTGTTACTGTTTGCCTGTCTTTTTGCTAAGTGCTGCACAATGCTGAAAACAATTTAATTAGATAAGCACTTTTTTTTATAATTGACACTTTGTTTTTCATAGGACCAGCAAAATGTCTTGTATCAAATTGTCCAGCACCTCCAGCAGCGGCGGGACCTTCAGCGCCTGATAACACCAGCTGCACCACCTTTGCTTCCTGTGACAACATGTAGCACTATGGCATCTTCACCTGCCCCACCCATCCTTACTGCACAAGCACCTCCTTTTCTGGGATCTCAAGGCGAGGTAAGGGTTTAGAAAATTGTAGTGTCGCTGATGAAAAATAATTTGTTTGGGGATCTGAAAGCATTTTTAACAATCATTTTCTCAAAAGGATTGTGTGTTTTATCTACTGCTGCACTGTAGACTAGCACCTAGTACATGGGCTTGTGCAATACTATTTCCAATACAGAGTGATGATTTGCAGTAAACCATAGTAACCAATCAAATGTGTTTACTACAGTCATAATTAAACCAAAAAGTGAGAGAACATCTACAATTTTGAGTTCCTAAAACAGCAATAGAGGGGAAATCTTCTAATGGGGACACTGGTTGTCATTTGAGAAATTTTCTTTTACTTTGTTGTCTCTACAGAACAGGAAGTAGAGGAACATTTTCCCAATGCTACAATGATGGAAGAAAAAAAATAATTTTAAAAGAAACTATCTTATTTTTTTAAACACTCTCATGACAAACAATTGTCAAAGCACTACAGGTTAAGCAAAAGAGACAGCACTACTAAGGAAGCTTCCTCTGGAGCTCCATTAGGGCCTCTGTCGACAGGCTTTGACTTGTGTCAATGATATCAGTTTGACATGCTTCTAAGATTATTCAGAATTCTTTGACAGGTGCTTTGAAGGTTAACCACCTTCTGACCTGCAGGTGACCTGCTTCAAGCGGGTTATACATTCCTGCAGACTTGCGAATCCCATTTAAAACAAACATAAGTCCACCAGCACAGATGTTTAGTGAAAATGTTTGTACTCGGGGTTAAGGGAGGAGCCACTGTTGTAATGACTCAATTCTACACGCAGCCAGTATCTGTGTATTATTGTAAAGAAATTTATTTTTAAAGTACATGTTAACCCTCTTTTTGTAGTTGGATAATGTGTTTTCTACCTTAAAGGCATCATTGTTTGGGCCCTGCTTTCATTGTTTGCTGTGGATGTGTCAATGAATTATTGCTCCTGCAACTTTCCCAGTGGAGGCATGTTGGAGGACTTTACACTCGTTCCTCACACCGTTTTGCTGGAGCTCAGGAGCTGCAAGTAAAGTAGCACTTTCCTTACAAGCAAACCATGTATAGATTCAGCGCACAGTATGTGATAACAGAAGAGGTGAAGAAACAACAACATGCAGTTGGTATGGAAAGGGAGAGAGTGATCTCTGTCACAAAGAAGTGTTATGTAGATGAGGACAGAGGGATTTGCTGACAGCACCTTATTGCAGAAAAGATGTATCATCGGGTAACAAAATTGTAAAAAATTTATTGCAGCAGTGGAAGCATTGTCAGCCCATTGCAGGAAACTGATTGTATTTTTTGCAGAATCACCAAGTATCTATTCTCTTTTGCCCACATACACACTTTAACTAGCTTAGTGTCCTTAGCAGGTAGGGCATTACTCACCAGCTCTGCTATAAAATTCTTAAGCTGATGATTTCTTCATTTTCCTGCATGATTATCTGGCCAGATCTTGGATATTCATTCACACTTCACCGCTGTGAAATTTTATTGTCACACTAGTGTAGCGGCCTCCACTCTCTCTCTCTTGCTCCGGTTTCTTTCTCACTGGCTTTTGTCTAGGGGTACCTTGGAGGAGAGAGTGCGGGGTCACCACGCCAAGCTTTCACTGCAGATGTTTGTGTGGTTTGAGCAAAGTTTCTTTACCTTCGGGTCGGTGTTCGGTGTTTGGAGGCTCCGCTTCTTCTGTGGAACAGTGTCTGCCAGTAAATGAGCCCCACACCAATAAAAGTCCAACACTCCTTTATTTTCCAATGTCAGGATGAAACACAATCAGTTGGACTCCCTCAACGAACAGACAGGGGGTGTGGATACGAGTAGGCCCAGGCATGGTCTCCGCCACCAACCGTGAATATTTTGGTCGCTGCCACGAATAGGCTTGGGGCATGGTCTCCGCCACCAACCGTGAATATTTTGGTCGCTGCCACCGACCGGGTGAACTGTGAACCTTCCTCCTGACTGAACTCGGCCCCTGTTCGGAAAGATACCCCTCCGGGCGGTCTTCTGAGGCTCACCCGGCACCGGCAATCTGCTGCACCAGGTCTTCGGGTGAGTAGCTCCTCCGGTCCCTTACGCCTCTGGATTCGGGCACCCCACACCCGGGGCCCCCTAGGAAATCCTTCCCTCGCGGGGCCCAGCGAAGGAAACTGGGCCCCAGGCCTCCAACCGAGTACCTCAATCCAGGCTTAAGGTGCCTGGGATGGAACACGAGCTCCGGGCGTCCAGGCCTAGGCCGCCTGGACACGAACCACGAACCACAGCCCTCAGGCTGAAGGTGCCTGGGACTCGACCCCGTGACAAAGATGGCCGGCCCCCTTATACCCTCTCCCAGCAAGCACGGCGGGTATCCCCGCCCCACCATACAACCGCTGAGAGAGGCCAAAAAGGGGTACGGCACTCAGCGATGGTTCAACCCCAGCCCACAGGGACAGCGCCACCTGCTGGGCCGCAGGGAACTATACATCACTGGTGTCTCTGCCAGTTTTAAACATGATAGAAAAGTATATGCCCGCTACACTAGTCACTGAGATCTGGACATTGCACTGCCCACCTTGTGGACTCAGGTTTGGAGGTTCACTAAAAGTTTGCTCTTCTATTAATGGTGAGTAGGCTGTGTATAGAGGGGGATCTGGTGTGTTCCACAGTGTTAGTGTTTTCTAGCTCCTTTTTATTGTAACTAAACTTTTTTAGTAGGCTTACAGTAGGGGACCCACAGTCTTCAATAATTATCAATTATCATGGGTTATACAGATCTAAAGGTAATTGTACATTTGCAAAAAGAGAAGGCTACAGGTACACTCCCTATAACTCCTCCCACTCCTAGCAAGCCTCAATTTCTTTATCGTACATCACGGGACACAGAGCCTAAGTCATTACATAGTGGGTTGTATAGCTCACCTCAGGTGATTAGACACTGGCACAACCAATGAAGACAAGTTCCCCTCTATATAACCCCTCCCATAAGGGAAGTACCTCAGTTTTTTTCGCCAGTGTCTAAGGCAGGGGTCTCAAACTCAAATTGCCTGAGGGCCACATGACAAGTTTTCATATCCCATGGGGGCCGCATGCAAACTTTTAAAACAATAAACTATACCAGCAATAATATACTATACTATACCCAGCACTGATGTCAGCAAACGCATTATTAACCCCCATCACTGGTGTCAGCAAACACATTATTAACCCCCATCACTGGTGTCAGCAAACGCATTATTAACCCCCATCACTGGTGTCAGCAAACGCATTATTAACCCCCATCACTGGTGTCAGCAAACGCATTATTAACCCCCATCACAGGTGTCAGCAAACACATTATTAACCCCCATCACTGGTGTCAGCAAACGCATTATTAACCCCCATCACTGGTGTCAGCAAACACATTATTAACCCCCATCACTGGTGTCAGCAAACGCATTATTAACCCCCAGCATTATCCCCCTACACTCCATAAAATACCCCCCACACTGCACAAATCCCCCCACACTGCACAATTACCTCCCACACTCCATAAAATGCCCCCACACTGCACAAATAGCCCCACACTACACAATTACCTCCCACACTCCATAAAATACCCCCCAACACTGCACAAATAGCCCCACACTACACAATTACCCCCCACACTACACAATTACCCCCACACTACACAATTACCCCCACACTGCACAAAATACCCCCCACACTGCACAAAATACCCCCCACACTGCATAAAATACCCCCCACACTCCATAAAATACCCCCCACACTGCACAAATAGCCCCACACACTCCAAAAAATACCCCCCACATGGCACAAATAGCCCCACACTGCACAAGTACCCCCACACTGCACAAATCCTCCCACACTCCATAAAATCCCCCCACACTGCACAAATCCCCCCACACTGCACAAATCCCCCCAGACTCCATAAAATACCCCCCACACTCCATAAAATACCCCCCACACTCCATAAAATACTCCCACACTCCATAAAATACCCCCACACTCCATAAAATACCCCCACACTCCATAAAATCCCCCCCACACTCCATAAAATACCCCCCACACTGCACAAATCCCCCCACACTCCATAAAATACCCCCCACACTGCACAAATCCCCCACACTGCACAAATAGCCCCACACTACACAATTACCCCCCCTCCACACTCCATAAAATACCCCGTTCACCCCACTAAGGACTTTGCCTCACTCACCTCTCCTGGCAGTCAGGATCGTCTGGCTCCCGAGTCCTCTCCTCCTGGCTTCCACAGAGGCCTAGTGACAGGGCACCCAGAGAACACAATCTCCCGCTCTGAGCAGCAGGACCCTGGATCGGGGCTCTGATCGTCAGTGCTTAGGTGGGCGGGGCGATGGGCGGATCCTTCCTCCGCTCTGTTCTCTCTCTGGGCTGCGGCAGTGTGCAGCGGAGAGGACAGAGGTGATAGAGAGGTAAAGCTCTTCGGCGCCTCCCCCTCTGCGGTGCCTGTGCAAAAAGACGTCCTGGATCGGCGCTGCGGGCCATTTTTAACCAGTCTGCGGGCCGCAAATGGCCCGCGGGCCGGTACTTTGAGACCCCTGGTCTAAGGTGAAGGGCACGAGTAAGGATGTGCTTAGAAGGAGCTCTGTTGAAATCCCTCTGGGGGTCAAGGAGCTACGCCGCCTGGTCCATCCAAAGTGCTTATTATTACGCCAAATGGATGGTACCCGAGCTTCGCTGAAGACCGAGGCGGTGCCCGTAATGTCTCTCTTTGGAGGACTGGGCTCTGGGATCCAGCACTTTCGCAATTTAAAACGCGCAAAAGTATTCTGGTAGAGTCTTCTACAAGGCCCAGGGAAGAGGTCTCCTTTAAGTAGGAACCCATACCCTTGAAGGTTGGCACAACACTAGCCGCCATGAGGGGTGAAGGTTGGTACTGTCTGATCTTAGCAGTCCTGCGGCGTAGATAAGGTAAGTGGGAAAAAGTCTAAGTTTTAAACACTTAAGAATTTTCCCCTTTGAGTATGACTGTCTTGCCTGGAAACCGCCACTAGAGGAAGTAAAGAGTTAGAGTTCCACTCACCATGCCAGAAACGAAAGCTCATTGCAAGTTCAGCACTTCCTCCACTGCAAGGCTCTGCAAGGCAGAAATGTGGTCTCTTCTCAGCAATGCGCCCTGTCAGAGGGGCGGTGGATGTTTGTCATGAGGAGGTCAGTGCAGAAGCACCCATACTGTGGCCTCTCTCCCTCATCCCCCATAGGCGCGCGCGCACAGGCGGCGTGCTTTTCACTCCATGAGCTCGGCAAGAGCAAGAAGGGGGCGTTGTCACGCGAGCTGGCACGCCGGCGTGCGCGCCGCTCTACTGCGCATGTGCGAGGCGGGAAGCTTTTAAATCCGCCTCAGACACATAAAGGTACCTACTCAGCATCAGACTGTGTGATAGTTGCTTACTTTATGTAGATTGCTAAACTAGCACAGTAGTATATGTCTTTTGTACCTCTGCTTTTGGCTTAGGAATATGTCTTCCCAGAAAAAAGATTCAGGGACTAAGAAAGACAAAAAAGACATGCCACCTAAAACAGGAGGCTCTAACCGTCCTGGACAGATATTATCCTCTTCTGAGGAATCGGATGCACCCATACAAGATGAGCTATTGCCTGTATAAGGTATAGCAGCCTCTCCTGTTTGCCAGCTCCTGCATATGTCACTGAAGCCACTTTGGCAGCAGCTCTAGACAATTTGGAAGGGAGGATCACCGCTTTAATCGCTAAATCCACAAAAAAGGATAAAAAGCGAAGCAGGTCCCCCTCCGTTGTTCTAGATCCCTCTTCAGGGAAATCTGATGGGGACAATGAGGATGATGTGGTACTTTTAGAGGATAAGGATGATGAGCAGTCGGATGGTTCAGGTGGATCAGAGGAACCTTTCTTTTTCGTACATCACGGGACACAGAGCGACTTAGTCATTACTAATGGGTTATATAGTTTACCTTCAGGTGCTGGCACTGGCAACTTCCAAACCGGAAGTACCCTCCCCTATATAAGCCCCTCCCATCCGGGAGCACCTCAGTTTTTTGCCAGTGTCTAAGGTGTTGGCCAAAGAGTAACATGTGTTTTCCTGGGCTTGCGTACAGGTTCTTTTACGGGCCTTAGTAAGCTGTTCCGGATCCCACCAAAAAAGCTTCATAGCTAAACGGTCGGTACCCGGGCCTTGCAACAGAAGAGCAAGGTTTTGCCTGTAATGCCTCTCTTAGGAGGGCTGGACCCTGGGATCCAGAGCTCTGGTCATACCCACTACCAAGATGTTTTCTGTGCAGGGTGCTATACAGGTCCAGGGGAGTGGAATCCTTGGGAACCCGGTCCCTGAAGGTTTAATTACAATGCCTGCCGTGATAGGTGAAGTTTGGGCTTCTGTGGACCAAACAGAGTCCTGCGGCGGGGAACAGGTAAGTGGGGGCCCCCAGGAACTTGGTTCTATTGGGGGACCCCCAAGCCTAATTTGTCTTTCTGTCTGTTACCTAATGGTATTCCTGCTAATATCTGTGTATGCCTGTAACTACTGGAAAATGTAAAATTTTAATAGTAGTCAAGAAAAAAAAAAAGAGGACCGCGGTACCTGTGTTAAACCACTAGAGGCCGCTGTGGTCCATTTTTTCTTGTCATGTGGATCCTTGGTTTTCTCAAGTCAAAAGATCCAGGCAGTTGGTAAGTTCTCTGTGGGAATCCACTTCCTCTGCCCTGCTGCTGCGCTCATCCACCGCACAGGCCCTCCGTCAAAAAGGGCCCTGGCTCCTAGTCCCTGCTTGGTTTCGAAAAGGGCGCCAATGGCGCACGGGCGCGCGCGCGGGCGCGTGCATGCGCCTCCTATGAAAAAAAAGGGGCGGGGCGGGTGGATGACGCTCGATGCGCGCCGCGGCGCTTCTGCGCATGTGCAGGCGTCCCAGCATGTGTAAAAGACACAGTACAAGTGTCAGCTGGATGCAAGCAGAGCTAGCAACAAAACGGTGGCACACAGAGGCGGTTGATGCAGGCATCCCCATAGAAAGACACTTTAGTGGACACCAGCTGGTATATAGCAGCAACTGTGTTAGACTATTACCAGCAAAATTGGTGTATGACGACGGGAATACCTCAGCTTTGTGCTTATAGGATATGTCGTCCAGACGCTCTGGAAATAAATCTTCCAAGAAGCGAAAGGGGTCTCCGTCGGGCTCTGAGGATTTTGGGCATGCTGTACTGCGCCAATCTCCCCTGAAAATTCAGAGGTCAGTAGCCGTAGGAACCCCGCAGGAGTACCTGGTACTGCGGCTGTCCCCAGTCCACCTGCTCCTGTATATATAACAGAGGAGGTTTTATCCTCAACTCTGGGAGGATTGGAAGAGAGATTAACAGCATTGATCGCTGCTTCCCTGTCACAGGAAAAGCGCGTCCGATCTCCGTCTCCTCCTGCAGAGTGCCTGTTAGTGGAGGAACAGTCCCAGAGATCGACCTACCTGAAGGGGATCAGGTGAGGTTGATAAAGTTATAGAGGAATCAACAGTGGAAGAACCTTTCTCAGCATCTCAGGCTGAAAGATTATGGGTTCAGTCTCTGACTAACATGGTCCGAGCAGCATTTTAAATGCCTCTGGCGGAACCATCAACCACTACTGTCTCCTCGCTGGGGTCGCTGAAAGCTCCCCAGACTGTCTGTTCCTTCCCAATCCACCCTTTATTGGAAGGGCTTATTTACCAGGATTGGGAGCATCCTGTAAAATATTTACTCCCCCCAAGAGATTTCCAGTGATCTATCCCATGGAGGATAAGTTCATAAAAAAAAAAAAAATGGAGGGTCCCTACAGTGGACACAGCCATCTCTTGTGTAAATAAATCACTGACATGTCCAGTAGATAATGTTCCAATGTTCAAAGACCCAATAGATAAAAAATTGGAGTCTTTACTAAAATCTGCTTTCTCTACAGCAAGCATGGTGACACAACCTGCAGTAGCAGCGATTGGAGTCTGCCAAGCAATGAAAGATCAGTTGAAACAAGTCTTAAGGGACTTACCAGATCAGCAGGCTCTTGCCCTAGCTGACCTACCTAGAGCCTTGTGTTGCGGTGGACGCCATAAAGGATACAATCCAACAGGCATCCCGCTTTACGCTGTCTGTAGACATATGCGTAGACTTCTATGGCTCAAAAACTGGTCTGCTGAAGCTCCCTGTAAGAAATTGCTGATTAGCTTCCCATTTCATGGAGAACGCTTATCTGGAGATGATCTGGACAAATATATACAGAAAACTTCTGCCGGTAAAAGTACACTCTTGCCGGTTAAGAACAAGGGTAGAAGTCCTTCTTTTAAGAGGCCTACTGCTCCAGTCCCTGGCACATCGGCTGTGAAACAGTTCCGACGGCCTCCGCGGTCAAATCCAGGGGGCAGAAATCAGGGACAATCACAGGTTAACAAGAAACCCTGGGTCAAGAGAGGTACAAAACCTCCCCCCAAGTCATGAAGGGTTGCCCCCACTCAATCGGGTGAGGGGAAGACTTCAGTTGTTCACAGAGACCTGGCGGGACACCATCAGAGACAGATGGGTGATCTCCGCAGTAAGTCTGGGATACAGGCTGGAGTTAAAAGACATTCCTCCTGCCCATTTTATAAGGTCAAACGTGCCAAGCGATCCCCAGAAGAGTGGATCCCTCCTTCTGGCACTAGAGCAACTATTGCTCCAAGGGTAATCATGAAGGTTCCCTTGGAAGAAAGTGGGTTCGGGTTTTACTCGAACCTTGTCACAGTCCCCAAACCAAATGGGGACATGAGGCCCATATTAAATATAAAAGGGCTAAACAAGTTCCTACATATCAGGACTTTTTCGGATGGAGTCGATCTGATCGGTGGCCACCGCCCTAAAAGGGCAGGAATGGTTAGCCTCGATCGACATAAGGGATGCTTATTTGCATATTCCCATCTGTCCGGCCCACCAGAAATTTCTACGCTTTGCAGTAGAAGGGCGCCATTTTCAGTTCAGAGCCTTACCTTTCGGTCTGGCCACAGCACCACGAGTGTTCACAAAAATTCTGGCCCTACGATTGGCCAAACTAGGAACACAAGGTGTAACGATAATGGCATATCTAGACGACTTGTTGCTGATAGACCACTCAGTGAAAAAAACTAGAAGTGGTCATTCACAAGATAATCAAGTATCTGGAATCTCACGGTTGCATTATCAACCGAGACAAGTCAGCCCTAAAACCAGTCAAAAGTCTGGAATACTTGGGGGCTAAGACTGGATTCAAATCAGAGAAAGATTTTCTTACCTCCAGAGAAGGTGTCGTCTTTGAAAGATTTGACCCACTTAGTGAGTACAAAAAAGAAAACCATCCATACGCCGGTGTATAAGGCTGCTGGGAAAAATGGTGGCTTCATTCGAAGCAGTACCCTACGGTCAATTCCATTCAAGGAACTTGCAGAGGGCCATACTGTCAGCCTGGAACAAAAAAGTTCAGGCTTTAGACTTACCAATGTCCCTGTCCCCTTCCGTTCGCAAGAGCCTCTATTGGTGGTTGGTGCCCCAGAATCTGGAAAAAGGGAAACCCTTTAGTCCGGTTTCTTGAAAGGTGGTCACTACAGATGCCAGCCTCATAGGCTGGGGGGCAGTACTGGAGCAATGGTCTCTCCAGGGCAAGTGGTCAGAAGCAGAGAAGGCCCTGCCCATCAATCTCTTAGAGATACGAGCAGCCCGGTATGCCCTAGTAGCATGGACATCCAAACTCCAAGGATCACCTGTCAGAATTCAATCAGACAATGCCACAGCAGTGGCATATATCAATCACCAGGGTGGCACCAGGAGTCGTGCAGCCCAGAGGGAAGCGAATTGCATCCTGGAATGGGCAGAAAGGTATGTCACAGCCATATCCGCGGTTTTCATCCCAGGAGTGGAAAATTGGAGAGCGGACTTTTTAAGTCGCCAGCAATTATGCCCGGGGGAATGGTCTCTTCACCCCGAGGTTTTCCAGGCAATATGCCAGCGGTGGGGAACACCGGATGTAGATCTGCTAGCATCCAGATTCAACGCAAAGGTGGACAGATTTGTGTCTCGCACAAAGGATCCCCTAGCTTGCGGTTCGGATGCCCTAGTGTTCCCTTGGGATCAGTTCAAGCTGATATATGCATTCCCACCGCGATTAATCCACAGAATCAGGGTAGAAAAGAAACCAGTGATTCTGGTGGCTCCAGCGTGGCCCCGAAGGGCATGGTACGCGGAGATTGTAAAAATGTCAGTGGGAAGTCCTTGGACCCTCCCACATCGTCCGGACCTGCTTTCGCAGGGACCGATATACCACCCTTCCTTACCAGCCCTAGGTTTGACGGCCTGGCTATTGAAGCCCACATTCTAAAAAAGAGAGGGCTCTCTAATCCTGTGGTATCTACCATGATCAATGCCAGGAAGCCGGTATCCAGGCAGATCTATTATAGGATCTAGAAGGCGTACATCACGTGGTGTGAGGCCAAGAAATGGCATCCACGTAAGTACGTAATAGGTAGGATTCTGGACTTCCTACAGTGGGCTGTACATAGGAAGCTTGCCTTGAGTACTATCAAGGGTCAGACGGCCTTGTCAACGGATACTTTGTTTGTTCTGCCGGAAGGCCCCAGAAAGGGTCAGGCAGCATCAAAAATTTACTTTAGCCAAGTGGATTCGACAGGTCATAATGCAAGCCTATGGCTTGAGAAGGAGACCGCCTCCGTTCAAAGTTAGGGCGCACTCCACAAGAGCAGTTGGAACTTCATGGGCAGTGCATCACCAGGCCTCCCTGGCTCAAGTCTGTAAGGCCACAACATGGTCCTTAGTACACACGTTTACTAGATTCTACCAGGTAGACGTCAGAAGTCAGGAGGATGTCGCCTTTGGGCGCAGTGTGTTGCAGGCCGCAAAAGAGCCTCATGCCTGATGGTGCCCAGCTTATGTATAGTGTATCCCTCCCCTCATTGGGCATTGCTTTGGGACGTCCCATTAGTAATGACTAAGTCGCTCTGTGTCCCGTGATGTACGAAAAAGAAAAAGGGATTTTTATAACAGCTTACCTGTAAAATCCTTTTCTTGGAGTACATCACGGGACACAGAGCTCCCACCCCTCTTTTTGGGACACTTATTGCTTTGCTACAAAACTGAGGTGCTCCCGGATGGGAGGGGCTTATATAGGGGAGGGTACTTCCGGTTTGGAAGTTGCCAGTGCCAGCACCTGAAGGTAAACTATATAACCCATTAGTAATGACTAAGTCGCTCTGTGTCCCGTGATGTACTCCAAGAAAAGGATTTTACAGGTAAGCTGTTATAAAAATCCCTTTTTTCCTGCCTCACAAGCTCTAAAATTGCAGGTGCAATGTTGTGCTGAAGCAGTACGTTCCACTTTCATGTTGCCCTCTGAGGGGTTAACTGAATCGCCTGTCTCTTCCCTGGGTTCATTAAAATCCCCACAAGCTGCATGCTCCTTTCCGGTTCATCCTTTATTGGAATAACGTATTTATGCTGACTGGCAACATCCAGATAAGCATTTCTCTCCTCCTAGGAAATTTGAGGTTTTCTATCCTATGGTGGAAAAGTTTACTAAAAAATGGAAGCTACCGGCGGTAGATGCAGCCATTTCTTGTGTAAATAAAAACCTAACTTGTCCAGTAGACAATGTACAGGTGTTTTAAAAAAAAAAAATCTGAAAAGAAGTTAGAATCTGTACTTAAATCTTCCTTTGTGATGGCGGGCGCTGTGACCCAACCTGCTGTGGCGGCTGTTGGTATATGTCAGGTCCTAAAGGAACAGGTGAAACAAGGGCTCAAGGATCTTCCTCCAGACCAGCTCAAGCTTTGGGAGAACCTGCCTAAGGCCTTATGTTTTACGGTCGATGCCATGAGAGATTCTATCCAACAGGCATCTCGCCTTGCGCTACAACTGGTGCATATGCGCAGAATCCTTTGGTTAAAGCTTTGGTCTGCGGAATGTAAAAAGCTTTTGGCTGGTTTCCCCTTTCAACGGCTCTTTGGGGATAATCTGGATAAATACATCCTGAAGATCTCAAGTGGGAAGTCTACACTGTTGCCAGAGAAAAATAAAATTAAACGCTCATGTTTTAAACAGTCCCTCTCCCCGGTTCCAGGGACCTTTGCCTCTAGGCAGTGGCAATGGCATTCTCAATCAACCACAAAACTGAAACCTCAAAATCAGACCCAGGGTCACAAAAGACCATGGGTACAAAGAACTGGTAAACAGAACCCTAAAGCTTCCTCATGAAGGGGCGCCCCCGCTCGGCCGAGTGGGGGGACGGCTTCCGTAGTTTTCAGCAGCTTGGCAGACAGAGATCCGGGACAAATGGGTAATTTCCATGGTATCCTTAGGATACAAAATCGAATTCCGGAAAATCCCACCTTATCGGTTCCTAAACTCAGATGTCTCCAAAGATCCATTAAAAAGACCCTTCTTCCAAGCAGTGCATCACTTGCTGTCCCAAGGGGTAATCAAAGAAGTTCCCCTAAGGGAACAAGGCATGGGGGTCTATTCACATCTTTTTGTGGTTCCAAAGCAAACGGAGACGTCAGACCCATTCTGGATCTAAAAGCTCTGAATCAGTTTCTAAACATTCCTCATTTTCGAATTGAAACAATTCGATCAGTGGTTTCCACCCTACAAGGCAGAGAATTCTTGGCGTCAAGACATCAAAGATGCATATTTGCACGTGCCTATTCATCCCGCTCACCAAAAGTTCCTAAGGTTCGCTGTGGAACACCGCCACTATCAGTTTGTGGCTCTACCTTTTGGCTTGGCTACGGCACCTCGCGGGTTTACAAAGGTTCTGGCTCCGCTTCTAGCAAATCTAAAGACACAGGGCATAACGGTGACTGCTTATCTGGACGATCTACTCTTGGTAGAACAGTCAATGGCACAGTTAAATCACAGTGTACTCAGTGCGGTAAAATACCTAGAGTATTTAGGCTGGATCCTAAACTTCCAAAAGTCCTCTCTACAGCCCCGGAGAAGGGTAGAGTATTTGGGCATGGTCTTAGACACAACCTAAACCAAAGCATTCCTTCCAGAGCCAAAGGTCAAATCTTTAAAGGATCTGGTCCGCATGGTCAGGGCAAAGGGGAAACCATCAATTCGCTTTTGCCTGAAATTGTTGGGGAAAATGGTGGTATCATTCAAGGCTACTTAAGAACAGTATCCCAACTGCCTGGAACAGAAAGATCCAGGCTCTAGATTGGCTGATGCACCTGTCCTCAGGAGGTGCACCAAAGCCTCAGTTGGTGGTTAAACACCAAAAATTTGCGAGCAGGGAAATCCTTTCTCCCAGGTCACTTGGAAGGTGGTATATACAGATGCCAGCCTGTTGGGCTGGGGGGAAATTCTGGAAGAGGCCTCAGCCCAAGGAACTTGGTCCAAGTCTGAAAAGGGCTTACCCATCAACATTTTGGAGATTCAGGCAGTATATCTAGCCCTCAGAACCTTTACACAGGTTACATGGCCACCCGGTTTGGATTCAATCCGACAATGCTACTGCGGTAGCTTACATCAATCACCAAGGGGGCACCCAGAGTCGGGATACTCAGAGAGAGCTGAACAAGATTTTAACATGGGCAGAAACTCATGTTCCTTGCATTTCTGCAATCTTCATTCCAGGAGTGGAGAATTGGCAAGCGGATTACCTGAGCTGCCAGCAATTGTTGCCGGGGGAGTGGTCTCTCCACCCCGACATTTTTCAGGATATATGCCAGAAATGGGGGACCCCCGGAGGTAGACCTGTTCGCTTCCAGGTTCAACAAGAAGTTGGACAACTTCATATCGAGGTCAAAAGATCCTCTGTCCTACAGAACAGATGCACTAATGATTCCCTGGAATCAGTTTTCCCTGATCTATGCATTCCCTCCAGTTCCACTCTTGCAGAGACAAAGAAGAAGGAATACCAGTTCTCTTGGTGGCCCCGAATTGGCCCAGAAGGTCCTGGTACACCAAGATCATAAGGATGGCCGTAGGGGAGCCTTGGATTCTCCCACTTTGCCAAGACCTGCTATCACAAGGTCCAGTGTTCCATCCTTTACGAAAGCTAAATTTGATGGTCTTGCTGTGGAAACCTACATGCTGAAGAAACGTGGGCTCTCAGGCTCAGTTCTTTCTACTCTCATTAATGCTAGGAAGCCGGCCTCCAGAATCATTTATTATAGAGTCTGGAAGGCATATGTTTCCTGGTGTGAATCCAGGGGGTGGAACCCTCAAAAATATGTCATTGGTAGGATTCTGGCCTTCTGTCAATTAGGGGTAGAAATCAGATTAGCCCTCAGTACTATTAAGGGTCAAATCTCGGCTCCATCAGTCTTTTTTCAGAGACCGTTGGTATCTCATTCCCTAGTCCGGGTGTTTATTCAGGGAGTGTTGCGGGTAAATCCGCCAGGCAAACCTCCCTTGTTGCCCATGGGATTTGAATCTAGTTCTGTCAGGCTTGTAAAAGCAGCCCTTTGAACCTATTCGTCATATTCCATTGATTCTCTTGAGTCGGAAAATGTCATTTTTGGTTGCTATCTCCTCTGCTAGCAGAGTTTCTGAATTAGCAGCTCTTTCTTGTAAAGAGCCTTATTTACTTTGTCACAAAGACAAAATTGTATTACGGCCCCATCCTACTTTTCTTCCTAAAGTGGTCTCGCCGTTCCATTTAAATCATGATATTGTTTTGCCTTCCTTTTTTCCTGTACCGCAGTCAGCGGGGGAAAAATTATTTCACTCTCTAGATGTAGTGAGAGCAATGAAAGTTTATCTGCAAGCAACTGCTCAGATACGTAAAAACAGATGTTTTGTTTATTCTGCCAGATAGTCCCAAAAAGGGCCAGGCAGCTTCGAAATCAACCATTTCTAAATGGATTCGACAAGTGATTATTCAAACTTATGGTTTAAGGAATAAAATTCCTCCTTTTTCTGTTAAGGCGCACGCGACCAGGGCGTTAAGTGCCTCTTGGGCAGTGCATCATCAGGCTTTGATGGCTCAGATCTGTAAGTCTGCAACTTGGTCTTCAGTCCATACATTTACCAAATTCTACCAAATAGATGTAAGAGGACATGAGGATGCCGCCTTCGGGCGTAGTGTGCTGCAGGCAGCGGTTTAGGGCCTCTCGTCTGATGGCGGTCTGCTTGATCTGTGTCTCCCTCCCCTCATATTGAGCATTGCTCTGGGACGTCCCACTATGTAATGACTTAGGCTCTGTGTCCCGTGGTGTACTCCAAGAAAAGGATTTTACAGGTAAGCTGTTATAAAAAGCCTATTTTTTTGCTCGTGCCTTTAGGTGATGGTCCTTTTTTCTCTACTGTGGGAAGCTAACTTCTTTCCTCTTAAGGTTTTCTCCCTCTGATGACTCCTCTGTCAAAATTCCTGGCGGCACAATAGGGACCGCAGCTCCTTTTGCTCCCCCTACCTGGAGCCTGACAGACCAAATAAGTGGGGCCAGCCTGTAAGGATTTGGGTTTCTAGAGCATTGGGCTGACTTGTCATTGGGGTACAACCTATATGCTGAAGATGGACCTAAATTAATGTGGTCTGTTGTGCTGGGGGGAAGTTTATGGGAATGCTGGAGGGGTATTTAAACTATGAATGAAGGGGAGGGAGGATTTTAGAATATAATGGTACAGAGGTCAGACGCTAACGAAGGATAGAGTGGGGGGAAGGCTATGGCAGATGATACGGAAAATCCCATGCTACAAACAACCATTGGTAATTGCACTACTACAAAAAAAATATGAAAAATACATGTGCAAATTGCAACAATGGATTAAAGTCTTTGTTCGCCAATGTCAGATCTAAACCAAGCAAAATAGTAGAATTGGAAGCTTTGGTGCATGAATATAACCAGGATTTAATTGGTGTTGTCGAATCTTGGCTTCATTCTTCACGTGACTCAACTAATAATATTCCTGGTTATGCTCTTTTAAAAAGGAAGAGTAAACTGAAAAGGTGGCAGTGTCTGACTCTATATGAGAAGTGATCTTAAAGCGAGTTTGAAAGCGGACCTTGTGGATGGAGAGTGTGGTGGTCCTTGAGTCATCATAGGTGGAGCTGCATATGAGATTTCATACTTCAAATTAATTATTGGAGTTTGTTACAGGCCAACCAGTGTTAATGAGGAGGTAGAGACTCCTTGTACAAATAAAAAGGACTGCAATGGTTTCCCTAGTCTGGTGTACATTAGCCCTTGGCTTTATTGAACTCGTAACTCTTTGTTTTCTTCCTGAGTACCAAAAGTGGCAGAATTACAGGAAGTGATTTAAAGCTGCTAAAACACTTTGGTTTGCTCTTTAAGCTTCTTGTCTTTTTTTTAATTTATTTTTTTATTGTTTTCTGGTTCACGTTTGACCTTCTCAGCAACCGCCAACTGCACTCACATCAGCTACTTGATACAACCCTTCCCAAAAAAAAAAAAAAAAACACCATCTTGTGAGGTGTCACTCCACAAATCAATTCCCAGGCAAGATCTGGCATTCACTTAGCAGGTACCATACGTTCCGCATTCCCTAAGCTTTGAGAAACCCATCACTCTCTTTTGTATTTCATCACCAGTTCGGGTACCATGACTATCAAGATTCTATCTATTAAAACTAAGGGTCTTAATCACCCAGCCAAAAAAATTCACTCTGGAAAGTGGCTTTGAAATGCGAAATCCTCTGTGCACAAGAGATGCACTTCCATACTTCTCACCAACCATCCTGCACCAATAAGAACATCCCGCATATATTTACAGCAAGTGCCCTAGCTAAAAAAATGGGTATCCTCCTTACTATTAGGCATTCAGTCTCCTTCAGCTCCAGACTTGTATTGAAGATAGGAAGGTCGTTATCTCATCCTCTTATGCACTCTGAACAACTCTCCCTGCACAATTGTCAATGTGTAAGCAACTAATACTCACCAAATCTGCTTCTTAACCACTTAAGGTCCGCCGCACGCCGATGTATGTCGGCAGAATGGCATGGCTGGGCACAAGGGCGTACAGGTACGTCCCCTTTAAGATCCCAGCCGTGGGTCGCGACCGCCCCGCCGGCAGCGCGCTCGCGACCCGGTCCTCTTCTCCGTGACCATCCCTGTGGTAAACAGCAGACCCGATCGCCGCCGGGGTCACAGAGAGGAAGAACGGGGAGAGGTAAGTGTAAACAAACCTCTCCCCGTGCTTGCTAGTGAGCTTGTCACTGATTGTCTGTTCCCTGTCATAGGGAACGACGATCAGTGACGTCACACGCTAAGCCAGCCCTGCCCACAGTAAGAAACACACATCAGGGCACACTTAACCCCTACAGCGCCCCCTCCTGGTTAACCCCTTCACTGCCAGTCTTTTTTTTTATATCCAACAAAGTTTTATTATTAATTTGCATAGGTACAGAGCATACAGACACCCCTCAACATAGCGGGGTAAGAAGTCATTACAAACATGCATTTCAAAACAAATCCGAACTAGGAGCCAGCCGGTCCTCAAATCAACATATCCACTCTCCCAATCGTTAAAACATCTCTCAACCTATATTGATGCCTAGCAATCTATCAGCCACCAGATCCACCGGGGCCAAGCCCGGTACATCTAGCCATTTTTCCCATAGCGTCTCGAATTTTTGAGCACTACCCCTATGCTGATAAGTCATCTTCTCCATCCTCAACACTATCCCAATATTATTAACCCATTCCTTCAAGGTCGGCGGGTCCTCCGCTTTCCAGTGTATCATGATGAGCTTCCTCGCCTGAAACAGAGTCCTATGAACGGCTTCTCTACAGTCCTCGTCCCATTCGTATTCCTCCAAAGCACCCAAGAGACAAGCTCTCGGGTCCTGTGGAAGAGACACGCCAAACACTGAATTAATGGTAGACACCACCCCCGCCCAGTACATGTGGAGTTTGAGACATCTCCACAACATATGGACTAGATCTCCGTGGTCCCTTTTGCATCGTGTACATATGGGGTCAAGCTGTGGATTCATTAAATGTAATCTGTGAGGTGTGAAATAAGTGCGTAACAATATGTACAACTGGGTAAGCCTATGGGATATATTCAGTGAACACCTACCCACAGCCTGGAAAATTTCCTCCCACTGCTCACCATCCAACTGTCCAACATCTGCCTCCCACTTCTCCCTTATCTTCAGAGGATGCTGCCTCATCACGGACTGTAACAGTATGGCATAGCATTGTGAGATAAAGCCCTTTGACGACCCAGCATCCCCAAGAAGCCTAAACACCGGGGTTGGCGACAAGTGCCACTCCGAGGAGCGACCCTGTGCCGCCACCGCATGGAGCAATTGTAAATAATAAAAGTACATTGATTGCGGGAGACCGTAAGATTCCCTTAGGTCGCTAAAAGGGCGCAATACTCCATTACAGAATATGTGTCTAAGATGTGTAATCCCATACTGCTTCCATCTGGCCCCAGACTGCAGTTTTGCCAATTCAGTATATGTATCATTTTGCCATATAGGGCTATATTCTGTATAGCCATCTGCATTCTGAATGTATTTAACCTTGTTCCATACCTTCTGAATTAAGCTATAAGTTGGAAACTTTTTATGTGGTTTAGCGAAGGCCTGAGCCTCCAACGCCACAGGAACCGGATCTCTGCACACAGTAAACAGCAGCAGTTTATGAGCCGAGGTTTGCAAGGTGGGCGCCCCCTCTGCCTCTAATGGAAACATGCCTATAAGGTGCTGTAGCTGGGAAGCTAAGTAATACAGCCAAGGGTTTGGTAACGCCAAGCCCCCGCAGTCTTTGGGCCGCTGCAAATGTTCCAATCTGATCCTAGGGAGCTTATCCCTCCATATGAGGCTGCGAAAGATACTATTTACTGTACGAAATGTTTTGAGGGGGATAACCATAGGAGTATTATGAAGGAAATACAGTAGCTGTGGCATGAGTATCATCTTTATAAGATTCACCCTGCCAGCCACAGATAGGAGAAGAGCCTTCCAGGTTTTGACTTTATCCCTAAACCTTAGTAACAGGGGGGAGATATTAAGATGGATAAAATCCCGTGGCCTAGCTGTGATCTGAACCCCCAAGTACTTAAAAGCAGTGGTAATGGGAATGGGGCAGGAAGAGTTAATCACCTGTGTGTCGTCCCCATCCAACAGGAGCAACGCCGATTTTGACCAGTTTATATGCAAACCGGAAAACCCTCCAAATTTGGATATGGTCGACATAGCTTCCCTAAGGGAGGAGTCCCTGTCCCCCAGAAGAAGCAGAGTGTCATCGGCATATAGCATGACTTTTTCCTGCAAGTCACCATAGCAGAAACCAGTAATGCCAGAATTTGCCCGAATATCCATGGCAAGTGGCTCAATAGCCAAAGCAAAGAGGAGGGGCGACAGGGGACACCCCTGCCGAGTCTCCCTCCTCAATGCAAAGCTCCCAGACAAAGAACCAAAGGTCCTTATGGCGGCCTGCGGCTGACTATATAGCAACTTCACCCAGGATATATAAATTGGACCAAACCCGAACCTCCGCAGCACCGACCAAAGATAATTCCAATCTATGCTATCAAACGCCTTTGTGGCGTCCAGGGACAAGAGTGCCCTGCTTCCCATGTTATCTGCCCTTGCTTGTACATTCAGGAACAACCTCCGCAAATTAACCGCTGTAGATTTATTTGGCATGAAACCAGCCTGGTCCCCATGCACAATTGAAGTAATCACCCCATTCAGCCGAATGGCCAGTACCTTGGCTAATATCTTGATGTCGCTTTGCAGCAAGGAGATGGGGCGATACGCCCCTGGGTCTACAGGATCCTTACCCGGTTTGAGCAGTAGTACTATGTTTGCCTTAGACATTGAGGGTGGAAGGGTCCCTCTCTCCCTGGCATTGTTAAACACTCTCAGTAGTTGGGGCAGTATTTCCTCTGAGTATTGCTTATACACCTCCATAGGCAACCCATCCTCCCCCGGGGCCTTACAATTAGGGAATGCACCCACAGCCCCCCGGAGCTCCCCGACAGTAAGCGGCGCCTCCAACTGTGCCCGCTGACCCTCGGACAGCGCAGGGAAGACTAATCGGGCCAGGTATAACTCCAGATCCTCCTGGGCGTATGGCGCTCCAGGACTGTACAGGGTCTCATAGAAACCCGCCAATTCCTCCATAATTAACTCTGGTTGGGAGACTACACTCCCTGTCTTGGACCTAATGGCTCCTATAGCAGGCGAGCGTTGATGGGAGTTTGCAATCCGTGCCAAAAGTCGGCCGGTCTTCTCACCCTCCTCAAAGAACGCCTGTTTCGTAAAGAACCTTTTCTTCTCAGCCGAGGAGGAAAGTAGTTGTTGATAGGCCGACTGAGCGGCCACCCATGCTTCTCTGGTCAGATCAGAGGGATCCGTCACATATACCCTCTCTAATTCCTGAACCCTAGCCTCCACTTCTATCAGGAGCTCAGAGGAGGCTCTTTTAACCTTATTCATTTCCCCTATCAGGAGGCCCCGGAGATGCGCCTTAAAGGCATCCCAGTGCCGCACATTAAATTCTACTCCATCCCCGTCATCAAAGAACCTCCGTATATCACCCATTATCTCCTCATGGGAACGAAACAATTTCAACCAAAATGCATTAAACTTCCAGGGCGCCCTAGTTAATTTTGCCGGTGGAGCCACCAGCAACTGTACCACTAGAGCAGAATGGTCTGGTACACTACGGGGTCTATGTGTAATGTCAGCTACAAACGGGAGTATGCTCAGGTTCCCCACCCCCAGATCTATCCTAGACAGGCTACCATGGGACTTTGAAAAGCAGGTAAATTGTCTGTCGCCCGGATTGCGATGTCGCCAGATATCCACCCAGCCCACCTCTTGCAACAACCGCGCCAGGGGAGTACTCCTGGCGAGGGCAGAGGGCCTAGGGCTCGGGTGTCTATCCGCCACCTGGTCTGAACAGCAGTTGAAGTGACCGATCACTAGCAGCGGCACATCCGGCCTACCATCCAAAAACGCAAGGAGGAGCCGGAGTACCGCCGCCGCGAACGGTGGTGGGATATATATGCATGCCAGCACACATATCAATGTACCAAACCTGCAGTGAAGAAATACATATCGCTCTCCTGGTCTATGACACTGTCAAACTCCTGGAAATCCAAGGCTGCATGCACCAGTACACTCACCCCCCTAGAAAAGGAGGTGTGTGTAGAGTGATAAGCTCTCCCCACCCATGCATACCGTAAACAGCATACTGTCTCTGCCGTTAAGTGAGTCTCTTGGAAACAGATAACCCCAGGAAGGAATTTCTTCAAACACATATTAAGCATTGTACGTTTCAAGGGGGAGTGCATACCCCTCACATTCCAGGAAACAATAGAAACCTTAGCCATGAGCATCCGCAATTAAAGATAAATGGTCGGATAATCGTGGGTAGAGACAACAATATAGTCCCCGGGGCAGGGGTGACGTCACCCCTCTCGTACCATTCCTGAACCCCGCTGCACTGCGCTCTAGGAGTATTAATTCACGTCTGCTGCAATGTACCTCTTTGAAGTTGTAACTGCTGAAAAAGGGAAAGTTAGTAGGAACAGTGGACCTAACAGGTCCTGGAGCTACATAATCCACCAACAGGGCAGCAGCAACTCCTTTCACGACAGAACGTCGCCATGGTTCAGTCAATTGTAACATCCTCTTATTGGACAACGTGGTGTAAATCACTCTCCTTGCATTGTATAGCCATATAATGTCCCCCAGCCATAAAACAGTAGCCACAAACAATAATAGGGGATCCCCCTGAGGAAATTAAACGCAAGGTGTCTTTGAGCAGCATACAATTCGTGCCATCAGGCACAATCAGAATTTAGACCTTATTCCCCCTCCTCCTGCTCTCGTCGCTGAAGTGATTGTTCGTTCCGATCCAGCCAGGTTAGAGCCTCCTTGGCAGACTCAAAGAATTGTGCCTGGCCCCGCACCTCTATGCGGAGCTTTGCAGGATAAAGCATAGCGTATGGAAGTTGCAGGAGTCGCAGGCGGCGTTTCACATCATTAAATTTGGCCCTGCGTCTCTGGACCTCTGCCGAAAAGTCCAGATAGAAGGACACTCTGGTGCCATTGTGCTGTACATTCGCTCGCTCCAGAGCTTGGCGTAGCACCGCCTCCCTGTCCCGGTAATGCAGTAGTTTCGCAAGGATGGATCTAGGAGGACCCCCCTGTTGGGGCGGGCGAGAGGGCACTCTGTGCGCACGCTCCACCGCAAAAAATGGTGAAAATGAATTTTTGCCAAAAAGTTCAATCAACCAGTTCTCCACATATGTAGTAGGATCCCTGCCCTCCACCCTCTCCGGGAGACCCACTATACGAACGTTGTTCCTTCTGAGGCGGTTCTCCAAATCTTCAGCACGATCGTATGCATCTCTAGCCATCTGCAGGGCTGCTCTTGTGTCCTGGGCTATGGGCTGCATTTGGTCCTCCACCTCACTAACTCTGCTCTCCACAGCCGTGGTACGTTCACGGATCTTCTGCATGTCTTGCCTCAGCAAGCCAAACTGCTCCTTTAAAGTATCAACAGAGGCTGTGCATTTGTTCACAGCCCTAAGGATATCAGCCAGAGTGGGTTGCACTTCATCCTGTGCATCTGGGGCTGAAGTGTCCTGCATCACAGAGCCTGCCTGGCCCCCCTCCTCCTCTCCCCACTGATCTGGGACAGCGTCTGCATGTATATCAGGCATCATATGTGTGGGGTCCCCCGATCGGACGGGCATCTCGGTCCCCATAGCCCCAGACATCTTCTGGGCATAATACAGCATGTCCTTAGGGGGTTCTTTGGGGGTTTTGGGCGGCTTACTTGCCTTGGGGCCTAGCTTGTCCTGGCCGCGCGGTGTCCCCTTCACTACAGATGCGGCGGCGCCATCTTGGAGCTCCGGCCCCGCGATTTCCGCCTGTCCTTTGCGGGTCATCCCCCTGGTACAGAGAGCCGGTGGTGGTACCTCAGTGGTCCCCGGATCACAGGCTGCGAGCATAGGTGACCGTCGGACCGATTAGGCGGCTGGGGGAGGATCAGTACCGGATCACTGTTAGGAGCTGTGGGAGATGCGTCCTCTCACATGCCTGTCTTGGCCACGCCCCCTTCACTGCCAGTCTAATTTTTACAGTAACCAGTGCATTTTTATAGCACTGTTCGTCAAAAGTGTCCGATGTGTCCGCCATAATGTCGCAGTCACGATCAAAATCGCTGATCGCCTCCATTACTAGAAAAAAAAAATTATTAATAAAAATGCAATAAAACTATTCCCTATTTGGTACACGCTATAAATTTTGCGCAAACCAATCAATAAACGCTTATTGCCTTTTTTTTTTTTAACCAAAAAGAAGAATACGTATCGGCCTAAACTGAGAATTTTTTTTAAAAAATTCATATATTTTTGGGGGATATTTATTATAGCAAAAAGTAAAAAATATTGTTTTTTTTTCAAAATTTTCGCTCTATTTTTGTTTATAGCGCAAAAAATACAAATCGCAGAGGTAATCAAATACCACCAAAAGAAAGCTCTATTTGTGGGAAAAAAAGGATGCCAATTTTGTTTGGGAGCCACGTCGCATGTCCGCACAATTGTCAGTTAAAGCAACGCAGTGCCGAATCGCAAAAAGTGGCCAGGTCTTTAAGCTGCATAATGGTCCGGTCCTTAAGTGGTTAAGGAAGCTCCACAAAAAGATCTCTAGAGTACAACAAGGTTCCCTTATATGGTGAGGACTTCAACATCATGTACAAAAAAAATAAAAAATTAGAGTATGGGAGTCCCACCTATTTAATAAAGCTGCAGTACTCACCGATGATATATCTGGGGGGTATAATCAGATATACAAATGGCCACAAATAGAAAAAAAAAATAAGAGAACAGACAAATACACACCCTAAAGAGTTAACTACAATGATTTTATTAATGCTTAAAGCATGTATCAAAAATATTAATATTAGACATGTAATAAAAAATCCTAGTCCTCTAATACTGTATAGGGGACTAAACCCAGAACATTCCCCATATGTAATCCCAGCGGCGGCAATGTACAGTAACTAAATCAGGACCAGTTCCCCCACAGGGAAACAGCTATACAAAATGAACACCCGCCCTCCCCCAACTCAAAAGCACCCCTTAGTACACCCAACAATGACCAAATCACTATATTGTTAACCCATATAATGTTCCTACGCATGACAGTAGATGCCCGAAACAGGTAATCTGTATTCACTGTCCATGGGTGGAACGCTGTGCTGGGGTAGTCACATGGATAGAAGGATATATTCATTTGCCACCATTAATCAAACACAGACCGCTAAACACAAGTCCAAGATGAAGGAAATATGAGAAGTTTGTTATGAGCTGTTGATATAATTCACCCTAAATGGGTGTAAATGTGATTTATGTACAGTCTCAAATATTCACTTATTGATCAAGGACGCTGGAAAACCATGGAGAGTATCGAGCACTGTAAGATAGTTATACCATATAAGCAAGTCCAAGAATGCATATAGAGCTTGATTCATTTGAGTAATAACTGCACTCAATGGAAATAACAATAGCCACAGAGAACAATTTCCCCATCCTTGCGGGTATGTCCATTTGTTTAAAGCAGTTGTTAATTCAAATGTCTTAGTTCATATAATCACTCAATGTCATAGCTGCCAAGCATCATTCACATGGATCTGAGCCGATCCGTCCTTGCATGCATATCCACAATATTGGATGCACTACTTGTTAGCAAATGTTATTCATATACGACAATGATCAAGGCAGTTCTCCAAGGAGTTCTTAGTGCACAATGTTTACTCACTGTTTAGAAGCTAGGCGTCACTCACAGGAATCATAGCCAATTCATCGGTACATATGTGTCCATAGCACTGAGTGCATGACTTATAAGCAAACAGGTGAGATGACATTCAGGTGAAACAGTAGTTTGAATATTTCTCCAGGTGAGGTATAATAACCTCTAGTCCAGTTTAGTTGTGAAGCAAGTCTGTATTGAGAGTGGTGGTTATTCTGATAAAAATCAGTTTAAATCTCCATGTGATAACCTCCAGTCAGCAGCATCATGGCTCCATGATAGGCATAGCAAAGCCAATACGGGGGTGACTCGGTAGGGGGTAGGTCGGGGGTGCTACTCCCAAGAGATTTACATGTTTCATTCCACAGTCATTGGAACTTCTTCAGAACTTCCAATTTCCAAGCACTCGCTTATATATGGGGCCACAACCCACCTTTAATTGCTCTAATAAAACACAGGTGCTACCAACCTATTCATCCATTAACCATTAAATGTGATAACCTTACATTGTGCACTAAGGCTGCATTCACACCTGAGCGTTTTGTAGCCTGAAGCCTGAAGCTACAAAACGCTAGAGGGGGAAAAAAACATTATTCTCTATGCAGATGGTTCACATCTCCACTCCAAAACGCCTGAAGCCGAACGCCTGAAGCTCAAACAAGTTCCGGCAGCTATCATATTGAGTGATTATATGAACTAAGACATTTGAAATAACAACTGCTTTGAATAAATGGACATACCCGCAAGGTTCGGGAAACTGTTCTCTGTGGCTATTACTCCCATTGAGTGCAGCTATTACTCAGGTGAATCAAGTTCTGTATGCATTCTTGGATTTACTTATGGTATCTTTGAAACAACCACTGCTTTGAACAAATAGACATCCTCGCAAGGTGTGGGAAACTGTTCTCTTTGACTATAATTACTCACATTGAGTGCAGCTATCACTCAGGTAAATCAAGCTCTGTATGCATTCTTGGACTTACTTATATGGTATAACTACCTTACAGTGCTTGATACACTCCATGGTTTTCCAGCGTCCTTGATCAATAAGTGAATATTTGAGACTGTATATACATCACATTTACACCCATTTAGGGTGAATTATATCAACAGCTCAAAACAAACTTCTCATATTTCCTTCATCTTGGATTTGTGTTTAGTGGTCTGTGTTTGATTAATGGTGGCAAATGAATATATCCTTCTATCCATGTGACTACCCCAGCATAGCATTCCACCTATGGACAGTGAATACAGATTACCTGTTCCAGGCATCCACTGTCATGCTTAGGAACATTATATGGGTTAACAATATAGTGATTTGGTCAATGTTGGGTGTACTAGAGGGTGCTTTTGAGTTGGGGGAGGGCGGGTGTGCGTTTTGTATAGCTGTTTCCCTATGGGGAAACTGGTCCTGATTTAGTTACCTGTACATTGCCGCCGCTGGGATTACATATAGGGAATGTTCTGGGTTTAGTCCCCTATACAGTACAGAGGACTAGGATTTTTTACATGTCTAATATTTATATGTTTGATGCATGCATTAATAAAATCATTGTAGTTAACTCTTTAGGGTGTATATTTGTCTGTTCTCTTTTTTATTTTTTCTATTTGTGACTTCAACATCATCCCTGATCCGAAACTTGATCCCTCAAATCCATCTAAATGGGGAAAACCATGCAAACCTTTCAGTTTGCCATAACTTCCACCCCCGTATTGATTTTTTTCCTCACGGACCAAATATCTACTTCAGACATCTTGCCTGCTACCTGATCCGACCACGCATCCATAGGCATCACCATAGTGGATAACCCGGAGTCCAACCCTACCTTGGTGTGAAGAATGAATTACTCATCTGTCCCAGTCAGCTCCATATGTGGAGAAACTCCGACAAGGCCTAGAGAATTTTTTTTGTCATTAATACTAACTCTGTATATGATCCTACTAGTTTGTGGGCTGCATACAAAGCTTATATGTGCGGTCTATTCATTCAGCTTGGTACAAGAGCAAAGAGGATAAGGGCGCAGCACATTGAAAACCTAGTATAAGAAATCCAAAATAGGGATCTTTTCAACTAACCAAAACCCCTTCCCAATCTGAAGGCTAAACTGGGTCATCTAAGACTAGAACGTAGAACACTCCTACTGGACAGATTTGAGAAAAAACAAAAATGCTTAAAAATTAACTTCTACGCCTCAGAGAACAAGGCAGGTAAACACCTAGCCCAACAAATCAAGGGCCACCGCCTCAAATTCCATATTCACGTACCTACTATAGTTCCCTTTATAATCCTAAAGAGGGTCTCAACCCCAACCTGATCTAGCTGCTATTCAATCTTTCCTTTAATGTGATTCAATTATGGAACCCGACTGCAACCCAGTTAGAGCATCTCGATTCTCTTTTTTTTTTATATTAAACGTTTTTATTGAACACTGTACACATGAAGTATGGCATTACAGGGTATATGGCAATAATAGTAACAGAGATCAGATACAAGTACCAATACATTGACATTCGCAAATCAGAAAGAGACAGAGTTGTAACCCAACCCAGAGTAGTATATTTTAGGGACTGCATACATCAGGATCAACCCGTACAAGTATCAGATACCGAAAGCCACATATCCCAAATCTTATTGTATTTATCCGGGCATCCTCTATTAAGATATATAATTTTCTTATAAGGCAAAGTGGCATTCACATCTGCCTTCCACTCAGAGAAACTAGGAGGTGTAGGTCTCATCCAGTGTCTAGCTATAATCTTTTTAGCTGAAAAAAGTGTTTCATGAAGGAATGTTTTAGTGAATTTATCGGGTTCCGCACCGGGGAAAATACCCAGCAGACATACTGTATTTTTGGGTCAAGGGTTAGGGGGGACCCCATGTCATCATGGAGGAAATCTACTATTTGTTTCCACAAGCTCTGGAGTCGAGGACATGCCCAGATCAGGTGAAAAAACGTACCAGCCTCTCGTGTACACATCGCACATTCCGTACTAGTCCCCGGCTTAAAACGAGCCACCCGGAGAGGAGTAAAGTAAGCACGATATATAATGTACAGTTGAGATAATCTATCTGGAGTGCCTCACTCCACTCCTCATTCTCCAGCGATCCCACATCCCTCTCCCACCTCGGTTTGAGATTTTGATTCTCTTTTCAATTGCACAGAAAGCTATTGATTCTCTTCCCAACAACAAATCCCCAGGCCCTGATGGCTTTATGGGTGAATGCTTTAAACAATTCAAACAAACTTTGTTATTTCCCTATCTCGGCTTTTCAACCTCGTCTTCTTTTCTGGAACTATGTTAAAAGCTCTGATTATTACCCTACCGAAGCCAGGGAAGGAACCTACCTCCCCCCCAAAATTTCCGCCCAATCTCTCTTCTGAACCATGACCAAGGCTGAACACCAAGGTTATAGCAAACCAAATGATAGACCTACTACCTGATCTAATTCACCATGATCAGTCTGGCTTCACAAAAGGTTGACAAACTTCAGATGCCACACACCACATGATTAACCACTTCCCGCCCAGTCAATAGGAGATTGACGTCCGGGAAGTGGTTGTGTTATCCACACTGGACGTCTATTGACGTCCTGCAGGATAACAGCCGCCGCGCGCCCGGGGGGGCACACATCGTGGCGATCGGTGGAGCGGTGTGTCAGTCTGACACACCGCTACACTGATCTCGGTAAAGAGCCTCCGGCGGAGGCTTTTTACCACGTGATCAGCCGTGTCCAATCACGGCCTATCACGATGTAAAGAGGAAGAGCCGTTGATCGGCTCTTCCTCACGCGCGTCTGACAGACGCGAGTAGAGGAGAGCCGATCGGCGGCTCTCCTGACGGGGGGTTCGCGCTGATTGTTTATCAGCGCAGCCCCCCCTCGGATACCCACACTAGACCACCAGGATGCCGCCCAGGACCACCAAGGAAGCCCCAAGCATGTGGATGGCCAGGTAAGTCCCCCATGGCCATCCACATGTACAAATACATAAAAAACATATGCCAATCAGTGCCCACAAATGGGCACTGACTGGCACCATCATGGCACGACCACAATGTGTGATGCCCAGCAATGCCAGCCACCTGTGTCATCAGTGCCACCTACTAGTGTCCATCAGTGCCACCTATTAGTGCCCATCTGTGCCCATAAGTGCCCATCTGTGCCCATAAGTGCCCACCTATCAGTGCCCATCCGTGCCACCCATAAGTGCCCATCAGTGCCGCCTATGAGTGCCCATCAGTGCCGCCTATGAGTGCCCATCAGTGCCGCATACAAGTGCCACATATCAGTGCCCATCAGTGCCACCTCACCAGTGCCTATCAGTGTCGCCTTATCAGTGCCTGTCGGTGCCGCCTTATCAGTGCCCATCACTGAAGTAGAAAAGGTACTTATTTACAAAAAAAATTAACAGAAACAAAGAAAAACTTCGTTTTTTTTTACATTTCCACCATTTTTTTATTTGTTGTGCAAAAAATAAAAATCGCAGAGGCGATCAAATACCACCGAAAGAAAGCTCTATTTGTGGGAACAGGATGATAAAAAATTTGTTTGGGTACAGTGTAGCATGACCGCGCAATTATCATTCAAATTGCGACAGCGCTGAAAGCTCAAAATTGGCTTGGGCAGGAAGGTGTATAAGTGCCTGGTATTGAAGTGGTTAATAACATTTACCATACACAAAAATCCCAAATGCCTTCTCTTCTTCTCACTTTGGATGCAGAGAAGGCATTTGACAGAGTCCACTTGTCCTACCTAACAATGACTCTACAAAAGACAGAATTCAGAGAGTAGTGGTTAATTACTCTTATGCCGCGTACACACGATCGGAATTTCCGACGACAAAACCGTGGGGGGTTTTTTCCGACGGATGTTGGCTCAAACTTGTCTTGGATATACACGGTTGCACAAATGTTGGTCGGAAATTCCGATGGTCAACACTACGACGAGCCGATAAAATGAAGTACAATGATTCCGAGCATGCGTCAAATTGGTTCCGAGCATGCGCAGCACTTTTGTGCGTTAGAAATGGCTAAAAACGATCGGAATTTCCGACAAGAACTTTTGCGGTCAGAAAAATTGAGAACCTGCTCTCAAATATTTGTTGTCGGAAATTCCGACAGCAAATTTCCGATGGAGCCTACACACGGTCGGAATATCCGACCAAAAGCTCACATCGAACATTAGTTGTCGGAAATTCCGATCGTGTGTACGCGGAATTACTCTAAATGATCTACGGTTATCAGTGGCGTACCCCAAGGTTCAGTGCTGGGACTCTTAAGCCCCGTACACACGATCGGTTTGACTGATGAAAACCGTCCGATGGATGGTTTTCATCAGACCAACCGATCGTGTATGGTACCCATCGGTCTTTTTTCCATCGGTTGTAAAAAATAGAACTTGTTTTAAAATTTTCCGATGGATAAAAAACCGATGGGAATTTCCGATCGTCTATGGGCAAGTCCATCGGTTAAAAAACCCACGCATGCTCAGAATCAAGTCGACGCATGCTCAGAAGCAATAAACTTCATTTTTCTCGGCTCATCGGAGTGTTTTACGTCACCGCGTTTGGAACGGTAGGTTTTTTGACTGATGGTGTGTGGCCAAGACTGATGAAAAACAGTTTCATCGGATTTCCGATGGACAAATCCATCGGACGAAAATCCATAGGTTATCCGATCGTGTGTACGGGGCTTTACTTTTTAACATCTTTATAAATGATATAGGGTCTGGAATTAAAAGTAACACTTCTTTGCAGATGACACTAAGCTATGCAGTGGAATAGCGTCCTTACAGGATGTCTCCAATTTACAAGCCAACCTCAATACTCTGTCTAATTGGGCGACTAAGTGGCAAATCAGGTTAAATGTTGATAAATGTAAAGTTATGCACTTTGGAGCTAAGAATATGCATGCATCATACATACTATGGGGAGTACAACTGGGGGAATCAATGGTGGAGAAGGATCTGGGGGTTTTGGTAGATCCAAAGCAAGCAAAGTGCTTTCTTGTATTAAGAGAGGTATGGACTCCAGAGAGGGAGATATCATTGTGCCCCTGTACAAATCATTTGTAAGACCTCATCTGGAATATGTAGTTCAGTTTTGGACACCAGTTCCTGAAAAAGGATATTTGGGAACTGGAGAAGTGCAGAGAAGGGCAACCAAATTGATAAGAGGCATGGAGAAGCTCAGCTATGAGGAAAGATTAGAGGAACTGGTTCTATTCCCTCTTGAGAGAGGAGATTAGGGGGATATGATCAACATGTACAAATGCATAAGTTGTTCATATAGTGAACTTGGTGTTGAGTTATTCTTTTTAAGGTCATCACACAGAGGACATGGGGGCACTCTTTACGTCTAGAGGGAAAAAAGATTTAATCTCCAAATATGGAAAAGTTTCTTCACAGTAAGAGCTGTGAAAATATGGAATAGACTCCCTCCAGAGGTGGTTCTGGCAAGCTCAGTAGATTGCTTTAAAAAAGGCCTGGATTCTTTCCTAAATGTACATAATATAACTGGGAACTAACTAGAGGTGCACCGAAATGTCGGCCGCCGAAAATTATCGTCCGAAAACTGTTTATCGGTATCGGCCGATGGCAAAAATCAGCCGATACGAAAGAGGCGGGGTCCGGCCGGGTGCCGCCCATTGAGGGAGTGTCTGGCACGCCTAGTCCTCCACCCCCTCCAATAGCAACACTCACCTGTTCACCACTCAACAAATTTGGCGACGCCTACAGGCTACATGTCCCGCTCCGGATACGTCATGACGCTTAGTTCCACCCTCTCCTCAGACTCTCTCCATCCTGTCTGAAGAGGTTAGTTTTTTTGCCAATGTCCTATTGGCTCAAACTTTCCAGCCTGTTGATTGACCTCAGTAAAAGCATCTATCGCATGATTGGTTGAGCTTGTTCGCGCATGCACCCTACGGGAGTGATGAGCGTGTGGCGGGAGAAGAGTCGCCTGACCTTAGACCAGGGGGAGTGGTCCTTGCATCCGGAGGTGTTTCAACTCCTTTCTCGGCGGTGGGGCACACCGGATGTAGACCTGATGGCATCTTGACTCAATCGCAAGGTGTCAAGGTTTGTGGCCAAGTCCAGGGACCCCTGGGCGGATGCCTCGGACGCGTTGGTGGCCCCGTGGGGTCAGTATCGCTTGATATACGATTACCCTCCACTGCAGTTTATTCCTCGTCTGCTGCGCAGGGTAGCGGGCCGAGGGAATTCCGGTTATCCTCATTGCCCCGGATTGGCCTCTGCGTCATTGGTACGCCGATCTGGTACGTCTCATCGCGGACGTCCCTTGGCGACTGCCCATGAGGAAGGACCTTCTGTCTCAAGGTCCTATCTTTCATCCTGCTTTACAGTCTCTGGTTTTAACTGCATGGTTTTAACAGCATGGCTATTGAGAGCCAGGTGCTGAAGGACCAAGGCCTATCGGATTCAGTGATTTCAACCATGCTTAGGGCACGGAAGTCTTCTTCTAGAAAGATCTATCACCGTACCTGGAGAGCTTACATCGCTATGTGCGAAGAGCTAGACTGGTGTCCACGGACGTACTCTGTTCCTTGAATCCTGCGGTTCTTGCAGCATGGTGTAGCCCAAAGGCTGGCTTTGAGCACTATTAAGGGTCAGATTTCGGCCTTGGCCGTTTTTTTTCAACGACCCCTAGCAGGTCATTCTTTAGTTAGCACTTTTGTGCAGGGGGTTCGCCATGTGGTTCCCCCTGCCAAGCCTCTGCTCCCTCCTTGGGATCTGAACTTGGTGCTCTCGGTACCTCCTTTTGAAAATATCAGATATTCCTCTTTTAACCTTGTCTCAGAAGGTGGCTTTCTTAGTGGCCATCACTTCTGTTAGACGGTTGTCTGAGTTGGCGGCTCTGTCATGCAAGTCGCCTTACCTGGACCTCCATAGAGGATAAGGCGGTGTTGCGCCCATGACCGTCTTTCCTTCCAAAGGTGGTTTCGGCCTTTCACCTTAATGAGGACATTGTCCTTCCGTCCTTGTGCCCTCATCCATCGCATCCTAGAGAGTTTGCACTTCACAATTTGGATGTGGTATACACACACTATTATCCAGCGCTCATGGAATATCCCAATAACTAGTGAAGACTTTGGGAATAATGATGAAAAAAGCTTAGTCTGTTTATTAGTAACAATAAAAAGGGGGAATCCACTCCCAAATATACAGAAAGCAGGTAAAACTTTACTCTCTAGCCGCCATTGATATGCCCCTTGTTAAACTTGCAAAAAAATCAGTGGAACAAGGAGGGGTTAAAAAAAGTCAGCACAAGGCCTGCAATCTGATCCCTCTGTGGGTACAGTACCTTGGATGATATGATCTGACCGAGCGGCGTGTGGAGGACCCTCCAGCGAGGGATACAGATCCAGGTTCATAGTGCAGCTGGGACAAGAGGAATCACTCACTGTGTTCCTCCAGATCTATAACGTCACCCGGCTGCGACACCAGCTGATGTGTCAGGGAGCAGGCAGTGTGGTGAGCCAGAAGGCTGTCCTGCAAGTTCCTCTCCTACTTCTATTATTCAGGAATGGCTCTGCATTGAAATCTCCCTGGCTATTGTGCTCATGTGCTGATTTGAACAATTTTTATTTCCTGAAGTGGTCATTCCTCTATTACTCCACTAGAGAGCAGTGACGCTGAGAGCATAGCAGAGAGCAGTGACGCTGATATCCCCGTAGGAGAGGAACTTGCAGGACAGCCTTCTGGCTCACCACACTGCCTGCTCCCTGACACATCAGCTGGTGTCGCAGCCGGGTGACGTTATAGATATATCAATGGCGGCTAGAGAGTAAAGTTTTACCTGCTTTCTGTATATTTGGGAGTGGATTCCCCCTTTTTATTGTTACTAATAAACAGACTAAGCTTTTTTCATCATTATTCCCAAAGTCTTCACTAGTTATTGGGACTTTCCATGAGTGCTGGATAATAGTGTGTGTATGGTGTGCGTTTTGTACTTCCGGGTACAAATTTTTTCTTGCTGCTCTGGATTTTGGTCCTCCCCTTTTGTTTATATTTTCTTGAATATTTGGGATTTTTGTGATTAATTACTCATAAAAAACTTTTTTTTTTCCACCTTTTTTAGCGCTTGTGATCTTTGTTGTTTTAATTTGGATGTGGTACGAGCCTTACGGGTGTACCTGTCTGCTACTGCTTCCATTCGGAAGTCTGAATCACTGTTTCTGTCTCTGGTCCAAAACAGGGCCAAGCGGTTTCGTCTGCCACCATTTCTAGGTGGATCAGACAGACCGTTATACAGGCCTATGCCATTAAGGGGCGGACGCCTCCCTTTCCGGTTACAACGCATTCCACTAGGGCAATTGGTGCTTCCTGGGCTTTCCGACATCAAGCGTTGGTTGCACAAGTGTGCAAGGCGGCGACCTGGTCGTCCGTTCATACCTTTTCTACGTTCTATAAGGTTGATGTGGCTGCATCTTCGGATGCTTCCTTCGGCCGCTGTTTAATGTTGCAACTCCTCCGTTGAGGAGCTCTGCTTGTTTGGAGTGAAGTTTTGGTTGTTCCTTTACTACTGCTCCCACCCTTCTGATATTGCTTTGGGACGTCCCACTCGTTTACAGTATCCAGCAGTGTCAGTCCATTGACGATAAGAGAAAATAGGATTTTTGTACTCACCGTAAAATCCGTTTCTCTGACGTCCATGGACTGACACAGCACCCACCTTTCTTTTAAGGTTTGTACTGCTTTGTTACAAACTGAGGCTGCTGGCTGCAGGTGGGAGGGTAATGTCCGGAGGGACCGCCCCCCTGGGTGGGGCTGTTCAGCTCTGGTTTGTTCTAGAATGTATGTTTCTAACATCTAACATTCTGCCTAGATCTTCTCCTGCAAGCAGGGACATATACCCACACGTTTACAGTATCCAGCTGTGTCGGTCCATGGACGTCAGAGAAACGGATTTTATGGTGAGTACAAAAATCCTAATTTTATTAGTATTTGATTGGTATCAAAGTATATATTAAAAGGAACACGTATTAAAAGGTATCATCAATACAGTACATAAACACATGACTAAATGGTCAACCATAAGCCAATTTAGATGATTTCACTCAGTAATAATATTGGAGATTGATACAGGAAACCATACACCAACATGTTTCGGAGTCTATAGAGCTCCTTCTTCAGGTTTTAACAATCTTGATAAATATAATCTATAAAACAGAGCACATATTAGATCATTCATTGTTAGTTGCTGGTGACAAAACAGGATGGAGGGGATGGAAGAAAAGGAAAACGCACAACAAGAGTTACTCACTATGCCGGAAACGGAGAAACAAAGTGCAGGATTGACCAATGGTAAAACGAATGTATGTAATGATTCCAACCAGGATAAAAACAAGTAGGTAAAAGGGGTATGAGGCTTTCTTGGCTACTGGACAAACACGTGAGGTGCACAGGGATCACCTAGTATGGACAGAGGGAGAAGAAGGAGAAGGTACATGTATATGCGTATAGTCATTTAAATAAGGTAGAAATGTATTCAACCTCACGCACCTTTTCGTGAAGAGAATTCACCCATCGTAGACCGGGAAACCCTCAACTTGAAAGGCGGCTAAAAGATCTTTAGTTAAATTCCTTCATCAGCGGACGGGGACTGTTTGTGAATTACCCTCAATGAGGAAGTCCTCTACGGTATAGGGTGTCTAAACATGGATAGTATCCAGACACCCGTGGTTTAATTGAAAAGCACTGAATGAAAATAATACATATATGCCTTATATGTATAGATCTGCAAAATTGTAAATAAGATGCAATTGCAATGTGGTGGGGGGGAGCAGGACAGAAGTCCTGTCTCCATAATCCCTCCACCACAGGTACTAATCACCTTGGTAGTAAAAGAGGGGAAAAAGGAGCCAATAAGCTGCCGGTGATGAAAGGAGAGGAAGTAGGAGGGCCTAGCCCAAGCAATGGCCCGCTTTCCATGGCACCAAATAGAGCACCATTGTGATAGATCCCCCCGGGAACGGAGCGCACGGGGTCGCGCCGCACCCACAATGGGGGGCACAGTGTGTGGGGTGACCTTGTGCGCTCAGAACCCACCGACTCAATGGCCGCCTTGACCCATGGGGGTGGCCAACAACACCGTGGATACCGCAGAGGGCAAAGGAAATTACGTTGAAGGGCGACCCAGAAGTAGGCGGCGAAATACGGCCGATGCAGGCGGGGGTGACACAGGACAACACAACTCCAGGCGTCAGAGGCCGCCTGAATCCCACCGGTCGCCCAGAGCCAGATAAAAGACCTTGGGATGGATTAAGAGATGGAAGAATTACATTTTTTTTATATATATATATTTTTGAAAGATAAAATACAATATGTTTTATTCATTAAGATGGTAATGGAACTAAACGATAAATTGACATGTGTATCCTCCTGAAAACACAGGCATAGGAAGTAGATGACCGCAGGGCGTCTGGGACAAGAAAGGATGAAATGGGGCAGCAGATGGAATTACTGTTCCATACCTTCAGAGGCAAAACCCTCTAAGAAGGGTTTGTAGTTGACCATCTCATTAAGGCCTGGAAATGTAGTGCCTTTGAGCAAATGGATCCATCTCAGTTCCCTCTGCCCCATCAAAACTGCCCCCATCATACTGTCCCATCAAAATTGCCCTCATCAAAACTGCCCCATCAAAATTGCCCCATCAAAACTGCCTCATGAAAATTGCTCCATCAAAATTGCCCCATCATACTGCCCCATCAAAATTGCCCCCATCATATTGCCCCATCAAACTGATTAACCACTTCCCCCCAGAGGATTTGGCTGCCCAATGACCAAATGATTTTTTGCAATTCGGCACTGCGTCGCTTTAACTGACAATTGCGCGGCCGTTGCACCCAAAACAAAATTGACGTCCTTTTTTTTCCCCACAAATAGAGCTTTCTTTTGGTGGTATTTGATCACCTCTGTGGTTTTTATTTTTTGTGCTATAAACAAAAAAAAGAGCGACAATTTTGAAAAAAAAAAGCAATATTTCTCTTTCGTTCATGGACGGACACAGCATCTTAATCTTGACATTAGGGTATTAGCCTTCTATCAGGAGAGGAGTAGGCAGAAACATGTTAATGTGCTAAACCAGTGGTCCCCAACCTTTTTTGCACCGAGGACCGGCGTTGTGGAATTGAATCGTGCCAAGGCCCGGGGGGTAGGGTTGTTATGTAGCTTTTTGCGGGCAGTTTGTCGGGGAAATGGCTGGTGTTAGTGCCTCAATCATCACAGAACAATGGCTGATATGGTGTTGGGATGATTGAAGCGCATTATTTCTGTCATTGCATTGTAATATAAAATGAAATAGTTCAAACTCACCATAATGCAGAATCTGCCACCAGATGCGGTTTGTCACATGCCACGTCACCTTCCACCAGGTGTGTATTGTTGCTTGCCACGTCACCTGCCACCAGGTGTGGATTGCCACGTCGCCTGCCACCAGATGTGGATTGTCGCTTGCCACCTCGCCTGCTACCAGATGTGGATTGTCACTTGCCATAACACCTGCCACCAGGTGTGGATTGCCACGTCGCCTGCCACCAGGTGCGGATTGCCACTTGCCACGTCACCTGCCACCAGGTGCGGATTGCCACGTCGCCACCAGGTGCGGATTGCCACAGGCAGGTGAGGGAGAACAGCGGTAATGCGGGGCGGGCGTTGAGAGATGATCTCTCTGCTCCCGTGCCTCGCTGCAGTATAGCAGCCCTGCTGTGTGGGCGGAAGTGCCGCGTTCCGGGTGGGCGGCGAGAGATGATCTCATCTCTCTGCTCCCGCGCCTCACCGCAGTATAGGAGCCCCGCTGTGTGGGCGGAAGTGCCGTGATCCGGGCGGGCGGTGAGAGATGTCATCTCTCTGCTTGCCCGCTGCCGCACCTCACACAGTGCAGCCTTCGCAGCCCATCTGCAAATAGGCCACGGCCCGGCAGTGGGCCGCGGACTGGGGGTTGGGGAACCCTGTGCTAAACAACATCAAAACTGTACAGTACCGCCCAGGTGGGCGGTCCCTCTGGGTACAACCCCTCTCCCTGCATGCAGCTGCTCAGTTGACAGTCAGATACTAAGTGACCGTAGCCCATCGGTTTCGGTGCTTTCCACTATACTGAGGGCACGGAAGTCATCTTTTCGGATGATTTACCATCGCAGTTGGAGGGCCTACATCTCTAGGTGTGGAGATGGAGTGGCGTTCACGTACATATTCGGCTTCCAGGATCCTGCTGTTTTTTGGCAGCATGGAGTGGTTAAAAGACTTGCTTTTCGCTCCATTGAGGGGCAGATATCAGCCTTAGCTGGTTTCTTCCGTGACCCTTGGCGGCTCATTCACTGGTGAGTACGTTTTGTCCAAAGGGTTTTGACATGTGGCCCCTCCGGTTCAATCACTGCTGCCTTCGTGGGATTGAATCTGGTACCCTGGGTGTTTTCAGAAACCACCATTTTTAAAGTACATAGAGAGGTTCCCCTGTTGGCACTCTCTTGGTAAGTAGCTTTCAGGTGGCTGTTACCTCTACCAGGGTTTTTTTTGAGTTGGCGGCCTTGTCTTGCAAGTCTCCCTACTTCTCCAGAAGGATAAGGTGGTGCTGCGTCCGCAGCCTTTTTTTTCTACCTAAAGGTTTGTTTCGGTTTTTTTATCCAAATGAAGACATTGTGCTTCATCCTTGTGTCCTCGGCCATCGCATCCCAAGAGGTTGCTTGCTTTCCTTGGGCTTGGTACAAGGTCAGACTCACTGTTTGTGTCGGTGACTGGTCTAAAGAAAGGCCTGGCGGTCTCGGTGGATCAGACAGATTGTATTTCAGGCTTTTGCCCTCAAAAGGCGGGTGCCTCCCTTTCCTGTTATGGCGCATTCAACCAGGGCAATAGGTGCATCCTGGGTTTTCCAACATCAAGCGTCGGTGTCACAGATGGGTAAGGCGGCAACCTGGTCGTCCGTTCACACTTTCACTAAGTTTCACAAGGTTGACCAGCATGCGCCTGCGGATACCTGCTTCGGCCGCAAGGTTTTGCAGGCGGCTGTTTAAGGTTGCAACTCCTCTGTTGAGGAGCTCTGTTTGTTTGGGGTGAAGTTGGTTTGATTGCTGTTCCCACCCCTCGTTTTTGACACTGCTTGGGGAAGTACCTAATGGCAAGATTAAGATGCTGTGTCCGTCCATGAACGAAAGAGAAAATAGGATTTTTGTACTCACCGTAAAATCCTTTTCTCTGAGTTCATGGACGGACATAGAATCCACCCCTCCTTTTTTTATGTTTGTACTGCTTTTTGACGAACTGAGCTGCTGCATGCACCCATGCATTTATTAGTAATGGCGGCGATCTGTGATTTTTATTGTGACTGCGACATTATGGCGGACACACCGGACACTTTTGACGCTATTTTGGGACCATTGTCATTTATACAGCGATCAGTGCTATAAAAATGCACTGATTACTGTGTAAATGACACTGGCAGGGAAGGTGTTAACCACTAGGGGGCGAGGAAGGGGTTAAGTGTGTCCTAGGGAGTGATTCTAACTGTGGGGGGGTGGGCTACCAGTGACACGACAGTGATCACTGCTCCCGATGACAGCGGGAGAAGTCGGCAAGTGTTTAAAGGCTGTGCTGTCCCCCGGGCTCTGTATGTAATCATAGCTAAGATGTTCCAGCCGCCTCCCCCACTGCCCCATCACTGGGTATAAAAAGCCTTGGTAACCATGGCAACAAAAGCCTGGTTACCCTTTTTAAAAATGGCGCTGGCTGTCGCCTTGCATTGCGTCATTTCCGGTTTGCAAATAACGCAATGCTACAGTCCAGCAATGCCCATTGTCTTCTGGGATTGATGACACACATCTCCCAGGAGACATTGCAAACCGGAAATGACGTGATGGGCCGTTTCCAGGGAGGAGGAAGTGATTAATGAAAACACAGATAAAACAGTGATGCCGCGTACACACGATCATTATTCACGGCGGTTAAAAAAACGCCGTGAATAATGACAGGAAAAACGAGGGAACCGCTTCGGTTCCAAGGGTTCCCTACACACGGTCGTTTTTCCCGTCATTTTTTCTCTTGACGAGAAAAACGACCGTCTGTGGGCTCCGCGGCAGTGTCTCCCTATGGGAAAACTGCAGCGGAAAAAAATGATGGAAAAAACGATGAGAAAATTTGGAACATGTTCTAATTTTTCTCGTCGTTTTTTCTGCCGTTTTTCTCAACGAGAAAAACGACATAAAGCCCACAGACGATCGTTTTTCTCGGCGAAAAAAAAATGCAGTTTTTCTCGTCGAGAAAAGCGGTCGTGTGTACGCGGCATAAGTGTTAGGAAAACAAAATAAAAAATAGCGAAATCGTTTTAAACACACAGAGTAGATTAGGATGCTGAGGACTTTAAAATGTGGGTGGAACTCCACATTAAGTACTGTATATAAACATTAAAAAAGGCAGGATAGACCATATTGGCCCCATAAAGAATGAGGAATGACATCTGGTTACAAAGGATGGGGAGATGGCGAAGGTATTGAATTTATTCTTCTCTTCAGTCTTCACGAGGGAATCCGGGGGGCTTCAGTAACCAAAACTGCAGTGTTTGTCCTCATGACACATCACAGGATGCGCCCTCATGGCTAACAGAGGACAGAATTTAGAAATAGACTTGGGAAACGTAACATTAATAAATCACCGGGACGAGATGGTTTGCACCCGAGGCTACTTGGGGAACTCAGTCAAATAATTGCCAGACCATTATTCCTAATTTTTACTAACAGTCTACTGCAGGGGTAGGCAACCTGGGCCCTCCAACTGTGATGAAACTGCAAGTCCCATGAGACACTGCAAGACCCTGACAATCACAGGCATGCATTCTAGAGGCAGAGGCATGATGCGATTTGTAGTTTCACCACAGCTGGAGTGCCGAGGTTGCCTACCCCTGATCTACTGACTGGAGTGGTACCAGCTGATTGGAGAAAAGCCAATGTAGCATCAATATTTCAAAAAGGGACAAAATACATCCCTGGGAATTATAGACCAGTTAGCCTAACATCAATGGTATGCAATCTCTTGGAGGGGATGATAAGGGACTATATACAAGATTTTACTAATGAAAACGGTATCATTAGCAGTAATCAGCATGGATTCATGAAGAATCGTTCTTGCCAAGTCAATCTATTAATTTTCTATGAGGAGGTGAGCTGCCATCTAGATAGACGTGGTGTATCTCTGGATTTTGCAAAAGCATTTGACACAGTTCCCCATAAACATTTACTCTACAAAGTAAGGTCCCTTGGCATGGACCATAGGGTGAGTACATGGATTGAAAACTGGCTACAAGGGCGAGTTTAGAGGGTGGTAATAAATGGGGAATGGTCAGGGATGGGAAATGGGATCACACAGGGTTCTGTCCTGGGACCAATCCTGTTTAATTTGTTCATAAACGACCTGGAGGATAAGGTAAACAGTTCAATCTCTGTATTTGCGGACGACACTAAGCTAAGCAGGGCAATAACTTCTCCGCAGGATGTGGAAGATCTGAACAAAGAAATGGGATGGGCAACTACATGGCAAATGAGGTTTAGTGTAGAAAATTTTAAAATAATGCATTTGGGTGGCAAAAATATGAATACAATCTACTTACTAGGGGGTGATTCTCTGGGGGAATCAACAATTGAAAAGGACCTGGTGGTCCTAGTAGATGATAGGCTCAGCAATGGCATGCAATGCCGAGTTGCTGCTAACAAAGCAAACAGACTATTGGCATGCATTAAAAAGGGGATTAACTCCAGGGATAAAGCGATAATTCTCCCACTCTACAAGACTCTGGTCTGGCCTCCCCATGAGTATGCTGTCCAATTCTGGGCACCAGTCCTCAGGAAGGATGTACTGGAAATGGAGCCCGTACAAAGAAGGGCAACAAAGCTAATTAAGGGTCTGGAGGATATTAATTATGAAGAAGGTTGTGAGCACTGAACGTATTCTCTCTGGAGAAGAGACGCTTGAGAGGGGATATGATTTCAATTTACAAATACCATACTGGTGACCTTACAATAGGGATAAACTTTTTTGCGGAAGGGAGTTTAATAAAACACGTGGCCACTCACTAAAATTAGAAGAAAAGAGGTTTAACCTTAATCTGCGTAGAGGGTTCTTTACTGTAAGAGCGGCAAGGATGTGGAATTCCCTTCCACAGGTGGTGCTTTCAGCAGGGGGCATCGATAGTTTCAAAAAACTATCAGATAAGTATCTGAACAACCGCAACATACAGGGATATACAATGTAATACTGACATATAATCACACACATAGGTTGGATTTGATAGGCTTGTGTCTTTTTTCAACATCACCTACTTTGTAACTGATCCGACTTTGACATTGTGACTTGTGCTCTGAGGATGTTGAAGGGGAACTCCACACCATTTTTTTTTTTTTAAACGGCATGGGGTTCCCCCTTCAAGAGCATACCAGGCCCTTCGGTCTGGTATGGATTTTAAGGGGAACCCCCACGCCAAAAAAAGGGTGTGGGTTCCTCCCAAAAATCCTCCATATCATACCCTTACCTGTGCACGGCAGGTCAGGAAAGGGGGTGGAGACAAGCGAGTGCCCCCCTTCTGAACGTATATACCAGGCCACATGCACTCAACATGGGGCTTTGGGACAGGGGAGGGCCTCTTCCCGACAACCCTGGCCCGTGGTTGTCAGGGTCTGGCTGGGGACTTATCAGAATCTGGAAGCCCCCTTTAAAAAAGGGGGGCCCCCAGTTCCCGGCCCCCCCACTTAATGTGAAAGAATATGAGATAAATTATACCCCTACCCATTCATCTAAAAAAAAAAAGTGTCAAAAATAAACACAGTACACAGGTTCTTTTCCTCTGTCTGCTTTCTTTTGCCTCTGCCGATCCTCCTCTCTCCGCTGTCTTCTCCTTCTGTTTTTCCTCCGATGTTGACTCAACGCTCTCTCCCGCTCTAATGCTGGGGCCGCTGACTTATATTGGCATGGGACGGGGCCATCCCCTGACATCATCCGGAGGCCCTGCCTCCTTGTGATGTCACTGCGGCATGATGGGGTGGTAACGTCACCGCCCGGGGCATGATGGGGGTAAGCTATATGCTCCGGGGCCCACATATGACCGGGCTACTGCTGTCTGAGTCACAGTGGGCCGTGGCCAACAGCTACACCGTACTGCTCGTGTGATGGGTCTGTCTGGAATGCGTCCAGCTGTCCCCGAGCGTTCCTGGGGAGATCGACTAGGGGGTCTCTACTCTCCCTTTCCTCTCTCCCTGTCCCTTCCCCCCCATGCTTCTGCGTGAGCCGGACCTGCTGTGTACCTGCCGTGGGTCCTCCGGGGGGCTCCGGGTCCTGGCTGGGGGCTGCACGTTGGGTCTGGGGTCTGCTCTCCATGTGGGGTGTGGTCTGCCTGCACTGTGGGGGCCTCCACTCGGAGGCCCAGCGTGTTCGCGGCCTGTTTTCCCATTACCTCAGAACGATCGGTCGGCATTTTGGCAGAGCCGGCGCCATTTTCTTGTAGCCGCGCTAGTGTAACTGCTGTAGCAGCCGGCGGCCATTTTCTTGTAGCTCGCGCTCTTTTTTCCTGAGGTAGTTGCCGGCCATTTTCTTGTAGCTCCAGCTTAGTTTTGGCCTCTAGCGCTGGGAAAGGCTTCTGAACGGCACGAACAGCACAGAACACCTCAGGCACAGGGTGCAGAAGAGAGAGCGGGCCGCGGAGCTGTGCAGTACCTGGGTCAGGGTTGTGAGTCCTCTGGGGGGGCCCCTCGGTTCTGTAGCAGCTAGGAGGGGGGACCTTGTGGGTACAGTGGCTGTCAGATGAGTGTGGTCAGCATGGCGTCAGAAGCTGGTGCTTCTTCCCCAGACATCCCTGTGATAGCAACTAGTGCCCCTGCACCTGCGGTGCCTATGGACGCTTTGTCTGCGGTCCTGGAATCATTTGTTGCCAGGGTTGAAGCGGTGTGCGGTGAAAAGGGGGGTAAAAAAACGCTCCCTCCCCCCACCATCTTCTGGGGAAAGTTCTAATTCAGACTCGGGCCTGGCTGTGGCACACGGCCCCTGTTCTGACGTGTCAGAAGATGCAGACCAGGACCATTCGGACAGTGAGAAAGACTCTGTGTCCGGGTCAGCGCAGGAAAAGGCGCTTGTTGGAGCTCTTATCACCGCAGTGCGGGAGACTCTTAAGCTGGAGGCATCTACTGAGGTGTCGATCCCTTTTGGGTCCCACAAGCCCGCCCGCACTGCTATGGTATTTCCCTACCTAACTTATTTTGATAAGTTTATATACAAAGAATAGGAACGACCGCAGCGGGCCTTTTCAGTCCCAAAGCGATTAGCGGTCCGTTACCCCTTTTAGAAGAGTGTCTTGAAAAAATGAACATTTCCCCTAATTGTGGACCCCCCGGTTTCCGGGTTAAACAAGGTAACCACGATTCCGGTGGAGGGGACCCCTGCTCTTAAGGACCCTGCAGACAGGAGGGCCGAGGCGGTGGCCCGGTCCATGTTCACGATAGTGGGGTCTGCCTCATGGCCAGTTTTGGCCACAGCCCTGGTGTCACAGACAATTACAGAATGGGCAAAATTGTTGCACCACGAGTTGGTTGAGCAACAGGCTTCCCCCGTCTGCGTGGAATTGGCCGACCAGTTGGTCCATCGCCTCAAATATGTCTGCGATGCGGCCTTGAATACAGCTCCCTTGCTTTCCAGAGCCTCAGTATCTGCTGTGGTGCTACGCCGCCTAATTTGGCTAAAATGCTGGTCCGCGGATCAGACTTCCAAGAAGGCTCTAGCGGATTTGCCCTTCCAGGGAGAGAAGCTATTTGGAGCCTCGCTGGATGACATTTTTAAAAACGTCACTGAGGGTAAGAGCATGCTGCTCCCACAATCCAGAAAAGGTAAGGAACCACACCGTAGGCCAGGGCCCTCCTTTTCCGCTCAGAAGCCCTTTTTTCATCAGTCCGGGCCCACAGGTAGTGTTCCCAGACCGACAAGGGGCCAGCTGAGGGACAAAAGCGTCCCTGGTTTCACAAGCCTGCGAACAAATCTGCAACTGCATGAAGGGTTGCCCCCGCGAGTTTGCAGCTCGGTGGACCTCCCTGCTTTCCGACCAGTGCGATTGCGAAGTGGTTTCATCAGGATACAATATAGAATTTCTTTCTTGTCCACCAAACAGATTTTTTTCCCTCAAACCTTCATCTTCCTCCGGCTCGTCGGAACGCCCTGTTTGGGGCAGTGCAGGACCTGCTGATGCGCGAGGTGATAGTATCTGTGCCTGTGCTGCTGCCGGAAAGGTTTCAGGGATTTTACTCCAATCTGTTTGTAGTCCCAAAGAAGGACGGGGTCCGTCCAATCCTGGATCTCAAGGCCCTCAATACCTTTGTAAAAGTGCGAAGGTTCAGGATGGAATCAGTTCGCTCTGTGGTCACTGCACTCCATCCGGGGGATTTTCTGGCGTCCTTGGACATAAAGGACGCATACTTGCATGTCCCCATATGCGTCAAGCATCAGAGATTTCTACGTTTTGCAGTTGGGGACGCTCACTACAAGTTTGTAGCTCTCCCCTTTGGCCTGGCGTTGGCACCAAGGGTTTTCACCAAGGTGCTCGCCCGGTTCTGGCTCTTTTGAGACAGCGAGGAATCGCTATCGTAGGCTACCTGGACGACCTCCTTCTGAGAGCTGCTTCAGACTCAGAATTAGAGGAGTATGTGACTATAGCCAGTCAGACCCTTCAAGAGTTTGGTTGGGTACTGAACCTCCAGAAGTCGGTGTTGGTGCCGACTCAGCGCCTGGAATACCTGGGCTTGATTCTGGACTCCTCAGAGGCGAGGGTTTTTCTCCCTTTAGAAAAGTTGCAGTCTCTTCGGGCGGCGGAGAAGCTGTTGGCATCCCGCAGGTGGTCGTCGCTGCTCTTTTGCATGCGAGTCCTGGGTCTCATGGTAGCCTCCTTCAAGGTGGTACTGTATGCTCAATTCCACACTAGAAAACTGTCTAAAAGACAGAATTCAGAGAGTAGTGGTTAATGATTCTTACTCTGAATGGTCTAAGGTTATCAGTGGTGTACCCCAAGGTTCAGTGCTGGGACCCTTACTTTTTAATATCTTTATAAATGATATTGGGTCTGGGATCAAAAGTAACATTTCTGTCTTTGCAGATGACACCAAGCTATGCAGTGGAATAACGTCCTTACAGGATGTCGCCAATTTACAAACCGACCTCAATACTCTGTCTAATTGGGCGACTACAGTTGGTGCCGCCGATATTGTATATCTATTGCGCTCCCATCGCCGAGATTCTCGGCGACAGGAGTGCCGAGATCTCGGCAACAGGGTGGCGACACGTGTCGCGCTCGCTGCAATAGCGAGAGGGAGACGCGACACTGTATTGAACGGGATCCGACGTGAATTCCCGCCAATACCAGGCACTGCGTTTGGTATGAATCCTGAGCGGGAACTCCACGCCAATTTTTAAAGAAAAAAACGGCGTGGGTTCCCCCTCCAGGAGCATACCAGGCCCTTGGGTCTGGTCTGGATTTGAAGGGGAACCCTACGCCGAAAAAACGGCGTGGGGGTCCCCCTCTAAATCCAAACCAGACCCTTATCCGAGCACGCAACCTGGCAAGCCGCATGGGGAAGAGGGGGGGACGAGAGAGCGGCCCCCCTCCCTCCTGAACCGTACCAGGCCGCATGCCCTCAACATGGGGGGTTTGGTGCTCTGGGGCAGGGGGGCGACCTGCGGCCCCCCCACCCCAGAGCACCCTGCCCCCATGTTGATGAGGACAGGGCCTCTTCCCGACAACCCTGGCCGTTGGTTGTCGGGGTCTGCGGGCGGTGGGCTTATCGGAATAAGGGGGCCCCCAGATCCCGGCCCCCCCACCCTATGTGAATGAGTATGGGGTACATCGTACCCCTACCCATTCACCTGGTGGAAAAAAATTGCAATAAAAACACAACACAGTTTTTAAAAGTATTTTATTGCACAGCTCCGGGGGTCTTCTTCCGACTTCGGGGGTCTCCGGTGTCGTCGCCGCGCTCTCCGGTTCTTTCTTCTGCCGGGCCACCGCTATCTTCTTCCAACTCTTTTGCTAGCGGGGCCCAGTCTTCTCTGTCGCCTTCTCCCCTCTTCTTCTCTCCGGTTCTTTCTTTCTTCCGCCGGGCCTCCGCTAACTTCTTTTAGCTCTTTTGCTAGCGGAGGCCCGGTCTTCTCCGTCGCCTTCTTCTTCTCCCGCTCTCCGGTTATTTCTTCCGCCGGGCCTCCGCTAACTTCTTTTAGCTCTTTTGCTAGCGGAGGCCCGGTCTTCTCCGTCGCCTTCTTCTTCTCCCGCTCTCCGGTTCTTCTCCCGCTCTCCGGTTCTTTCTTCCGCCGGGCCTCCGCTAACTTCTTTTAGCTCTTTTGCTAACGGAGGCCCGGTCTTCCCTGTCGTCTCGTCCGGCTCTCCGTTGTCCTTCTGCCGGCCCCTGCACTAACTTCTTGTAGCTCTTTTGCTAGTGGAGGGGCCGGTCTTCTCCGTCGTCGCCGTCGGCGTCTTCTTCCCTCTTCTCCTCCTCGATGTTGACTCGTCGCTTCCTCTCGCAGTAATGCTAAATCTTCGGTCCGCAGAGATTAATATAGGCTTCTCATGACGTCACAGTCACATGTTCCCATGACGTCACAGTCACATGCTCCAGGGCCAGACTCCTTCCTGTATGTAGCAGATGAGGTTTAATGTTGATAAATGTAAAGTTATGCACTTGGGGTCTAAGAATATGAATGCATCATACATACTAGGGGGAGTACAACTGGGGGGATCCATAGTGGAGAAGAAATGGGGGTTTTGGTAGATCATAAACTCAATAATGGCATTCAATGCCAAGCTGCGGTTTCCAAAGCGAGCAAAGTCCTTTCTTGTATTAAGAGTGGTATGGACTCCAGAGAGAGCGATATCATTTTGCCCCTGTTCAAATCATTAGTAAGACCTCATCTGGAAAATACAGTTCAGTTTTGGGCACCAGTTCTCAAAAAGGATATCGGGGAACTGGAGAAAGTGCAGAGAACGGCAACCAAACTGATAAGAGGCATGGAGGAGATCAGCTATGAGGAAAGATTAGAGGAACAGAATTTATTCACTCTTGAGAAGAGGAGAATAAGGGGGGATATGATTAACATGTACAAATATACAAGGGGTCCATATAGTGAACTTGGTGTTGAGTTTTTCACTTTACGGTCAACACAAAAGACAAGGGGGGCACTCTTTTTGTCTAGAGGAAAAAAAGATTTCATCTCCAAATACGGAAAGGTTTCTTTACAGTAATGCCGCGTACACACGATCATTATTCACGGCGGTTAAAAAACGAGGGAACGGCTTGTTCCCCACACACGGTCGTTTTTCACGTCGTTTTTTCTCTTGTCGAGAAAAACGACCGTCTGTGGGCTCCGCGGCAGTGTTTCCCTATGGGAAACACTGCCGCGGAAAGCATGTCGAAAAAAACGACGAGAAAAATTAGAACATGTTCTAAATTTTCTCGTCATTTTTAATGCCGTTTTTCTCGTCGAAAAAAACGACCGAAAGCTCACAGACTATCGTTTTTGTCGTCGAATGGGAAAAATTTTGTTTTTCTCGACGAGAAAAACGGCCGTGTGTACGCGGCATAAGAGCTGTAAAAATGTGGAACAGACTCCTTCCAGAGGTGGTTCTGGCCAGCTCAGTAGATTGCTTTAAGAAAGGCCTGGATACTTTCCTAAATGTACATAAAGTAACTGCGTACTAACATTTATAGGTAAAGTTTATCCAGGGTAAATCCGATTGCCTCTCGGGGGATCAGGAACAAATTTTTTCCCCTGCTGTAGCAAATTGGATCATGCTCTGCTGGGGTTTTTTGCCTTCCTCTGGATCAACAGTGGGTATAGAATTGGGTATATGGGATTGTACGATATTTTTTTTATTTTTTATGGTTGAACTGGATGGACTTTGTCTTTTTTCAACCTGACTAACTATGTAACTCTCGAGTCTTGCAGAAGGAGATCCCGTCCAAGTGGGACAAATCTCCGTTGTCCCTGGATTGTCAAATCCGGGTGAGCCAACTAGTCAGGGCCCCCCTGGTCTGGTGGCTGAGATCTCCGGGCCTTCAGTCCGGAAAGTTGCTCCTTCCCTTTTACTGGACGGTGATCACGACAGACGCCAGCCTGACCGGTTGGGGGGGAGTTTGAGGCATACAGTCAACACAGGGTTGCTGGACGCAGGAAGAATCCTGCCTGCCGATCAATGTGCTGGAACTTCGGGCGATCAGGCAGTGCCTCTCCACAGGGTCACAGAGGCTGCAGGGACGTCCAGTCAGGATCCAGTCAGACAACGCCACGGCGGTGGCGTATGTCAACCATCAAGGAGGAACAAGAAGCTCGGCCGCAGCATTGGAGGTCGCTCACATCCTGCGGTGGGCAGAGCGGAGTGTGCCGGCTCTATCGGCCATGTACATTCTGGGCGTAGAGAACTGGCAAGCGGACTACCTACGTCGCCAGATGCTGGACCAAGGAGAATGGTCTCTATACCCGGATGTGTTTCGACTCCTTTGCCTGAGATTGGGCATGCCAGACGTGGATCTCCTGGCTTCTCGACTCAATCGGAAGGTATTAAGGTTTGTGGCCAGGTCCAAGGATCCCTGGACGGACACGACAGACGCGTTGGTGGCTCCCAGGGGACAGTATCGCCTAATTTATGCCTCCCCCCGCTAAAACTTCTTCCCCGTCTGCTCCGCAGAGTGGAGACCGAGGGGATTCCAGTGATACTAATTGCCCCAGATTGGCCTCGGCGTCCCTGGTACGCCGACCTAGTACGCCTGGTGGCAGATGTTCCTTGGCGACTGCCGTTGCAAGAGGACCTTCTGTCGCAAGGTCCTATACTTCATCCTGCTTTGCAGTCGCTGGCTTTAATGGCATGGCTGTTGAAAATCAGGTACTAAGGGACCGGGGCCTGTCGGATTCAGTCATTTCCACCATGCTGAGGGCACGAAAGTCCTCTTCTCGGAAGATCTATCATCGTACGTGGAAGGTCTACATCTCTATGTGTGAGGAGATGGAGTGGCGTCCACGGACATATTCGGTTTCCAGGATCCTGCTGTTTTTACAGCGTGGAGTGGATCAAAAACTTGCCCTAAGCACCATTAAGGGACAGATTTCAGCCTTGGCTGTTTTCTTTCAATGACCCTTGGCAGCTCATTCACTGGTGAGTACGTTTGTGCAAGGGGTAGGACATGTGGCTCCTCCGATTCGTCCACCACTGCCTTCATGGGATTTGAATCTGGTGCTCTCGGTGCTTCAGAAACCTCAGTTTGAGAACATCAGAGAGATTTCAGTTTTGACACTCTCTCAGAAAGTTGCCTTTCTGGTGGCTATTACATCAGTCAGGAGGGTTTCTGAATTAGCGGCCATGTCCTGCAAGTCTCCCTACTTGATCCTCCAGAAGGATAAAGCGGTGCTACGCCCACAGCCTTCGTTTCTTCTTCAAGGTTGTTTCGGCTTTTCATCTAAATGAGGACATTGTCCTTCCATCCTTGTGTCCTCGCCCGTCGCATCCCAAAGAGGTTGCGTTGCATTCCTTGGAAGTGGTCCGAGCTCTGCGGGTGTATCTGTCTACTACGGCTCAGTTTCGGAGGTCAGACTCACTGTTTGTGTCGGTGACTGGTCCAAAGAAAGGCCTGGCGGTCTCGTCGGCCACCATTTCTCGGTGGATCAGACAGATCTTGATTCAGGCTTATGCCCTAAAAGGGCGGGTGCCTCCCTTTCCTGTTATGGCGCATTCAACCAGGGCAATAGGTGCCTCCTGGGCTTTCCAACATCAAGCGTCTGTCTCACAGGTGTGTAAGGCGGCGACCTGGTCGTCCATTCACACTTGCACTAAGTTTTACGAGATTGATGTACATGCATCTGCGGATGCTTGCTTTGGCCGCAAAGTTTTGCAGGCGGCTGTTTAAGGTTGCAACTCCTCCATTTAGGAGCTCTGGTTGTTTGGGGTGAAGTTTGTTTGCTTGCTGTTCCCACCCTTCATTTGTTGACACTACTTGGGGATGTCCCTACTGTCAAGAATTAAGGAGCTGTGTCTGTCCATGGACGAAAGAGAAAAAAGGGTTTTTGTACTCACCGTAAAATCCTTTTTTCTCTGAAGTCCATGGACGGACACAGCACCCACCCCTCCTTTTTATGTTTGTACTGCTTTTTGACGAACTGAGCTGCTGAGTGCAGGGTGAGGGGTTATAACCAGAGGGCCCGCCCCCTGGGCGGTACTGTTCAGCTTTTCTGTAGTTACATGTTTTTAAATATCTAACATGTCTGCCAAGTCCTCTCCTAATAGACGGAATATAACCCTACTGTCAATAATTAAGGAGCTGTGTCCGTCCATGGACTTCAGAGAAAACGATTTTACGTTGAGTACAAAAATCCTATTTCACGCATTAAAATGCAAATCAATTTTATAACTATTTTGAAATGTGTTCTACTGGATATATTTGTTTTGTCTCTCACTGGTAAATACATTTTTCTCTCACTGTAGACTCCCTCAAGAACTGGTTCTGTTTTCCTAAATGTACAAAATATAGCTGTAAAATAATATTTGGAGGTAATGAAGACAGGAGTAGTTGATACAAGGAATATCAGATTGCCTCATAGGGGATCAGGAAGGATTTAGAATTGGATGATGCTTTGAGTTATTTTGCCTTCCTCTGTATCAACTGTCAGTACAGGTTTGTGTATGTAGAGGTCTTTTTTCAACCTGACTATGTGAATATATAACTACGTAAGGAAAATGTATTAGTGTAAGTCAGTGATCAGCTATTTACAGCACTGCATCCTTAAAGTACTATACAGAGTGAACCAATATGGTAGTAACCATTTTGGTTCGTTCTGTATATAGCTACATAACTATCTGTTGCCAACTTTAGGCGTAAAGTTCTTCATTTGGCTCTTTGAGCTGCAGGCAAGCCCCACTTTCTGTTTTTATATTTGACCGGTTAGTGCTTGTTTTTGGATTAGGATTTTTGTACAGTATAACCTAAAGGCTTAAGGTCATTGTAAAGGCTCGTTTATAAAAAATAAATAACAATGAAAGTCGGATATCCTCGTTTGCACCAGTCACGCACCCTCTGATGTCTGATGTGTTGTTGGCAACTGATAGGAAGGGGATGATTTCGAGAGTATACTCTCGGCTACTGTGTTCCACGCACAATGCTTCTAAGCTTCTTTGTAGGAGAGGATGGGAAAAGGACCTGGGTCCCATAGATGGGGAACAATGGGAGCTATGCTTAACCTCTGCCCCACTGGTATCGGTTGCCCAAGCTGTCACATCTATTCCTATTGCACAGAGTATACAGGACACCAGCCAGACTACACAACTGGGGTTTCAGAGACAGCATTATGCCCAAAATGTAACAGACAAGATGGAGATTTATTGCATATGTTGTGGAAATGCCCGAAGCTCTTTCGATACTGGCACTATGTACTATCCACTATATCACTGGTGTTCCAATTTCCGCTGCCTCATGACTCTATCGTTTGCCTGCTTGGTGCCTTGGAGATACCGTCCCTATCTCCGAATGGTCACACTGCAGTCTTGCGGTTGCTTTATGTAGCTCGCAAGCTGATTGCGGGCCTCTGGATAACTCCGAGAGTACCGACAGGAAAACGATGGGTGGAAATGGTTAATAACACGCTGATACGTGAAAAAAATCACGTACCAGCATAGGAACGCTACCAAAAAATGTTACTCCATGTGGCAGCCTTGGTTGGACACCCCAGGACTAGGCCCAGCCCAGCTGGTGAAAGACAGACTTTTACAAATGTGATCTGGTTTACTTACGGGTAATGATTATGTGGCAGATGTAGTTGAACCTTATAATGTTCATTTCAGAGATGTTGGGATGGATTGTGATATAGCGGCTAAGGGGAGGATGTGCTATTCATTTTGCTATTCATTTTGTTATTTGCTTTTACTTTCTTTTTTTGTTTTTGTTTTTTGTTTAATTTTTTATTTCTTGCACTAAATTTTCACGGTTCTGGTAGCTCGACTGGAAATACTATATGCTGATGTTGAAATATAGTTCAGAGCTGTTTTTGAATGTGTCTACAGTCTTGTATAGGTGTATGATATCTTGCTCGATATCTTTATGTAGAAGAAATGTTCTATGATGTGCCTATACTCTGCCTTCCTTTTTATTTAATATACAAGAACTGTGAATAGCTGTATTTTTGTATGTTTTTTTTTTTTCAATAAATGCATTTTCTGATTTAAAAAAAATAAATAACAAACATGTTTTTGCACAAAGCAGTCTGGATCCTCATCTTCTCGGGTTACTCTTTGCTGCTCCTAGCCCCTCCCTCCTTTGAGTGCCCCTCAGCCAGCAGCTTGCTACAGGGGGCATCCAAGCCAAGTCAGAGCTCTGTGTATTCATTCAGACACGGAGCCCTGACCTGGCCCCACCCCCTCTCTTCCCTGATTGGCTGACTGACTATGAGTGACAGCCACGGGAGCCAATTAGCACTGCTGCTCTGTCTCAGCCAATCAGGAGGAGTGTCCTGGATGGCTGAGGGGATCGTGGACATCGCTGGAGAGAGAATGGGCTCAGGCAGGTAATTAGGGGGGTGCTGGGGGGGCTACTACAAACTAAAGGTTTACTTAAGCCCCAAGCCTGATTTTCAGACTCAGTGTTTACACGTTAAAAACAAGTTTCTCTTATTGTCCATGGACTGACACAGCTCTAATACTGAAACACGTGGTATATGTCCCTGCTCGCAGGAGAAGATCTAGGCAGAATGTTAGATGTTAGAAACATACATTCTAGAAAAAAACAGAGCTGAACAGCCCCGCCCAGGGGGGCGGTCCCTCCAGACATAACCCTCCTACCTGCAGCTAGCAGCCTCAGTTTTTTCTGCCTAGCAGAAGGAGAAGACGTGGCTCTCTCAGGAGCCAGTCTCCTGGAAGATTTTATTTTTATTCCTTTGGGAATTTTATTATTTTATTTTTGAGACCTTCCATCAACTGTCTGCTGGGCAACAGGTTGGGTACACTGGTATCCTCGTAGTCTTCCCTGTCCGACCATCGAGCGTGCTGATCCTCGCCTTGTGTGCGTGAGACTCCGTTCACGACATGCCCCATGACTCCAGGGGTGGCCGGGTGGCTTTTATGCTCCCGCGGTCCTCACATGATAGAACAGTACATGCTGTATCTTTCGCGGTGGACCGGGCCGACAGCTACTTGGTACTACTCTGTGATAGGTCTGTCTGAAACAAGCCAGTGGGTCCCTATGGGACGGGTAAGTAGTCTCTCCTGCTTCAGGTGAGTACATGCTGGCTGTGTTTCTCTGTCTGGGGGGTTTCTCCCTGTCTCCCCCCTGTTATGCTGCTCTCTGCACCCTGTACTGGCGCTGTGCTGTGTGGGGGTACTTGGGGGTCACTCTGGCCTGGCGGGGGGCGCTCATATCTGTGTGCTGGGGCTGTGAGGTGTGAGTGTTTGGAGAAGCCACTAGCTGGCATGGCTTTTACTGTTTAAGCTGCGCTCGGCGGCCATCTTGCCGCGGATCAATAGTGCTGCTTACATGCGGCCATTTTCTTGAAGCCGCGGCGCTTTCACTTTCGGTTTTGGCCTCTATCGCCGCTGCTGCGGCGCAAATCTCCTCACACTCTCCTCAGACTTCACTCACACTGGCAGCGCAGTGCCATGCAGCAGAGCTGAGCGGTCCTTACAAGGGTTGGTGGGTCCTCTGGGTATCCCCTCCTCAGCCTCAGCACAGCCAGTGGGTGGACTGTATTATTCACTTCATAGTGTATAAGGTCTCAGAGGGTGGCAAATATGGAGTCTGGTTCACCTGATTCCCCACTCCTGCCAGAGGCAACTGACAGTGCTCCAGCACCTGCGGTCCCTATGGACCAGTTGTCGGCAGTCCTGGGAAAAAGTTTCTTGTCAGGATGGAAGCGGTGTGTGAGCAAGGGAGCTATAAAGCGCCCTCTCCCCACACAATCTCACACATGGGGAGTGCTCTGATTCAGATATGGGCCTATCTGCTGCTGCTCAGGACCCTAGCTCTGAATATTTTAATGTTTTTGAACAGGAAATTCCTTGTGAGGAAGACTCCAGTTCTGAGTCAGTAAATAAGAGGGCGCTTGTAAGTGAACTCATTGATGCTGTGAGAGACACTCTTAAGCTGGATGCTGTGGCTGTGGTACCTCAGGTGGACACTTTCTCCTTTGGTGCTTTTCAAGCTTTTCTATTACACAGCTTCTGCACTGTTTCTTCACACGCTGCGTCGAGAGCAGTGTGGATGATACAGTGGTACACAGTGACTCCCTCCCCCCCGGTGGGTGCAGCATGGTGGGGGGGGACTTTATTCATTTATTTCTATACTTTCTGTGAGCCTTCTGCGTGATGTCTCTGAGGCAACAACCGGGTCTCTGCACCTGTGTTTTCCCGCCATTTCCTGGGGAACGCTTTGAGCTCTGACAGGACCACGGTCTGCGGTGTCAGAGGTTACCTTTTACCTGCATGCTGCTTCGGCAGCACATTTAAGCAGGTTGGAATGATAACAGAGAAGATTATGCGCCTCGGCGCCATAATTAAAACTTATCCTATAACTCTACACTGGATACATTCACAGTGTCTGTATGTGTTATTGATCGCTGTGTCTGTGTGGGTTTCCTGCCATGTTCCATTGCTGTGTCTTCAGTGCCATACACGATATAAACATACACAATATGTTTATACACGACTCTAAATACATTCACAGTATATGTATGTATTATACTCTCTGGGTCATCGTGGGTGTCCTCCGAGTACTCCGGTGTCCTCTCACAGTATGTCCGCTTCGGCTCTCTGCACAGTATAAACATGTTTAATATGTTTATTGCTCATGCTATAAATACTTACAGTATGTGTATGCTGTCTACGTGGGTTTCCTCCGGGTACTCCGGTTTCCTCCCACACTCCAAGGGTAATGCACAGTATAACCATGTGCAATATGTTTATTCACATGCTATCATTCCTACACGATATCTGTGTGCTGTCTGCGTGGGTTTCTTCCGGGTGTTCCGGTTTCCTCCCTCGCTCTGATGGTATGTGCGCCTTTGGCTCTCTGCACAGTTTAAACATGTTCCATATGTTTATCATGCATACTATAATACCTACGCGGTATGTGTATGCAGTCTGAATCTTGTGCAATTTGATTATCCACATGCTAACATACTTACACGGTATGTGTGTGCAGTCTGCGTGGGTTTCCTCCGGGTACTCCGGTTTCCTCCCACTCTCCAAGGGTAATGCACAGCATAACCATGTGCAATATGTTTATTCACATGCTATCATTCCTACACAGTATCTGTGTGCTGTCTGCGTGGGTTTCTTCCGGGTGTTCCGGTCTCCTCCCTCGCTCTGAGGGTATGGGCGCCTTTGGCTCTCTGAGAAGTTTAAACATGTTCCATATGTTTATCGCGCATACTATAATACCTACGCAGTATGGGTATGCAGTCTGAAACTTGTGCGATTTGTTTATCCACATGCTAACATACCTACACGGTATGTGTGTGCAGTCTGCGTGGGTTTCCTCCGGGTCCACCGGTCTCCACCCACGCTACATGACATGTGCGCCTTCGGGGCCATACACAGTATAAACATACACATTGTTTATACACAACACTAAATACATTCACAGTAGATGTATGTATTGTATTCTCTGGGTCTGCGTGGGGTTCCTCCGGGTACTCCGTTTTCCTCCCACGCACCAACGGTGTGCGCGTCTTTGGCGCTATGCACACATAGACATGTTAAAAATGTTTAACACACATACTATAGTACCTACACGGTATGCGTATGCAGTCTGCGTGGGTTTCATCCGGGTGCTCCGGTTTTTCCCCCGCGCTCCAATGGTGTGCGCATTTTCAGCGCTATGCATAAACATGTGCAATTTGTGTATTTGCATGCTAACATGCCTACGCGGTTGTGTACGCAGTCTGCGCGGCTGGTTTCCGCCTACGCCCCAATAATGTGCGTGCCTTCGTCGCTGACACAGTATAAACGTGTTTAATATGTTTATCCACACATACTAAACTACATACGCCGTATGTGGTTGTACTATGCTCTTTGGGGCTGAGGGGGTTTCCTCCCTCGCTCTAATTGCGCGTTTTGACGCAATACACAGTATAAACTATGTGTTTGTACAATCAGCACTTATCAATGGAGCAGAAGCGCAGGCTTGGACTGTGTTCACCATGCTGAGGTTAGCGGTACGCCCGGTAGTGGCTGCGTCTCTGGCGAACCTGAAGCTCAATGCCTGGGCTAAAGCCTCTGCTTCATCTATCAGTCGACCAGCAGGTGCACTGCAACTGCTTTAGCCTCTGGGGTCTCTGTGTCCGGGGTGGGGTCTGCACCACCTGTAGAGGCTGAGTTACTGGTCCTCTGACCGAGTTTCTAGGGATGCTCTGTCAGGTTGCCTTTCTTGGCCAACAATTGAGGCACCCCGTAAGCCGGGGTCTCCCTTCTCCAATACATTGCGGGGTCTCCTTGGGTTTATCATACCCATCCCGCTGTAGGATGGTCCTGGGGAAGGGTCCTTTGTGGGGCACCGGATGTGGACCTTTTGGCCTCTCGACTCGCTCGCAAGATGTAGAGATTCGTGGCCAGGTCCAGGGATCCCTGGGCAGACGCGTTGGTGGCCCGTGGGGGCAGTATCGCCTGATGTATGCTTTCCCTCCGCTACTGTTGTTGCCTCGCCTGCTTCGCAGAGTAGTGGTCGGGCCATTCCGGTGATCCTCATTGCTCCGGGACGGCGACAGTGGTACGCCGATCTAGTTCGGCTAGTCGCAGACGTTCCTTGGTGACTGCCTATTTGGGTGGACCTTCTGCTCATGGTCTCATACCTCACCCTGTCTTACAATCCTTGGCTTTGGCACGGCTGTTAAAGCCAGGTGCTGAGGGACCGAGGTCTCTCGGATTCGGTCATCTCATCTATGTTGTGGCACAGAAATCTTCCTCCAGAAAGATCTATCACCGTACCTGGAAGGCTTACATCGCTATGTGCGAGGAGCTTGATGACGTCCATGGACGTATTCCGTTCCCAAGATTTTGCTGTTCTTACAGCGTGGTGTGACCCAAAAGCTGGCCTTGCGTACCATCGAGGGTAGGATTTCAGCCCGGGCTGTCTTTTTCAACAACCGCTAGCGGGCCATTCCTTGATTAGCACCTTGTGTAGGGGGTTCGCCATGTGATCCCCCCTGTCAAGCCTCCTTCCCCTCCTTGGGATCTGAATTTGGTTCTCTCGGTTCTCCAAGAACATCCCTTTGAAAATATCAGGGAGATTCCTCTCTTGACCTTGTCCCAGAAGGTGGCTTTTTTAGTGGCCATTACTTCTGTTCGACGAGTGTCTGAGTTGGCGGCCTTGTCCCGCAAATTGCCTTACTTGGTCCTTCATAAGGATAAGGCGGTGTTGCGCCCACGACCGTCTTTCCCTTCAAAAGTGGTCTCGGCCTTTCACCTTAATGAGGACATTGTTCTTCCATCCTTTGTGTCCTCACCCATCGCATCCCTGAGAGTTTGCTCTTCATACATTGGATGTGGTACGAGCCTTATGGGTGTACCTGTCTGCTACCGTTTCCATTCAGAAGTCGGACTCACTGTTTGTGTCTGTCTCTGGTCCAAAACAGGGCCAAGCGGTGTCGTCTGCCACCTTTTCTAGGTGGATCAGACAGACCGTTATACAGGCCTATGCCCTTAAGGGGCGAGCGCCTCCCTTTCCGGTTACGGCACATTCCACCAGGGCAATTGGTACTTCCTGGGTTTTCCGACATCAAGCGTCGGTTGCACTTATGTGCACGGCGGCGACCTGGTCATCCGTTCATACCTTTTCTAAGTTCTATAAGGTTGATGTGGCTGCATCTTCGGATGCTTCCTTCGGCCGCAAGGGTTGCAGGCTGCTGTTTAAAGTTGCAACTCCTCCGTTGAGGAGTTCTGCTTGTTTGGAGTGGAGTTTGGTTTTTCCTTTACTACTGCTCCCACCCTTTTCTGATACTGCTTTGGGACGTCCCACGTGTTTCAGTATTAGAGCTGTGTCAGTCCATGGACGATAAGAGAAAATGGGATTTTTGTACTCACCGTAAAATCCTTTTCTCTGACGTCCATGGACTGACACAGCACCCACCCTTCTTTAAGGTTTGTACTGCTTTGTTACGAACTGAGGCTGCTAGCTGCAGGTAGGAGGGTTATGTCGGGAGGGGCTGTTCAGCACTGTTTTTTTCTAGAATGTTTGTTTCTAACATCTAACATTCTGCCTAGATCTTCTCTTGCAAGCAGGGACATATACCACGTGTTTCAGTATTAGAGCTGTGTCAGTCCATGGACGTCAGAGAAAAGGATTTTACGGTGAGTACAAAAATCAAATTTTTTTTGCTTGAAAATTACTTCGAACCCCAAACATTATACATTTTTTTTCTAACACCCTGGAGAATAAAATGGCGGTCATTGCAATACTTTTTGTCACACCGTATTTGCGCAGCGGTCTTACAAGCGCACTTTTTTTTGAAAAAATGCACTTTTTAAATTAAAAAATAAGACAACAGTAAAGTTAGCCTAATTTTTTTTTCATATTGTGAAAGATAATGTTACGCCAAATAAATTGAGACCCAACATGTCACGCTTCAAAATTGCGACCGCTCATGGAATGGCGTCAAACCTTTTACCCTTAAAAATCTCCATAGGCGATGTTTAAAAAATTCTACAAGTTGCATATTTTGAGTTACAGAGGAGATCTAGGGCTAGAATTATTGCACTCGCTCTAACAATCGCGGCCATACCTCACATGTGTGGTTTGAACACCGTTTTCATATGCGGACGCTACTCACGTATGCGTTTGCTTCTGCGCGCAAGCTCGTCAGGACGGGGCGCTTTAAAAATATATATATATATTTATTTTTACTAGATTTTATTTATTTTAACACTGTTTTATTATTTTTTTTTTATTTTTTTTTTTAAATTGGGTCACTTTTATTCCTATTACAAGGAATGTAAACATCCCTTGTAATAGAAAAAATAATGACAGGTCCTCTTAAATATGAGATCTGGGGTCAAAAAGATCTCAGATCTCATATTTAGACAAAAATGCAATAAAAAAAAGAAATTGTCATTTGAAAAAATAAATTGTCCCTCGTATGGGCGGAAGTGACGTTTTGACGTCGCTTCCGCCCTGCTATGGTATGGATACGGGTGGGGGCCATCTTGCCCTCAATTGTATCCATGCCCAGCACGAGAAAGGACCCGATCTGCTCCGGTAAGCGGCGAAGGGCGCGGTAGAGCGGTGGGGTGGCCCCTCTCCCGACGCTGATAATGGTGATCTCGTGGCGATTCCGCCACAGAGACCACCATTATCGTTAACAGAACCGCCACCTGAAGAGATGGATACCTTGGTTGTGGCATCAGCTGCTGCCGTTACCGAGATATTCCTCTTCAAACTAAGGACGTATATAGTCGTGCGGCAGTCCTTAAGTGGTTAAAAGAGAAGTGTGTTTTTTTTTCTGCTAATCATACTTACCTAGGTGTATACAGCATCAGACCGATGCTGCAGCTGTCCCCCGACATCTCTGCACTGAGAACCGAGCCACCAAACACCACCGATGGCTTGGTTTTCACTCCTCCCCGAGCAGAGCGCTGCTGACTGTCAGTCAGCATCGCTCCTGCTCTGCTACTCCGCGCTCATTGCAGCGCTGAGCTGTGGAGGGGCGGAGAGCGGCCATCTTAGCAGCTCAATGAGACTGCCATTAGTCAAGGCAGCTGGCGGATCCAGACTTGGGAAGTCGGGATGACGCGCTGCCTCGACTAATGGCAGTGATGTTAGCAGAGAGCGGACTTCAGACCACTCTCCGCTGAAAACAGATCACAGGAGTGCAAAACTAATTGCACTCCTGTGACCCTTAGGAGAAGCCCAGCCTAAAAAGCTCAGGCTGGACTTCTCCTTTAATACTTCATGTATCCTTTCTGCAGGCTTCAATATACACAAGTGGTATAATATAAAAAAAAAAAAGAAAACTGTACCCTTCTTTAAGCTCATTTGCACAAGCTTTGCTGTAATGGGGCATTCTGGGAGAATAATAAAATCTAACTCTGCTGCAAACATTATTTTCTACATTTTCTCTTTCCCCTTGTGTTCAGTGTAGCGTTCTGTAGTGTGGAGTTTTGGAATCATTTTATTAGGAGCTCACAGAGTAAGAAGCAGAAGAGGGACCAAGTTGCATAAGTTACACTGGCTAGTCACAACACAAAAAGCAGCAGCAAGCTAAGAAGACGATATTATAGCTAGGAACATAAGACACTGCACATGCACTAGGTTTTACTATCATATATGGGATATTAATTTAGTCCAGGTTATAGACGCTGATCTTAGATGATGGATGACACCAGCCTTCTGGGTAGGAAATACAAATCAGTAAAAAAAAAGAGAGAGGGTGGGGCCTAGTGAAGCCCCCTGAAAAGCCCTTAGGCCTGATTCACACCTATGCATTTTTAGTCAAAACAGTGAATTGGATATGACCTGGCACACACACTATAACACACATGGCGACCTCCATCCCTAAATTCATTTTTAGAAAAGGAGAGCTGTGGGACTTTAAGTGAGGCAACCGCTATGTCAAGTATAGACAGAAACAACATAAAATTTACAGTACATAATTTATTGTTACATTGTAGAAATCTATTGTATCAAATAGTGTCACATGACTTACACTAAAAATGCTGCTACATAGCATGCAATACAAATAGGAATTTGACATAACTGTACATAATAAGATAAATGGGTTAAAAGACATTGTAGGGACAGGTAACTTAGGGCATCTAGTGGCACTCAACGCGTTTCCTGGCATTACAGCCATTCATCAGGAGTGTTGTAACGTAATATACCGGAAAGGAAATGGACAAGGATTAATGATGATGCCCTTAGAATAAGGGAGGACAGAGAGACTGTGTCCCAACAAGGCGGGGACAAACTGGGATACTCACTACACAGCCCCAAGGCCAGGCCCAGTGTCCGCCAGGGAAGATGGGGGTGATGGGCATGATGTCTCCCCCCCGGGGTTGAGGCGGGGGAACCCTCCACGGACGGAGTACAGCGAACAGAGCACAACACGGTGGTCACAGCATGATTCAATGGACTAAGTGTGCACAAAAAGTGCATAGTCTTCCTGGAAAAAATGTGTGTCAAAAAGAGGAAGATTAATTAAATGTGTAAAAAAAAGTGTAAGTTGTGTAAAAATATGGCAGAATATCTGTGTTCCCACAAGGGGACTACATGAGGGGGTGTATGTGAAATAAAACCAAATTAGGGGGGACAAAAGAGGATAGCTGAGCTCCTAACGAAGAGGGTAACCTGTGTGTGGATTCAGTGTGTGCTTTCTTGTGATTGAGTCAAGCAAATGAACCATCGGCTGCTCCAATGGTACTATACACTCCCATTCCCAGGGAGGGGCCCCGTCAACATCATGCCTGATTGGCCATACTGCACAAGAGAGGTGGGGAGGGGATTCCCAGCTGTATGTGGAGGAGCCATCAGCAGTGGGTCTCCACCCACCTCGTGCGTGGCTAAGGATGGAAAAAATACGTTTAATTGCAGGGTTGGGGTTGCGATGTGCAGCAGCCCATTCCCTCCACTTATTGGTGGGGGCGGGGCTTGGCCTCCTGCTCATCGGCGTCATGCTTTGACACTGCATTTAGCGGTGTCATCGACGTTGATTAAACGTCTTTTTTCCATCCTTGGCCACGCACGAGGTGGGTGGAGACCCACTGCTGATGGCTCCTCCACATGCAGCTGGGAATCCCCTCACCACCTCTCTTATGCAGTATGGCCAATCAGGCATGACATTGACAGGGCCCCTCCCTGGGAATGGGAGTATATAGTAGCCTTGGAGCAGCCGATCGTTCATTTGCTTGACTTAATCACAAGGAAGCACACACTGAATCCACACACAGGTTACTCTCTTCGTTGGGAGCTCAGCTATTCTTTTTTGGTATGTCTTTTCCCCTCATTTGGTTTTATTTCACATACACCCCCTCATGTAGTCCCCTTGTGGGAACATATAGATATTCTGCCATATTTTTACACACCTTACACTTTTTTTTACACATTTAAATAATCTTCCCCTTTTTGACACACATTTTTTCCAGGAACACTATGCACTTTTTGTGCACACTTCGTCCATTGGATCAAGCTGTGACCACCGTGTTGTGCTCTGGGCGCTGTTCTCCGTTCTTGGAGGCTTCCCCTGTCTCAATCCCGGGGGAGACATCATGCCTGTCACCCCCATCTTCCCTGGTGGACATCGGGCCTGGCCTTGGGACTGTGTAGTGAGTATCCCAGTTTGTCCCTGCCTTGTTGGGACACAGTCTCTTTGTCCTCCCTTATTCTAAGGGCATCATCATTAATCCTTGTCCATTTCCTTTCCGGTATATTACGTTACAACACTCCTGATGAATGGCTGTAATGCCAGGAAACGCGTTGAGTGCCACTAGATGCCCTAAGATACCTGTCCCTACAATGTCTTTTAACCCATTTATCTTATTATGTACAGTTATTATGTCGAATTCCCATTTGTATTGCATGCTATGTAGAAGCATATTTAGTGTAAGTCATGTGACTACCTATCTCTTTGATACAATATTTTTCTACAATGTAGCAAAAACCACAAAAAATGCATAGGTGTGAATCAAGCCTTATGGAGAATCAACCACGGTATACCATAATCAATTGTAAACTTTATTGTTATATCAAAAGATGCGTTAAAATTCCACTCAATGTTATATAATACATATGAGGAATATTACCCTATCAAACCCATCAATAAAAAACATACATACAAAACAGTGATAATGACAACGTTGTCACACTTAAAGCGGAGCTCCACCCTAAAGTGGAACTTCCGCTCATCGGAACCCTCCCCCCTCCGGTGTCACAATTGACACCTTTCAGGGGGGAGGGGGGTGAAGATACCTGTCTAAGACAGGTATTTTCACCCACATCCGGGAATCCTCTCTCCGGGAATCTGCGGGAGTGACCTCACTTCCCCCAGACTTCCCGTAGTGTTCTGGGAGACACTCGGCTCCCAGAACACAGGAGCACCAATCAGAATGGCGCAGCGCGACTCGCGCATGCGCCGTAGGGAACTGGGCATGAAGCCGCAAGGCTTCGCTTCCTGGTTCCCTCAGCGAGGATGGCGGAGGGGGCAGCAGAGTGACGAGCGATCGCTCGTCCTCTGCTGCAGACGTCGCTGGACTCCAGGACAGGTAAGTGTCCAAATATTAAAAGTCAGCAGCTGCGGAGCTCCGCTTTAAGGCGCCAGACCTAGGGGCCCCACACATATACTTCTACATATACGTCCAGCTAAAGAAAACTGAGTGGTGCTGCTGTGTATTAATTGCGTTGATATTTGCATGGAAATTGGATACTAGAAATTGGACTCGGTCTCATGAGAGATATCGGTTAAATGTCAATTAACCACTTAAGCCCCGGACCATTTGGTAGCTAAAGGACCAGAGGTGAATTCTGAATTTTGCACTGCGCTGCTTTAAGTGTAAATTGTGCGGACATGCAATGTTGTACCCAAACAAAATTTGCGTCCTTTTCTTCCCACAAATAGAGCTTTCTTTTAATGGTATTTGATTGCCTCTGCAATTTTAATTTTTTGCGATATAAACGGAAAAAGACCGAAAATTTTGAAAAAATATGATATTTTCTACTTTTTGTTATAAGAAAAATCGAATAAACTCAATTTTAGTCATACATTTAAGCTAAAATGTATTCAGCCACATGTCTTTAGTAAAAAAAATGTCAATAAGTGTATATTTATTGGTTTGCGCAAAAGTTATAGCGTTTACAAACTAGGGTACATTTTCTGGAATTTACACAGCTTTAAATTTATGACTACCTATCTCATTTCTTGAGGTGCTAAAATGGCAGGGCAGTACAAAACCCCCCCAAATGACCCCATTTTGGAAAGTAGACACCCCAAGGAAATTGCTGAGAGGCATGTTGAGCCCATTGAATATTTTTTTTTTTGTCCTAAGTGATTGAATAATGACAAAAAAAAATAAAAATTACAAAAAGTTGTCACTAAATGATATATTGCTCACACGTGCCATTGTTATATGTGGAATTGCATCCCAAAATACATTCTGCTGCTTCTCCTGAGTACGGGGATACCACATGTGTGGGACTTTTTAGGAGCCTAGCCACGTACGGGACCCCGGAAACCAAGCACCGCCTTCAGGATTTCTAAGGAGCGCAAATTTTTGATTTCACTCCTCACTACCTATCACAGTTTTGAAGGCCATAAAATGCCAAAATAGCACAAAAACCCCCCAAATGACCCCATTTTAGAAAGTAGACACCCCAAGGAAGTTGCTGAGAGGCCTGTTGAGCTCATTGAATATTTTTTTTTTTGGTCCCAAGTGATTGAATAATGACAAAAAAAAAAATTACAAAAAGTTGTCACTAAATGATATATTGCTCACACATGCCATGGTTATATGTGGAATTGCACCCCAAAATACATTTTGCTGCTTCTCCTGAGTACGAGGATACCACATGTGTGGGACTTTTTAGGAGCCTAGCCGCGTACGGGACCCCGAAAACCAATCACCGCCTTCAGGATTTCTAGGCACAAATTTTTGATTTGACTCCTCACTACCTATCACAGTTTCGAAGCCCATAAAATGCCAAAATAGCACAAAACCCCCCCAAATGCCCCCATTTTGGAAAGTAGACACCCCAAGCTGTTTGCTGAGAGGCATGGTGAGTATTTTACAGCTCTCATTTGTTTTTGAAAATGAAGAAAGTAAATTTATTTATTTATTTATTTATTTTTCAATTTTCAAAACTTTGTGCCAAAAAGCGAGATCTGCAAAATACTCACAATACCTCTCAGCAAATAGCTTGGGGTGTCTACTTTCCAAAATGGGGTCATTGGGGGGGTTTGTGCCATCTGGGCATTCCATGGCCTCCGAAACTGTGATAGGCAGTGAGAAGTGAAATCAAAAATTTACACCCTTAGAAAGCCTGAAGGCGGTGCTTGGTGTTGGGGTCCCGTACGCGGCTAGGCTCCCAAAAAGTCTCACACATGTGGTATCCCCGTACTCAGGAGAAGCAACAGAATGTATTTTGGGGTGTAATTCCACATATGCCTATGGCATGTTTGAGCAATATATCATTTAGTGACAACTTTGTGCAAAAAAAAAAAAAAAAATTTGTCTTTTTTCCGCAACTTGTGTCAACATATAAAATATTCCATGGACTCGACATGCCTCTCAGTATATAGCTTGGGGTGTCTACTTTCCAAAATGGGGTCATTTGGGGGGGGGGGTTTTGAACTGTTCTGGCATTTTATACACAACATTAGGAAGCTTACATCCACTCTTCTAACCACTTGAAGACAAAGCCCTTTTTGACACTTTTTGTTTACATGAAAACATTTTTTTTTTTGCAAGAAAATTATGTTGAACCCCCAAACATTATATATATTTTTAAAGCAAAGGCCCTACAGAATAAAATGGTGGGTGTTGCATTTTTTTTTTCTACACAGTATTTGCGCAGCGATTTTTCAAACGCATTTTTTGGGGAAAAAATACACTTTTTTTAATTTTAATGCACTAAAACACACTATATTGCCCAAATGTTTGATGAAATAAAAAAGATGATCTTAGGCCGAGTACATAGATACCAAACACGACATGCTTTAAAATTTCGCACAAACGCGCATTGGCGACAAACTACATACATTTTTAAAAGCCTTTAAAAGCCTTTACAGGTTACCCCGTTAGATTTACAGAGGAGGTCTACTGCTAAAATTACTGCCCTCGATCTGACCTTCGCGGTGATACCTCACATGCATGGTGCAATTGCTGTTTACATATGACGCCAGACCGACGCTTGCGTTCGCCATTGGGCAAGAGCAGGGCAGGACAGGGGTGGTTTTTTGTTTTTTATTATTAATTTTGCTTTTTTATTTTATTTTTAAATTGTTCCTTCCATATTTATTTATTTTTATCATTTTTATTGTTATCTCAGGGAATGTAAATATCCCCTATGATAGCAATAGGTAGTGACGGGTACTCTTTTTTTGAAAAAACTGGGGTCTAGACCCTAGATCTTTCCTCTGCCCTCAAAGCATCTGACCACACCAAGATCGGTGTGATAAAATGTTTTCCCAATTTCCCAATGGCGCTTTTTATATCCGGGGGGGGGGGACATTCCCTCCCACTGCTTGTAAAAGCAGTCCAGAGGCTAATTAGCCACTAGGATTGCTTTTACATGAAAGCCGGCCGCTGGGTGAAAAGAATGATACCAAGATGATACCTAAACCCGCAGGCATCAATCTGGTATAACCATTCAAAGTCCAGCAACATACCAGTACGTTGCTGGTCCTTGTTGGACATGTATTGTAATCTTTTTTTTTCATGCAGCCAGGTGGCTGAACCAAAAAAAGAGATTGATCGGTGGGTATGCCCACCATTAGAATACCGCCCTTCATCCACCCACTTCTAATGATGGGCATACATGCACCATTTATATATGCCGAAGCATGGGGGCATCCTCCCGCAAAAAAGTTATGCCGCACACACATGGTCGGACTTTTCCACGGGCAAGCCTCCGTCGGAATTTCGACCGTATGTACGCGGCATTAGGAGCAAAATCACTCCTCCGCCCCTGCTGCCCCAATGCTTCGGCATATTTGCTTTTTTTTTTTAACTGTGGTGGTGAAATCACCTCCTACAGCACTGGAGTCGCAGGGATCAGGCCTGTCTCTGCGAACGCTGCAGTTATGTGTGTTGTGTTTTGTAAGTAACAGTGATCGATCGATACTGCACTTGGGTGGCCTGGGCTGGACGGAGGGGCAAAACGCAGGTGCTAGCAGGTATCTGGGCTGATCCCGCTAACACTGCGATTTTGGGAACCCTAAACTGCTGGGGACGCTAGTATAGATCTGATCAGATCAGATATTGATCTGTTCAGATACTATACCACTAAGGGAGGTGTATGCTTCATGCGTGGGTGTTAGCGTTACTGGCACTAACCTGACGCTGCCTGGGGTGTGACGCAGACCCTCTCTGACGCTAAAACCTAATTGATATCACCCGCCGGGCGATCAGGGGGTTAAACCTTTATTGGGTTATATACGGCGGGTGCCCTGACACTATAAAAAGCAAACTAACTAGCCAGCGTCACCCGTAACCCTTATATGATGATCACTGGTGAAAGGGTTAACTAGGGGCAATTAGGGGGTTAAAACCTTTATTAGATAATATATGGGGGTACCTGACGCTTCAAAAACCTGCGGCGAACCTAAAAAAAAATACTGGCTACCGATCTGCATCACCGACGCTAAGACAGCGATCAGAAAAATGATCGCTTAGCGACAGTGGTGATAGGGGGTGAAAGGGTTACCTGGGGGGCGATCAAGGGGGTTAAACCTTTATTAGATAATTTATGGGGGTACCTGACGATATAAAAACCTGCGGCGAACCTAAAAAAAAATTACTGGCTACCGATCTGCATCACCGACGCTAAGACAGCAATCAGAAAAATGATCGCTTAGCGACGGCAGTGCTAGGGGGTGAAAGGGTTATCTGGAGGGTGATCAAGGGGTTAAACCTTTATTAGGGGGGGTTAGGGGGCTACACTGGACCTAAAACTAAATGTAGTGACACTTTTACAGTCACAAATGTCACTGATTGCAGTGATCAGTAAATAAATGGTCACTGCAATCAGTGACACTGTGACTGGGGGGTGATCTGGGGTGGCGATTTATGTGCCTATGTGTGCTGGTGTTAGTGTAGTGTTTGTGCACTAACCTTGATGTCTTCTCTTGTACGGCGCTCGGTATATGTGAGCGCCGCACAAGAGATGACATCACTTCCTCCTGCTTCCTCTGCCTGTGTAAACATTCCACAGACAGAGGGGGCATTTCCATTCGCCGGGAGCGATCGTGGGTTGGTGGCCGGAATCGAACGGCCGTCCCCTCATGTCCAATTGGACCCCCCAACTGTACAAAGGCAATCACGTACACTCTACGTGATTGTGCCTGTCGGTGCCATTGTGCCGACGTATATATACAGTGAGCGGTCGTTAAGTGGTTAAGGACTATTAACATAATGGTAGGTCCATAAGTAAACTCCACTGTGATGTATTAATTGATAACTATAGACCATTTCCGAAAACAGCCGATGCAAGTGTTCAGAGTTGCTATAAATGTCTATAGAAATTATTAAGGAGGGTGCATACTAGGTTAACCTTGTTTGGGCACAAGACCTATATGAATCCCCCTCCGTTTCCTCTCAGAGATAGCTGATGCTGCAGAAACATACACAGTATAAGGACTTGCGCCGTCTGTTCAGTGCATTTATGGTAGCAGAGTGGAGAAGAAGGAAATACAAATAAACCATTGTCAGTGGTTTACATTGATCTCTTTAAAGGGTAATACATACCTGTGAATGTTACACCTGCACAATGCATAGCACACTTGTGTTTAATATATATTGGATGATTACCATATGTACTCGAGTATAAGCCGAGTTTTTCAGCACTTTTTTTGTGCTGAAAATGCCCCCCTCGGCTTATACTCGAGTCTGTGTCCATCTTCAAATTTGTGTGCCTGTTTACGGCCAGCCGTAGGTCCCCTGGATCCCAAACTTGGCACACATGTAGCCCCACTCTTCATCTACAAGTGTGCAAAGTTTGTTGTCCGGGGGACCTACGGCCGGGGAGCACCGATTTTTCAAAGCCGGGCACCCCTTTCATAGACTCCCATGTTAATTGTCAGTCTAGTCACACAGAGCAGGAGATCAGACAGTGAGGCATGGACACAGTGAGGCATGCACATGGACACATTGAGGCAAAGTGAGGCATGCAGATGGACACCCTAGGCTTATACTCGAGTCAATAAGTTTTCCAATTTTTTTGTGGTAAAATTAGGTGCCTCGGCTTATCTTTGGGTCGGCTTATACTCGAGTATATACGGTAATCTGCATTTTATTTATTTTTATTCTGTTTATCTGCATTACACTTTTTTCCCCAGACCTAGATCTAGTACCATGGATGATAATGGTCCTACAATGGCTGCCTCTATTTCTAATATTCAATGAATTTATGATTTAATCTTTATGGAAAGTGTTGTGTGCTCAACAATATCCTATGGGGTATTGTTTTTGAATGCTTTAATATATGCAGAGTTTTCATAGTTTGGTAAGTTTTTACCCACATATCTGCACTAACTGAATGATTTTTTCTCTGTAAAGTTTTGTAGCAGTTTTTTCTGGCATCAGCAGTTGTTGCACATTCAAAGTCTCATATTAATGCTTGGTTAACATTTTAAACCCTTTGACCACATCTTAATGCTTTATTTATTGGGTTGCCCCACAAGGCACTAATTGGCCAGTTGCATTATTGAGCAAGTGTAACTTATAATGTGCTCACAGAGTATAGTGTGAGCAGTTGGTGAGGGAAATACAATAGACTAGTCTGCAGAAAAGATTGAGACATAAAAAGCTTGCACCAAAACCAGTGAATCGCTGGTTGCTAAGGAGCTGACACTGGCAGCATCCTTAACAACCAGTGAATAGCGTCCTTAAAGGGGTTGTAAAGGTTCGTTTTTTTTTTTTTCTAAATAGGTTCCTTTAAGCTAGTGCATTGTTGGTTCACTTACCTTTTCCTTAGATTTCCCTTCTAAATGATTTTTTTTCTTTGTTTTCTTTGTCTGAATTTCTCACTTCCTGTTTCTCCTCACTAAACTTCACACCATCATCCGAGTGGTGTGGAGTCAGCCAGAACAGCTTACTGAACAGCTTACTGAGGAGGAACTGGAAGTGAGAAATTCAGACAAAGAAAACAAAGAAAAAATAATAATTTAGAAGGGAAATCTAAGGAAAAGGTAAGTGAACCAACAATGCACTAGCTTAAAGGAACCTATTTAGAAAATAAAAAACAAACCTTTACAACCCCTTTAACAACTGTGACTCATCTTCCCGCTGCCAGCATTGGTATGAATTTTGGGGAAACCTTGTGGCAAAAAAGCAAATGGTCGTTCGGTCCACCTCAATATCCCAGCCCCCTTATCCAAGCATGCAGCTTGGCAGGCTAGATGAGAACCCCCCTCCTGAACCATACCGGGTGACATGCCCTCAACATAGGGGGGGGTGCCTTGAGGGGGGTGTACAAGGGTGGGGGGTGAATTAATGGAATCTGGAAGCCCCTTTAACACGGGGGCCCCAGATCCCGAACCCCCTTCCATGTGAATGAGTTGGGGTACAAAGTACCCCTACTCATTCATTAAAAAATGGGCAAAGTAAATAAAAACAAAGAGCCTGTTTTTGACAATTCCTTTATTTAAAAAAAAAACAAAAACAAAATAAATGTCTCCCAAAGTAAATCCAGCGTCAATCATGATGAACGCTGGCCGGCGACCCGCATGAAAAAAAAAAAAGGGTCCAAACCTGACGCTTGGCTCCTGCTGACTGACAGCCCTGCTTCCCACCTGCCACTAAATCAACTAAGGGGTGCGGCCACCCGGTGACATCACTGGGTGACCCCATCTCCTTGTGACATCATCGACCCAGCATGCCCTGGTCAATGATGTCACGGGGCTGCATGCTCGTATAAGGATCTGGTATGGATTTTGGGGCAGACCTCACACCAATTTTTTTTTTTTTTGTCGCATGAGGTTTTCCCCAAAATTCATACCAGGGGAACTCACACTTTTTTTAAAATTTTTTCTTAAATGCCAACTTTTCCTGCAGATGAGTCATGGTTTTTAAGGACACGACGTGGGCCGACTCCTTAACAACCAGCTATTCATTGGTTGTTGAGGACACAAGTTGGTGCTGGTATAAATATACCGCAAGTTTTATACTAAAATACCACATCTTAAAGCGGTAGATGTTTTGTGAATTGAGCCCAGAATGTCTGGAGAGCACCATTGACAATAAATAGCAAACAGTGCTAAAGTCATTTAGGAGGGTGTAATAATTTTATTCCTGAATATTGGTGGTAATGATAATAAAAACAAAACTTTATTATTTAAGAAAAAATTTCAACCTCCCTCCCTAATCTGTGTTGCATGCACCTGTCTCTTGTTTTTCAGAGGGGTGGTGAGAAGATGCCCACAAATCATGACAAGGGTTGAACCAAACCCCCAGAATGCACCACATCTGAACATTCTCTACCCAACCAAAGGGGCCTGGAGCAGAGGAGAGGATGTTCCCAGAGTCATCAGTAGAAGGGAATATCTAGAAAGTAGGAGGTTACCCAAAACAAACATATTAAGCAATGCTGTATGGTCTGTAGGAGAGCGGATTCCATGTAAAGTAGTCAGTGTTTGTATACTGAGCATTGTGGGTTTTTGTGCACAAGATGTGTTTTAAAGAAAATTGTTGCTCATAGCAACTGATCAGCTTCCAGCTGTCATTGTTCCAACATTAGCAATCACTAAGAGGAATTAAACATAAAAAATCGGACCTAATGTGAACTGTTGCCTTGAGCAACTTAAGTCCTTACTATATTTAAAAGGGAGGCCTGATTGGTTTCTATGCTAGTTTTATTTTTTCAATTTCCCATAATCTTAATATTTGTGGAAAGTCAATATGGGTAGCAAGAAATTTTTGTACAATTAGCTTTCTGAATATGTGTACATGTATCTTGAAGTTATGTGCCCCATTTTTTTTTTCACCAACATGGCCAATTTGAGTCCTCTTCTCTCCTCCTTTCGTTTTGCCCATTTGATAGTAAAATTTTCTGCACTTGGCCCTATGCCTATTCTGTTCTCCGATAGCTCGGCAGAACCTGAAGCACCTTGTGATATAAAGTATCAGTCCACTTGAAGGATGAGCACTGGCAGGTTTTTCTGTCTTTATTGTACTGTCCTTGGTTTCCTCTGCATACATGAGACATGTATTTTAATCCTTTTTATTTTTTATATATATACATATATAATATGTATACAAATTCACACTTTATTTTATTTGTTTGTTGTTCATTGTACCCCAGTTATGCTTTTGTGAAATTTCAGTTTATACACATAGTAAGAAATGTAGCAATTTATGTTGTGACTTTTTTATTACAAGATAAAAGGTAGATATTTGTCCATATTTACCTTTTGGGGTAAATGGGAGTTTTTTTGATCTGTTTAATTGGGGCTTGGCATATTTGTACATAAACATTTATACCAATGTGTAAAGAAGCATTCTGTAGCCCCAGACATTGCACCTTCCTGAAGTCGCATAATGCGCCTCAATGACTGTTCAATAGAATTGTGTTTGATGTTTGTGACAGATTTATGCACTCTCTGGCTGGAGAAGCATGCTGGGAGTTGTAGTAGCTGGCTAATCACAGGTGGTCTTAACCTGGATTGTAACAGCTTACCTGTAGGTTAAAATAAGTTGTTGTTCTCATAAAGCAGGAAATGTCATTGCTGTATATAAATAAACACATGTTTTGTACAATAACCGTTATTAAAGCATAACTCCACTTTTTTTGCCCTGGATACTTTGTTAATTTAAGTAAAGGCAGTGGATATGTCAACATTTAAAAAAAGACATGTATTACCTGACTGGTTCTCCCTCTCCAATCTGAGCAAAGTAAAAGGGTCACATAACCTCTTCCCCCACCAGGTTTGGGTGTGCTTGTGATTCACTCTCCCTCTGCCCAGTTGGCCCAGTACTGCCACATGGGGCCCAGGAAGAAGTCTAAAGTTCCATATGAGCTCCGACAAGTTGATTTGGAGCTTACACATGGGTTTCTTCACCCTCTCCTTTTGGGGCCGAATAGAGCAATGCAGGAACAAACAAAATCTAATTATGTACTACTGGGAAAGGGGATAATTAAGTGACTCTTTTATTTTACCCTGTAACTTGAGATTCTAATCACTTAGAAAATAATGCTCAAACTCCTCAGTATTCCATGCGTGTCTGGTGCTAATGTGGAGCCCCAGATTACGTCTTTTCATATCTGCTTTTTCATCCAAGATGAATTATAAATTGACTAAAAAATATCAACACTCCCTGCTGTAGAGGCTTCAAGTGGTTCTAAAGACTAAACATTTATACCTTAATGAATTCCTTGCATTAAGGTAAAAAAAAAATCGCAGTATTTGTATCATCCCCTCACCCTCCTGTATACTTACTTGAGTCCTATCTCGATCCAGGACTATGCCTCTCTGCAGTGGCTCTCTGCTCACATAGGCAGCAGCGGAAGCCATGGAGCTATTGGCTCCTGCTACTGTCAATCAAATCTTGTGAGCAGCTTTGTGTGTCAATAGACACACACAGCCCAGCTCAGGATTAAGCCCTGAAGCCATGCCCCCATAGGAAGGGGCTTGCTATGGAGGCACACAAAGAAGATGAGGAACCAAGAGTGCCAGCAAGGAACCCCAGAAGAGGCAGTTCGGGGCCACTCAGTGCAAAACCATTGCACAGAGCAGGTAAATATAACATGTTTAAGAAAAAAATACCTTTATAACCATTTTCAGTGTCCTGATAGGATCAATCACATGCAGAATGCAGCCCGATTATCACAAAGTTTACTGTATAATAAAACAATATCTTTCCAGGTATGGGTGCTTTTATGCATAAATAGACATTTTCCAAGTGGGAAAAACATAAATTATGTATGAATTTGGTCTATTGGGAAATGCTCATATTTTGTTTTTCTGTAGCTGATCGCTATAGCAGCAAGCAAAATTTTAAAGATTCTCATTGGCAGACAAAAGCCTGTACAGGACTGGGGGAACTAGATAGGTAATGTATCCTGTTTATGACATTGGTTACTATACTGCCTTTACTTACAGTAACAAATATTTCAGAGAGCGTAAATAGGTAGATACCTGGTGATAACCTGGATTTGAACTTCTTGATTAAAAAAATGCGCTAACGTAGACAGGCATTGGTTGTGGATAGCTCTGTACAGGCATGGAACTCTGTATTCTGAAATTTAAATGTCCCCCTACAATGCTACGATTTTCCTGGTCTTTGTTTAGTTTACAATGCATACCTTTATCCTCAAACAAAGTTCAGTCCTTCATGTTTTTAATTTTTTTTACTAAGTAGTACATGGATTGTTTATATTGTATATGACTGTATTCTTCCTAGAAAGGAAATTCTAAGGTCTAGGTAACCTCAGATAAACAAAGCACCAACTTTCATATGGTAATTAGTTGCTAATCTGCACATACATGTGAGTAATTGAAGCATTAGATATAGCCATCGTAGAAAAACACTTCATGTATTTCTGTGCAACAGTAGTTTGGTTGAGGCTTTAGTACCCAAGTGAAATTACCTTTAGGCTGAGTTCACACTAGAGCAAGGAGCGGCTCACAGCAGGGTCTCGGAGCGTCTCCATTCACTGGTTCAGGTCCGATTTTAGCGAAAATTTTGGGCTGAATTCAGACCTGAAACGGACCAAAAGACACACAGAACTCCTGTGCAATTAGCCCTAAAGCCGCTCCGGAGATGTGTTCCACAGCCGGTCAAAATCTCCTGCTATGTGAATTGGATGCTGGGTAACAATCAGAAGAACACATCTGCCAACACCACTGAGTGGATCTTCTGTTAACTACTCTCCGCAAGGAGAGCAGAAACCTGGTGAATATCAGTTTTGTCATTATAGATGTGTAAAAAAAAGGAACAAAATAGAAAGTAACATCATGGCAGACTGGACAAATGAAAGTGTTCAAACATTGGCCAATTATTGTGGCAGGTTAGATTGACCAGGTTCATATATTGAAAATCAACTTGTATATGAAACAAGAGCTCCCAGTGTTTGACTGGTAACAATCAGAACAACACAACTGTGTTGTACAACTACGTCTGTTTTCTTCCAGACATTCCTACAGCTTGTTTGACAAATAATTGAATCCTTTAGATTTCAGGCCCCAATATTAAAGCAGAACTTTAGGCAAAATCAAAGGGTCCCAATTATAACAACACCCTACCTCTCCAAAATCATGGTGATGGCACTCATCCTTCTAATGGGTAACCATTGTAAAGATGGCTGCTAAAAGCCAGCTGGAGAAGTTTCTTGTAACTCCACAGATGCTGCTGGCAAGAAATCCTATGCCCCTGTCAGTGTTGTGGGAGAAAGGCCGGCTGCCTCTTCTCTCAGGAAGGCTGGTGCTGGGCAGAGCTCAGCGATGTTCTGCCCTGATGCCAGCTCTTCTTCTGGGATGGTGTCATCATTCTGGATCCTCCTCTTCTCGGGTTGCTCTTCGCTGCTCCTAGCCCCTCCCTTTTTTGAGTGCCCCTCAGCCAGCAGCTTGATTCAGGGGGCACCTAAGCCGACTCAGAGCTTCGTGTATGCATTCAGACATGGAGCCCTGACCTGGCCCCCGCCCCCTCTCTCCCCGATTTGAAAAATTGGAGGAAAGGTTGCCCCTGGGATAGTGCAGACTGGAAAATAACATGGATTGCCGACAACAAGTATATAAAAATAGAAAAATATTTATTGTACAAAATTTATACACAATTAAACAAAAGCAATGGATTTAAAACAAGAAACTGACATATGGTTGTGTTGAACCAAATACATACAATCGCCCTGTAGTTATGACAAGAGGGTCAATACATGTAAGAGCGAGAGAAAACCGACATGTTTCGGATATTGGTAGCTGTAGTTGTAACAGCCTCCATTGAATTTCCTTCTTCAGGGTTAATGTATTGGTTATACATACAGTGGTATTTCTAAAAAGAGAAAGCGCAATATATAATAACAATGTATTACAATGTAAAGTCGTTGCATATCTTCTCATTCTAGACATCTCCCATACATGAGCGATTTAAACACACATAGTTGTGAAAACATTTGGATAGGGATAACAAACTACAAAAAGTAATCAAAAATAAAGCTTCCGACGGGGTCAAGGAACAGATATTCAATGAACATATGAGATAAATGGTGTAAAGTATAATCAGATTTGCATAGACATATACATGCATACTTACATCCCACAATGTATAGTTGTCATATATACAAAAACGTCCGTCTCGGTTCACGGCAGAGGAACCAGCCAGTTTGGATGGACTATCCCGATGGTATAAAGCCCAACCAAGTTATGGTGCACTCCAGTGGCGGTGCGTCCATAGAGGGCGCCGGAGTGCCGCCCCCTCTCGCTATCGCACTGCCACTGAAAGACAATACACAGATTCATGCATTGCATGAATCTATGTATTGTCACCGCTGCCGCGCTGCCCACTATTCATATGGCCGGCCTCCTGGTGAGCGTCGGCCATATGAATTAGAGTGGCGGCCGGCGGTGGGTGGAACTTGGAAGTGCCTATCAGAGCCGCTGGCTCTGATAGGCTTTCCGAATACAGCTCTCAGGCTGTATTCGGCTTCCAAAAACTCCTCCCAGGTACGCACGGGGGTGCGTTCCTGGAAGAAGACTGTGTGGAGGTTTCAGCCAATCAGGTTCACTGGATCTGGTTACCGGTAACCTGATTGGCTGAAGCGACATCGAGGGCGGGAGAACACATCGAGGACGGCGCGGACCGAGGAAGGTAAGTGCAGGGCTGAGGGGGGGACAGGCTGCATTTGGGGGACAAACTGGCTGAATATGGGGCACAAACTGGCTGAATATGGGGGACAAACTGGCTGAATATGGGGCACAAACTGGCTGCATTTGGGGGGAACTGGCTGAATATGGGGCACAAACTGGCTGCATTTGGGGGGAACTGGCTGTATATGGGGGGGAACTGGCTGAATATGGGGGACAAACTGGCTGAATATGGGGGGAACTGGCTGAATATGGGGGACAAACTGGCTGAATATGGGGGGAACTGGCTGTATATGGGGGACAAACTGGCTGAATATGGGGGGAACTGGCTGTATATGGGGGACACGCTGGCTGCATTTGGGGGGAACTGGCTGTATATGGGGGACAAACTGGCTGCATTTGGGGGGAACTGGCTGTATATGGGGGACACGCTGGCTGCATTTGGGGGGAACTGGCTGTATATGGGGGACAAACTGGCTACATTTGGGGGAACTGGCTGTATATGGGGGACAAACTGGCTGCATTTGGGGGGAACTGGCTGTATATGGGGGACAAACTGGCTGCATTTGGGGGGAACTGGCTGTATATGGGGACAAACTGGCTGTATATGGGGGCACACTGGCTATATATATGGGGGCACACTGGCTGTATATGGGGGCACACTGGCTATATATATGGGGACAAACTGGCTGTATATGGGGGCACACTGGCTATATATATGTATATGGGGGCACACTGGCTGTATATGGGGGCACACTGGCTGTATATATATGGGGGCACACTGGCTGTATATGGAAACAAACTGGCTGTATTTGAGGGGGCAAACTGGTGGCGTTTGGGCACAGTGGCTGCGTTTAATGGGCACAGTGGCGGCAATTGATTTTTTTTTTTTCAGTTTGTTTGCGTCCCCCCAAAAAATTTGAGCACCAGCCGCCACTGGTGCACTCAGGATTCCAAATTGGTAATCACAGTGCGGCTCTAAAAGAAGGTGCATTGCGGCAATAATGATAAGGAGCATGGGGGCATGCTGGAGAGAGACTCAGAAAAGCCCAACAAAGCTCGCAGGGTGGCCCCAATTGGAGCAAGGGCTAACGTTGTCTCTATAAGAAAAATAAAATAAAATAGGTGTATATATAAGTATAATTATCCTTTCATATGGATAGCATAACATCTAATCCAAACAATCTCTTCATCAATTATAGCGTCTACAAACTATGGGATATTGCGTGCTATGACCGAGGGCGCCCCTTCCCTGCGAGGACTCCTCTCTCCTCCCTCTTCTGCGGGCTGAGCACGGCGCTGTATGTTCTGGATCCCGCCATTTACTCCTCCTTCCTTCTTGGCGCGGTTTCTCAGCCAGATTACGATTGGCTGTCCATACACCTGCGGCCATATATAAAGCTGAACCTAATTAATTTACCCTGCTGCATAGCCAGGATCCAGATGTCCGCCGTGTTCTTGTCCTTAAGGTAAAGAATATATAACTAAGTTCCATATACTCGATCCTTTCAAGTTGGGGCTATTGCACCTATTTGGATTAGATGTTATGCTATCCATATGAAAGGATAATTATACTTGTATATACACCTATTTTATTTTATTTTTCTTATAGAGACAGCGTTAGCCCTTGCTCCAATTGGGGACACCCTGCGAGCTTTGATGGGCTTTTTTGAGTCTCTCTCCAGCATGCCCCTGTGCTCCTTATCATTATTGCCGCTTTGCACCTTCTTTTAGAGCCGCACTGTGATTACCAATTTGGAATCCTGAGTGCACCATAACTTGGTTGGGCTTTATACCATCGGGATAGTCCATCCAAACTGGCTGGTTCCTCTGCCGTGAACCGAGACGCGCGTTTTTGTATATATGACAACTATAGATTGTGGGATGTAAGTATGCATGTATATGTCTATACAAATCTAATTATACTTTACACCATTTATCACATATGTTCATTGAATATCTGTTCCTTGACCCTGTTGGAAGCTTTATTTTTGATTACTTTTTGTAGTTTGTTATCCCTATCCAAATGTTTTCACAACTATGTGTGTTTAAATCGCTCATGTATGGGAGATGTCTAGAATGAGAAGATATGCAACGACTTTACATTGTAATAGATTGTTATTATATATTGCGCTTTCTCTTTTTAGAAATACCACTGTATGTATAACCAATACATTAACCCTGAAGAAGGAAATTTAATGGAGGCTGTTACAACTACAGCTACCAATATCCGAAACATGTCGGTTTTCTCTCGATCTTGCATGTATTGACCCTCTTGTCATAACTACAGGGCGATTGTATGTATTTGGTTCAACACAACCATATGTCAGTTTCTTGTTTTAAATCCATTGCTTTTGTTTAATTGTGTATAAATTTTGTACAATAAATATTTTTCTATTTATATACTTGTTGTCGGCAATCCATGTTATTTTCCAGTCCGCACTATCCCAGGGGCAACCTTTCCTCCAATTTTTCAAATTAACTGGGATTTGACTGGAAATAGTGGAATTTGCTCACTATTCACTGGTTAAAAGCTTAATTTTCAAAACTGTATTATCCTCTCTCCCCGATTGGTTGGCGGACTTTGACTGACAGCCGTGGGAGCCAATAGAATGCATTAAGATAAAAAACCTTCTGCCTTTACAACTCCTTTTAGTACGGTATACTAAAGTGACATAGAGGGGCTGGTGGGAAGAACCCCAGTATACATTGTGGACCACAAATACAACGTTGCCGATTCTGCAGATTTTTCAGCTGGCGGTTTCTCTTCACTGCAGTGAAGCAGCTTAGTTTTCAATGTAATTTTTCAGGGCACACTTTTTTTGTGCACATTTATAGGAAAACTGACAATTTTAGATCCACATTAACCATTAGCCAGGCTTTAGTGGGGATGAGAAGGTTTACTGAAATGAGCATCAACTTATCTACTGTAACAGAGATCATGCAGCATTCTGTTTCTAGTTATGTGAAGTGACGGTGTCTGCAGAATATTTGGTCAAAGTGAATGAAATCTGTACTGTAGACTGCCCACAACGCAGAGCTGCTAAAGGCCAAAATACCTAATAGCAGATTTAGGCCACTTCAGAATAGAATTTCATGGTATCTTTTTACTGCAGCAGACAGGCATGGTTATGCTCATTTTTATACATCTACATACTTTCTATATTGGTTAAAGGAAACATTGACTGTATGGAGTATGGAGACTGCAATTGCTGACCTCTGCTTTTGAAAACACTAGTTCTTTAGCTGTTATGCTCAGGCCTCATGCACACTGGATGTTTTTGCAGCTGCTCCTAGGGGTGTAGGGCTGCCTCTAAACTCCCCTACTTGTTAGCCTATGTGTCAGATTGTCGCCTTTTTTTGTTTATAGCGCAAATAAACGCAGAGGTGATTAAATACCACCAAAATAAAGCTCTATTTGTGGGGGAAAAAAGGACATAAATGGTATTTGGGTACAGCGTTGCATGACCGCGCAAGTGTCAGTTAAAGTAGCGCAGTGCCGTATCGCAGAAAAAAATGGCCTGGTCATGAGTGGTAAATCTTCCAGAGGGCAAGTGGTCAATGTAAAAAAATGTTTTTCCACTTGTTGTGCCCCTTTCTTTCCCCCAAACACTCTCGATCCAGCACTGTGCCTGGCTGCAGCTGTTCTCTCCCCTCTTCCTAGTCTTACAGCCATTGGCTCCTTCTACTGTTAATCAGGTCCTGTGAGGAGGGAGCAGGGGGCATGGCCGAGCTGTACTGCATGTGCCTTTTTCTATGGACACACCAAGCCAGGCTCGGGAGAACGCCCACACTTGTGCCCCCACAGGAAGGAGAGAAGGAGAGGTCAGTGCCGACGGGGGGGGGGGGGGGGGCGGAGATAAGAGGTCAATGTGTGCAATACCATCGCACAGAGTATTACCTACCTACCTTTTTTATTTTAACAAAAAAAAAGGCTTTACAATCACTTGAAAGTGGCTCTAACATTAAGACATTTCTGACCTTAATCCATTCCTGCTTTCAGTCAAATCCTGTTGGGAAAGAGCAGGGGACAGGGCTGAGCCCCGCTGTGTGTGTCTATGGACGTGCCTGCGTGGGAGCCCCCTCAGCACACGGTTCGGGGGCACTCAGAGAAAAGGAGTATAATATGTTTGTTATCTTAGGGGGGGGGGAGGCGTTTTAAGGTGGTTGTAGGTGTAATAGGGCTAGTTCAGATGCTCTTCAGAGAGCATTATACAGTTGCATTACCTCCTCTCCCCCTTCTTTAACCCCTTGGCGCAGCAATCGCATCTATTGGCTTGAATTGGTTGTGTGCAATGGGTGCTACAGCCGCTAAAAGCAACAGGGGGTATAATTCCTTCTACGGCCAAAAAGCAAAGCTTTACAGCCCTGGCTGCTACCTCTGCATCTAAAGAGGGTAGCAGGTGGAGGGTAGTAAAAGCACGGCTCAGTCACAGAGTTTTAGCTACACCCCCCCCCCAACCTCACATGTGAAGGAACCCTTAACGCTTATGGGACAACCTAGTTGAGTATTGTATATGATGCTTTTTTTTTTGCAGTGCAGTACTACTTGGACCATAGACGAAAGGGATAGACCACCAAAAGCTTGTCCTGAAAATCTAACAGTGCAAATTAAAAAGTATCATGGACAGTAATCAACTGTGTTGACTGTCATGTTAATCTGATATCTTTTAGTGTTTTCTGAGTTATTCGCTGGAAAAAGTGCACAGATCAGTACATTGTAGTTTAAACTTTACATGGGGGTCTATTTAAATTGAATTTGTTGTGGGATTTTCCCAGCAAATGTTTTTGGGACACTCATGTAGTATTTAACTACTGAGTAAATCTTGTTTGAAAGAGTTGGTTGAATTTTTTGAAAGTGATGGGTGAAACCTCTAGTAATAGTAAGTGAATTCCTGTCAAGGTCACCTGTGGCCAGGTGACAGATGCACACCGTAGGGGGACAGGAGTGCACTGCAAGGTAGTGAACCCTATGGCTGACTGCTGCGGATAGGAAACTGGGTGGTTGTGGGAAGCGGGACCAGAGGAGCACAACCGGGATCCTAACGGAAGCTAGAGCCAAGATTCCCCAGGGCGCGGAGTATAAGACCCAGCAGGTCTTCTCCAGGGCCTCTAGTGGTGAGGATGTTATGCTGCAGGCTGGGACCAGGTCGCGGCCCCTGGAGTTTCCTAGCTCACGCCCCGTAGGATAAGGGGAAAAGAGGGGAAGCAGCAGCACAAGATATGAGAGAACCGAATAACAAGCTGAAGGTCAGGGGCCACAAGCAGACAAGGATAACGAAAGAACGAGCCGAAGGTCAAGGGTCACGAGCAGACAGGGATAGTCGGGGACAAGCCAAATATGTAACAGAGAGACAGACGTAGCACACGGCAGGCAGGAACCCAAACACACAATGCCTAACAAACACGTTGATCAGCCATGCAGGCTTGCAGTGCACAGGTTAATATAGTGTTCTGTGATAGGGCCTGGGGTGGAGTCTGGCTGGGAGGAGATTATAAAGGAAGCCAGGTGAAAGGGCTCAGGCCTCTAAGATGAACACATGGGAAGGAAGGTAAGCTGACAGACAAACACTACTGCATATCCATGACAGTACCCTCCCTCTTATGGGCCCTCCCCCGCCTGGACCCAGGCTTAAAGGGAAATCTCTGATGAAACCTTCTCAACAGATGAGGTGCAAAAGAGTAAGTCTCATGGACGATGCGATTTCCCAGTCCATGAAATTACCAGCGGCTCCGGAATCCAGATATGCTGAGACCGAATGAGAAGAAGCACCAACATGAAGGAACACAGAAAGCAGAAGACGAGAAGGGGAAGGTGATATTTCTGGGTCCAATACTCCACTTTCCAGATGAAGTGGACCCGAACGTTTTTCTGGACAAAGAGAGCAAGTGTCACGAAAATGACCTTTGCCCCCACAGTAAAGACACAGACCAAGAGTTCTGCGCCTAGCACGTTCCTCGGGGGATAGCCTGGTCCAACCCAGCTGCATGGGTTCCTCAGCTGGTAGGAGATGCTCTACGGGTCGAAGAGAGGGGAGCTCAGGCTGACTAAGAACCAAGGAGTGCTGGCGTTGCTTTTCTAAGATCCTCTCCTGAAAGCGAATATCGATCTGGTTACACAAGGAGATAACGCCGGCCAGATCAGTGGGGATGGTTCTTCCTGCTAATTCATCCTTCACTCTATCAGACAGGCCATGCAAAAAGGTTGCGACTAAGGCCTCATTGTTCCAGCTCAACTCAGCCGACAGTATGCGGAAATGAAGGGCATACTGTCCCACAGAAGCAGACTCTTGGCGGAGACGTAAAAGGGCGCTGGCCGCTGAAGAGACACGAGCCGGTTCTTCGAAGATATTCCGAAAAAGTTTCAAGAAGCCAGACAGGCTAGAAACCACTGGATCATTCACGGGTAGCGGGATGTCAGCCGGGTTCATGGCTGATCAAACTGTCAAGGTCACCTGTGGCCAGGTGACAGATGCACACCGTAGGGGGACAGGAGTGCACCGCAAGGTAGTGAACCCTATGGCTGACTGCTGCGGATAGGAAACTGGGTGGTTGTGGGAAGCGGGACCAGAGGAGCACAACCGGGATCCTAACGGAAGCTAGAGCCAAGATTCCCCAGGGCGCAGAGTCTAAGACCCAGCAGGTCTTCTCCAGGGCCTCTAGTGGTGAGGATGTTATGCTGCAGGCTGGGACCAGGTCGCGGCCCCTGGAGTTTCCTAGCTCACGCCCCGTAGGATAAGGGGAAAAGAGGGGAAGCAGCAGCGCAAGATATGAGAGAACCGAATAACAAGCTGAAGGTCAGGGGCCACAAGCAGACAAGGATAACGAAAGAACGAGCCGAAGGTCAAGGGTCACGAGCAGACAGGGATAGTCGGGGACAAGCCAAATATGTAACAGAGAGACAGACGTAGCACACGGCAGGCAGGAACCCAAACACACAATGCCTAACAAACACGTTGATCAGCCAAGCAGGCTTGCAGTGCACAGGTTAATATAGTGTTCTGTGATAGGGCCTGGGGTGGAGTCTGGCTGGGAGGAGATTATAAAGGAAGCCAGGTGAAAGGGCTCAGGCCTCTAAGATGAACACATGGGAAGGAAGGTAAGCTGACAGACAAACACTACTGCATATCCATGACAATTCCTTTTGGAAAATTATAAACAAGATTTTCCTGACAAATTTAAAGTCAAACAAGATTTGCCCATCATCATCTACATAAGAGATTCCAATAAGAAAAACATTTAAAAGTCAAACAAGATTAGCCTACCTTCCAATTTTCCATGGAATGAATCCTCTCAAAATGAATGCCATAAAATTCAAACGAATGTCCAGCAAACATTTGTTGTGTAACTTGCACATTACATAGTAGTGAAATCCTTTATATATAGACTGCTTATCTGCAGGCCTTTTTCAGGTCATTGCTTTAAAGCACTGAAAGCAGAGACATACAGTCAACAGGCATTTTAGGAGTTCAGCAGTGGCAGCCCACCTATTTCTCAATACAAGTGTCCTTTAAAACAGTAAGTTAAAAAATAGTATAGTTTTCAGTTTTAGCTCCTCTCCAACTTTTCAAAAGAAAATCCAAAAAACAAATGACCCACTATGTATTAAACCATTTATTCTCTTTATAAAAACAAATTCATAAAATGTTATTATAACCCCCAATATCCTGTTTTTAATATTCACAGAAATAAATGCCATAACATCTTTATCAGCTTACCAAAAAAATTGTATGATGGAGATGTTTAGTAACCATATCTTGAAAGTTGAAAACCAGGATTTGTTTTTTACTCATGGTAAGGTCTCTTTATCTACATTTATTTGCAGACACATCTCTGTTACAGATTGGTACCACTGGGTGTATAGTACTACAGGTGTAGGAGGTTAAAAAAAAACATGACAGCATGTGCATCCCATGCTGTAAAACAAATTCAGTTAGCAAACTTGGCAGTGCTTAAAAATAAACAGTGTTTAAACTCACAGGGAGCAGCAGTGGCTCCTGTTTCATCCAAGAAGCCTTTTTTTTTTTAAGTGGTTGTAAAACTCAGACATGCAATATGAACAAAGCATACCCCTATATAGTATGTACTTGTCTCAATTAAGAGCGCTAGGTGTAATTTCTGTCTGCTGCTTTGTTGCTCTGCTATCAGCATAATTTAGTTATCAAAATTTCTCCTGACACCAAGAGAAAAATGGTGACAAGGAAAGGACTTCCATCAGGTTGAGAGCCTCAGCTGTGTTTCTGTGAACTGTGTGTGGGGGTGTCCCTTCCCACGAATCAGCTCTCAGAGCTCTCCTCACTGAGCTCTGCAGAGTGTAGCTTCAACTTTCCGCCCCCTTTTTTCAGAACTCTCAGACAAGGTTATAAATTGTTCACTTTGAATGGATGTAGACACAAGAAGACTGAAGATCAACAGGTACATTGAATGTAAGAGGATTGGTTTCAACTCGGCATATCACCCGAGGATACAGCCACTTTAAGTCACTGGAGGATATAGCTCTGTTTTATATCATTACCACAGGAATATCCCAAAACAGTGCCACCAAGAGGTAGGCAAAAGGGAAAATTTGACTAGCCTTCTTAAAGAAAACGATACAGGCCAGTCAAATAGCCCAAATGATGGAGACCCGTCAGATAGTCCCCTGCAAAACGTTACAGGCAGAACTGGCACCTTGTAAAATGTAGTGAATGTATGAACTGTCTGCAAACCTAAGAAATCTATGCTCGATAGTGGAAAGCTCAGGATGCACTTACTGCTCTTGTAGAATGCACTGTAACCAGAAACGGTTCTCAGTGCTTGGTAGCATGTACAGTACTTTGAAAGTAGCTTTCTGGATCCAGCGTAGGATAGTGTCAATCCATGCTGTACGGCCCTTATTTGGGCCTTCTCCACCCACAAAAAGGGAATCTAACATGCAAAACTTAGACATGACATTCAAATACACCCTGATCTCACTGACTGTATTTAAGGATTGTAAAGCAGTTTCCGTAGGGTGCAATCACAGAAGTACAATGTTATTTACGTGAAAAGACAATGCTACCTTAGGCAGAAAGGAGGGTCTCAGACACAGAATAACCTTATGCTTAAGAATAATCAAAAATGGAGGATTGCAAGACAATACCACCAACTCCAAGACTATGCACATAATGTTGACTTATGAGCATGGTTTAGATGACCTTATCAAAACGCCGTCTTTCTCAGCATTTGTTTTTTAACATGAAAGCTGGTAAAGCCAGTGGCTTAAAGCAGGGTGTTAAGCAGGGTGTTAAACAGGCCCTTGCAACAATGGGTCTACCAAATAGTAGGCACCAAGGTGCATCTACTACCAAACAAGAACTACGTATCTTGACTATTGGGACCAGTTCATAGGGACTAGAATCACCAGAAAACCTTAGACCTCGTTCAGCATAGTAGCCATGCCAGAAGATTTAGATCTGCATTTTACATGACTGGAAGACTTCTGGGTAAAGCGCCCGCTCTCCCTGATCTAGAAATTTTCGACTGACATAATTTGCTTGCCATATTTCTACCCCTGGTATGTCTTCTGCAGATGGCTGACATGTGACTCTCCACCTAATTTAAGATGCACAATACCTCACGCTTTGCTGCTGAGCTCTTGGTCCCTCCCTTATATATGCCACCACCATGACACTGTCTGACTGCACCTGCACAGGGTGTCCTACCATGAGGTGCATCCAACAAAACAGCCAACTGATCACTCAAAGTTAAAGCACATTGATGGAGAGCAGAAATTCCTCCTGGCTCAAATGAGCCTTGAGCAGACCCGAGACCCAGTACTTTTCACCATCTGCACAGTTTGGCACCTGTTATTTTGCAGCGAAGCAGGAGGAACAGCTTCCTGACTAGCACCCAAGGGGACTGGAGCCACTTTGTCAGATGATTTACCTTGACTTCCCTGTTTGGAGGCAGAGAAGACTTGTTTCTCTGCGACTTGATCTCATGCTTGAACCCAGCTGGTGTAATTTTGCTCTTCGATTGTCTCGATCATGAGATCCAAAACTCACATGAATTGGATGACCAACTGCGCACATAAAGTTTTCATTTCTTCGATTTTACGCATAAAAAAAAAACAACCTTTGGCTTGGTTTGGTATTCAGTCCCAGGTATTCCAGGTAAGATTACAAAACCAGCAAGAACTTCTGCAGATTTAAAATCCACCCAGTGCCTCCAGAGCCTGAATGTTGATGAAAAGGTGGGACTCCAGTTCTGGGCACAATAAAGTGTACAACAAAATCAGTTTGCCTCTCAACCTCAAGGCGACTAAGATTGGTGTTCAAAGGCAGCTATGAATGGCACCAATGTTATGGTGAACAGCTCCCTCCATCTCCATACCACAAGTGAAGCAGAGGAAGGAATCCCTGTCCTGTGGGCCCTCCACAGAGGGGTGACTGGCCAACAAAAGGGTGCACTTAACACCCCTTTTTTCCAGCTTCCTGGTCATTTTAGCTGGCCCCAGTATCTACAGGCTGACTGTTTTTTCTTCCTAATCCCTGTTCCCAGCATCTGTGCTCATGAGGGAAGAACCACCCCTTCCTCTAGTGGTTATTCCTAGTTCCTGTAGTGATAGGGCACTGTGCCCTTATCAAACATGACAGCTGTGGCTGCCTGACTCCTGCCAAAGTCTGGTACTAAGCCCACTGCTGCAGCCTGATACCAGTGGTCGGTCACAGTTCCCGCACCCACTGGGGCACACCACAGAGGGTAGATAGACCTGAACTGACTGCTTAATCATGACTCCCTTCTCTTGGGAGCACAGTCATACATTTTCCCCTGGGGGAACCCTGGCTCCTTCACGCACCATAATAAAAATACATTACTCCACCACCTGAGACACATGAGAGTAAAGGGGCAGGAGAGAGTGGGGAGCATGTACTGGAAAATGGGAAGACTAGCAGATCTTTATTATTTGGTCTGTCACCCAGCTAACAACTTGCTTGAAGTGAAAGTCCTAGATGCTAGGCTGATAACTGGGCTGTCTTTTGTCTTTTTTTAATTGAATCTGTGTCCTTCTCCTGCAGATGACACTATACCCCGTGTTAATGATTTAAAGCAGAGCTGTGTCCTCCAATGAATGACAATTTGAGTCTGTGAAGCTACCTAGGTAGGGCAAGTGTTACATTTTCAGTTATTTTAGGTTTTTATTCCCTTACTTGTCCTGTTTATATTTGTGAAAGTAGTGCTAAACCTTCTCTGTTCTGTCAAAAAGCAGAGTACTGGACCTGGGGAAAAAGTGAACTCATCATGACACACCTTTTCTCTGTTTCTTAGTGTTTGCGTGGAGTGTGACTCTTGAGTTGGCACAAATAATGTCATGTTCAGTCCCCATCTTCAAAAAATGTGCAAGATTCTAACGAGCAAAAAGCTAGAGTTGATAAACATTGTATGTTTCATACCAATTCAATTTTTTTTTTTTTTTGCATTCTAGGTTGAGTTAGGCTTGGTCCAAACACTGAGATCCATAAGAATATATGGAAGATTTAACCCGACAATTGACACTGGGAACTGTGCCTGTAATAATTGTACAGCTGCAGAAGATGGGAATCCCATCTTCTGGGAATGGGGAATCCTCACTTTATTAACCCCCCCAAAAAAGTGGAGTTTTGCTTTATCAGCTTTAGGGCTGCATGTTTCTAAATACTGAGTTAGCTGATGGATTAACTTTGACTTGCACTTACTTCATTCAACTGATTTTTGCAATTTACAAGCCAAATATGTTTTATTTTGTATTTAGTTTGTACCTTTATTTCAACCCAAACTTTGTATGTAGCAAAATGTGAATGCAGCAACCGATTCCCAGCACATTTTTAACCCTTTGGGAAGTCCCAAACCTAGAATAAACATCTTGCATACACATTGTTAATTTAATTTCTTTCAAGGTTATAGCTAATTTATAATATGTATTTTTATTGAATATTAAAATGAAAAATAATGTTGCAATGGTCAATGGCTATTTTATTTTTTCTTTCTATTTTTAATATTACCCATGTTACTTCTTTGGAACTCTTTGTTATATTTGTAAATATTTTTGTGAGTTTTTGTCCATCTCTGCTGGAAAAACTGACAGGACTGTTTCTTATTGATTGCCTAAATAAAATATCTGTTTTCCTTTTAACATTTTAATGTTCTTATGTTTTACTTTTAGGATACAACTTAAGTTTTCATAGGTAAATTAAAAAATGTACATGTTGGTAATACAATGGTATACATTATAAAAATGGGATGAGAATTTTGTTTGCCATATTGCAAATACAGTTAAAGAATGTGTATATCCAATTTCATATTCCTGATATGTGCCTGCTGTACTATGTACTTGTGTGAAAAAGCATCCTTTTCTCTTTGTATTGCTTTTTTTGTGTGAAATCCCTGGTGTTTTTTGCCAGTCTCTCTGCTTTCCTATTAAAAACTAACTACTCTAGGCATGAGTGCACAAGATGGTCACAGCTGTGCTGCAAACTCAGCCTGCTCTCCTCCAACTAATAGACTTGTGCTGACATTCCCCCTTTCACTAGGAAGACCAGTGTGCTGTTTCTCCTCCCCCAGCTTTCTGAGCTCCTCATGCAGCTGAGAACAAAGGTTATGTGATCACTTGTATAAAGGTTCTTTTTTGTGGTGTCTATGTCCTATTCTAAAGATTTCCCTTTACTTTCTGTCCTGTAGACGTAACTGAAAATTTCCCAAAGTGAATGATTTCTCTCTGTCTGTTCTGGTAACAATTCCAAATTAGTTTTTTTTTTCCTCACTTTCAATCCCAATGAGAGTGGTCACAAGAACAGGCAAAGAAGGTGACTTTCCCTAGCAGGGGCGCCAGCATCGAGTAAGCACTAGTTACAGTGCGAAACATGTCAGCTGTTACCCCGGTTATGCTGTGATTTTTTTGGTGTATTTTATCCGATCCTTTACCATAAAGGCGACCGTCAAGGTTTTTTGGAGTGCGGCTGTCCATATCCTTTTTTTCCTTTTCATATGCTGTGTGCATTGCTGGCACCCACGGTGTTCCTGAGACCATAGATTGTTGGAGCATACTCACCTGGAGCGGTAAAAACTCCCTTTATCAATAAAAATCAGGGCTTCTGACCTCTTTCCACTCTTTCCACTATATCCAAAAGTTAAAAATGAATTTGGTTTTGGATACAGTGGGTACGGAAAGTATTCAAGACCCCCTTACATTTTTCACTCTTTGTTATATTGCAGCCATTTGCTAAAATCTTTTAAGTTCATTTTTTTTCCTCATTAATGTAGACACAGCTTCCCATATTGACAGAAAACACAGAATTGTTGACATTTTTGCAGATTTATTAAAAAAGAAAAACTGAAATATCACATGGTCCTAAGTATTCAGACCCTTTGCTCATTATTTAGTAGACGCACCCTTTTGATCTAATACAGCCATGAGTCTTTTTGGGAAAGATGCAACAAGTTTTTCACACCTGGATTTGGGGATCCTCTGCCATTCCTCCTTGCAGATCCTCTCCAGTTCTGTCAGGTTGGATGGTAAACGTTGGTGGACAGCAGGGATGGACTGGCCATAGGGACTACCGGGAGTTTCCCGGTGGGCCGATGGCTCAGTGGGCCATTTTTTTTTTGTGGGCCGTTTTTTTATGCAGTTCGGCGGCAGCGGGAGCGTGGCAGCAAACAGCGGCCCACAAAAATTCCTCCACCTCCTCTCTGCTCCAGGAACCATGCAGCCTGGGCCGGAGGGCAGGCGGACTGGGAGACCGGAGGAAGAGAACATGTGCCACTGTAAGGAGCAGAGCAGCGAGAGCACCCCCCGGATCAAAAGGGAGACTCGGCGCTGCCGCTGCTGGCCATCAGGTACCTGGCATCCTACACAAACATGCCAGAACACTGAAACAGCGGGGAGGTGAGCAGAGGAGGGACTGCAGAAAGGGACAGTGCTATGTGGTTTGTCTCAGCCCTCCCCTCTGTCTCTCTGCCTCCTCTGTCTCTCAGTCCCCCCCTCTGTCTCTCAGTCCCCCCTCTTTCAACCCCCTCTGTCTCTCAGACCCCCCCTCTGTCTCTCAGACCCCCCTCTGTCTCTCAGACCCCCCCTCTTTTAGCCCCTCCTCTGTCTCCCAGACCCCTTCTCTGTCTCTCAGACCACTCCTCCTCTATCTCTCAGCTCTCCTCCTCTGTCTCTCAGCTCCCCCTCTGTCTCTCAGCTCCCCCTCTGTCTCTCAGCCCCCCCTCTGTCTCTCAGCTCTTCCCTCTGTCTCTCAGCTCCCCCTCTGTCTCTCAGACCCCCTGTCTCTTAGACCCCCCTCTGTCTCTTAGACCCCCCTCTGTCTCTTAGACCCCCCTCGTCTCTCAGACCCCCCCTCTGTCTCTCAGACCCCCCTCTGTCTCTCAGCTCCCCCTCTGTCTTTCAGCTCCCCCTCTGTCTTTCAGCTCCCCCTCTGTCTTTCAGCTCCCCCTCTGTCTTTCAGCTCCCCCTCTGTCTTTCAGCTCCCCCTCTGTCTCTCAGCTCCCCCTCTGTCTCTCAGGTCACCTTCTGCCTCTCAGCTCTCCCCCTCTGTCTCTCAGCTCCCTCCCTCTGTCTCTCAGCCCCCCCTCTGTCTCTCAGCTCTTCCCTCTGTCTCTCAGCTCCCCCTCTGTCTCTCAGACCCCCCTGTCTCTTAGACACGCCTCTGTTTCTCAGACCCCCCTCTGTCTTTCAGTCCCCCCCCTCTGTCTCTCAGTTCCAGTGTCTCTCAGTCCCCCCTATTTTAGCCCCTCCTCTGTCTCTCAGCTCCCCTCTCTCAGACCCCCCTCTGTCTCTCAGGTCACCTTCTGCCTCTCAGCTCTCCCCCTCTGTCTCTCAGCTCCCTCCCTCTGTCTCTCAGCCCCCCCTCTGTCTCTCAGCTCTTCCCTCTGTCTCTCAGCTCCCCCTCTGTCTCTCAGACCCCCCTGTCTCTTAGACACGCCTCTGTTTCTCAGACCCCCCTCTGTCTTTCAGTCCCCCCCCCTCTGTCTCTCAGTTCCAGTGTCTCTCAGTCCCCCCTATTTTAGCCCCTCCTCTGTCTCTCAGCTCCCCTCTCTCAGACCCCCCTCTGTCTCTCAGACCTCTCCCCCTCTGTCTCTCAGCTTTCCCCCTCTGTCTCTCAGCTTTCCCCCTCTGTCTCTCAGCTTTCCCCCTCTGTCTTCCAGACCCCTCCTCTATCTCTCAGCCCCCCCTGTCTCTCAGCTCCCCCTCTGTCTCTCAGCCCCCCTCGTCTCTCAGCTCCCCCTGTCTCTCAGCTCCCCCTGTCTCTCAGCTCCCCCTGTCTCTCAGCCCCCCTCTGTCTCACAGCTCCCCCTCTGTCTCTTAGACCCCCCTCTTTCTCTCAGACCCCTCCTCTGTCTCTCAGTTCCCGTGTCTCTCAGTCCCCCCTCTTTTAGCCCCTCCTCTGTCTCTCAGCTCCCCCTCATCTCTCAGACACCCCTCTGTCTCTCAGACCCCCTTTCTGTCTCTCAGACCCCCTCCTCTTTCTCTCAGACCCCCTCCTCTTTCTCTCAGACCCTTCCTCGTTCTCTCAGACCCTTCCTCGTTCTCTCAGACCCTTCCTCTGTCCCTCAGACCCCTCTGTCTCTCAGCTCTCCTCCTCTGACTCTCAGCTCTCCTCCTCTGTCTCTCAGCTCCCCCTGTCTCTCAGCCCCCCTCTGTCTCTCAGACCTCTCCTCTGTCTCTCAGACCTCTCCTCTGTCTCTCAGACCTCTCCTCTGTCTCTCAGACCTCTCCTCTGTCTCTCAGACCCCTCCTCTGTCTCTCAGACCCCTCCTCTGTCTCTCAAACCCCTCCACTGTCTCTCAGCTCCCCCCTCTGTCTCTCAGCTCCCCCCTCTGTCTCTCAGCTCCCTCCTTCTGTCTATCAGCTCCCCCTGTCTCTCAGCCCCCTATCTCTCAGCTCCCCCCTCTGTCTCTCAGACGCCTCCTCTGTCTCTCAGACGCCTCCTCTGTCTCTCAGTCCCTTCCTCTGTCTCTCAGTCCCCTCCTCTGTCTCTCAGACCCCTCCTCTGTCTCTCAGCCCCCTCCTCTATCTCTCAGCTCTCCTCCTCTGTCTCTCAGCTCCCCCTCTGTCTCTCAGCTCCCCCTCTGTCTCTCAGCTCCCCCCCTCTGTCTCTCAGCTCCCCCCTCTATCTCTCAGCTCCCTCCCATTGTCTCTCAGCTCCCTCCCATTGTCTCTCAGCTCCCTCCCATTGTCTCTTAGCTCCCCCCTCTGTCTCTCAGCCCCCTCCTCTATCTCTCAGCTCTCCTCCTCTGTCTCTCAGCTCCCCCTCTGTCTCTCAGCTCCCCCTCTGTCTCTCAGCTCCCCCTCTGTCTCTCAGCTCCCCCTCTGTCTCTCAGCTCCCCCCCTCTGTCTCTCAGCTCCCCCCTCTATCTCTCAGCTCCCTCCCATTGTCTCTCAGCTCCCTCCCATTGTCTCTTAGCTCCCCCCTCTGTCTCTCAGCCCCCTCCTCTATCTCTCAGCTCTCCTCCTCTGTCTCTCAGCTCCCCCTCTGTCTCTCAGCTCCCCCTCTGTCTCTCAGCTCCCCCTCTGTCTCTCAGCTCCCCCCCTCTGTCTCTCAGCTCCCCCCTCTATCTCTCAGCTCCCTCCCATTGTCTCTCAGCTCCCTCCCATTGTCTCTCAGCTCCCTCCCATTGTCTCTTAGCTCCCCCCTCTGTCTCTCAGACCCCTCCTCTGTCTCTCAGACCCCTCCTCTGTCTCTCAGACCCCTCCTCTATCTCTCAGCTCTCCTCCTCTATCTCTCAGCTCTCCTCTATCTCTCAGCTCTCCTCCTCTATCTCTCAGCTCTCCTCCTCTATCTCTCAGATCTCCTCCTCTATCTCTCAGCTCCCCCTCTGTCTCTCAGCTCCCCCCTCTGTCTCTCAGCTCCCCCCTCTGTCTCTCAGCTCCCCCCTCTGTCTCTCTGCCCTTTCCTCTGTCTCTCTGCCCTTTCCTCTGTCTCATTCACTCCCTGACTCTTAGGCTGCTTTCACACTGGGACGGGCATTGACGGTAAAACGCTGCTAGTTTTAGCAGCACTTTACTGTCATTTTAGCTGCGCTATTCGGCTTCTAGCAGGTGCTTTTAACCCCGGCTAGCAGCCAAATTAAAGGTTAAATGCGCCTGTGTAGCGCTGCCGCCGAAGTGCTTTGCAGGCGCTTCAGCAGCGGTGGCCATTCATTTCAATGGGAAGGAGCGGTGTGTACACCACTCCTCCACCGCCCCAAAGATGCTGCCTGGAGGACTTTTTTAACGCCCTGGCAGCGCCCCAGTGTGAAAGCACTCGGACTTTCACACTGGGACTGCAGCGGAGGCGTTTTTCAGGTGTTTTTTCAGACGCTTTACAGGCACTATTTTTAGCCCAAAAGTGCCTGAAAAATGCCTCAGTGTGAAAGAAAGGGGTCCTACACTCACCCCCTCTCTTTTACACTCCCTCTCTCTTACACTCACCCCCCTCTCTCACCCACCCCCTCTCACCCCCTTTCCCTCAACCCTCCCTCTCTCTCTCATTCCCCTCTCGCTCACCCTCTCAGGATATACAATAATGGATGTAGGGGCCTTTTGGTGGCCATGATTTTTTGGGGGGGCAGCATTTTATTGAAATAAAGTGGGCCGGTCTGGATGAAGTCCAGGGCCAAATTTTTGTCCCAGTCCAGCCCTGGTGGATAGCCATTTTTAGGTCTCTCCAGAGATGCTCAATTGTGTTTAAGTCGGGGCTCTGACTGAGCCATTCAAGAACAGTCACAAAGTTGTTGTGAAGCCACTCCTTTGTTATTTTAGCTGTGTGCTTAGGGTCATTGTCTTGTTGGAAGGTAAACCTTTGGCCCAGTCTGAGGTCCTGAGCACTCTGGAGAAGATTTTCGTCCAGGATATCCCTGTACTTGGCCGCATTCATCTTTCCCTTGATTGCAACCAGTCGTCCTGTCCCTGCAGCTGAAAAACACCCCACAGCATGATGCTGCCACCACCATGCTTCACTGTTGGGACTGTATTGGACAGGTGTTGAGCAGTGCCTGGTTTTCTCCACACATACCGCTTAGAATTAAGGCCAAAAAGTTCTATCTTGGTCTCATCAGACCAGGTAATCTTATTTCTCACCATCTTGGAGTCCTTCAGGTGTTTATTAGCAAATTCCATGCAGGCTTTCATGTGTCTTGCACTGAGGAGAGGCTTCCGTCGGGCCACTGCCATAAAGCCCCGACTGGTGGAGGGCTGCAGTGATGGTTGACCTTCTACAACTTTCTCCCATCTCCCGACTGCATCTCTGGAGCTCAGTAGCAGTGATCTTTGGGTTCTTCTTTTCCTCTCTCACCAAGGCTCTTCTCCCCCGATAGCTCAGTTTGGCCAGACGGCCAGCTCTAGGAAGGGTTCTGGTCGTCCCAAACATTTTTTATTTAAGGATTATGGAGGTCACTGTGCTCTTAGGAACCTTAAGTGCAGCAGAATTTTTTTTGTAACCTTGGCCAGATCTGTGCCTTGCCACAATTCTGTCTCTGAGCTCTTCAGGCAGTTCCTTTGACCTCATGATTCTCATTTGCTCTGACATGCACTGTGAGCTGTAAGGTCTTATATAGACAGGTGTGTGGCTTTCCTAATCAAGTCCAATCAGTATAATCAAACACAGCTGGACTCAAATGAAGGTGTAGAACCATCTCAAGGATGATCAGAAGAAATGGAAAGAGTCTGAATACTTAAAAACGTGATATTTCAGTTTTTCTTTTTTAATAAATCTGCAAAAATGTCAACAATTCTGTGTTTTTCTGTCAATATGGGGTTCTGTGTGTACATTAATGAGGAAAAAAAATGAACTAAAATGATTTTAGCAAATGGCTGCAATATAACAAAAAGTGAAATATTTAAGGGGGTCTGAATACTTTCCGTACCCACTGTATATAGTACCATACAAAAGTTTTAGGCAGTTATGAAGAAATGCTGTAAAGTAAGAATGCTTTCAAAACAAAATTTTAATTGTTTATTGTTATCAATTAACAAAAAGCAAAGTGAGCAAACAGAAGAAAAATCTTAATCAAATCAACATTTGGTTGAATGCTGTAAATGTAACAAATGTCAGGATAGCATTAATATTTAAACTGATATCATCTAAATGTGAACGTTGCTTTACACAGTCTGTTTTCACTGGTTAGGAGCAATAAAAGTTGAGGAATCGTAGCAATGCACTAAATAAAAAGTCCCGATAACAGTGAGTTGGTTTACATTGGTTGATAGATATGTTAAGATTGTGGGACGGTTTACAATTTAGGTTGTAAGATTGCAGTATTTTAAAACATATCAAGTAAGATGAATTACACTGGCTGAGAGACAATTGTTGGAGGTTTAGAGTAGCATTAAACCAAATCATACATTAGCAATGAGATAAGATTGTTTAATGCATAACACAAAATAGAGCACAATGTTATTAATGCCGTAAATCGGTATATATTGGAGAACGTTACAATGCTTATAACCAAAGTGTAGCAGTTGAACGGCTTCTATAGTTTGCATTTACCCAGAATATAAGAAAAATAAGATAAGATAAAAGTGGGATAGTAATTTCAGCAGAATGTCAGGATTGCACGGAGATCGGCGATATTAATTGATTGATCTTTGCATTACAAAGTAAAAAATAGAAGTAAAACTGTTTGAATTAGATGTAAGATTGAGGAGTTTCGGCATAGCATAGCACATCTTGTCAGACAGTATACATAAGATTTGAAATACATTGACAGAGTAAAATATGGAAGTCAGATAGACCCCATTAGTTGCAAGATAGATTTAACTTAAGGCAGGTAAACATTAGGTCACAACTTCTTGTGAAAAAAACATTAGGTCACACAGTTTACATTTGCTTAATTTAACCACTTAACGACCGCTCACTGTATATATACGTCGGCAGAATGGCACCGACAGGCACAATCACGTAGAGCATACGTGATTGCCTTTGTATAGTTGGGGGTCCAATCGGACCCCCCTTCTGTACAGTGAGCGGTGGCTAAGTGTCCGGGAGCGTTCCGGGATGAGGGGGCAGCCATTCGTTTCTGGCCACCCCCTCGCGATCGCTCCCGGCGAATGGAAATGCCCCCTCTGTCTGTGTCAGACAGAGGGAGCAGGAGGAAGTGATGTCATCTCTGGTGCGGCGCTCACATATACCGAGCGCCGTACAAGAGAAGACATCAGGTCAGTGCACACAACACTACACTGACACCAGGACACATAGGGACATAAATCGCCCCCCCAGACACCCCAGATCACCCCCCAGATCACCCCCCAGCCCCCAGTCACAGTGTCACTGATTGCAGTGACCATTTATTTAGTGATCACTGCAATCAGTGACATTTGTGACTGTAAAAGTGTCACCAAAGTTTAGTCTTAGGTCCAGTGTAGCCCCCTAACCCCCCCTAATAAAGGTTTAACCCCCTGATCACCCCCCAGATAACCCTTTCACCGCCTATCACCACTGTCGCTTAGCGATCATTTTTCTGATCGCTGTCTTAGCGTCAGTGATGCCGATCGGCAGCCAGTAATTTTTTTTAGGTTCGCCGCAGGTTTTTATAGCGTCAGGTACCCCAATATATTATCTAATAAAGGTTTAACCCCCTTGATCGCCCCCCAGGTAACCCTTTCACCCCCTATCACCACTGTCACTAAGCGATCGTTTTTCTAAACGCTGTCTTAGTGTCTGTGATGCAGATCGGTAGCCGGTAATTTTTTTTAGGTTCGCCGCAGGTTTTTATAGCGTCAGGTACCCCAATATATTATCTAATAAAGGTTTAACCCCCTTGATCGCCCCCCAGGTAACCCTTTCACCCCCTATCACCACTGTCGCTAAGCAATTGTTTTTCTAAACGCTGTCTTAGTGTCGGTGATGCAGATCGGTAGCCAGTAATTTTTTTTAGGTTCGCCGCATGTTTTTATAGCGTCAGGTACCCCAATATATTATCTAATAAAGGTTTAACCCCCTTGATCGCCCCCCAGGTAACCCTTTCACCCCCTATCACCACTGTCACTAAGCGATCGTTTTTCTAAACGCTGTCTTAGTGTCTGTGATGCAGATCGGTAGCCGGTAATTTTTTTTAGGTTCACCGCAGGTTTTTATAGCGTCAGGTACCCCAATATATTATCTAATAAAGGTTTAACCCCCTTGATTGCCCCCCCAGGTAACCCTTTCACCCCCTATCACCACTGTCGCTAAGCAATTGTTTTTCTAAACGCTGTCTTAGTGTCGGTGATGCAGATCGGTAGCCAGTAATTTTTTTTAGGTTCGCTGCATGTTTTTATAGCGTCAGGTACCCCAATATATTATCTAATAAAGGTTTAACCCCCTTGATCGCCCCCCAGGTAACCCTTTCACCCCCTATCACCACTGTCGCTAAGCAATTGTTTTTCTAAACGCTGTCTTAGTGTCGGTGATGCAGATCGGTAGCTGGTAATTTTTTTTAGGTTCGCCGCAGGTTTTTATAGCGTCAGGTACCCCCATATATTATCTAATAATGGTTTTAACCCCCTGATTGCCCCTAGTTAACCCTTTCACCAGTGATCACCATATAAGTGTTACGGGTGACGCTGGTTAGTTAGTTTGCTTTTTATAGTGTCAGGGCACCCGCCGTGTATATAACCCAATAAAGGTTTAACCCCCTGATCGCCCGGCGGGTGATATCAATTAGGTTTTAGCGTCAGAGAGGGTCTGAGTCACACCCCAGGCAGCGTCAGGTTAGTGCCAGTAACGCTAACACCCACGCGTGAAGCATACACCCCCCTTAGTGGTATAGTATCTGAACAGATCAATATCTGATCTGATCAGATCTATACTAGCGTCCCCAGCAGTTTAGGGTTCCCAAAAACGCAGTGTTAGCGGGATCAGCCCAGATACCTGCTGGCACCTGCGTTTTGCCCCTCCGTCCAGCCCAGGCCACCCAAGTGCAGTATCGATCGATCACTGTCACTTACAAAACAAAAACACACATAACTGCAGCGTTCGCAGAGACAGGCCTGATCCCTGCGACTCCAGTGCTGTAGGAGGTGATTTCACCACCACAGTTAAAAAAAAAGCAAATATGCCGAAGCATTGGGGCAGCAGGGGCGGAGGAGCGATTTTGCTCCTAATGCCGCGTACATACGGTCGAAATTCCGACGGAGGCTTGCCCGTGGAAAAGTCCGACCATGTGTGTGCGGCATAACTTTTTTGCGGTAGGATGCCCCCATGCTTCGGCATATATAAATGGTGCGTGTATGCCCATCATTGGAAGTGGGTGGATGAAGGGCGGTATTCTAATGGTGGGCATACCCACCGATCAATCTCTTTTTTCGTTCAGCCAACTGGCTGCATGAAATAAAAAGATTACAATACATGTCCAACAAGGACCAGCAACGTACTGGTATGTTGCTGGACTTTGAATGTTTATACCAGAATGATGCCTGCGGGTTTAGGTATCATCTTGGTATCATTCTTTTCAGCCAGCGGCCGGCTTTCATGTAAAAGCAATCCTAGTGGCTAATCAGCCTCTGGACTGCTTTTACAAGCAGTGGGAGGGAATGTCCCCCCCCCCCGGATATAAAAAGCGCCATTGGGAAATTTGGAAAGCATTTTATCACACCGATCTTGGTGTGGTCAGATGCTTTGAGGGCAGAGGAAAGATCTAGGGTCCAATAGACCCCAGTTTTTTCAAAAAAGAGTACCTGTCATTACCTATTGCTATCATAGGGGATATTTACATTCCCTGAGATAATGAAAATGATTAAAAAAAAATACTTGGAAGGAACAATTTAAAAATAAAATAAAAAAGCAAAATTAATAATAAAAAAAAAAAGAAAAAAAAAAGCACCCCTGTCCTGCCCTGCTCTTGCCCAATGGCGAACGCAAGCGTCGGTCTGGCGTCATATGTAAACAGCAATTGCACCATGCATGTGAGGTATCACCGCGAAGGTCAGATCGAGGGCAATCATTTTAGCAGTAGACCTCCTCTGTAAATCTACTGGGGTAACCTGTAAAGGCTTTTAAAGGCTTTTAAAAATGTATGTAGTTTGTCGCCAATGCGCGTTTGTGCGAAATTTTAAAGCATGTCGTGTTTGGTATCTATGTACTCGGCCTAAGATCATCTTTTTTATTTCATCAAACATTTGGGCAATATAGTGTGTTTTAGTGCATTAAAATTAAAAAAAGTGTATTTTTTAACCCAAAAAATGCGTTTGAAAAATCGCTGCGCAAATACTGTGTAGAAAAAAAAAATGCAACACCCACCATTTTAATCTGTAGGGCCTTTGCTTTAAAAATATATATAATGTTTGGGGGTTCAACATAATTTTCTTGCAAAAAAAAAATGTTTTCATGTAAACAAAAAGTGTCAAAAAGGGCTTTGTCTTCAAGTGGTTAGAAGAGTGGATGTAAGCTTCCTAATGTTGTGTATAAAATGCCAGAACAGTTCAAAACCCCCCCAAATGACCCAATTTTGGAAAGTAGACACCCCAAGCTATATACTGAGAGGCATGTCGAGTCCATGGAATATTTTATATGTTGACACAAGTTGCGGAAAAACGACAATTTTTTTTTTTTTGCACAAAGTTGTCACTAAATGATATATTGCTCAAACATGCCATGGGCATATGTGGAATTACACCCCAAAATACATTCTGTTCCTTCTCCTGAGTACGGGGATACCACATGTGTGGGACTTTTTGGGAGCCTAGCCACGTACGGGACCCCAAAAACCAAGCACCGCCTTCAGGCTTTCTAAGGGTGTAAATTTTTGATTTCACTTCTCACTGCCTATCACAGTTTCGGAGGCCATGGAATGCCCAGATAGCACAAAACCCCCCCAAATTACCCCATTTTGGAAAGTAGACACCCCAAGCTATTTGCTGAGAGGTATTGTGAGTATTTTGCAGATCTCGCTTTTTGTCACAAAGTTTTGAAAATTGAAAAAAAATAAAAATATATATTGTGACAGCAGGAAGGTAAAGTCACCTGGTTGCATCCAGGGGGGTAGATATATTTCGCCCAGATTCAGGCTTTACGCCGACTTATACAACTAGGTGGAGAGTTGTATAAGCCCAGCTAAGGCTAGTGGGCTCATGGATGACTCATACCTCTAGGGAGAGTGTGGGGCGTTGTGCAGACAGGGAGTTGATGAGACCAGCTGAAGCTTGTCAGCTCATTTAGGCCTCTATAAGAACTCCCAGCTTCATTAGATGTTAGCTCATGCCTGGAAGCAGACCTGTGTGGACTTCCTGGAGAGAGTGAACCCTTGTGCGGTGAGACAAAGCCTGTGTGGCTATTTGCTTGGACATTTAAAACCAGGGACTTAGGGACTAGGACAGCACTAGGCTGATCCCAGTTGTTAGTTAGGAAACCTGTATGTTTAGTCAGAGGTCAAGTTGACCAGGATTTATTTTGTTTGTTTCTTTTGCTTTGCTGTGTTTTGTCACTGTAAATAGAAAATAAACCGCACCTTTTTGATTTTGAAAACCACAACCTCCGTTTGCTGGGCCTGTTTTTGTGTGGGGAGCCCATCTCGGGGGTCACACACACCCGCTGCCGAGCTAACCCCCTCACAGTTGGTGGAGAATGCAGGCAGTTTTTTTTTAAGCCAGCATGGAGGAGATACTGAAGCAGCTGGCTCTAGCAAATGCCAATCAACAGCAGACAAATGCAGGTTTGCAAAAGAACTTCGCAGCCCAGCAGCAAGCTCATCAACAGAGCCTTGCAGCCCAGCAGCAGACAAACGCAACTTTGCAACAGAGTCTGGAGGCTCAGCAACAAGCCCAGCAGCAATCTGAGGCCCGCTTCATAGACCTGTTGCAGAAGCAAGAGCAGAGACTACAACAACAGATGGAAGCAGTAATGCAGCAACGTCCGCAGACCAGTGAGGAAAGCCGTCCCACTAATACCGCGTCCTTTGGGGTGAGTCGTTTATTGACAAAAATGACTGGAGAGGATGATCCAGAGGTATTTTTGACCACATTTGAAAGGACCGCTGAAAGAGAAAAGTGGCCTGAGGAGCAGTGGGCTGGACTGGTGGCTCCTCTGTTAACTGGTGAATCGCAGAAAGCTTACTATGACCTAGAGCCTAACCAAGCAAAAGACTATGTGATGCTAAAAGCTGAAATATTGGCAAGGCTGGGTGTCACCCAGGCTGTCCGGGCTCAGCGTGTGCATAACTGGACTTTCCAGCTTGGAAAACCCCCCAGGTCTCAAATGTATGATCTCATTCACCTGAGCAGAAAGTGGCTACAGCCAGAGACTTTGTCCGCACCAAAGATTGTGGAACGTGTTGTAATGGATCGGTTTTTGAGAGCTCTTCCTACTGCCATCCAAAAGTGGGTAAGCCATGGAGACCCAGAGACGGCCGATGGTCTTGTGGATCGTGTGGAGAAATACTTGGCTACAGAGAACCTGACGGCCTCTTCCAGAGACACTCGGACTTTCCACCCTAAGACCAGACCATCCCCAGGGGCGGATAAGAGGATTCCAAGGGGTGAGGGTGGAGAGAGTGAGAGGGTGGGAGCTCTACCCCAAGTTTGGCGAGAACAGCCTGGGAAATCAGCGGCTCAAGAGGCCGCAAGAAGGATCGTTTGCTACCGCTGCCGGCAAGCGGGACATATTGCAGCCAATTGCCCGGTTGTGAAGGAACCCATGCAGTGTGACTTTCTGACGGGCAGACGTCAGTCACTGTGTGCGACAGTCGCATGCACTGCCATTCGAGGAACTGAGAAACATTTATGCAAAATGTGTGTTAATGGTAGAAATGTTGTGGTATTGTTGGATTCAGGTAGCCTTGTGACCCTGATAAAGGCTGAGTTAGTTAAAACAGAGGTCTCTGGGAATAGCAAGGTAGCTGTTATTTGTGTGCATGGGGACACCCGAGAGTATCCAGTGACTACAGTGTGTTTCGAGACCCCCAAAGGTACCCTCTCTCATCCAGTGGGCTTAGTATCTCAGTTACCGCATGACGCCATTGTGGGAAGGGATTTTCCGAAGTTCTGGGAACTGTGGGATGATCCTGAGCCCCCCACTGGTGCCCCTATGTACCAGGAATGTGATAGCCAGAACTCCCCTGAGAGTGGTGAGGACTCTCCGGAATTTCCCTTATCAGTATTGGCAGGGGAGACTCAAGAAACTGGAGAGGAGCCCACCTCCTCAGACGAAAACCTACCGTCTGTGGAGTTTTCTGATCTTGAGGTTCACAGGGAAAACTTTGCCACAGAACAGTTGAAAGACCCCGCCCTAATAAAGGCACGGGAAAACGTAGTGAAAATAGATGGCGAGTTAGTGAACCCAGATAATACCTGCACTTACCCATACTTCAGCGTAGAGAAGGACCTACTGTATCGGGTGGCAAAAAGGGCAGAAGAAACCGTTGAGCAGCTTGTGGTGCCCAAACCTTACAGGAAGTTGGTGTTGGAGTTGGCCCATGGGCACATTCTTGGAGGTCATCTGGGGACAGAGAAAACCCGAGAGAGGGTATTACAGAGATTCTATTGGCCGGGGGTGATGAAGGACATAGAAAATTATTGTTCCTCCTGCCCTGTGTGTCAGAGGTCGGCCCCGATGCCACATTTCCGTAGCCCGCTGGTCCCTCTACCCATCATTGAGGTCCCGTTTGAGAGGATCGCCATGGATTTGGTAGGTCCTATAATCAAGTCCGCTAGGGGGCGCCAGTACATATTAGTTATAATGGACTATGCCACCCGTTATCCAGAAGCGATCCCTCTCCGAAATACCTCGGCCAAAACCATAGCCAAAGAGCTATCTCTTGTGTTTAGCCGGGTGGGTATTTGTAAAGAACTGCTTACGGACCAAGGTACACCCTTTATGTCCCGGGTTATGAAGGAGCTGTGTAAACTGTTCAAAGTGACGCAATTACGTACATCTGTGTATCACCCCCAAACCGATGGGCTGGTTGAAAGGTTCAACAAAACCCTAAAACAAATGTTGAAGAAAGTGGTGGATAGAGATGGAAAGGATTGGGACTGTCTACTTCCTTATCTGATGTTTGCTATTAGGGAGGTGCCCCAATCCTCTACGCGATTCTCCCCCTTTGAGTTACTGTATGGGAGACACCCAAGAGGGCTGTTGGATATTGCCAAGGAAACTTGGGAAAGTGAGAGTTCTCCCCACAGGAGTGTGATTGAGCATGTCGCCCTGATGCAAGACCGAATTGCACAGGTAATGCCCATCGTGAAGGAACATTTGGCCCAAGCGCAGTTAGCACAGCAGAGAGTGTACAACCGTGGAGCCAAGACCCGTACCTTTTCCCCGGGGGATAGGATACTGGTACTTGTCCCTACGGTTGAAAGTAAATTCCTTGCCAAATGGCAAGGCCCCTACGAGATAATGGAAAAAGTGAGCGAAGTGAATTACAAGGTCAGACAACCAGGAAGGCGAAAGCCCGAACAGATCTATCACGTTAATCTGTTGAAAGCCTGGAGGGATAGAGAGTCCCTAGTCGCAGACACTTGGTCACCAGCTCAAACTGGTTGCGTGATTCCTGAGGTTGGAATAGCAGCCACCTTGTCACAACCCCAACAACAGGAGGTTAAGGAGTTTGTGCTTCGCAACAAGGAGGTATTCTCTGAGCTGCCGGGACAAACATCTGGGGTAGAGCATGACATCATTACCCCGCCCGGTGAAAGGGTGAAGTTAAAACCCTATCGGATCCCAGAGGCCCGACGGGAGGCAATACGGGAGGAAGTACAGAAAATGCTGAACTTAGGGGTGATAGAGGAGTCCCAAAGTGATTGGTCTAGTCCCATTGTGTTGGTGCCTAAACCGGATGGGAGCTGGCGATTTTGTAACGATTTTCGTCAGTTGAACAAAGTTACAAAATTTGACACCTACCCCATGCCACGTATAGATGAGTTGATCGACCGGCTGGGAACAGCCCGATACATGACGACTCTTGACCTCACAAAAGGGTATTGGCAAATCCCCCTGGCCAAGTCGGCCAAAGAGAAAACCGCATTTGTAACCCCAGACGGGGCGTTCCAATATAAAAGAATGCCGTTCGGGTTACAGAATGCGCCGGCCACATTCCAGCGGAAAATGGACCAGATGCTGAGGCCCCATCGGAAGTATGCTGCGGCTTACCTGGATGACATAATTGTCCATAGCACAGATTGGGCCTCACATCTGCCAAAAGTGCAAGCAGTCCTGGACTCTGTTCGGGAAGCGGGGTTTACGGCTAACCCCAAGAAGTGTACCATTGGGCAGGAGGAGGCCAAATATCTTGGGTACACCATTGGGAGGGGAGTAATAAAACCCCAACTCAACAAAGTCGAGGCCATCCAGAGTTGGCCACGTCCCAACAGCAAGAAGCAGGTACGAGCCTTTCTGGGAATCGCTGGGTATTATCGGCGATTCATTCCCCACTTTGCTTCTAAGGCTGTGCCCCTAACCAACCTGACGAAGGGGAAAGGATCGGTCATGATTAAATGGACCCCCGAGGCTGAGGCAGCATTCCAATTCTTGAAACAAGCCTTATGTAGCCAGCCAGTGTTGTACTCACCCGACTTCTCTAAAGACTTTGTCGTACAAAGTGATGCGTCAGATGTGGGGTTAGGAGCAGTATTGTCCCAGGTCTGGAACGGGGAAGAGCACCCAGTCATTTACCTCAGCAGGAAGTTGAAGTCCCATGAGGTAAATTACGCCACCGTTGAAAAGGAGTGTTTAGCGGTGAAGTGGGCTCTAGATTCCCTTCGGTACTACCTGCTAGGTAGGCACTTTGACATGGTTACGGATCACGCTCCGTTAAAGTGGATGGCTCAAAACAAGGAAACAAATAGAAGAGTGAATAGGTGGTTCCTGGCCCTCCAGGAATTCAACTTCACAGTAAAGCATCGCCCTGGCGTTCAAATGGGGAATGTGGATGCTTTGTCTCGAGTACATGAATGCCTGATTGCTGGTGTTCCAACCCGAGGTTAAAACAAGAGGGGGGGGTATGTGACAGCAGGAAGGTAAAGTCACCTGGTTGCATCCAGGGGGGTAGATATATTTCGCCCAGATTCAGGCTTTACGCCGACTTATACAACTAGGTGGAGAGTTGTATAAGCCCAGCTAAGGCTAGTGGGCTCATGGATGACTCATACCTCTAGGGAGAGTGTGGGGCATCGTGCAGACAGGGAGTTGATGAGACCAGCTGAAGCTTGTCAGCTCATTTAGGCCTCTATAAGAACTCCCAGCTTCATTAGATGTTAGCTCATGCCTGGAAGCAGACCTGTGTGGACTTCCTGGAGAGAGTGAACCCTTGTGCGGTGAGACAAAGCCTGTGTGGCTATTTGCTTGGACATTTAAAACCAGGGACTTAGGGACTAGGACAGCACTAGGCTGATCCCAGTTGTTAGTTAGGAAACCTGTATGTTTAGTCAGAGGTCAAGTTGACCAGGATTTATTTTGTTTATGTTTCTTTTGCTTTGCTGTGTTTTGTCACTGTAAATAGAAAATAAACCGCACCTTTTTGATTTTGAAAACCACAACCTCCGTTTGCTGGGCCTGTTTTTGTGTGGGGAGCCCATCTCGGGGGTCACACACACCTGCTGCCGAGCTAACCCCCTCACAATATATATATTTTCTTTTTTCATTTTCAAAAACAAATGAGAGCTGTAAAATACTCGCCATTCCTCTCAGCAAATAGCTTGGGGTGTCTATATTCCAAAATGGGGTCATTTGGGGGGGTTTTGTGCGATTTTGGCATTTTATGGCCTTCGAAACTGTGATAGGTAGTGAGGAGTGAAATCAAAAATTTGTGCCTAGAAATCCTGAAGGCGGTGCTTGGTTTTCGGGGTCCCGTACGCGGCTAGGCTCCTAAAAAGTCCCACACATGTGGTATCCCCGTACTCAGGAGAAGCAGAAAAATGTATTTTGGGGTGTAATTCCACATATAACCATGGCATGTGTGAGCAATATATCATTTAGTGACAACTTTTTGTAATTTTTTTTTTTTTTTTTTTGTCATTATTCAATCACTTGGGACAAAAAAAAAAATATTCAATGGGCTCAACAGGCCTCTCAGCAATTTCCTTGGGGTGTCTACTTTCTAAAATTGGGTCATTTGGGGGGGTTTTGTGCTATTTTGGCATTTTATGGCCTTCGAAACTGTGATAGGTAGTGAGGAGTGAAATCAAAAATTTGCGCCCTTAGAAATCCTGAAGGCGGTGCTTGGTTTCCGGGGTCCCGTACGCGGCTAGGCTCCCAAAAAGTCCCACACATGTGGTATCCCCGTACTCAGAAGAAGCAGCAAAATGTATTTTGGGGTGAAATTCCACATATAACCATGGCATGTGTGAGCAATATATCATTTAGTGACAACTTTTTGTAATTTTTTTTTTCGTCATTATTCAATCACTTGGGACAAAAAAATAAAAAATTCAATGGGCTCAACATGCCTCTCAGCAATTTCCTTGGGGTGTCTACTTTCCAAAATGGGGTCATTTGGGGGGGTTTTGTACTGCCCTGTCATTTTAGCACCTCAAGAAATGAGATAGGCAGTCATAAATTTAAAGCTGTGTAAATTTCAGAAAATGTACCCTAGTTTGTAAACTCTATAACTTTTGCGCAAACCAATAAATATACGCTTATTGACATTTTTTTTACTAAAAACATGTGGCTGAATACATTTTGGCCTAAATGTATGACTACAATTGAGTTTATTCGATTTTTCTTATAACAAAAAGTAGAAAATATCATTTTTTTTCAAAATTTTCGCTCTTTTTCCGTTTATATCGCAAAAAATAAAAATCGCAGAGGCAATCAAATACCATTAAAAGAAAGCTCTATTTGTGGGAAGAAAAGGACGCAAATTTCGTTTGGGTACAACATTGCATGTCCGCACAATTTACAGTTAAAGCAGCGCAGTGCAAAATTCTGAATTCACCTCTGGTCCTTTAGCTACCAAATGGTCCGGGGCTTAAGTGGTTAACAGAGTGTAAGTACAGCAGTTAAAAAGTGTACTTGGATAGTTAGTTGAATTATCTTCTAAATACCAATATCAATAGTGGGCAAGTTTTTAATGGCAGGGTTATAGTTGTGTTACTCTAAATGTAGCTATATTTATAGTTTTAATGTAAACCTTTTACTGCTATATTTGCACACTTGTAATGCAACGTTAACTCAATTTAACAGAACCATGTGCTAAATTTAGCTACCTCCAAAACAATATAAATATGTCTTCCTGCTATATTTAGAATACTGCAACTATCTTACATCTAAAGTAAGCTGTTTCACTGCTACACATATTTTTTGCTTGATTAATTGTATTGTAACCATCTCATTGCTATTACGACATTTTGTCTTAATTATGGTATTGCAATTATCTCTTCGACAATATAAACATGAGCTCTGCAATATAACGATTTAAGTTAATGCTAAACATCAGTAAAGCGGCAGTCCAGACAGTATAAAACATAATCTCTTAGCCAGTGTAATCCGTCTCACTGTCAGTGATATGTCACTAATATGTCTATCTCTGATATGGCTATGCTTACACTAAGCTGATAATGATCATACAAAATTTTATACAAAAAGATCAATCTTACAACCTAATGTAAACTGTTTCACACTCATAACTTTTAGGGTTATGGAACAATCAACCAACGTAATGAGTCGCACTGCTATCGTGACTCTTTTAGTATATTTAGGGTAAGGCAACCAGGTAAACCGGGTCATCACTATTCCTTTTATTGACACCAATGATGGGTACGTTTCTTTGAACTGACAACAATAGGATATTACAGCAATGATGGGTCACTATTTCTTCCACTTACTCCAATGGGGGGGGGGTCACTATTGCTCGCACTGACATCAGTGATGGCTCACTATTCTTTCCACTGACACCAACAAGTGGGGTACTTCTCCCACTGACACCAATGCTGGCTCACTATTCTTTCCACTGACTCCAATAATAGGGACTATTCCTTCCACTGACTCCAATAATAGGGGACTATTCCTTCCACTGACACCAGTGATGGGTCACTACTCCTCAAACTGACAACAATGATGGGTCACTATTAATGGGTGAATATTCCTTCCACTGACAACAAAGATGGGTGTTTTCTTACCACTAACACCAATATTGGTTCACTGTTCTTTCCACTGACACTAATAATAGAGACTATTCCTTCCACTGACACCACAATGGGATACTACTTCTCCCACTGACCCCAATTATGGGTCACAATTCCTTCCACTGACACAAATGATGGGCAACTATTCTTCCCACCGACACCAATGATGTGTTACTATTCTTTCCAATGACACCAACAATAGCATATTCCTCCTCCCACTGACACCAATGATGGTTCACTATTACTTCCTCTTACTCCAATGAAGGGTCTCCCTTTCTTCCACTGACACCAATGATGGTTCACTATTTATTCCACTGACACCAACAATAGGATATTACTCCTCCCACTGACACCAATGATGTGTCATTATTCTTTCCACTTACTACAATAGGAGGTCACTATTCCCCCCACTAACATCAACGTTGGCTCACAATTCTTTCCACTGACACTAATAATAGGGACTAATGCTTCCTCTGACACCAACAAGAGGGGGTACTCCTCCCACTGACACCAATGTTGGCTCACTATTGTTTCCACTGACTCCAATAATAGGGACTATTCTTTCCAATGACACCAATGATGGATCACTAATCCTCAAACTGACACCAATGATGGGTCAGTATTGGATGGGTCAATATACCTTTCACTTTCACCAATGATGGGTCAGTATTCCTCCCAAATATTCCTTTCACTTTTACCAACGATGGGATTCTTTGCACTGACATCAACAATAGGATATTACTCCAATAATGGTTCACTATTCCTTCCACTGACACCAATGATGGCTCACTATTCTTTCCACTGACACCAATAATAATAGGGACTATACCTTCCACTGACACCAACAGTGGGGTACTACTTCTCCCACTGACACCAATGATGGTCACCATTCCATCCACTTACTCCGATGGAGGGTCACTATTCCTTCCACTGACACCAATAACGGGGTACTATTCTTCCTTCTGACACCAATGCTGGAATAATATTCGTTTCACTGACACCACTGCTGGCTAACTATTCTTTCCACTAACACCAACAATAGGATATTACTCCTCCCACTGACACCAATGATGGGTCACAATTCCTTCCACTTACTCCAATGGAGGGACTAATGCTTCCACTGACACCAACAAATGGGGTACTCCTCCCACTGACACCAGTGTTAACTCACTGGCACCAATGATAGGTCACTATTCCATCAACTGACACCAATGAAGGGTCTCTATTCTTTCCAATGACACTAATGATGACTAGTCCTCAAACTGACACCAACGATGGGTCGATATTCCTTTCACTTTCACCAATGATGGGTCACTATTCTTTGCACTGACATCAACAATAGGATATTACTCCAATGATGGGTCACTGTTCTTTCCACTGACACCAACGATAGGTGTATTCCTCCAAATGATACCAATATTGGCTCATTTACACTGACACCAATAAAAGGGACGATTCCTTCTACTGACACCAACAATAGGGTACTGCTTCTCCAACTGACACCAATGATGGGTCACTATTCCTTCCACTGACACCAATGATGTGTGGCTATTCTTTCCACTGACACCAACAATAGGATAGTACTCCTCCCACTGACACTATTGATGGGTCAATATTCCTTTCGCTTTCACCAATGATGGGTCAGTATTCCTCCCACTGACACCAATATGACACCAACAATAGGATAGCACTTCCTTCCTCTTACTCCAATTCGGGGGGGTCACTATTCCTCCCTCTGTTATCAATGTTGGCTCACTATTCTTTCCATTGACTCAATAATAGGGAATATTCCTTCCTCTGACACCAATGATGGCTCACTATTACTTCAACTGACACCAATAATAGAGACTAATGCTCCCACTGACACCAACGTGGTGTATTCCCCGCACTGACACCAATATTTGCTCACTATTCTTTCCACTGACACAAATAGGGACTATTTCTTCCACTGACACCAACAATGGGGTACTACTTCTCCCACTGATACCAATGATGGGTTACAATTCCTTCTACTGGCACTAATGATGGGTAAGTATTCTTCCAACTGACACCAGTGATGGGTCAATATTCATCCCACTGACACCAATGATGGCTCACTATTCTTTCCACTGACACCAACAATAGGATATTACTCCTCCCACTGACACCAATGATGGGTCACTACTCCTCAAACTGACACCATTGATGGATCACTATTGATGTGTCAATATTCCTTTCACTTTCACCAATGATGGGTGACTATTCTTTGCACTGACATAAACAATAGGATATTACTCCAATGATGGGTCACTATTCCTTCCACTGACAACAATGATGGGTGTTTTCCTCCCACTGACATCAAAATGGCTCACTTTTTATTCCACTAACACTAATAATAGGGACTATTCCTTCCATGGACACTAACAATGGGGTACTACTTCCCCACTGACACCAATGTTGGTTCATAATTCCTTCCACTGACACTAATGATGGTTCAATATTCATCCGACTGATACCAATGATGGGTCACTATTCCTTCCACTTACTTCAATGATGGGTCTCTATTTCTTCCACTGACCCCAATGTTGGCTCACTATTCTTTCCACTGACACCAACAATAGGATATTACTCCTCCCACTGACACCAATGATGTGTCATTATTCTTTCCACTTACTACAATAGGGGGTCACTATTTCCCCCACTAACATCAACGTTGGCTCACAATTCTTTCCACTGACACTAATAATAGGGACTAATGCTTCCTCTGACACCAACAAGAGTGGGTACTCCTCCCACTGACACCAATGTTGACTATTCTTTCCACTGACTCCAATAATAGGGACTATTCTTTCCAATGACACCAATGATGGATCACTAATCCTCAAACTGACACCAATGATTGGTCACTATTGGATGGGTCAATATACCTTTCACTTTCACCAATTCCTCCCAAATATTCCTTTCACTTTTACCAACGATGGGTCACTATTCTTTGCACTGACATCAACAATAGGCTATTACTCCAATAATGGTTCACTATTCCTTCCACTGACACCAATGATGGCTCACTATTCTTTCCACTGACACCAATATTAATAGGGACTATACCTTCCACTGACATCAATGTTGGGTCACAATTCCTTCCATTGACACCAATGATGGCTAACTATTCCTTCCACTTACTCCAATGATGGGTCATTATTCCTTCCACTGACACCAATAATGGGGTACTATTCTTCCTTCTGACACCAATACTAGATCACTATTCTTTCCACTGACACCAATGCTGGCTAACTATTCTTTCCACTGACACCAACAATAGGATATTACTCCTCCCACTGACACCAATGATGGGTCACTATTCCTTCCACTTACTCCTATAGGGTGTCACTATTCCTCCCACTGACATCAATGTTGGCTCACTATTCTTTCCACTAACACCAATAATAGGGACTAATGCTTCCACTGACACCAACAAGTGGGGTACTTCTAACACTGACACCAATGCTGGCTCACTATTCTTTCCACTGACTCCAATAATAGGGACTATTCCTTCCACTGACACCAGTGATGGGTCACTATTCCTTCAACTGACACCAATGATGGGTCTCTATTATTTCCAATGACACCAATGATGGATCACTAATCCTCAAACTGACACCAATGATGGGTCAAAATTCCTTCCATTTTTTTTTTTTTAAATCAGATCTTTTTTTTTTTTTTTTTTACATGCAAACAACATTAAGACAGACAAATTATACAAACAAAATCACATTAAACAAAACACAACCCAACCCCCGCCCCCCCTGCTCTTGGAGAATGTATTAAAAGAGAAAAAAGAAAAAGGACAGGAAAAAAAAACCAGCATCCAATATTACAAAGTATATAGTACCTATTAGTTTACATGATACCTAGGTCATGAATTGAAGCCATCTTGACCAGGTAGCATTAAACTTACTAATGGAATTCCTTAGGGAGTATGTATGTTTTCAAAAAGAGTAATCCTATTGAGATCTAAAATCCACTCAGATACGGTCGGCGGGTAGGGAGAGGTCCACTTAACCACTTAAGCACCGCCGCCTGTACATATACGTCAGCAGAATGGCACGGCTGGGCAAAAGCACGTACAAGATGCCCAGCCATGGGTCGCGCGCGCGACCCAGTCCTGAGCTCCGTGACCGCGGGACCCGATCACCGCTGGTATGCCGCGATTGGGTCACAGAGCTGAATAACGGGAAGAGGTAAGTGTAAACAAACCTCTCCCCGTGTTTCCTAGTGAGACTGTCACTGATCGTCTGTTCCCTGTAATAGGGAACGACGATCAGTGATGTCACACGCCAAGCCACGCCCCCACACAGTAAGAATCACACATTAGGTCACACTTAACCCCTTCAGCGCCCCCTACAGGTTAACCCCTTCACTGCCAGTGTAATTTTCACAGTAATCAGTGCATTTTTATAGCACTGATCGCTGTAAAAATGACAATGGTCCCAAAATAGTGTCAAAAGTGTCCAATGTGTCCGCCATAATGTCGCAGTCACGATAAAAATCGCTGATCGCCACCATTACTAGTAAAAAAAAAAATATTAATAAAAATGCCATAAAATTATCCCCTATTTTGTAGACGCTATAACTTTTGCGCAAACCAATGAATAAACGCTTATTGCGATTTTTTTACCAAAAATATGTAGAAAACAATATTTTTTTTATATATTTTTTGGGGATATTTATTATAGCAACAAGTAAAAACAGCGGAGGTGATCAAATACCACCAAAAGAAAGCTCTATTTGTGGGAAAAAAGGACGCCAATTTTGTTCGGGAGCCACGTCGCACGACCGCGCAATTGTCAGTTAAAGCGACACAGTACCGAATCGCAAAAAGTGGCCTGGTCCTTTATCTACAAATTGGTCCGGGGCTTAAGAGGTTAAGAGCAATCTGTCTATGAGCAACAAAAAGTGTGTGTCTTATAGTGTTACCAATAGAGGAGGTATAAATAGACGTATATTAATGCATTAAAGTGTCTGTTCACCAACGCCAGAAGTCTGCCAAGCAAAATAGGTGAGTTGGAAGCTCTGGTGCATGAGGAGAGCTATGATGTAATCGGTATTGCTGAAACTTGGCTTCATTCCTCACATGACTGGGCTATTAATATTCCTGGCTATGCACTCTTTCGGAAAGACAGGGTAAAAAGGAAGGGTGGAGGGGTCTGTCTCTGTGAGAAGTGATCTCAAAGCGAGTGTGAAAGAGGACCTGGTGGATGGAGAGTGTGATGAGTCTGAAGCATTATGGGTGGAACTGCATACAGATGTGCGTAGTTCAAAGCTAATCATTGGAGTTTGTTATAGACCACCCAATGTTAATGAGGAGTTAGAGACTCAGCTCCTTGCACAGATGGAAAGGGCTGCAAGGGCTGGGACGGTGATAATAATGGGGGATTTTAACTACCCAGAAATTGACTGGAGTAATGGAACTGTTACGTACCTCCGATGATGAGTCTGACTCGTAGGAGAAGACCTCTCATACAGCTCTGGTTCAGGAGCCACCGGAGTGGGAACAGTGGTCTCGGGAACACAGCGGGGTAGGAGTGCCTGTAGAGACTGTGGTGGTTGACGCTGTAGCTGGTTGATGATCCTCCAGATTGGGCTGGAACTGTGGATGACAGCAGGATCAGTAGCAGGCTGAAGCAGGGAGAGATAAGCCAGGTCAACACTGGAACACACAGAGCAAGTAGCAGGCAGGTGCAGGGTCAGGCGAGCCGGGTCAGATCGGGTGGTCCGGCAGAGCAATGCAGAGGACTGGAGCAGGGTCAGATAAGCAGGCAGAGGTCTGGCAACAGAGCAGCAAGCAGTAGTAGCAGAGTCAAGACAGGCCGGGGTCAGGGTTGGAGATAACAGGTAAGTCAGCAGAGCCGGGTCGTTCAGGTAAACAGATAGCAGATGCGGGTAGAGATACTCAGAAGCTGCAGATCAAACAGCACTGCATGAGTGCAGCTGCTGTCCTTTTAAAGGCCCATTGGCGCCAAACAGCGTTCAGCGCGCGCGCGCATGCACGTGCGCAATAACAGTGGAGGATCGCGCATATGCGTGCGCAATAGCGGTGGAGGATCGCGCATATGCGTGCGCACACGCGCCGAAGAGGCGCGCACATGCGCAAGCGCGTTCCTGTGTCCAGTCATGGTAAGTCCCTGACATTGCCCCTCCCCAAGGGGCAGCCTCCGGATGCCTAACCGGCTTTTCTTTTCAGGATGGGCAAGAAAAAATGCATGAATCAATTCTTTAGCATGAATGTTACGTTCAGGTTCCCAGGAATTATCCTCCGGACCGAAACCTCTCCATTTAATTAGAAATTGCACTTGACCTTGCCGTCTCCTACAATCGAGGATGGCTTCCACCTCGTATTCCTCACTTCCATCAATAATAACAGGTTCTGGTGGTCTGGACCCTCTGTCAGGGAAGGGATCAGGTACTGCAGGTTTAAGTAAGGAGACGTGAAATACTGGATGTATCTTAAAAGAGTCAGGTAAGGAAAGTTCATACGATACCTCATTAATTTTTCTCTTCACTGAAAAAGGTCCCAAGAACTTGGGTGCTAATTTTTTCGAAGGGCAAGCCAACCTGAGGTTATTTGTGGAGAGCCATACCTGATCGTCCACTTGCAGGTCCAATTCCCCTCTCCTTTTTCTGTCGAAAGCTTTCTTGCTGTCTGCCTGGGCCTTGGTCACTGCTTCCTGCAACACTTGGTTATTGCGACTGAGGAAGTCCACCATGCTCTGTACTGCTGGAATTGAGGATTCTGGAAGAAAATCAGGTAAAAAAGACAGGTGAAAACCATAATTAGAGAAGAAGGGAGATTGTCCTGTGGCTGGCGTTGTTATAGGAAAATTCTGCTAGGGGCAGTAAGGATACCCAGTCATCTTGGACAAAGGACGTGAAACATCTGATGTATTGTTCAAGAGTCTGATTCGTCCTCTCAGTTTGTCCGTTCGTTTGGGGGTGATAGGCCGAGGAATAAGCTAGTTCGATTTTCAGGGTCTTACATAATGCCCTCCAAAAACGTGAGGTAAATTGTACTCCCCTATCTGATATGATGTTTGCAGGAACTCCATGCAATCTGACAATCTCCTTGATGAATACACAGGCTGTTTCCATAGCGGATGGAGTACTCTTTAATGGTAGGAAGTGGGCCATCTTAGAGAGTCGATCCACGACTACAAAGATCGCGGTACACCCTTCAGAACGTGGAAGCTCTACTATAAAGTCCATGGAAATCATCTTCCATGGTCTATCCGGTACAGGTAAGGGCTTCAATAGTCCCCAGGCCCGACTTCTTGCTGTTTTGTTCCGGTTACAGACGGGGCATGTACTTACATACTTCTTGCAAAACTCCTCCAGGCCTGACCACCAGAACGTGCAACGTACCAACTCGAGGGTCTTGCGGACCCCGAAGTGCCCTGCCAGTGGATGATCGTGAAGAAGTTTTAGTACTTCAACTTGCAAGTCACCAGGGACAAAGATTTGACTCCCCCTCCACAGTAGGCCATCTTTGGACGTCAAGGTAATCCCGGGGGGTCTCGAAGAGTCAGTGGAAGCTTTCTTTAATCTGGGAGAGAAGATCCGTTTGCAGAAGCAGAAAGTTGCCTGCAGGTAAAATGGTGTCAGGGACAGAAAGGTCCTTAGGGTCGTCATACATACGCGATAGCGCGTCTGGTTTGGTATTCTTAGATCCAGGCCGGTACGTGATATGGAAGGAAAAGCGAGAGAAAAACAGGGCCCATCGGGCTTGTCGAGGTTTCAGCCGTCTAGCAGATCTTAGGTACTCTAGATTCTTGTGGTCGGTGTATATGAGTACTGGATGGATAGCACCCTCTAACAAGTATTTCCATTCTTCCAAAGCAACCTTGATGGCAAGTAACTCCCGATCACCCACATCGTAGTTCCTCTCTGCAGGGGAAAGTTTTCGTGAAAAGAAGGCCACAGGGTGCATTAGGTCTTTAGTACCCTGGCGTTGAGAAATGACCGCCCCTACAGCAACTTCGGAGGCATCTACCTCGAGGATGTAGGGTAGAGATGGGTCAGGATGGCTGAGGATCGGAGCTGAAGTAAAAAGTCCTTTAAGTGTTTCAAAGGCGTCTTTGGCTTCGGGATTCCAATGGAATCGCAGGTTTTGTTTGGTTAGCTGCGTGATGGGCGTGATTATAGCAGAAAAACCCTTGATGAACTTTCTGTAAAAGTTTGCAAAACCTATGAAACGTTGCACTCCCTTCTTGTCTAAGGGTACAGGCCAGTCTAGAATAGCGGACACCTTTTGGGGGTCCATCTTAATTCCCGTTGGGGAAATCACCAATCCCAGGAACTGGATGCTCCGCTGCTCAAATTCGCATTTCTCTGCCTTTGCATACAGTCCATGCTGGCAAAGTCGATCCAGTACCCTGCAGACATGTTCCCGATGCCGGTCAAGGGACCCTGAAAAACTTAAGATATCATCCAGATAGACGATTAAAAAAATGTCCAAAAAGTCTCTGAACACATCATTGATGAAATATTGGAAGGTGGCAGGGGCGTTGCAGAGCCCAAAGGGCATGACCAGATATTCATAATGGCCGAACCGGGTACGAAAGGCCGTCTTCCACTCATCCCCGGCCCGGATGCGGACAAGATTGTAGGCCCCCCTTAGATCCAACTTAGTGAAGATAATGGCAGATCTTAATTTCTGGAACAGTTCAGGTATCAGGGGCAACGGGTAGCGGTTCTTGACCGTGATTTTATTCAACTCGCGGTAGTCCACACATGGGCGAAGGGTCTGGTCTTTCTTTGTGACAAAAAATATTCCGGCCCCTGCTGGTGAGGTTGAGGGGCGGATAAACCCCTTATTCAGATTTTCGTCAATGTAGACCTTTAGTGCCTCCTGTTCCTTTTCCGACAAAGGGAATATGCGCCCAAAGGGGATCTCAGCTCCAGGAAACAGTTCGATCGGGCAGTCATAGGAGCGGTGAGGCGGAAGGGAGTCAGCCCCTCGTTTACTGAAGACATCAATGAACTCGTGGTATGGTTCAGGCACTGACTGGAATAAATTCTGATCGGAGTCCATACACAGCAGGGTAGTGGGTGGGTTGGAGGGTTTGGATATACAATGTCTCTGACAGTAGGAGGACAGGAATCTCACTTCCCCAGATACCCAATTGATTTGGGGATTGTGAGCCCGAAGCCAAGGTAACCCCAGGATCACGGGAAACAATGGTGAAGATATGGCATCAAGAGTCAGCAGTTCTTTGTGTTGGGAGGAGATGGCAACAGGCAAAGGGGCGGTCTCCTGGGTTACTTGTCCCGACTTTATGCGAGAGCCATCGGCCAGGCAGACAGAAAGTCCATGCGCCTTTTCCTGTAGCGGGAGGCGTTGCTGAATGGCAAAGGTGATATCGACGAAACAGCTACATGCTCCAGAGTCGATGATAGCGTTGACTGTTATTGTTCTTTCCGGAAGGAGGAATGAGAGAGGGAGAGCAAGGTGGGTTGCAGTGGCCGACAGAGTTGACAGGTTGGCAGGTATGGAAGAAGGGCACTTACGCACCTTGGTGGGGCAGTTGTGCACGTAGTGGCCGGACTCACCACAGTAGAGGCAAAGATTGTGCTGTCTGCGACGTGCTCGTTCTTCGGGGGATAAAGTTGATCATATCACTCCTATTTGCATGGGCCTGGAAGTGTCTGGAACTGGACCGGCAGGATCTGAACAGGTTGGTGCCAGGTAGTGGGAAGAGGGAGCTGGAGCCCTTGGGGTCATCCACACGGGGCGGCCTTGCTGAGTAGACCGCTCTGACCGACGCTCACGGAGTCGACGATCGATTTGGATGGACAGGGTGATCAGATTTTCCAGAGTACCTGGTATACCCACTCGGGCGAGCTCATCCTTGATACTGTCAGAGAGACCCATGCGGAATTGGTGTCGTAAGGCAGCATCATTCCATTGAGTGTCTGAGCTCCAGCGCCTAAAGTCTGTGACATAGTCCTCGGCCGCTCTGCGACCTTGCTGGAGTGCAAACAGGGCAGATTCCGCTGTGGCGGTCCGCTGGGGGTCCTCATAAAGCTGAGCCATGACCTCAAAAAAGGCTAACAAGGAGTGGGTGTGTACGCTGTTCTGCTCGAGTAGTCGGTGGGACCAACTCTGGGGTTCTCCTTGGAGTAGGGTGATGACAAACCCCACCTTGGTGGCTTCAAGTGAAAAAGTCTGGGGTTGTAGAGTGAAGTATAACTGGCATGCATTGTGGAAAGCCCGGAACTGGGTTCGATCTCCTGCGAATCTTTCCGGAACGGGAACTCTGGGTTCAGGCGGGAGCATTACTACAGAAGGAGTAGAGGCAGACTGTACAGGTGCAGTGGAGGAACCCGAAGCCACATGACTGGAATCTGATAAGTTCTGGAACTGCTCGTCCAACTTGACATATCCTTCTTGTAAGGTTTTACCGGCTTGCGTGAGAGCCGTGAGGCGTGTGCAAATCTCCTCCATGGGTGAGGTTTCTCCTGCAGACTCGGTTATGGCTGTTTGATACTGTTACGTACCTCCGATGATGAGTCTGACTCGTAGGAGAAGACCTCTCATACAGCTCTGGTTCAGGAGCCACCGGAGTGGGAACAGTGGTCTCGGGAACACAGCGGGGTAGGAGTGCCTGTAGAGACTGTGGTGGTTGACGCTGTAGCTGGTTGATGATCCTCCAGATTGGGCTGGAACTGTGGATGACAGCAGGATCAGTAGCAGGCTGAAGCAGGGAGAGATAAGCCAGGTTAACACGGTAACACATAGAGTAATTAGCAGGCAGGTGCAGGGTTAGGCGAGCCGGGTCAGATCGGGTGGTCCGGCAGAGCAATGCGGAGGACTGGAGCAGGGTCAGATAAGCAGGCAGAGGTCTGGCAACGGAGCAGCAAGCAGTAGTAGCAGAGTCAAGACAGGCCGGGGTCAGGGTTGGAGATAACAGGTAAGTCAGCAGAGCCGGGTCGTTCAGGTAAACAGATAGCAGATGCGGGTAGAGATACTCAGAAGCTGCAGATCAAACAGCACTGCATGAGTGCAGCTGCTGTCCTTTTAAAGGCCCATTGGCGCCAAACAGCGTTCAGCGCGCGCATGCCCGTGCGCAATAGCAGTGGAGGATCGCGCATATGCGTGCGCAATAGCGGTGGAGGATCGTGCATATGCGTGCGCACACGCGCCGAAGAGGCGCGCACCCGCGTTCCTGTGTCCAGTCATGGTAAGTCCCTGACAGGAACTGCTGGGACAGTTAAAGGGCAAAAATGTATAAACCTATTGCAGGACAATTTTATGGTCCAGTTTATTGAGGCCCCAACTAGGAATGATGCTCTGTTGGACCTGGTAATCTCAAACCTTGCAGAGCGTATTACTAATGTTCAGATAAAAGAACACCTGGGTAGCAGTGACCATAACATGATTTCATTTGATGTTAGTTGTAAGCAAAAATCACATACAGGAAAGATAAAAACACTTAATTTCAAGAGAGCAAATTTTCCAAGGATGAGCGCTGCTCTCCAGGACTTAGACTGGGAAGGAATATTGGCATCAATGGGCACAGAACAGAAATGGGAATTCTTCAAAAAGACTGTTTGTGAACTCACTGCAAAGTATATTCCCATGGGCAATAAGTTTAAAAGGCTAAAAATAAAACCTATGTGGCTCACTGCCAAAGTTAAAAAAGCTATAAACTATAAGAAAAGAGCTTTTAAAAAATATAAAAATGAGGGCACACTAGTGTCATTTAAATGTTACAAAGAATATAACAGGATATGTAAAAAGGAAATCAAGGATGCAAAAATTCAAAATGAACGACAGATTGCAAAAGATAGTAGGACAAACCCCAAAAAATTCTTCAAATATATTAATAGTAAAAAGCTCAATCTGAGCATGTAGGCCCTTTACAAAATAATCTAGAGTGGGTGACTGGGGACAAAGAGAAGGCTAATTTATTAAATACTTTCTTCAGTTCTGTGTATACAAAGGAGCATGGGAGAGCTCATGTCCAAAATGGGGGTGGTAGTGACACAGCCCCAAATCCACAATGGCTCAAAAGTGATATGGTCCAGAAATATTTAGATGGAATAAAGGTGGATAAAACACCTGGACCTGATGGCATACACCCATGGATCCTAAAATAATTGAGCTCTGTAATTTCAAAGCCATTGTATTTAATTTTTAGGGACTCATTAATGACAGGAATAGTACCACTGGATTGGCGCAGGGCCAATGTGGTGCCTATATTTAAAAAGGGAATTACGTCTTTACCAAGTAACTCTAGACCTGTTAGTGTAACTTCTATAGTTGGGAAAATACTGGAGAGATTAATAAAAGACCACATAGATGAGTTCTTGCTGGAAAAAAACTATTTAAGCAACAGACAGCATGGATTCATGAAAGACAGAAGTTGTCAAACAAACCTGATTTCTTTTTATGAAGAGGTAAGTAAGACCTTGGATAGAGGGGTGGCTGTGGACGTGGTATACTTGGATTTTGCAAAAGCGTTCGATACAGTTCCCCACACACGGGTTATGTGCAAGGTAAAGTCTACAGGATTGGAAATATCAGTTTGTAAATGGATAGAAAACTGGCTAAAAGACAGAATTCAGAGAGTAGTGGTGAATGATTCTTACTCTGAATGGTCCAAGGTTATCAGTGGTGTACCCCAAGGTTCAGTGCTGGGACCCTTACTTTTTAATATGTTTATAAATGATATTGGGTCCGAGATCAAAAGTAAAATTTCTGTCTTTGCAGATAACACCAAGCTATGCAGTGGAATAACGTCCTTACAGGATGTCGCCAATTTACAAGCCGACCTCAATGCTCTGTCTAATTGGGCGACTATGTGGCAGATGAGGTTTAATGTTGATAAATGTAAAGTTATGCACTTGGGGGCTAAGAATATGAATGCATCATACATACTAGGGGGAGTACAACTGGGGGGATCCGTAGTGGAGAAGGATCTGGGGGTTTTGGTAGATCATAAGCTCAATAATGGCATGCGATGCCAAGCTGCGGTTTCCAAAGCGAGCAAAGTCCTTTCTTGTATTAAGAGAGGTATGGTCTCCAGAGAGAGAGATATCATTTTGCCCCTGTTCAAATCATTAGTAAGACCTCAATATGCAGTTCAGTTTTGGGCCCCAGTTCTCAAAAAGGATATTGGGGAACTGGAGAAAGTGCAGAGAAGGGCAACCAAACTGATAAGAGGGATGGAGGAGTTCAGCTATGAGGAAAGATTAGAGGAACTGAATGTATTCACTCTTGAGAAGAGGAGATTAAGGGGGGATATGATCAACATGTACAAATATATAAGGGGTCCATATAGTGAACTTGGTGTTCAGTTATTCACTTTACGGTCAACACAGAGGACAAGGGGGCACTCTTTGCGTCTAGAGGAAAAGAGATTTCACCTCCAAATACGGAAAGGTTTTTTCACAGTAAGAGCTGTGAAAATGTGGAATAGACTCCCTGCAGAGGTGGTTCTGGCCAGCTCAGTAGATTGCTTTAAGAAGGGCCTGGATTCTTTCTTAAATGTACATAATATAACTGGGTACTGACATTTATAGGTAAAGTTGATCCGGGGAATATCCAATTGCCTCTCGGGGGATCAGGAAGGAATTTTTTCCCCTGCTGTAGCAAATTGGATCATGCTCTTCTGGGGTTTTTTGCCTTCCTCTGGATCAACTGTGGGTATAGAATTGGGTATATGGGATTGTACGATATATTTTTTTTATTTTTATGGTTGAACTGGATGGACTTGTGTCTTTTTTTCAACCTGACTAACTATGTAACTATGTAACTATGTATCGCAGTATCCCAATAGGCATATAAGTGGTTCAACTGGAATATTAGAATCCAATAGGCCATTTAGGGTACCATTCACCTCTGCCCAGTATCTTTGAAGTTTCAAACACTGCCACAGAAGATGTATTAGTGTACCTGTATTACCACATCTAGCACAGGCTGGCTCAGATTTCAATCCAATTGCATACAGAAATTGGGGAGTTCTATAGACTCTATGAAGAATAAAGATCTGTGTCAGTCTGTGTGATGGAGAAAGAGACACTCTGGGCGAGGACCAAAGAATATCATCCCAGACCCCTTCGTGGATAGAACCAATATCTTTTGCCCAGCCAGCCCTAGAGCAAATGGGAAAGTTCAGTAAAAATGTATCTAACAATACCCTATATGTAGCAGAGGTGAGACCTTTTGTTGACCCTGCCTGTACTATCTTATCAAGAACAAGGATAGGGGGAAAAAATATCCTAGCAGAAGAGAATTGGGCATGTAAAGCATGTCTTAGTTGGAGGAATTGATAGAACCAATTAGATTGTAAAGAGAACTCTCCTCTTAGAGCTTCAAAGGGTTTAAGTATACTGTTTTCATATAACTGAGCTAGAGTTGTTATTCCTTATTTCCCCCATCTCTGAAAGCCTCTAAGGCCAAAATTTTAGGAAGTCTATCATTATCCCATATGGGGGTCTATCTAGTAGGATAAGAGACGCCCAGTATTTTTTTAACTGTATCCCATATTTTATATATTAACGTGCAGGTAGGCAAGCATATTTGCAAGCGAGACACCCCCTCTTGCACCATCTAGGACATAGAGTGGTAACCGACCCTTAAATGCATAAGAAAATAATCGTTGAGCAGGAAGAAGTGTCTGCTCAGACTCCCATCCAGCAAAGTGCTGTAGTTGGGATGCAAAAAAGTATAACCTTGGATTAGGAACTGCCAGACCGCCCGCATTTTTGGGGTGTTGTAGAATCTCCAATTTAATGTTCCGCCATCCGCCATATTAATCGCCTAAATATGGTTTTAATCTTAATAAAGATCCGTATGGGTATCCAAATCGGGGCATTGTGTAAAAAATAAAGAAGCTGAGGCATCCATATCATCTTAATCAGATTAATACGGCTTATTAACGATAGGGGGAGCTTATTCCAGGTTTTACTTTGATTTTGGAATCTAGAAAGTAATGGAAGTATATTATCCGCAATATATGACTGTGAAGAGTCAGACATAGTTATACCCAAATATTTTATAGAAGAAACAACCTTGAGATGAGAAAGTGTGGATGGCAATGAATCTGGAAGGGGATCCAGAGGCATTAGCATGGATTTCTCCCAGTTTATGCCTAACCCGGAAAACCTGCCAAACTCCTTAATATATTTAATTACCGCCGGCAGGGATGAGCAGGTATTGGTCAAGAAAAGAAGAAGATCATCTGCATATAATATCTTTTCTTCCATATCTCCCCTGATCAAACCGGTAACATCGGAAGAGGCCCGCATAAGAATATGCTAAGGGCTCTATAACCAGGGCAAAAAGCAGGGGGGACAGTGGACACCCCTGCCTAGTGCCCCGGAAGAGTCTAAAACTGGGAGATTGAAGGCCATTGACCCTAACCGATGCCACCGGAGCGGAGTATATCAACCGCACCCACTGGCAGAAGTCAGAGCCCAGCCCTAATTTTTTGAGGATGGCCCATAGGTATGGCCAATCGACACTATCGAAGGCCTTGATTACATCTAACGCCAAAAAGGCATGATTTGAGTGGCCCGGAGCCGGAACCTGCATATTTAAATATGCGCATCTGATATTGAATGCGGTTGACTTATTGGGCATGAATCCTATCTGACTGAATGGATAATATGTTTAATAACCTTATTTATTCTAGTATAGTAGCAAGTATCTTAGCAAGAATTGTAACATCTGTGGATAGTAGAGAGATTGGTCTGTAAGATTCAGGCTGTAGCAAGTTTTTATCCTTTTTAGGTATGACTACAATTACAGATTAACCCATAGTGTCTGGAAGCCGGCCCAGATGAAAAGCCTAATTTATTGTACTAAGGAGGGCAGGAAGCATCTCTTTATTATATTTTTTATAGATCTCTTTAGGGAGACCATCCATCCCTGGGGCCTTGGAGTTAGGGAAGCTAGCCACCGCACTTTCCAATTTCAGTAAGGTGAGTGGAGCATTCTTGTGGGATAACCAGAAGCTTAATACTGGTCAAATAACTAGATAGCTCTGCTGGGGTATAGTCAGCCCTAGAAGTATACAAATCCTGATAATAGGATTTAAAAATAGATATAATAGGGCTAGTATGATTTAAAACATCCCCCTCTACATTCATTAGAGCTGATACATGTTGTGAGGGGGTTAGCTCGGCAGCGGGTGTGTGTGACCCCCGGGATGGGCTCCCCACACAAAAACAGGCCCAGCAAACGGAGGTTGTGGTTTTCAAAATCAAAAAAAGGTGCGGTTTATTTTCTATTTACAGTGACAAAACACAGCAAAGCCAAAAGAAACATAAACAAAATAAATCCTGGTCAACTTGACCTCTGACTAAACATACAGGTTTCCTAACTAACAACTGGGATCAGCCTAGTGCTGTCCTAGTCCCTAAGTCCCTGGTTTTAAATGTCCAAGCAAATAGCCACACAGGCTTTGTCTCACCGCACAGGGGTTCACTCTCCCTAGACAGTCCACACAGGTCTGGTTCCAGGCATGAGCTAACATCTAATGAAGCTGGGAGTTCTTATAGAGGCCTAAATGAGCTGACAAGCTTCAGCTGGTCTCATCAACTCCCTGTCTGCACGACGCCCCACACTCTCCCTAGACATATGAGTCATCCATGAGCCCACTAGCCTTAGCTGGGCTTATACAACTCTCCACCTAGTTGTATAAGTCGGCGTAAAGCCTGAATCTGGGCGAAATATATCTACCCCCCTGGATGCAACCAGGTGACTTTACCTTCCTGCTGTCACAATGTATAGGGTTGGATTGAGACCTTACTATCTGAGCCAATAGTCTACCATTCGCCTCTCCATCAGCCCATCTAAGTCTTTTCTGGAAGAAGAGTTTATCCCTAGCTCTAGATTCCAACAGTTCATTCAACCTATTGTCAGATGAAAGCCATTCTTGTTGGATATCCGGAGAGGGATTCTGAATGTACAGGGCTTCTGCCATGGAGGTATCAGCCTTTGCAAGCTCAAGCTCTCTACGGGAGGCACTTTTTTTTTTTTGTTATGTAATCTTTATTTATGACAATAAAAGAAAGACAAAACATGCATCCTCTCCAGTCATTTTTGTCAATAAACGACTCACCCCAAAGGACGCGGTATTAGTGGGACGGCTTTCCTCACTGGTCTGCGGACGTTGCTGCATTACTGCTTCCATTTGTTGTAGTCTCTGCTCTTGCTTCTGTAACAGGTCTATGAAGCGGGCCTCAGATTGCTGCTGGGCTTGTTGCTGAGCTTCCAGACTCTGTTGGTGAGCTTGCTGCTGGGCTGCAAGGCTCTGTTGATGAGCTTGCTGCTGGGCTGCGAAGTTCTGTTGTTGAGCTGCAAGGCTCTGTTGATGAGCTGCAAGGCTCTTTTGCAAACCTGCATTTGTCTGCTGTTGATTGGCATTTGCTAGAGCCAGCTGCTTCAGTATCTCCTCCATGCTGGCTTAAAAAAAACTGCCACTGGTTCTCCACCAACTGTGAGGGGGTTAGCTCGGCAGCGGGTGTGTGTGACCCCCGGGATGGGCTCCCCACACAAAAACAGGCCCAGCAAACGGAGGTTGTGGTTTTCAAAATCAAAAAAAGGTGCGGTTTATTTTCTATTTACAGTGACAAAACACAGCAAAGCCAAAAGAAACATAAACAAAATAAATCCTGGTCAACTTGACCTCTGACTAAACATACAGGTTTCCTAACTAACAACTGGGATCAGCCTAGTGCTGTCCTAGTCCCTAAGTCCCTGGTTTAAAATGTCCAAGCAAATAGCCACACAGGCTTTGTCTCACCGCACAGGGGTTCACTCTCCCTAGACAGTCCACACAGGTCTGGTTCCAGGCATGAGCTAACATCTAATGAAGCTGGGAGTTCTTATAGAGGCCTAAATGAGCTGACAAGCTTCAGCTGGTCTCATCAACTCCCTGTCTGCACGACGCCCCACACTCTCCCTAGACATATGAGTCATCCATGAGCCCACTAGCCTTAGCTGGGCTTATACAACTCTCCACCTAGTTGTATAAGTCGGCGTAAAGCCTGAATCTGGGCGAAATATATCTACCCCCCTGGATGCAACCAGGTGACTTTACCTTCCTGCTGTCACAATGTATAGGGTTGGATTGAGACCTTACTATCTGAGCCAATAGTCTACCATTCGCCTCTCCATCAGCCCATCTAAGTCTTTTCTGGAAGAAGAGTTTATCCCTAGCTCTAGATTCCAACAGTTCATTCAACCTATTGTCAGATGAAAGCCATTCTTGTTGGATATCCGGAGAGAGATTCTGAATGTACAGGGCTTCTGCCATGGAGGTATCAGCCTTTGCAAGCTCAAGCTCTCTACGGGAGGCACTTTTTTTTTTTTTGTTATGTAATCTTTATTTATGACAATAAAAGAAAGACAAAACATGCAGATACACATAACAACCAGTGTTTCAAACCTTATATAAGGAATAAGGAAGGATTCAGATACAGAAAACAATTCAAACATTAATCAGTCATGAACGTACTTCCAGTGCTGTACTAACCGTCACCAGAGGGGGGATGCGCAACTCCCCTAGTATAGGGTCCACCTGGGCTTGCGGCCGTGTGGGTAGGCAAGTACATATTATCGCCCTAAACAAGTGATCATTCAAGCTGTCTGGATTCACAAAAAAAGCCCACTCCCGCACGTCCCCAGTGGAGAGGGGGGTTCGAAGGACTTCCATCTGACCCTCTCTGGCCGAAATCCGGCCTGAGGACTGGCAAGAGAAGGCCAACACACCAGTATGCGGCCCGTCTCCCCTACGTCAAGGAGAGGGGGCAGCCCACAACATAAATGGTGAATCCAGTCCCAGTACTGTGCCTAATATCCATTAGGAAACATTGTCCAAGCAAAACATAACACAGAAAACGAAGAGGTGAAAAGAATAGTAATGGTAAGAGGAGAGAAAAAAAAGGGGGGGGACTCTCCCCCCACGGCATGCACTTATGCTCCTACTTAGAGAATATCTGTGATGGCTCCCAACCAACGATCTGCCACTTAACTAGGACAAAGGCGTCTTGGGAATGGCGGGCCTGTCAGCACTGAGGTCTCCTAGGGGGTTGAACTGTGTTGAACTATGTGTCCCCTAAGGGAGGGTTCAGCGAGCTCCAACAAGGCAATATCTAAACTGGAGGCGACAAACCCCCCACCGGATGTGTGTTGTAGCCAGGGTGCCCAGATAGAGTCAAACCTCTCCCTAGTGCCCCTGCAGATAGCCACACAGTCTTCCGCCTCCCTAATCTCCTTCACCTTTTAAGTTAATTCCTCCCTATCGGGTACATGCGTCTGCTTCCAATAGATAGGGAGCAGGCGCTTGGCGGCATTCAGGTAATGTGGCAATGCACTCTTCCTATATTGGCTGACCGGCATGGGAGGAATATGGAAAAGGAAGGGCAAAGGGGAGAAAGGGATGTCGATACCCAGTATATCATGTATCAGATTTTTACTTTCCTCCCAGAATGGCTTAATTCTTGGGCACTCCCACCATATGTGAAGTAAGGTGCCACAAAGACCACAGCCTCTCTAGCAATGGTCAGACATGGTGGGGTAGATTCGGGATAGTGCCGCCGGCACCCTGTACCAGCGTGTCAGTAGCTTGTAATTGGTTTCCTGCGTTCTGGACTCTACAGAGCTAGAGTGTGTTAGCTGGTACAGGTGAGTCAGCTGCTCCTCCGAAAATTCGTGCCCACGCTCTGATATAGACCGGCTTAGTCTCTGAGGCGGCTGAGCCCAGTAGGCGGTACAATTCAGAAATCATACATGGAGTGGGCTCCTCCGCAACAAAGAGAAGCTTGTATGGAGTAAGCTGAGAGGTAGTTCTAATGGGTTGACCTAGTGTGACAAAGAAGTGACTGAGCTGTTTATGTCGCCAAAAGTCCATGGGGAAGCTACCATGGTGGGCCCTAAGGGTCTCAAGCGTGAGTAATCTACCGTTCTCCATGAATTTGCCACAACAGGTGTTAGAATCATCCGACCCCTTCTTAAAGAACACGATTTGTTCTTCTGGGGGGAACCAGCAGAAACCCCCAAGCGGGGGCACAGGGGGGGGGCCAGAGATTATGTGCTGTTGATCCTATCCCAGACCCTAAGAGCCTGGGTCGTTAATGGAGAGGTGGTATCTGACAGCCCCCTGTGTTCCCTAGCTAGCCACGGGGCGTAGGCTAGGTCTCTTCCCGCCAGGCATTTTTCCAAGGAAGCCCAGATCCTGGATCGAGTGTGGAAACGCCAATTAAGAATTCGCTGGAGAACGATAGCCCTGTAGTACCTCCTAATATCCGGTATGTCTAAACCTCCGGCCCTCTTTGAGCGCTTCAGCACTCTCATTGCTATGCAGGGTCTCTTTCCATTCCAATGAAAAATGGGAAGTGCGGTGCTAAACTAGTGAAGGATATCACTATGTGTTGGAGTGATATTCTGACATATAATAAATTAAATGCAGTATACAGTGCATAAATCAATTAAACCACAAACTATGGTGTGGTTGCTTCCACGGAAGGAATCCACACAGTGTCAGTGCATGAATCAAAATAAACCACAAATGGAATAGTATGGTGTGGGTGGTTCCACTGAAGGAATCCACACACTGTGTGTGCTATCGTGAAGGAACACAAGTGCATAAAAACAGTCCAAAAACATCTTATGAATAAAAGTCCGTAAGTGAAAAATATGCAATGGAGTCTCTGTGTGTGTGGCGGGTGCACTCGTTGGAAGTGAACTCAACACCACTGAGGATAAAAATAAATTAAAATGAAACTAATAGATGTAACAAGTCCAAACACCTAAGACCCATTTCAAGGGCAGCTTCCCACGGAATGACCACATGTGAAGAACCAAAATGTTGCCTGATGAAATCAAATCAAAAACACTTGAGACAATGAATAGGTGGGGTACTCTTACCACAGATGTTGGACTCAGTGATTCATGCACTGACACTGTAAGGATTCCTTCCGTGGAAGCATCCACACCATAGTTTGTGGTTTAATTGATTTATGCACTGTATACTGCATTTAATTTATTATATAACATGACACAGGGGTACCTTCAAAATCCATACCGGACCCTGATCCGAGCTGGAGAGATGAGAGATAAGAGATGAGTAAGAGCCATCAAAAGTGACGGCATGGGTTCAAACCCCCTCCTCACAGTCCTATGAATCATAAAGGGGAGCCCGCGCCAAAAAAACAAGACGAAAAAAAAATCTCAAAAAAGAAACATGACAAGCAGGTACCTTCAAAATCCATACCGGACCCTGATCCTAGCTGGAGAGATTAGAGATGAGTAAAAGCCATCACAAGTGACGGCATGGGTTCAAACCCCCTCCTCACAGTCCTATGAATCTTAAAAGGGGAGCCCGCGCCAAAAAAACAAGACGAAAAAAAAAATCTCAAAAAAAGAAACCTGACACGGAGGTACCTTCAAAATCCATACCGGACCCTGATCCTAGCTGGAGAGATGAGTAAAAGCCATCACAAGTGACGGCATGGGTTCAAACCCCCTCCTCACAGTCCTATGAATCATAAAGGGGAGCCCGCGCCAAAAAAACGACAAAAAAAAAATCTCAACAAAAAAAAAGTGACACGGGGGTACCTTCAAAATCCATACCGGACCCTGTTCCGAGCTGGAGAGATGAGTAAAAGCCATTAAAAGTGACGGCATGGGTTCAAACCCCCTCCTCACAGTCCAATGAATCTTAAAGGGGAGCCCGCATCAAAAAAACAAGACGAAAACGAAAATCTCAACAAAAAAAAAAAACATGACACGGGGGTACCTTCAAAATCCATACCGGACCCTGATCCGAGCTGGAGACACGGCAAAGACACGCCGGTCAGCTTGGATCAGCCGGACAGCTTGGGCTAGCCTGTCAAACGCCCTGGGAGCCGGATAACTGCCAAAGACCTTTGCGGTCAGCTTGGGCTAGCGTGCGGTGGGTCCTGGGTGCCGCCTGGAGCGCGGATCGCGGCCAGACCTTCGCGGTCAGCCCGGTCTAGGGCGGCAAGGGTCCTGGGTGCTGCCTGGAGCCCAATCGCGGCCAAGGACCTTCGCGGTCAGCCCCGGCTGGTGCGGGAAGGGTCCTTGATGCCGCCTGGAGCCCAATCGCGGCCACACCTTCGCGGTCAGCCTGGTCTTAGACGGCAAGAGCCATGGGTGCCTCCTGGAGCCCAATCACGGCCAAGGACCTTCGCGGTCAGCCCCGGCTAGTGCGGGAAGGGTCCCTGATGCCGCCTGGAGCCCAATTGCGGCCAAACCTTTGCGGTCAGCCCGGTCTTGTGCGGGAAGGGTCCCTGATGCTGCCTGGAGACCAATCGCAGCCAAGGACCTACGCGGTCAGCCCCAGCTAGTGCGGGAAGGGTCCCTGATGCCGCCTGGAGCCCAATCAAGGCCACACCTTCGCGGTCAGCCCGGTCTTGTGCGGGAAGGGTCCCTGATGCCGCCTGGAGACCAATCACGGGCAAGGACCTTCGCGGTCAGCCCTGGCTAGTGCGGGAAGGGTCCCTGATGCCGCCTGGAGCCCAATCGCGGTCACACCTTCGCGGTCAGCCCGGTCTTGTGTGGGAAGGGTCCCTGATGCCGCCTGGAGACCAATCGCGGCCACACCTTCGCGGTCAGCCCGGTCTTGGGCGGCAAGGTTCATGGGTGCCGCCTGAAGCCCAATCACGGCCAAGGACCTTCGCGGTCAGCTTGGGCTAGCTTGCGGTGGGTCCCTGCTGCCGCCTGGAGCCCAATCGCGGCCACACCTTCGCGGTCAGCCCGGTCTAGGGCGGCAAGGGTACTGGGTGCCTCCTGGAGCCCGGATCACGGCCAGACCTTCGCGGTCAGCCCGGTCTTAGGCGGCATGGGTCCTGGGTGCCACCTGGAGCCCAATCATGGCCAAGGACCTTCGCGGTCAGCTTGGGCTAGCGTGCGGTGGGTCCCTGTTGCCGCCTGGAGCCCAATCGCAGGCAGACCTTCGCGGTCAGCCCGGTCTAGTGTGGGAAGGGTCCTGGGTGCCTCCTGGAGCCCGGATCGCGATCAGACCTTCGCGGTCAGCCCGGTCTAGTGCGGGAAGGGTCCTGTGTGCCTCCTGGAGCCCGGATCGCGGCTAGACCTTCGCGGTCAGCCCGGTCTATTGTGGGAAGGGTCCCTGTTGCCGCCTTGAGCCCAATCGCGGCCAAAGACACGCTGGTCAGCTTGGGTCGGCTTCCGATTCCCACCCTCCTGGTGGGCCTCCGTCCGTCCTGGCTGCGCCAGACCCGGCGCCCCCCTCTGCCATGAGACAGACCGTCTGGGGTCTCCTCCTGTGTTAATCTCCTGCCGAAAGGGGAGAGATGTAACGGGTGGGCCCTTAGAACCCAGAAGTTCTTAGAAAGTATGAGCCAGAAAAATATTTGGACATTGAGAATATGTCTTGGATTGCTTTAAAATGGGTCTGTAATATTAATCCACAATATTCCCCAGGATATCTGTAAAGAACTATTTACTGTGTGTTTGATTCTGAATTCAACATGTTAGTAGAAAGATGTTAATGTCATCACCTCCAACCACCTGGATGCCCGTTGTAATGTTAATGAATCCAGACTAGCTTCTAAAGACCTTTTCATTGTTGTTTGTGGTGATGTGGATTTGAGCTTGGTAGACCGTCTGGCTGCCTATTATGGGATGTTTAAGTGTCTTGCTGTGAGGAAAGGGGGGGGGGGGAATCACTCCAGCAACCCCTCCTGCTAAGACTGTTTACTGAAGGAGAAGTTTGAACACACCTGACCTGTATCACCATTGTCATTGGACAGTTTAACCCGCCCTGTTTCCCAATGATGGGAGGGAAGTGTTTTGAAGAGAAGTGTGTTACCATGTACTTGCAATAAAAGATTCATTCCCTGTTTGGAACCTGAAAACAGAGCGTTGTCTCGTTATTGGGGGGAACTATCTTTATGGGTCTCCTTCGCCTGACTGTGGAGTGTCGGTAGCTGCCTTGTGTTCGGAAAGGGAATATCCTAAACAGCGTTAGCCCCTTTCATACTTGGGGTGTCGTTACATATATATATATTTTACCTTTTTCCGCTTGAGGTCCTTCAGGCCAATAAAAGTACTTCACACAGGTATATACTTAAACAAAGATAAAGTTTACTTTACCAGAGATAATAAGCAAAAAAAAGACAATTATATATATGTAAATAGCTTCAAATGACTCTGCAGGGCCCTGCAAGAGTCAATAATAATTGTAAGATAAAGATTCTAAAATAAACTGGTACCTACTATCTATGGATAAACAATCCTAAGCTCGCGAGCTCCCCTAGTGTGCAATACCACCCCGTGTCCCATCAAAGTCAGTTCCTGTCAGACTTGACTCAGATTACTGTACAAGTTCCTTGAGGGTGGGAATCTTCGCTAGCAAACGTTGGTGCACTTTATAATTGTAATCCACAGGAGATTAAAGATGTGAACTCGACTCTCGCAATGCTTTTGAGAGTGAAACTAATAGTCAGTATAACGCCATCTTTAACTACACAGCTACCACACGCTGCACTATGTCCTGGTGTACGTGTAGCTTACTACTCGGGTGGTGGTGGGCCTTCAAGAGTCACAAACCTAGCAACAGTTGTAGATTCTGGGCAGGTGCCCACTCACCCAGGCAGGCCTAGTCCGCCTGACACGCTCTGCGGTCGGTACCTCGATCCCCGACCTCTCCGTAACACACAGCCTCTGGTCCTTCTCACAGCAGCTGAAGATGTCGGTTGGCGGACGACTCCGGTCTGAGGGTGACACGAGCTTGTCACACTGAAAGAGACCCCTCTCTGGCGTGGTGATCCTTCGCAAAGTGTTAGGCCCAGGCTTTGGGCCTAGTCGCCCCGGCAGCAGGCCTCACGCAAACTTCCTGCTTGGTTGAGAGCGGAGTCCAGAGAGACCGAGTGTGGCCCCTCCCTTTCTTTATGTAACCTCCCCCAGCAGGCTGTGCGGTGGTTGTAATTCATTCTGGGAGCACAGCTGCACTGTGGGTACCATTGTCTATTAGGTATCCATGGCAACGGAGTCTCTCTCTCCCTGTACCATAAGTTCCACACGTATTACTGAACATAAGTAAACAATAGTCTATAAAGTTGTAACTGGAACATAGGAGGAAGTTTTGGGTGTACACACATAACAATAGTCCATAACAGTAGAACCCCGCTACACACTCCCCCCACTTAAAGTATTTGGTCCCCAAAGATATCAAGGATCCTTGCTCTCTAGGCGACTACACGATACCGACAGAGGAACCTCCCACCAAACTTTGGAGGAGAGGTTGTCCTGTCTACAGGCCACCTCAGTTGGTACGGCCTCACCAGCTGTGCCAGGGGGTGAGCTAGGGTTGCCTTCCACCAAATTCACAGTGGAAGGACCAGGCATCTCAACTGTTCTCCTGGAAGTAAGAACTTCTTCTTCAGAGCATGCACCCTGTGACAGAACCCACTGTCACTGTGTGCTTTGGAAGGGACTGAGGGCGGGCCTCCTACCCACAGATTATGGCCCAGAAGAGACTGAGACTCGGGGAGAAGCTGGCATTGAGATAATGTAATGTAATGCTACATCCCTTCTCCCCCACCCCCCCCTCTTGTTGCTGTGTTTAGCTGTGTTGAGTCATGGCACATAGACAATGGTCTGGACTGCAGACATCTCTCCGCAGGGGATGTGTATTGAGGGGTTGCCTGCTTACCATAATCCCTTTATGTTTATCTGTAGTCTCTGTTTCAATGTACAAGTGTTCAGTTCCCATTGGTTCTTTCTTGTCCCCTACCCCCCCTCTATGACAAGGCTAAGGGGAGTGTCCCTAACTGTGTGTAAAAGTGTATGTTTTGTATTTAATAAACTGTTGATGCTCTGCATGTTTAACCCTCAACACCTGTGTGGATTGTCTCGTGATTGAGGGGTTAAGGGCTGGTTATGGCGAATCTGCAGGCTGTGGGTGCGTTTGGAGGACAGGAGACACAGGTCTGGCGGATGTGCCCACCTGGGGTATCCGAGATCCGTCACAGTGGTGGCAGCAGTGGGGTGTCTCCTGCAGTCCGGGACATCCAAACCACCACCAGGATTCAAGGTCCGGGCAGCCGCCGAGGAGCAATACGGGGACCAGCCAGCATGAGAGCGGAGTTCGGGAGGACGCTGCAAGGCATGCGGAAGCAACATCGGGGACCAGCGACAGAGCGCACCATGCTCGGCTGGGAGGATGTGATCCGCTGGCAACTCTGGCATGAGACACTAAGCCACGAGCGGCACCATCAGGGGAAGATCCTTCCCTCCTCCACAGAGATGTACTGGACGCAATACCGTGCGCGAGAGGTGTTCCTGAGGGAACGACCGCGAGATGAGTGTAAGATGGAGCTCGGAAGATTAGTCCAGGAGGAGATGAGGCTGGACACCAGCTACAGAGCCTTCCGGTGGTTCGCGGCTCAACTGTGGCCAAGTACAGCAGATGGCAGCCCGACAGAAGGCGTTGGCTACGGCAGCGTGGGGCTGCTCCATCAAAAAATTTATGGAGACCCAGACTTTGGGAGCGACGAAGAGTGGCGGCTGGAAGACATCCTGGACTTCCGAGATGAGGTGCTGGACCTTCCCGAAGAGGCGTGTGGCCTGGAGGAATTGGAGTTCCTGGTTGAGCAGGAATGGGAGCTCGAGATTGCCTACAAGCGGCTGTTTGACGGTGATCAGCAGCCTGGCATGGCTCCCATTGCCTGGGACTGTCCTGGAGAAATAGCGGACAGTCGCGAAGATGCAGAGCAAATGGGGCCAGGAGTGCCCCTACGTTTTCCCATCCTAACCGCAATGGAAGAAGCGGCAATGATACAGAGGGCACTGCGAGTGCTAGAATGCCAGAATGCACCAGAGGTTTCCCAGGCAGCGAGACAAGATAAAAGCATAAAGGTCTCAGAAGGGGAAGTTGAGACGGGCGCTGGAAGGCTGGTAAATGGTGATCAGCAGCAAGTCCAGAGTATCGAATCTGATGCCCCAGCAGAAGCGCTGGATACAGGGCAGAGTGCCGCTGGCCTCTGCCCAGCATCAGAAAAAGAGTTGGACCCGGAGAGTCTGAGAGATGCTCTTCGTGAGCCGTTTCCCCAACAGCAGATATCCCCAACGGGAGTGGAGGAAGCAATTCTCCCTCCCCAGCAATTGGACAGTACCCCAATGTTCATTCCCCCAGCAGAAGCGCTGGCTACGGGGCAGAGTGCCGCTGGCCTCTGCCCACCCTCAGAGTTGGATCCAGGGAGTCTGAGGGATGACCTCAGTGAGCTGGTTGCCCAGCACTTGGACACTACCCCAGTGTTTATCCCCCCAGCTGAAGCGCTGGCTGCATGGCAGAGTGCCACAGGCCCCTGCCCAGCCCTCAGTATGTCTTTGGAGGGTTTGGGAGACAGCCCCTGTCAGAAGTCGCCTCAGCAGCTGGTCACAGAACCAGGAGGGGGAAAAACCCTTCCCCCTCTCCAGCGGCTGAACTCTACCGTTGTATATGTCCCCCTAGCATAATCGCTGGCTACGGAGCAGAGCGCTGTTGGCCTCTGCCCAGCATCAGAAAAAGAGATGGAGAGTCTGGGAGATAGTCCCTGCAAGATACCTCCTCAGCAGCTGATAACTACTCCAGGAGAAAAGCAAGAACCTTTTCCTCCCCAACTGCATAGCACTGCCAGCCTATGTTCCCTACAAGCTGAAGCGCTGGCATCGGGGCAGAGGATTATTCAGCTCCCCTCAATATCTGCAACCCAGCCCCGGATCACGGGAGTGCGGACAGCTGTTCCCACTCTGCAGCGGCTGTTTTTATTCACGGGAGACCGTATGTGCGATTTTGCTCCCCAGCGCCAGAGACGTACCTTTCCTTTTCCTGGTTGCCTGGGGTGGAAGTTTGTGACTAACGCAGGTCCAGACCAGTTGGGGGTCAGGAACCTGGTTAGTCTGTTTTTAAAAGGGGAGAAATGTGACAGAACCCACTGTCACTGTGTGCTTTGGAAGGGACTGAGGGCGGGCCTCCTACCCACAGATTATGGCCCAGAAGAGACTGAGACTCGGGGAGAAGCTGGCATTGAGATAATGTAATGTAATGCTACATCCCTTCTCCCCCATCCCCCCCCCTCTTGTTGCTGTGTTTAGCTGTGTTGATTCATGGCACATAGACAATGGTCTGGACTGCAGACATCTCTCTGCAGGGGATGTGTATTGAGGGGTTGCCTGCTTACCATAATCCCTTTATGTTTATCTGTAGTCTCTGTTTCAATGTACAAGTGTTCAGTTCCCATTGGTTCTTTCTTGTCCCCTACCCCCCCCTCTATGACAAGGCTAAGGGGAGTGTCCCTAACTGTGTGTAAAAGTGTATGTTTTGTATTTAATAAACTGTTGATGCTCTGCATGTTTAACCCTCAATACCTGTGTGGATTGTCTCGTGATTGAGGGGTTAAGGGCTGGTTATGGCGAATCTGCAGGCTGCGGGTGCGTTTGGAGGACAGGAGACACAGGTCTGGCGGATGTGCCCACCTGGGGTATCCGAGATCCGTCACACACCCATTTTATCATATGTCAATCTTTTAGGGGGGTGAATGACTCTCCTTCTCTGTTCTTTGGGTGTCCCAATCTCAGGAACACTAGGACCTGCTGTCTCTGTGGATTCTTCAGGGACTTTCTCCTCTGATACATGCATGCTGGGCTCTGTAATTTTAGGAGAATCTGGCTCTCCTTCAGATAGAGATGGAGCCTCTTCAGGGTCTCCTGTTAGCAAAGAGTCCAGGTTATCCTCCATTTCCTCGGTGAGTATGTTAGAGGGCACCAATTCAGGAGTCTCTGGGCGAAGAATCCCACTATCTGCTCCCTCAGGAAGTGACAGCGAAGTGGTCATGGGTTCTGGCGCTTGAGAGGGCCATAACCAGTCAGATTCCATCTCCTCTTCCTCAGAGTCTTCTTCTCCAGAGTCTTTGTCCTCTACATCTGTAAGAGTCGACTGAGACCTGGTAACTGGCCTGGATACTCGGGAGGTTGAAGAGGATTCTCGTGGATCTGATGCGGGGGGTAGGCGAACTGCTTCAGAAAGGGGCAACAGGTGGTTCCTATGCCAAGTCTTCAGTGGGCCCACACTCCCCTCTGGTTTTATCTGATATACCGGGAGACCAGGTAACTGTTTGCAGACGACATATGGTTGGGATTTCCACCGGTCAGCTAATTTGTGCTTCCCGGGAATACCCAAGTTTCTTAGTAGTACCCTATCCCCTGGCTGTAAGTCTTGTATCCTAACCTTGAGGTCGAAGTTCCTTTTATTCCTCAATCCCCACTGGTCAGATGAGGCTTGGGCCTGTTTATATGCCATATTCAGACTCTTCCTTAAGCGATCCACATACCCCTTGTGGGAAGTTGCCGAGGTATGATCCAGGGATGTGCCGAAGGCTAAGTCCACTGGTAACCAAGCTTCTCTTCCAAACATCAGCCGATATGGGGAGTATCCAGTAGCATCGCTGGTAGTACTGTTGTAAGCATGTACTATGGCAGCCACATGCTTGCTCCAGTGTTGTTTCTTCTCTGAGTTCAATGTTCCCAACATATCCAAAAGAGTCCGGTTAAAACGTTCAGGCTGAGCATCCCCTTGTGGGTAGTATGGGGTTGTTCTAGTCTTTTGAATGCCCAACAGATCTAACAGCTTCTTTATCAGTCTGCTTTCATAGTCTCTTCCTTGATCTGAATGCAGACGTTGGGGTAGACCATAGTGCACGAAGAACCTTTCCACTAGAACTTTGGCTACTGTTGAGGCCTTCTGATCCTTGGTAGGGAATGCTTGAGCGTATCTGGTGAAGTTGTCTGTCACTACCAGGACATTCCCTTTTCCATTCAGATCAGGCTCTAGACAAAGGAAGTCAATGCACACCAGTTCCATGGGTCCTTGACTCTGCAGATGGCCCATTGGGGCTGCCAGACGTGGCAAAGTCTTCCTTTGTATGCACAGGACACAAGAATGGCAGTATCCCTCTACTTCGGCCCGCATACAGGGCCAGTAGAACCTGTCTCTTACAAGGTGAAAGTTTCTCTCCGATCCCAGGTGACCATGATGGTCGTGGAGAGCAGTTGGGACCGCTTCCCTGTGCTTGGTGGGTAGGAATAACTGCCACTTCTCTTCCAGATCATCAGAGGGGCCCCTTCGGTAGACCACCCCTTGACGTATCTGTAGCCAGTCCCATTCCCTGTGCAACAAGCGGGCCTCTCTGGAAGAGTTGGTTAGGAGCAATTCAGGGCGTTGGTTCTCCAAGGCCTTCAGTATTAGCTTCCCTAATGGGTCTTCCAATTGGTCCCTCCTTAAGTCCTTCTTGGATAACTTGGGCAAGCCCTCTTCTCCGACTTGGGTCACATTGCAGTAACATCTGGGTACTCCAGCAGCTGAGACCCCAATTTCTTCGGCCCTTGATTCTCCTTTGACTTGAAGTTCCGTCCCCCTATATAGGGCTCGCACTCCCTCCGGGGTCAACTGGGCCCACTCTTCGGTGAGATCAGTGGGAGTATGGGATCTCCTGGATAGAGCATCCGCATCCCTATTTCCAACTCCTGGTCGGGATTTAAGGCTGAATGTGAAACTTGAGAGGGCAGCCAGCCACCTATGTCCTGTGGCATCCAGTTTGGCGGTGGTCAGAAGGTAAGTAAGTGGATTATTAGCCGTCTTGACTACAAATTCAGCCCCGTATAAATAGTCTTTCAATTTGTCTACCACAGCCCACTTCAAGGCCAGGAATTCAAGTTTGTGGGTGGGGTAATTCTTCTCAGCGAGTGTCAGGCTTCTGCTCACATAGGCAAAGGGCCGTAGGTGACCATCGTGCTCCTGGTATAGCACCCCACCAAGCCCATCTCGGCTGGCGTCCACATGATACTCGTAAGGTTTGGTGGTATCTGCATAGGCCAATACAGGGGCGGTTGTCAGACTCTCTTTCAGCTGGTCGAAGGCCTCTTCAAACTTGGGGGTCCACTGACCCTGGATGGAGTCTTTAGATTTCCTGGGCCCCATGGTAGACTTCACTGGCTGGTATGATTTCTCTCCATCATCCTCTCCTTCATTCCTTAGTAATTCATTGAGGGCCCTGGCTATTTTGGCAAACCCCTCCACGAACCTCCTGTAATAGGAGCAGAATCCCAGGAATGACCGGAGCTCGGTCACATTTGTAGGCCTCGGCCAGGAAGTGACAGCATCCAGCTTCTCCGAGTCTGTGGCTACCCCTTCTGCAGATACAATGTGGCCCAAGTAATGAACTGAGGACTGGTAGAACTGACATTTCTCCGGGGAAAGTTTCAAGCCTTCTTCATGGAGCCTCTTCAAGACTTTCTCCAGCCTCTCTTCATGTTCCTCTATGGTTTTCCCGAACACGATGACGTCGTCCAGATACACAAGCACCTCTATCAGATTCATGTCCCCCACCGTTCTTTCCATTAGCCTTTGAAAAGTAGCAGGGGCTCCTGACAACCCTTATGGCATCCGGTTGAATTCGAACAACCCCACAGGGGTGATGAAGGCTGTCTTCTCCTGATCTTCAGGGTGCATGGGGATCTGGTAGTAGCCAGTCTTCAGATCCATCACACTGAACCACTTGGCTCCAGACAGACTTTGTAGCGCATCCTCTATCCGGGGAGTGGTGTACTGATCTGGTATAGTTCTTCCGTTCAGTGTCCGGTAGTCTATACACAGCCTCAGGGAGCCATTCTCCTTTCGGACCACCACTATTGGAGAGGCATAGGGGCTTCAAGACTCCTGGATTATGCCTGTCCTCTTTAATTCGGACAGTTGCTTGCGCAGAACTTCCAGATCTCCTAGAGGAACCCGTCGAACTCTCTTCCTGAACGGCTTATCCTCCTGCAAGCGAATCTTGTGGGTGGCACTCTTTGCACACCCCACATCGAATTCATCCCTTGAGAAGATCTTCTGCCATCGAGCAAGTTGGGCCCTGGCTCTCTTCTTCCAAGCTGGTGGGAAGTTTTCGTCCTCAGGACAGAGCCTCCCTATCATGTCTTCTTCTCCCTGTGGCTTCTTCAAGTCAGATGGGCCCACTGGGGTGGCTTGGTTCACCTGACCTAACAGCATTCTGGCTGATACCCTCAAAGGGGTGGCGGAGGTGTTTCTGACACTCACTGAAACCTTCCCATGACTCCTCTCTAGGGCCTTCAGTGGGATCACTACGGGAATTACCTCTATTCCTCTTTCCTTCTCTCGAGGGCCAGATTCAAGGATGATGAAAGGGCCGGGTTGCTTCCATGTGAGTTTTACAGACGCTCTCAAACAGGTCCGCTCTCCTGGCTGCAGTACCTTTTCTGTTTTATCCAGCTTCCATACTTTCCCAACCCCCACTCCTGGGGCCTTTTTCTCCATCACTAAGCACTGGTAAATTTGCTCCAACAAGGGGTGGACCCTTGCGGTCAGGGTATCTTGTTCTTCAATCAGGGGGGTCAACAACCTCATTACCAAGTCAGTGTTGGTTCCTATGATCAGAGAGCTCTTGTTGTCCCCAGGTGGCCTAGGACAGACCACAGCCAGAGTGTCAAACATCTCCGTTCCTCCCGCCACTGAGGGATCAAAGGTGAGTCTGATTGGGATGTACCCATTATAGGGGAAACTCTGCGTTCCAATGCCCCATATCTCCAGGTCTTCCAGCTTCTGTAATGGTAAATGCCTGAGGTGCCTATTGTAGAAGTCACGATATAGGAGAGTCACCTGGGCTCCAGTATCGAGAAGGGCCTTTGTGTAGATTCCTTCTACCTGGATTGAGATCATTGGAGAGGGTCCTACAAGTTTATCTGGAAGTTTCCGTGGAGAGGTCTTCTTGGCAGGTTCTGTAATTTGTATCTTCACTTCACTTCCTTTTTTCTCCGGCTTTTCCGGGGTTTCGACCCTTGTGGAGCCTGATGTGCATTGATCTCCCGCTTCTGAGTATTTTGAAATTTGGAGCGGGAAGTACCAAGCTGTCCAGAGGTGGCAGCAGGGGTGTTTAGTAAAGGTTTAGGCCCCTGTCACTGATGAACACCCGGTTGACTCCTTCACCGGGGCCCTCTGAAGTTTTTCCGCTGGCTTGCAGGATGGTGTGGCAGCTTTCCTCGGGCTGGTGCACATCTGTCGACAGTGCCCAATTCCTCCACAATTGAAGCAGACATCTTCATCCCTTGAGTTCCTAGGTGGGGAAGTAGATACACTTTGAGTCACCTTGGTTGCAGTGCCTTCTCCCTTCCCGGTCTCTGAGACCTTGGCCATAAGTGAAGTTAACATCTCCATAACTTAATTTGGGACTTTAGAGTAGCTACCTCAGAGTCCTGTTCACGAGTCATTGCCTACCTAACTTCAGCAAAGGGGATAGAGTTCGGCGGAGTAGTTGACTGTTGATCATTCAGCAGTGCTTCTTCATCTCTTACCACCCGGATAAGATCAGGGTAGCTCAGTGACATGACACCCCCAGAGGTCTTCAAATGGAGCCAGACTGGATCAGAGCGCAGGGCTCCTCTTAAAATTTGTTGCATCCTGGCTTGATCTATGGCAGAGGGTTCCATTCCCTTCTTAAACACAATCTGACATAGCATCTTGTTCAACCTCTGGATGTACTCAGAAAGGCGTTCCCCTGGCTGTTGTAGGGTGTGTTCAAATTGGTATATCAGCTCAGCTGCCTTCTCCAATCACCCAAACTCCTCCTGCAGTATGACCAAGTAATCATAGGCTGTACATGTGGCATTACTGAACCTCAGATTCTTGACAGCTTCTGCAGCGGCTCCTCGCAGACTCTCACTTATACGTTGTTTCTTTTGGGCCTCTGGTAGTTCTCATCCTTCTAGAGTTTGCGTGGCTTGCTCTATCCAGACATCAAACTCTTCCTTGCCAAGTGGCACAGGCTGTTCCCCTGAGAAGATTCTCAGCTTCCTGTACCCAGTTCCACACACACTGTGTTGTTTTTCTTGCGCTTTAACACAAAGTCCCCCAGAGCAGTAAGAAGCTCTGGCACAATCATGGTCAGAGGTGGCGGGGAGGCTTCTGGTGTCTTGACTTCCTCTTCCTGGTGTGGAGTAGTCTCCCCCTGGAAGTCTTGGGTGTACTATGAGGAGTTTTGACTTGTCTCCTAAGGGGAAACTCTTCCTCTTAAAACTCTCAGGCACTCCCTCCTTCCATTCTAGCAAGGCATGAGTGCTATAAGCTTCTTGATCTGGCCTGAGAGCGACTACCCGTGCTCTCCTCTGTGGAGACAATACCTTTATGATGTTAGCCACCTTCTTCTTATCCCAATGTCCTCCAGGAAGCTCAATGGCTACACTTGCACTTGAGCGGGCGCCCTCTTTTTCGCACCACTGGACTACAACAAAGGGGTCCATCTTGATAAGGACAAGGGTCCTGCCTGGGGAAAGTTGATTTCAGAGTAACAGGATCCCGGACTCGAGCCCCCACGTGTAGTACTACCCAAATAGGAGCTGCTGGTTTTGTTTGGGCCTGCCTTCTGATTTTCAACCCCTTAACTGGCTCGAACCCTCCCTTGGCACAACTGGTAGCGGAAAGAATTGTAAAACCCACTGGCTATGGGGAAACACAATTCTGCATGTAAATATATCACCTTAAGTACACACATATATATATATATATATATATATATATATATATATATATATATATATATATATATATTACCTTTCTCCACTTGAGGTCCTTCAGGCCAATAAAAGTACTTCACACAGGTATATACTTAAACAAAGATAAAGTTTACTTTACCAGAGATAATAAGCAAATCAAGACAATTATATATATGTAAATAGCTTCAAATGACTCTTCAGGGCCCTGCAAGAGTCAATAATAATTGTAAGATAAAGATTCTAAAATAAACTGGTACCTACTACAGGTCCTTCTCAAAAAATTAGCATATTGTGATAAAGTTCATTATTTTCTGTAATGTACTGATAAACATTAGACTTTCATATATTTTAGATTCATTACACACAACTGAAGTAGTTCAAGCCTTTTCTTGTTTTAATATTGATGATTTTGGCATACAGCTCATGACAACCCAAAATTCCTATCTCAAAAAATTAGCATATCATGAAAAGGTTCTCTAAACGAGCTATTAACCTAATCATCTGAATCAACTAATTAACTCTAAACACCTGCAAAAGATTCCTGAGGCTTTTAAAAACTCCCAGCCTGGTTCATTACTCAAAACCGCAATCATGGGTAAGACTGCCGACCTGACTGCTGTCCAGAAGGCCATCATTGACACCCTGAAGCAAGAGGGTAAGACACAGAAAGAAATTTCTGAACGAATAGGCTGTTCCCAGAGTTCTGTATCAAGGCACCTCAGTGGGAAGTCTGTGGGAAGGAAAAAGTGTGGCAGAAAACGCTGCACAATGAGAAGAGGTGACCGGACCCTGAAGAAGATTGTGGAGAAGGACCGATTCCAGACCTTGGAGGACCTGCGGAAGCAGTGGACTGAGTCTGGAGTAGAAACATCCAGAGCCACCGTGAACAGGCGTGTGCAGGAAATGGGCTACAGGTGCCGCATTCCCCAGGTCAAGCCACTTTTGAACCAGAAACAGCGGCAGAAGCGCCTGACCTGGGCTACAGAGAAGCAGCACTGGACTGTTGCTCAGTGGTCCAAAGTACTTTTTTCGGATGAAAGCAAATTTTGCATGTCATTCGGAAATCAAGGTGCCAGAGTCTGGAGGAAGACTGGGGAGAGGGAAATGCCAAAATGCCTGAAGTCCAGTGTCAAGTACCCACAGTCAGTGATGGTCTGGGGTGCCATGTCAGCTGCTGGTGTTGGTCCACTGTGTTTTATCAAGGGCAGGGTCAATGCAGCTAGCTATCAGGAGATTTTGGAGCACTTCATGCTTCCATCTGCTGAAAAGCTTTATGGAGATGAAGATTTCATTTTTCAGCACGACCTGGCACCTGCTCACAGTGCCAAAACCACTGGTAAATGGTTTACTGACCATGGTATTACTGTGCTCAATTGGCCTGCCAACTCTCCTGACCTGAACCCCATAGAGAATCTGTGGGATATTGGGAAGAGAAAGTTGAGAGACGCAAGACCCAACACTCTGGATGAGCTTAAGGCCGCTATCGAAGCATCCTGGGCCTCCATAACACCTCAGCAGTGCCACAGGCTGGTTGCCTCCATGCCACGCTGCATTGAAGCAGTCATTTCTGCAAAAGGATTCCCGACCAAGTATTGAGTGCATAACTGAACATAATTATTTAAAGGTTGACTTTTTTTGTATTAAAAACACTTTTCTTTTATTGGTCGGATGAAATATGCTAATTTTTTGAGATAGGATTTTTGGGTTTTCATGAGCTGTATGCCAAAATCATCAATATTAAAACAAGAAAAGGCTTGAACTACTTCAGTTGTGTGTAATGAATCTAAAATATATGAAAGTCTAATGTTTATCAGTACATTACAGAAAATAATGAACTTTATCACAATATGCTAATTTTTTGAGAAGGACCTGTATCTATGGATAAACAATCCTAAACTCGCGAGCTCCCCTAGTGTGCAATACCACCCTGTGTCCCGTCAAAGTTAGTTCCTGTCAGGCCTGACTCAGATTACAGTACAAGTTCCTTGAGGGTGGGAATCTTCGCTAGCAAACGTTGGTGCACTTTATAATTGTAATCCACAGGAGATTAAAGATGTGAACTCGACTCTCGCAATGCTTTTGAGAGTGAAACTAATAGTCAGTATAACGCCATCTTTAACTACACAGCTACCACAGGCTGCACTATGTTCTGGTGTACGTGTAGCTCACTACTCGGGTGGTGGTGGGCCTTCAAGAGTCACAAACCTAGCAACAGTTATAGATTCTGGGCAGGTGCCCACTCACCCAGACAGGCCTAGACCGCCTGACACGCTCTGCGGTCGGTACCTCGATCCCCGACCTCTCCGTAACACACAGCCTCTGGTCCTTCTCACAGCAGCTGAAGATGTCGGTTGGCGGACGACTCCGGTCTGAGTGTGACACGAGCTAGTCACACTGAAAGAGACCCCTCTCTGGCGTGGTGATCCTCCGCAAAGTTATAGGCCCAGGCTTAATTGCCCCGGCAGCAGGCCTCACGCAAACTTCCTGCTTGGTTGAGCGCGGAGTCCAGAGAGACCGATCGTGGCCCCTCCCTTCCTTTATGTAACCTCCCCCAGCAGGCTGTGCATTTTGGGAGCACAGCTTCACTGTGGGTACCGTTGTCTATTAGGTATCCATGGCAACGGAGTCTCTCTCTCCCTGTACCATAAGTTCCACACGCATTACTGAACATAAGTAAACAATAGTCTATAAAGTTGTAACTGGAACATAGGAGGAAGTTTGGGGTGTACACACATAACAATAGTCCATAACAGTAGAACCCCGCTACATATATGTAGTGCCACCCTGGGTATCCTGGGAGCAAAAAGGTACCTTCAGATGCAGGGAGCGAGCTTACATTTACCCCAGGGCTGAGTCCATGGCTATAATGGGAAGTTAGAACAAATCGGGGCGCCATTCACTTTAGTATGTTTCCATGCTTTAATGAAGAACTTGGAAATAGCAGTAGGATAGAGGGTTAGGGGAGGTTTCAGATACCTTTAGCAGATCACTGGTGGACTCCTTGAATTCAAAGGACAAAAACAGCTTTCTTTAGATGATCTTGAACACCTGGATAGGTCTCTCACACAGACCTAGCCACCGGAATGAATTCTGGATAAGCCTCTCTCACAGGATTTAGCAGCTTGTAGAACTCCCGATAAGCCTCTCTCACAGGACTTAGCAGCTTGTAGAACTCCCGATAAGCCTCTCTCACAGACTTGGCAGCCAGTAGCACACATGGATAAGTCTCTCTCACAGACTTGGCAGCCAGGAGTTAGTTACCTTGAAATAGAATTGTAGAACAGCTTCACAGTACCAGAATCTTTAAGCCGAGCCGGCAGTCGTGTGACGGTAGGTTAGCTTAGGTGCGTCCTCCAAACGAGTCACCAGGCCGCCTGAGAGACCAGCCTTCATCCTGGCTCTTTCCAGCAAGGGTCCTCCCCTGGATCTCCTCAGCTTGACTTGGCTTCTTCCACGCAGGCAAGACAGCCTAGGACCACCTCAGGATTAGTAGGCCCCAGACAGGCTTCTGGGCCTACTTGAAGAGCTTGCAGCAACACAGCCTCAGGCCAGAAGGGCCTCGAGGTAAGAACTGACTAGAGCACATGGCATCTGTCCCATAAATACCCTTTCCCAGAATGCACAGTGGCAGAGAACTTCCTACTGGGCTGTTTCTGGAAAAGAGAATATTCATTACAGCTTAACTGTGTTGTAATTCTCATGCTGGCCTGTGGTACCAGTGACACCTACAGAAAAAAAGGTGCTTGTGCGCTTACCACTCAGTAAAAATAGAAACACTAAAGTGCAAATATTGCTGAACAAATTAAATATTAAGAGACAACTAGCAGCTAACTTCTATAATGTGACCAACATACAATAAAATAGTTTATATAGTGAAGCAGCGCTAAATGTCAATAGAAAGTGCTAATATTAAAAGTGCTATTAATAAAGTCTAACTTCTCATAAATTAAATAAATGGGGTGACAAAATCAACAATAATAAAATAAAATTAAAACGTCCAAACAGTGACTATGTAAATAAAGTGCTAAATAGCCAAAATGGCAGTCCAAATAGCAACAGCTAATTGCAGGGAGAGAAGCAAGGATGGGTGTGGGAATACACCTTGTCTCATCAGAAACACACTGGATCAGATGAACAAATGATGCATAAATAATCCTCCCCCATAGACACCAGCCTCTCACCTCTCTGGTGGACCCCACGGGGTCAGTAATAACCACAAAGATCTCCACTGCTCACAATGAGAACTTCCAGTCCTTTTGCGTGACCCGAAACCACTGTAGGGATCTCCACAGCTTACCAGTGTTCTTCCTTAAAGCGAATCTTCCTGATGGACCCCACGAGGTCAATAATGGCCACAAAGATCTCCACTGCTCACAATGAGAACTTCCAGTCCTTTTGAGTGACCCGGAACCACTGTAAGAATCTCCACAGCTTACCAATGTTCTTCCTTAAAACAAATCTTACTCCATAATATTCAGAAAAAAACAAAAAGGGACTCCATAGTGAAGCATGTAAAGAAAAGCCCCAAGAAAAGGCGTTTATTCAAATAAAAACAGCTAAAAAACATGTTAAAAACCAAGGGGTAAAAAACGCCAAACAAAATGTTCATAAAATACTAACTTCCGGTTTACGGCCGCAAACCGGAAGTGGACGTCACTTAGGCTCCTCCTCCCGACGCGTTGCGTCACTACACACGTGACTTCATCAAGGGCATAGGGGCCAAGTGACTAATAGGAGCTTATATACACTTCTGATCATCATATGCAAATTAATACCAAGCAATGGATTCTGGGAGATCAGTCAGGTCATTCTTGGTCTCCATGACCTTGACAACTACTGCCCAGAACAAGGTATAAATACAAACTAGATAAACTAGTAAATAGATAAAAAGATATACATTAAAGTTGCTAACGTCAAAACATTAAAACTAAATATTGAACAAAAAAAAAAAATAGAAATAAAAAAATTTAAGTTAAACTTAAAATAAAAATAAAAAATGTAAAAAAAAAAAAATAAATAAGAAAAAAAAATTGACGTAACTACTAAAATACACATCTAATAATTGGAAATAAAACAATTAAGATCAAACTCAATATTTAAACCTAGAGGGGTAAGCGACTGTAACTCAAAAACCCAACGAGACTCAGCTTGACAGAGTGATGACCTTGTTACTTCCTCTCCAATGGGGTCTATACTTTTCAATACCCCAAAAGGAAAGGGAACTGGGATCTTTCCCATGAACTTCAGCAAAGTGCCTAGATACACTATGCTTGGGAAAGCCAGATTTAATATTTTGAACATGTTCCCTCAACCGTTTCCAGAGGGGCCTTTTCGTTCTGCCCACATACTGGAGTTTGCATGAGCACTCCAGTACGTAGACAGCCCCTTCAGTCCTACAGGAAATAAACTCTTTGATAACATAATTTTTTCCTGTGGAGGTGGCTACAAAATCATCTTTTTTGGACTTCTTAAACTTAGTATGCCTACACGCATAACAATACTTGCACGGGTAGAAGCCCTTTCCTTCAAAAAAGGAAAAAGGCTTCTTAGTTGGAGGATCCAAAACATTCTTGGCTAGTATATTGCGAAGGGTAGGAGCCCTTCTATAAATGAATTTAGGAAATGGAGGTAATACTTGAGACAAGTGGCGGTCTGCTTTTAAGACATTCCAATGTTTCCGGATGATGGATTCTAATTTTTTGAACTGCATATTGTAATCGAGGATCAATGGAACCTCTACATAGTTGACCTTTTCTTTTTCTCTGTCTCTAAGGAGATTAATTCGTTCCAAGCTACCTACTTCGTCGATCTTCTTTTGGAGGAACCCCTGATCATATCCTTTATCACGAAAACGTTCCCCAATGAATTCGGCTTGCTGTCTAAACTCAGACTCAATAGTGCAATTCCTTCTCAACCTCACTAGCTGTCCCTTAGGAATATTCATTAGCCAAGGTGCATGATGACAGCTATCAGTGGGGAGGTAACTATTCCTGTCAACTGTTTTGAAGAAGGTTCTGGTTTTAATGGTTGTGTCTTCTTTCCAAATTTCCAAGTCCAAAAAATAAATTTTTACTTCATCTATATTCCAGCTCAGCCTGATATTTTTATCATTTTCTTCAAGTTCCTGGCTGAACTCTATCAGGCTCTCTTTTTCTCCTTTCCAGATAAGGAATATATCGTCGATAAACCTCTTATACATAATCAATTGGGAGGGACTATTCTTATAAATCGCATCATCTTCCCATAATGCCATATGAAGGTTGGCGACACTGGGGGCAAATTTGGCCCCCATGGCCACCCCTTTAGTTTGTTTATAGTAATGGTGTCATCCCAAGAGGGGAGACACCATGAGACCTATGAATATAACTCCCAGCGTTTTTTAGAAGAGCGCTACCCAAGACCCCCAAGAAATCCAGATGGAGGAAACGGAGGAAGGAGATCACCAAGAAGATCCCCGAGACCAGAAACAAGGAGGAAATAAGACAGAAAAGAATGAGAGGATGTAGAGGAGGTTTGAAGAAACAGTTGAGAAAAAAGAGGAAAGAAAGACCTATAGGAGAGGGCATTATTAACATTAGCGGCATTACGTTAACTCAGGAAGAACTAAGAACCTTGGATAAAGGATTGAAATTTGCGCCAAAGAAGAATCTCAATAAATTTAGTGCGTATGTTGATGTGCAGAAATTCACCAGGAAATTAAACATAAAAAAATATATGCTATCAAAACCTGGAGAGTTATCAAGGAATGTGATTAAACCTGACCGATATGCACACAGCACTTTGAAAAATAAATCGCTTTTCAATCCACCCCCTGGAAATGAAGATCACATAGATGTCTTTAAAAGAATGGTGATACAAGATCTCCATAAACTACAAGTCAAGAAAGCATGGGATCCGATTGAAATAAGAAAGGGAATAAAGCAATTGGAAGAAAGAAAAAATATCGTAATAAGACCGGCAGATAAAGGTGGGGCTATAGTTATTTTATCTAAGGATTTATACAAACAGGAAATGGAGAGACAGCTTGAGGATGGAGAGACGTACCTGAAATTACTCAGTAATCCTACTTTACAATATAAAAAGGATTTGGAGAAATTGGTAGAAAAAGGAAAAGAGAAAAAACTTTTGAAAGAAAAAGAAGCACTATACCTGGTTCCAAACACATGCCGGATACCAGTGATATATATTCTGCCAAAAGTGCATACAAATAAGGAAAATCCTCCCGGTAGACCTATTCTAAATGGGATTAATTCAGTGGGAGCAAGATTAGGAGAATATTTGGACTTTTTCCTACAACCAGTAGTAAAAGAAACTCAAGCATATTTAAAAGACACTAAGCACCTTATCCAACTACTTGAAGCCACTACCCTGGATGATGAACAGATTTTTTTCGCTACGGCGGATGTAGCTTCGCTATACACCAACATTAGTCATGAAGACGCTTTAGCAGCTACTAGATGGGCTTTGAGGAAGTCCAGTAGTTTGAAGTGTAAACAGAGAAAATTTCTTTTGGAATGCTTAGATTATTGTCTTAATCATAATTATTTCTGGTATGACTCCCATTACTATAAACAAACTAAAGGGGTGGCCATGGGGGCCAAATTTGCCCCCAGTGTCGCCAACCTTCATATGGCATTATATGAAGATGATGCGATTTATAAGAATAGTCCCTCCCAATTGATTATGTATAAGCGGTTTATCGACGATATATTCCTTATCTGGAAAGGAGAAAAAGAGAGCCTGATAGAGTTCAGCCAGGTACTTGAAGAAAATGATAAAAATATCAGGCTGAGCTGGAATATAGATGAAGTAAAAATTAATTTTTTGGACTTGGAAATTTGGAAAGAAGACACAATCATTAAAACCAGAACCTTCTTCAAAACAGTTGACAGGAATAGTTACCTCCCCACTGATAGCTGTCATCATGCACCTTGGCTAATGAATATTCCTAAGGGACAGCTAGTGAGGTAGAGAAGGAATTGCACTATTGAGTCTGAGTTTAGACAGCAAGCCGAATTCATTGGGGAACGTTTTCGTGATAAAGGATATGATCAGGGGTTCCTCCAAAAGAAGATCGACGAAGTAGGTAGCTTGGAACAAATTAATCTCCTTAGAGACAGAGAAAAAGAAAAGGTCAACTATGTAGAGGTTCCATTGATCCTCGATTACAATATGCAGTTCAAAAAATTAGAATCCATCATCCGGAAACATTGGAATGTCTTAAAAGCAGACCGCCACTTGTCTCAAGTATTACCTCCATTTCCTAAATTCATTTATAGAAGGGCTCCTACCCTTCGCAATATACTAGCCAAGAATGTTTTGGATCCTCCAACTAAGAAGCCTTTTTCCTTTTTTGAAGGAAAGGGCTTCTACCCGTGCAAGTATTGTTATGCGTGTAGGCATACTAAGTTTAAGAAGTCCAAAAAAGATGATTTTGTAGCCACCTCCACAGGAAAAAATTATGTTATCAAAGAGTTTATTTCCTGTAGGACTGAAGGGGCTGTCTACGTACTGGAGTGCTCATGCAAACTCCAGTATGTGGGCAGAACGAAAAGGCCCCTCTGGAAACGGTTGAGGGAACATGTTCAAAATATTAAATCTGGCTTTCCCAAGCATAGTGTATCTAGGCACTTTGCTGAAGTTCATGGGAAAGATCCCAGTTCCCTTTCCTTTTGGGGTATTGAAAAGTATAGACCCCATTGGAGAGGAAGTAACAAGGTCATCACTCTGTCAAGCTGAGTCTCGTTGGATTTTTGAGTTACAGTCGCTTACCCCTCTAGGTTTAAATATTGAGTTTGATCTTAATTGTTTTATTTCCAATTATTAGATGTGTATTTTAGTAGTTACGTCAATTTTTTTTTGTATTTATTTTTTTTATTTTTTTTGATTACATTTTTTTTATTTTAATTTTAACTTTAATTTTTTTTTTTTTTTTTTTTTTGTTTGTTCAATATTTAGTTTTAATGTTTTGACGTTAGCAACTTTAATGTATATCTTTTTATCTATTTACTAGTTTATCTAGTTTGTATTTATACCTTGTTCTGGGCAGTAGTTGTCAAGGTCATGGAGACCAAGAATGACCTGACTGATCTCCCAGAATCCATTGCTTGGTATTAATTTGCATATGATGATCAGAAGTGTATATAAGCTCCTATTAGTCACTTGGCCCCTATGCCCTTGATGAAGTCACGTGTGTAGTGACGCAACGCGTCGGGAGGAGGAGCCTAAGTGACGTCCACTTCCGGTTTGCGGCCGTAAACCGGAAGTTAGTATTTTATGAACATTTTGTTTGGCGTTTTTTACCCCTTGGTTTTTAACGTGTTTTTTAGCTGTTTTTATTTGAATAAACGCCTTTTCTTGGGGCTTTTCTTTACATGCTTCACTATGGAGTCCCTTTTTGTTTTTTCTGAATATTATGGAGTAAGATTCGTTTTAAGGAAGAACATTGGTAAGCTGTGGAGATTCTTACAGTGGTTCCGGGTCACTCAAAAGGACTGGAAGTTCTCATTGTGAGCAGTGGAGATCTTTGTGGCCATTATTGACCTCGTGGGGTCCATCAGGAAGATTCGCTTTAAGGAAGAACACTGGTAAGCTGTGGAGATCCCTACAGTGGTTTCGGGTCACGCAAAAGGACTGGAAGTTCTCATTGTGAGCAGTGGAGATCTTTGTGGTTATTACTGACCCCGTGGGGTCCACCAGAGAGGCGAGAGGCTGGTGTCTATGGGGGAGGATTATTTATGCATCATTTGTTCATCTGATCCAGTGTGTTTCTGATGAGACAAGGTGTATTCCCACACCCATCCTTGCTTCTCTCCCTGCAATTAGCTGTTGCTATTTGGACTGCCATTTTGGCTATTTAGCACTTTATTTACATAGTCACTGTTTGGACGTTTTAATTTTATTTTATTATTGTTGATTTTGTCACCCCATTTATTTAATTTATGAGAAGTTAGACTTTATTAATAGCACTTTTAATATTAGCACTTTCTATTGACATTTAGCGCTGCTTCACTATATAAACCAGTGACACCTACTCGCAACAGTGAGAAATGCACAACAAGCCAAGTTGAAGACAGAAACCAAATAAATTATATACAATCAATCTGCCAAAAATTAAATTTACATTATAGCCCCATTTCTTTAGGAACAGGGGGCTACATATATACAGTATATACAAAGCTGGGATGTATATATATACTGAATAGAATACACTGCAGCTAACTGAATCAACCGCCTGCCTGAAGTATTTTAGAAACAGTACACCAGGAACAGTCTGCAGTGAGATCTAGCTGCACAGGATACAGTATATATATATATATATATATATAGAAAGCTGGGATGTGTGTATATATATATATATATACTGAATAGAATACACTGCAGCTAACTTAATCAACAGTACACCAGGAACGGTCTGCAGTGTGAGATCTAGCTAAACTGGATACAGTGTATATATATATATATATATATATATATATATACTGTATATATATATATATATATATATATATATATATACAAAACCGGGATGCATATATATACTAAATACACTGATGCTAACTGAATCGCCTGCCTGCTCAAAGTAAATGAGATGACACTCTTTCTCTCTCTCTCTCTCTCAACAACGCCACCAACACACTACACAGGGCCAGCGTGCAGGTGGATTTTTATAGTGTGGGGCATGGACTTATGCACCCTGCCTTTAGTCAAATATGGCTCTCCTCACTGACGGCGCTGTGATTGGCCAAAGCATGCGGGTCATAGTGCATGCTTGGCCAATCATCAGCCAGCAATGCACTGCGATGACGCAGTGCATTATGGGCCGTGACGCGCCACTCGAATTTGGCGCGAATGGCCCATATTGTTCGATCTTCGTCGAACGATCGAACAGCCGATGTTGGAGTTGAACTCATGTTCGACACGAGCAGATAGCCCATCCCAAGGCTGTAATGTGAGATGTAGCCTCCATATCTAGGAGTACAGGGCATTTTAGTGAATATTTCTTTGCCTCCTACAGTAAGGTTTGCTTGAAAACAGACAAAATCTAGTGCTTAATCGGGTCCACCCGAGCTCGCGTGGAGGGGACTGGAACAAGGTCCTCCTGTGTGAGCTCCAATGGATCCTCAGGCTTAATGCTACCACGCTCCCGAGCCTGAATGAGGCAATCTCTTTTAAAACCTTTCTGGAGAGATTCAACTCTGGGGGCTGGGAAAGATAATGGGTTGATTTTTATGCATTAGTTCACCTTCTGAACATTACCATCCTCTTCTCTCTTCTACTATATTGATGTCCCTCTCCCAATGTACATTATGTGTATATATGTAAAATATATTTGCTTATTTTTATTTATTTTGCTCATGGTATGGTTATTCTCCCTTTGTAATTATTATTATTTATTTTTTTACATATCATGCAATTATCTTTTGAATGTGTAATGCCTGATTGTACTACTTGTCTTCTTTGACATGCACATCTTTATTGCTGGTCATGTAATTTTTTTACATGCTGCCGCTCCACAATTAGCCCATTTGCTGCCTGTTTCATCTTTTGCTTTTACCATCATTGTTAGATTGGCCGGCCTCCCTAGCTCCTTGTCTGCATTGCCGCCCGGCGCACGTAGGCTGCCTGCGCCTTTTTCCCCCTTGGGTGTTTTGGCACGGCAGTCTTGTCTCTGGCCACGGTGGGTGGATGTCACCTCTTCTTGTGAGGGCTCTGGCTCACTTCTATCCATGGCCTTTCCCTGGCAAAGCGGTTCGGCAGCGTTGCTTGCGGGCGCTTTTAACCCTTTATTCGGCCGCTAGCGGGGGTTAAGAGCGCCCCGCTAGCGGTCGAAAAGCGACACTATAATATTTACCGCTAACCCCCCCCCATTGTGAAATTGCCCTTACAAATACTCTTTTTACTATCGTCCCTAGTGTGGCTGGGTTTGGACGCAGTGGATCATACTCTGTCAGATTGCCAAACTGAACAACCATCTATATATGTGTATTCAGCCTGATGCTTTTTCTTGCATAGACCCCATTTCCTATCAGTATCTGCCATCCAGAACCTCTCTTTGCCAAGCCTTTTATACTACATATTTACCTTCTTCTTACATTTAGCGCTGTTCACACTGGTGCGATTTGACATGCGATTTGACATGTCAAATCAGCGATATTTGCCGCAAATTGCAGGCAATGGCACCGTCCCAATCGGTGCGACGCCGCGTCTGCGGCGCTGCACCGATTTCAAAAAGTAGTTTCTGTACTACTTTTAGCGATTTCGGCCGCGATTTACATTGACATCTGTGTTCAGCTGAACTCGCACGGCTTCACTCCCGCAGCCCAGAGTGAACCTGGGCATATACATATTTGTGTTATGCAGCCCCCTCTGAGGTGCTTGTCTGGTTGGTCTTAATCTCTGTCACCCCCAGTGGTACCGCTTTCTCGGTGTGGTGGATGTTTTGCTGGCCCCACTCTATCTTTGGGTGAACACAGACGGCAACCTACTTACCTGTTTTTACACTTTTTGGGCTTATATTTTATGTGGAGCAGTTTCCATTGGCCTGGTCAGTATTTAAATCCAATGTGCATGCTATATTTACCTTTTTGTTAGGCTATGTATTGTAAACTCATTATGATGTTTGTATTATAGAACTTCTATATACAAACTTTATGAGCATCCCTGAAGAAGAGAACAAACCTGAAGTCTCAAAACGCACTGTATGTCTCATAGAGGTTCTCTTATTCATGTGCTGGTTTTCACATATTTACCAAAGCCTTATCCCCTATTTCTTGTTGGTAGATGATTTTATTCTGTTTAAAATACAATTTTGACTTTTATATACAGTATCTCACAAAAGTGAGTACACCCCTCACATTTTTGTAAAAAAATTATTATATGTCTTCATGTGACAATACTGAAGAAATTTAGAACTGTCCCTGGACAAAATGACATTTCTAAAGGAAGAAAAGTCATTTAAAACTGCTTGCGGCTTTAATGTCATGTCTGGTCCGGGCAATATGGATGAAAATCATTGAGAAAAACTGCATGGGTACCCCCCCCCCAGCCCATTACCAGCCCCTTTGGGTCTTGTATGGATATTAAGGAGAACCCCACACCCAAATTAAAAAAAGGAAAGGCGTGGGGCCCCCAGGCCCTATATACTCTGAACAGCAGTATACAGGCGGTGCAAACAGGGACTGTAGGTTTGTTCTTAAGTAGAATATGTTTGTAATTTTGAACTGGTACATTTTTAAAGTGTAGCTTCAGCCAAAAAATCTATTTTTAAGCTTTTTGGAAAACATAGGGAAGGGTTATCACCCCTGTAACATTTGTTTTGCTGTCTGTGCACCTCTTCAGAAGATTTCACCTCACTTTCTGTCCCAATGACAATTGGATTTTAAAAATTTGGGGTTTTTAGTGAAACAAGGAACTCTAAAGCCTCGTACACACGACCGAGAATCTCGTCAAGAAAAAACACGTTGTTTTTCTTGACGAGATTCTTGGACAAGAAACTTGTCCCGGCCGAGTGTACAGACGCTCCTTTCAAAGAACCCGCGGTTCTTTGAATGGAGCGAACGCGGTGACGTAATTGACTACGACGAGCGTGCGCTCGTCACATTTGATGCCGTCGCTGCCATCTTGCTACACCCTACCTATGTCTAGGAAGCTACCGCACATGCGTCGAAGTCATTTCGAGCATGCGCGGGCTTCCCGGAGGACAGGTAAGTGTACACACACACTTTTCTCGTCAAGAAACATGCTGACAAGAATCTCGACGAGAAAATAGAGAGCAGGTTCTCTATTTTTCTCGTCGAGATTCTTGTCGGTTTTCTTGACGAGAAACCTGATGATAGCCGCGTACACACGACCGATTTACTTGGCAAGAAAGCTCTGCCAGCAAGTTTCTTGTTGTTTTTCGACGAGAAACTCGGTCGTGTGTACGAGGCTTTACAGGAGAGAATTTCCCTTCCTAGGGGTAGATTTCCTCTCACTTCCTGTAGTCTCCTTCCGTTTGCAAGTAGGAGTCGTTTGTAAGTTGGATGTTTGAAAGTTGGGGCCTGCCCTATATACTCTGCAGAAATTTTTGCCTTAGGTGTTGGTGTTGCCACAACACTGTAAGCCCTCACAGTTACTCTTGGTGGGCACAGGAACGGGCCCTGCTGTGAAATATTAGATCAAGAATTGTAATTACATGCCCCTGTTGAACAGGGTCAGAAAAATTGGGCTTTTGGTGGTGGTGGTGGTGGTGTTGCCACAACACTGAAGGCCTCACAGTTACTCTTGGTGGGCGCAAGGGATGAGCTGAACACCCCCCAGTTCGGTTCGCACCAGAACCTGCGAACGGACCGAAAGTTTGTGCAAACTATCGAACCCCGTTAAAGTCTATGGGACTCGAACGTTCGGAATCAAAAGTGCTAATTTTAAAGGCTAATATGCAAGTTATTGTCCTAAAAAGGGTTTGGGGACCCGGGTCCTGCCCCAGGGGACATGTATCAATGCAAAAAGAAGTTTTAAAAACGACCGTTTTTTCAGGAGCAGTGATTTTAATGATGCTTAAAGTGAAAAAAAATGTGAAATATTCCTTTAAATATCGTACCTGGGGGGTGTCTATAGTATGCCTGTGAAGTGGCACGTGTTTCCCGTGTTTAGAACTGTCCCTGCACAAAATTACATTTCTAAAGGAAAAAAAGTCATTTAAAACTGCTTGCGGCTTTAATGTAATGTGTGGTCCCGGCAATATGGATGAAAATCATTGAGAAAATCGGCATGGGTACCCCCGCCAGCCCATTTGGGTCTTGAATAGATATTAAGGGGAACCCCGCACCCAAATTAAAAAAAGGAAATATATATATATACTATATACTCTGCAGAAATTTGGGCCTTAGGTGTTGGTGTTGCCACAACACTGTAAGGCCTCACAGTTACTCTTGGTGGATGCAGGAACGGGCCCTGCTGTGAAATATTAGATCAAGAATTGTAATTACATGCCCCTGTTGAACAGGGGCAGAAAAATTGGGCCTTAGGCACAGGTGCTGGTGCCACAAACCTGCAACCCCTCACAGAAACTCTAGTTGGAGTGCATGAATGAGCCCTGCTGCAAATTATTGCAGCAAAAATTTTAATTACACGCCCCTGTTAAACAGGGGCAGAAAAATTGGGCCTTAGGCACTGGTGCCACAACACTGCAACCCCTCACATATACTATAGTTGGAGCACAGGAATGAGCCCTGCTGCAAAGCATTGCATCAAAAATTGTAATTACACGCCCCTGTTAAACAGGGGCTGAAAAATTGGGCCTTAGCCACTGGTGGTGGTGCCCAGAACCAAAAATGTTCTTATAAGCTATCAGCATGAACATTGAGGAGGAAGACGATAGTCACTCAGCATAACAGGATAGTCACTCAGTATCAGCATAGGCAGTCTTGAAGGGATCTCCCATTCAAAAAAATATTATTCGGTTACATCAGCATCAGGTGCTTGGTAGCTGTTGATCCAAGACTGATTCATTTTTATGAAGGTCAGCCCATCGACCGATTCGGTGGACCGGCGCACCCTGGGATTGGTTACAAAGCCTCCAGCAGCACTGAATGTGCGTTCCGAAAGAACGCTGGATGCAGGACAGGCCAGTAGCTCAATTGCATACTGTGCAAGCTCTGGCCAGTGATCCATCCTCAAGACCCAGTAACCCAGAGGATTTTCGGTGGGAAAGGTGTCCAAGTCTGATCTTGCCCCTAGGTATTCCTGCACCATGTAAACCAGATGCTAGCGATAGTTGCTGGAACCAATCATACCTTGGGGCTGTGGACTAAAAAATTGTCTGAGGGGGGCGTGGCTTGGCGTGCATCGGGCATGGACGCACAGTAGAGGAGCTCCGGCACACACACAGCCTGCACTAGCAAATCTACCCTGATCCGACGCTCGCAGATGCCGGGAAAGCGGCTATACATCACCCCAAACGCTCGCTCGAGAAGGGGAACCCCTAACACTGCATCTCGGAACATTACGGAGTTGTTTAAACTCCAGACGGGAACACGCAGCGGCAACACGAGGAGATCCAAGATGGCGCCGGTCCGGCCTGCGGAGGAGTACAGCGAGGACTCGCACTCAGCTTCCGAGGACTCAGGTAGGGGCCCCACGACCTCCGATCAGCCCCTCACGCTCGCCGCTATGTCTGTGATAGCGGCGGATATAAAATCCACGTTCTCCACCGCCATCACGGATCTAAAAACGAACTTACTGTCCCTTAATGAGAAAATAGCGGCGGCGGAGTCTGCTGGGAAACACAGTGACAAAGCAATCCAAAGGCTGGAGAAGATTAATCTCTCCCACAACCATCACTTCATAGAAATCAACAGACATCTGGAAGATTTGGACAATAGGGGAAGGAGGAATAATGTCCGTGTGAGAGGGATCCCAGAGTCTGTAGAACCCCCCCCAAATAATTCCGGCCCTGCAGAGAGTGTTTAACAGTTTACTTAAAAGACAGGAAGAAACGGAGATTGAGTTTATTAGGGCACACAGAGCACTTAGACCAAAAGGTCCTGACACTGCACCTCCGCGTGATATTGTCTGCTGCCTTCAGAGCTTTACTCTGAAGGAAGAAATCATGCGCAAGGCCAGGAGAAGCGAACAGATTGTGTTCAACGGCGCACATATTATGCTGTTCCAAGATCTCTCGCAGATCACTTTGCGGAACAGGAGAGCCCTACGCCCTCTACTGGAGAAATTGCGGGACCGCGACTTGAAGTATACCTGGAAATTCCCATTCGCCTTAACAGTCCACCTAAATGGCTATCATCATGTGTTACGCGAACCTGATGACCTACCTGACTTTTGCGATGCTCTGGGTATAGACCTTGTCCCTCTGCCTGATTGGTACGCTGAATTCCAGGACCCACCTAGGGACAGATCACCCTCCCGCTCTCCTCCATCAACACCGGACAAGAGGCCCCTCAAGATGCAGAGATCACAGCGCGCTGGAAATTCCTTGGCTGGAACACCCAGATCCTCAAGGGCTGATCGCAGAGATCTGCATGATGCCTGACTAAGACCTCTAAGTTCATGCTGCTGAGTGCCATCCACATGTTACCGTTTGCACCTTTCTCTTTATAATTATTTCTTTCTCTCCTCAACTGACTTAGACCCCTGTTGGTTTTGGGAGGGGTGATAGGGAAAAAGAGAACAGACTCTGTTAGTTTTGCTGGGATACCAGACGGGCGAGACTTCACGTTCTTTTCGCCCCCTCATAATAGACACTCCCGCATTGACTACCTTTTCATATCCCAGCGAGACTTGTCCCGGGTTATCGAGACACACATAGGCATTAAATCTTTCTCGGACCACGCCCCGATCTCATTATCCCTACATGTGGACGCTCCCTCGCCGCACCCACAGACATGGCGAATAAACGCATTCTATTTGACTGACCCAAACCTATCAACGAATTTGACCGCATACATTAAAGACTTCTTTCAGCGGAACTCCACCCCAAACATGGATCCGCTCATAATATGGGAGGCCCACAAATGCACCTTGAGAGGGGAACTCATTAAACTGGGAGCAATGCGCAAGAAAGAAAGGGAGGAACAAATAATCACACTAACGAAAAAAATAAAACGGTTAGAATGCCTCCACAAACAGTCCCTGTGTACGACCACGGCGGCCGACCTCCTAGTTCTCAGGAAAAGCCTACAACAACTTTTTGACAATAGAGCAAGGAGACTTTTGTTCTTTCAAAAACGGATCTACTATGAGTTTGGGGACAAATCTAGTAAGAGCCTAGCGAGAGCTTTGAGAGAGCGGAATTCCAGAAATCTGATTTCTGGCATTAGGGGCCCTGAGGGCAAGATAGACGTTGCCACGGAGACGATAGCACAACACTTCCATGACTTCTATACGAAGCTATACAACCTGCCTTCCCAACACAAAAAGGGGGAGATAGGGAGCGATAGGGCACAGATTATCAGAAACTATCTAAATAAAAGCGGAATGCCGGCTCTCTCTGATCCGGACATTGCTCTCCTAGAGGAACCAATCACTTCGGCTGAGGTCGAACTTGCTATCAAACAGTTGAAGTCAGGCAAAAGCCCAGGCCCGGATGGATACACCTCCATTTACTATAAAACTTTCTCCCGACTCTTAGTGACCCCACTCACGACAGCGTTGAACTCACTATCCGAACCCAAACAGATCGCGTCGGACTTTCTTTCGGCCCATATCACGGTCATTCACAAACAGGGCAAGGACCCAGCAGAGTGTGCTAGCTACCGCCCGATTTCACTATTAAACTTAGACGTCAAACTATACGCAAAGATCCTGGCCTCCAGATTGAGCCCCATGCTGTCGAGCCTAATTGACTTGGATCAGGTGGGTTTCATGCCTGGGCGAGAGGCTAAGGACAACGTGATCAAAGCAACACTATTGACCCATGCGGCTTCCACGGGGAAAATTGAGGGCCTTCTCCTGTCCACGGATGCGGAGAAGGCCTTTGACCGTGTGGCCTGGGACTTCATGCTCGCTACTTGTTCAAAGATAGGTCTGGGGCCTCGCATGATGGCCAGGATCTCTGCTCTCTACGATTCCCCAACGGCTAGATTAAAAATTAATGGATCCCTCTCGGAGGTAGTCCGGATAACGAACGGCACAAGACAGGGCTGCCCCCTGTCCCCCCTCCTATTCATTTTGACTCTTGAGCCTTTCCTTAGAATTGTCAGGGCAAACACAGACATTCGGGGCTTCAGAGTGTCGTCCAAGGAGTACAAAGTAGCCGCATATGCGGATGATTTACTTTTCTTTTTATCCAACCCACTAATTTCCTTGCCAAACTTGATGCAAGAATTTGCTACATATGGCTACGTTTCTAACCTAAAGGTAAACTACTCCAAGTCAGAAGCCCTGAATGTCTCACTTCCTGGACGTTTGCTAGAACAACTGAAGGCAGCCGCCCCCTTCAGATGGGAATTGAAAGCCCTAAAATATTTGGGGATCTGGCTCACCCCCAGACTAGGGGACATGTTTAGCAGTAATTTCCCTGAGTTTCTTGGGAAGGTTAGGGAAGACCTACTCAGATGGCAGTCGGGATACTTCTCATGGTTTGGTCGAGCGGCCATAATTAAGATGACTGTCCTCCCCAGACTGCTCTACCTCCTACATGCTCTTCCAATCCAGATACCAGCTTCCTTTTTTACTTCACTTAAGACCGTCCTTCTGAGATTCTTATGGAATTCTCTAAGGCCCAGGATTAGTTTTTCGTTTCTGATGAAACCTAAGGCACAGGGAGGAATGGGGATCCCGGACTTTAGATCTTACCACCAAGCCACCCACCTGACGAGAATTATTGACTGGCACTGCCATAGTTCAGCCAAGGACTGGGTCTCCCTGGAAGATGCTTTATGCCCTATTCCATTGAGGTTCTCCCCGTGGATTCCCTGGAGTAGCCTTCCGCTCAGTCTCAGACAGCACCCCCTTACGGGCTGCACGCTGAGAATCTTTTATAATCTAACCCAAAACCTACACTTCTCCTCACAACCGAGCCCCTTGACACCACTAAAAGATAACCCGGACTTCATCCCAGGCTTGAATAACCCCCAATTCCACCCCCAGACTTGACAAAATCCTCTGTTAATGGGCGAGTGCCTTACAGAGGGGGGTGTGAAGACTTGGACGGAGCTTAAGACTGATGCTCAGCTACCCCACATGCCCCTTTGGGCCTACTTCCAACTGCGTAGCTACCTGGGAAGTGGGCCTGACAGGAACAAAGGCAAACTATACAGACCCCTTGCACCCTTCGAATCGATCTGCGAGTCGGGAGACACAACCATGAGGTCCACCTCATTGAGCTACGCTTGGCTACAAGATTTGAAACACACGACTACGGATAAACTCAGAGTGAGATGGGCGGAGGAGCTTCGGATGGAGATTTCCCCTGGGCAGTGGAGGAATGCCTGCATATTGACTCATAAATGCTCTATAAGTACTAAAACACAGGAAACAGCATACAAACTGATGACACATTGGTACAATACCCCAGCCAAGATGCATGGATGGAACCCTCAGATTCCAGCTACCTGCTGGAGATGTCACCAAGGCATGGGCACTTTGCTCCACATATGGTGGCAATGCCCACGGATCACTCAATTTTGGGACGAGGTTAAGCAGTTAATCTTACAAATCACAGAAACAAAAATTTTGTTGAACGCGGCCACTTGCCTGCTTCACGTCACGAATGTATCTCTGAGGAGATACAAAAACTCCTTAACGAGACATTTGCTCAATGCGGCTAAGTCCCTGATCCCACTGTACTGGAGATCACAGAGGGTCCCGTCCATTGCTGAATGGCTGAAAAAGGTTTCGGATGTCTATGAAATGGAGGAAACTCTGACTCAAACCACTGATGCTGTTGAGAAATTCCGCACTACTTGGCAACCCTGGCTGATGTTCAGATACTCGGCTGCCTACGCGGAAATCATACCTGACCCACCTACCGACACCCCCCACATGAAGGCAGGGTAGGTGTACTTTGAGTGCCCCTCGCCTCTGTCTCCCTACACTGGTGTGGCCAGGGCCCTGGCCAACCCCCTTTTCCTTCTTTTCAGTTACTCCTTTTTTTTAGTTTTAAAGACAATATCCACTATGCTGTTTATGTTCCTGATGAGAATACAGATGCTATTGATAATTGTTGCAAGTCGACCACGACCTAGCTCACACGTAAACACTTCCAATATCTCACGTTGCCCACCTCCTTTGGTGGCTACAATGACTCGTGGGATGGTACTTTGACTGGTACTTTACTTGGCATACGTGCTAGTTCAACATCCGGAGATTTATTTAGTGGTCACCGATATTCTAATTCACTACGATTTGCTTTCAGTTTGCACAAGTTTATCACAAATGCAGTTGCATCTGCGAAAGTCATGCTTTGTATTTCATTTCTATCTGTTCTCAATAAACTTGAAATGTTAAAAAAAAAAAAAAAAAAAATTGTCTGAACGCATCGGTCAGACGGCCACCTTCTCCACCGCTCCTTCTTTGACTGACCGAAGCCTCAGCAACACGTTCTCCAGGACCAGGATTTTGTAACCTCCCAGTTTCTGGGAACGCTTTGCACAGACCTTTCTGCAAGGCCTCCCGAAGATGTTTCATCCTCTGCTCCCTCTGTGATGGCAAGATAAGGTCCACAACCTTACCCTTGTAACGTGGATCAAGGAGGGTTGCCAGCCAGTAATGATCCCTCTCCTTGATCACACAAATACGAGGATCCTTCCGCAGGCTTTGCAGGATCAGGGAGGCCATGCAGCGTAGGTTTGTGAGGCATTCGGTCTGCAGTCCTCTGGATCACTCAGGACGACATGATCCGCAGCCACCTCCTCCCAGCCACGTACAAGTCCATGGGTTTCTTGGGACTGTAATTAATCCCTTGAAGACTGCTGCTGATGCTGAGTGCTAGGCTCCACCTTCATGCTAACACAATCCCCCTCCTCCTCCTCCTCTTCCTGTGTGATAGGCGGGCCAGCAGGAACACTGTCTAGATAAATGGGGCCTTGAGAGGTAAGGAAGTCCTCCTCTTCCTCCCCCTGTTCTGCCTCAAGTGCCCTGTCCATTATTCCACACAGCGTGTGGTCCAACAGGTGGACAAGAGGGACAGTGTCACTGATGCATGCAATGTCACTGCTCACCATCCTCGTGGCCTCCTCAAATGGTGACAGGACAGTGCATGCATCCCTGATCATGACCCACTGGCGTGGCTCCCCTGACCCTGCACAGATACTCATTGATGGCCCTATGCTGCGTGTGCAGCCGCTGCAGCATGGCCAACGTTGAGTTCCACCTGGTGGGCATGTCACAGATTAGGCGGTTCTTGGGCAGGTTGTATTCCTTTTGGAGGTCAGCCAGCCGAGCACTGGCATTATATGACCTGTGGAAATGCACACAGAGTTTCCTGGCCTGCCTCAGGACCTCCTGTAAGCCTGGGTACCTGCCCAAGAACTGCTGCACCACCAAGTTAAGGACGTGAGCCAAACAGGGGCACATGGATCAGAATCTCTGCCCCAGTGTGGCTCCTGTCCCCCAAGCACACCAGCTCAAGCACCGCATGGCATCTTTTTGCCTGCGTACTTGCGTAGCCCCTTGAACGCCTACAGAGCACCGCTGGATCCGAGGACAAAGCACAGGAAGAGGCCATGGAGGAAGAAGAAGAGGAGGGGGTGGAGGAGAGAGGTGTGTCAAAATCACCACTAGTAGCATTTTGGAGGCGTGGTGGCGGAACGACCTCCAACACTACTGCACCTTGTTCTGCATCCTTCCCAGCTGCCAGCAGAGTCACCCAATGCGTCGTGAAAGATAGGTAACATCCCTGTCCATGCCTGCTGGACCATGAGTCAGCGGTAATATGCACCTTACCGCTGACCGCCCTGTCCAGCGAGGCCAAGACATTGCCTTCCACATGCCAGTAGAGAGCCGGAGTCGCCTTCCGTGAGAAAAAGTGGCGTTTGGGAACCTGCCACTGAGGAACCGCACATTCCACAAACTCACGGAAGGGGGCAGAGTCTACCAACTGAAAAGGCAGCAGTGAAGTGCAAGCAATTTAGCCAAGCTAGCATTCAACCGCTGGGCATGTGGATGGCTGGGAGCGAACTTCTTTTGGCGGTGCAGCAGCTGGGACAGGGAAATTTGCCTGGTACAATCTGGCGTTGGTGTACCGATAGCAGATTGCCCGCAAGTATTTGGCTGTGACACACCTAATTCTACACTTTCATTCCTCAAAGTGCAGGTTTCAGAGAGGACTGAAGGTATAGTGGGGTTGGAGATCCCAGCTGATGAGGAGCAAGGAGAAGTCCGCTTTGTTCTTTAGTGTGAGTCTTTTAAGTATGCTTGCCAACGAACTGCATGGCAGGTCGACATATGTCTGGTCAAGCATGTGGTGCCCAAGCGGGTGATCTTTTGACCACGCGAGATACGCTTCAGACATATGTTGCAAATAGCAGCGGTGCGATCTGATGCACTCGTCTCAAAAAAGGCCCACACCAAAGAACTTTTGAAATAACGCGCAGAGACAGCAGCGCCCTGCACATGCAGAGCTCTGCGGTGTGATGCAGTCTGTGTGCTACCCTTAAGCCGGCACCTGGAGGGCATCCTGCCTCGTTGGAGATATGCCTCCTCCTCCTCTCTCCTATCAGGCACCCACGTAGAGTCCGTGACCTCATCATCCCCTCCCTCCTCATCACTGTAGCAAACCTGGCAGTATGCTGCAGCTGGGGGAACATGACTGCCAGATTGATGTCCTTCTTGGGCACCCCCTCTCTCTGGGCTCATGTTACTGCCTTCCTCTAGCTGGGTACCATCATCGGAGCCTTCAAAACGCTGCGCATCCTTCTGCAGCATGTACCCAACACTGTGGTCAAACAGTTCAGAGGACTCCTTAGGAGGACATGGTGGGGCTAGGGAAGGAGTGACTGATGCCATTGAGCCGAGGGAAGAGGCCGCTTTGGCAGACAAAGTACCCTGAGCCTAGGTGAGAGAGGATGAGGAGGATGAGGATGGCTTGGTCATCCACTCTACCAAGTTTTCGGCATGTTGCGGCTCAACACGGCCAGCTGCCGAAAAAAAGGACAAGCATGTCCCACGGCCACGTGCTGATGAGGATGCACTGTGTCCATGACCAGCACTGTTGCCTCTAGACACAGAGCCTGCTTGCCCTCTTTTATTGGCTTGTGACTGTCTGTCTCTCCTTGTTGTCCTAACAGACATACTAATGGCCTGCAGTGAGATGTAGCTGCACAAAGCTGGGATGTATATATATACTGATTATACTGCAGCTAGCAAAATCAACTGCCTGCATGTAGTATTATTAGTATGAGTACACCAGCAATTGTCTTCAGGTAGCTTTAGGTGCACACTGTGCAAAGGACACAGTACATTAACTGAAAATACTGCAGCTCCCTGCCTGTGGTATTAGTATGAGAACACCAGCAATTGTCTTCAGGTAGCTTTAGGTGCACACTGTGCAAAGGACACAGTACACTAACTGAAAATACTGCAGCTCCCTGCTGTAGTGATATAATATATAGTGCAGTAGATAATTGATATGTAGTTATAATGATGATATAAGTTATGTTTCCGCAGCAACACCCAAGATCTCCAGAGAGTGCAATTTATTTGACTTCCAACAAAGTCCAAAATCCACAGATGATACAAATCCAACAAAGTAAAATATCATTCAGAATTCCATGTTTAGATCTGTGCCTTCATATCCATACAGAGTGACAAGACTAGAGTAGACTGAATGCCAGCTTATATTGCCTATCTACTGAATGGCTGAGCAATTTGATTGGCTGTCTTTGATCTACGCTCTGTCTTTCAGAATGACAGAGAATAACCCCTAGCCAGAGACGGTTATAGTCATCGCATGACCTAATTTGCATTCTTGCATAATAACAACAACAAGCCCTCTTTGACATATGCAATTAGATTACAGATACCAAAGGTGGCCCGAGCACAGTTTTGATGTGTAAAATAGACTTATCCTGGATTCTTGCATCTTAACATAAACAAGCCCCCTTTGATATGTGCAGTAAATCTTGTTTGGTCACTAACCCCTTTGGTCAACAAACACTCTTTGATGTGTAACCTTGAATGTATGTGACACATATACACTGTGCTATACATATAACACAGTGGGGGTGATTTACTAATAACAGTGCGCTGCGCTGGTTGATACCTTAATTGGTGCGCCGGATAACTCCTTCACTGGGCGCAGGAACCAGCGGCGCACTGTTATAGTAAATAAAAATGTCAGCGGCGCTCTATTGAAAATGAATGGATCCCTATGGGAGCCCATTGATTTGAATAGAGGTCGCCCAGGAAGTCGGATGAAGCTGATCCGACTCACGGGGCGACTCGTGTGCCGGCTGACACAGGGACAGCGCGACTTTGCGAGGCAACTTGGACACGACCTGAGTGTGAAGCAGCCGCTCAAGTCGTGTCCTAGAGGCGACTACCTGGCCGAGAATGTCTCCAGCGCGATGGCATCGCACTGGTTCTCGGCAGCCTCGCTGTCCCGTGTTTGGTATGAATCATGAAGGGGAACTCCACGCCAAATTTTAATGAAAAAACCGGCATGGGTTCCCCTTCAGGAGCATACCAGGCCCTTAGGTCTGGTATGGATTTTAAGGGGAACCCCCTAAGCCGAAAAACGGCATGGGGTCCCCCCAAAAATCCAAACCAGACCCTTATCCGAGCACGCAACCTGGCAGGCCGCAGGGGAAGAGGGGGGATGAGAGAGCGCCCCCCTCTCTCCTGAACCGTACCAGGCCGCATGCCCTCAACATGGGGGGTTTGGTGCTTTGGGGCAGGGGGGCGATCTGCGGCCCCCCCACCCCAAAGCACCCTGCCCCCATGTTGATGGGGACAAGGGCCTCTTCCCGACAACCCTGGCCGTTGGTTTCAGGGTCTGCGGGCGGGGGGCTTTTCGGTACCCCTACCCATTCACCTGGTGGCCAAAAATCAATAAAAAACACAACACAGGTTTTTAAAGTAATTTATTAGGCAGCTCCGGGGTTCTTCTTCCGAGTTCGGGGGTCTTTCTGCCGGGCGCCCCGCTATCTTCTTCCAGCTCTTTTGCTAGCGGGGTCCTGTGCTTCTTCGTCGTCTTCTTCCGACTTCGGGGGTCTCTTGTTCTGTTATCCGGTGTCGTCTCCGCACTCTCCGGTTCTTCTCCCGCTCTCCGGTGCGTTCTCCACGATATCCGGTTCTTTCTGCCTTCTGCTGGGCGCCCCGCTATCTTCTTCCAGTTCTTTTGCTAGCGGGGTCCCGGTCTTCATCGTCGTCTTCTTCCCTCTTCTCTCCGCCTGATGTTGCCTCGTCGCTGTCTGCCGCTACAATGCTCTGTCCGGGGAGCGCACCCACTTATATTGGCATGGGGCGTGGTCACCGGGTGATGCCACCCGCTGACCCCACCCCCGTATCTTGTCACAGTCCCATCATTCCCCGGGACTGTGACATCATACGGGGGCGGGGTCAGCGGAGGCATCACCCGGTGACCACGCCCCATGCCAATATAAATGGGTGCGCTCCGCGGACAGAGCATTGTAGCGGCAGACAGCGACGAGGCAACATCGGGCGGATAGAAGAGGGAAGAAGACGACGATGAAGACCGGAACCCCGCTAGCAAAAGAGCTGGAGGAAGATAGTGGGGCACCGGGCAAAAGGCAGAAAGAACCAGAGATCGTGGAGAAGAACCGGAGAGTGCGGAGACGACACCGGAGAACAGAACAAGAGACCCCCGAAGCAAAAGAGCTGGAAGAAGATAGCGGGGCGCCTGGCAGAAAGACCCCCGGAGTCGGAAGAAGATGACGAGGAAGCCCGGGACCCCGCTAGCAAAAGAGCTGGAAGAAGATAGCGGGGCGCCCGGCAGAAAGACCCCCGAACTCGGAAGAAGACCCCCGGAGCTGCCTAATAAATTACTTTAAAAACCTGTGTTGTGTTTTTATTGACTTTTTTTACCACCAGGTGAATGGGTAGGGGTACTTATTAAAGGGGGCTCCCGGATTCCGATAAGCCTACCGCCCGCAGACCCCAACAACCAACAGCCAGGGCTGTCGGGAAGAGGCCCTTGTCCCTATCAACATGGGGACATCCTCCCCATGTTGAGGGTATGTGACCTGGTACGGTACAGGAGGGAGGGGGGCCGCTCTCTCCTGTCAGGTTGCGTGCTCGGATAAAGGGTCCGGTGTGGATTTTTACGGGGACCCCACGCTATTTTTTTTTGTTTGGCGCGGGTTCCCCTTAAAATCCATACCAGACCTGAAGGGCCTGGTATGGACTTTCAGGGGGGGCCCCCACGCTATTTATTTTTTTTGGCGCGGGGTTCCCCTTAAAATCCATACCAGACCTGAAGGGCCTGGTATGGATCTTGGGGGGACCCCCCACGCCATTTTTTTTTTCATTTTGGTGGGGGGGGTCCCCTTTGAATCCATACTAGACCCAAGGGCCTGGTATGGACCTGGGGGGGGGACCCCACGCTGTTTTTTTTTCAAGTTTTTTTTTTTTTTAGAGCCGGCAATGTTTATTTTTTTTACATTTCCTTTAACAACCAGCTATAGACAGGTTAACAAAAAAAAAATTGCTGCAAAATCGCGGTACTTGTGTTTTTGATGCCGGTCCATTGAATTCTATTACATCCAAAACACTGTTTTTGGCCTTGAATAAAAAATCTGCAGTTGCGTTTAACCTCATTTTTCACAAAGCCTAAAAATGCCTTCAGACGCCAAAGATTTCCACGTTTCAGACGCGGTACCGGCGTTTAGCCGCATTTTAGTTTAGAAGCGTTTTTAAAGGTGACCTCTTTTTTTACATTGATAAACTCAAAAATTATGGCAAATGAGGAAAAACCATTTAAAATATATATATATATATATATCCAAAAAAAAATGAAATTGTTTCCATTGCATTGTGGACAATCCACAACTTGGGGCAGGTGACGTGGCAAGTGGACAATCCACAACTTGGGGCAGGTGACGTGGCAAGTGACACGCTAAATACAAGTACACTGCTGCTCTCTCAGCTGCTGATACTCACTCTGGTCTCACAAAATAGCTGAAATCGTTAATAATACTGTTTTTGGAGCTTAGGGCGGTTCCTTATCATGTTTCCTAACTAAACGCATATAGACGCAAATGTGGTAAAACGCGGCATGCAAACGCCACAAAGCGCGCCTTTCTAAACGCTGCTTTCAACCTTAGTTCGGAAGACTTTGCACCAGCGTCCCGTGTACATGGGGCCTAAAAACGCCTATGCCATTTACAGCTCAAAAACGCCATTTTGGCCATGAGGCCATAGGCTAACATGGAGAGACGTTTTTAAGCTGCAAAAAACGCTCAAACAAGCGGCTGGAAAAACGTCTGTGTGCATGTAGCCTTATATTAACCACTTGCGCACTGCCCAGACCAAGTTTCAAATTTCAGCGCTGATGCACTTTGAATGACAATTGCGCGCTCATACAACACTGTACCCAATGAAAATGTATTATTTTTTTGCACACAAATAGAGCTTTCTTTTGGTGCTATTTGATCACCTCTGCGGGGTTTTTTTTTTCGATACATACAAAAGACCGAGTTTTAAAAAAAAAAATAGGATATTTTAACCACTTCAGCACTGGGCCTATTCTGGCACTTCTCTCCTTCATGTAAAAATCATAAATTTATGGCTATAAAATTACTTCAAAAGCCCAAACATTATATATGTTTTTTTAGCAGACACCCTAGGGAATAAGATGGCGGTCATTGAAATTTTTTATCTCGCTCAGTATTTGCGCAATAAATTTTCAAACGCCTTTTTTTTGGAAAAAAATGGTTTCATGAATATAAAAAAACTACAAAACAGTAAAGTTATCCCATTTTTTTGTATAATGTGACAGATGTTGTTATGCTGAGTAAATAGATACCTAACATGTCACGCTTTAAAATTGCGCACACTCATGGAATGACACCTAACTTCAGTACTTAAAAATCTCCCTAGGCGATGCTTTAATTTTTTTTACACGTTACCATTTTCGCATTACAGAGGAGGTCTAGTGCTAGAATTGTTGCACTCGTTCAAACCACACATGTGAGATATTGCTGTGTGCGTTAGAACGGCATTTACATATGTGGGCGGGACTTACGTGTGTGTTCGCTTCTGAGCGCGAGCTACCGGGGATATGGGTGTTTTTTCTTTTTTTTGATTATTATTTTTTTTGTTTTTTACTTTTTTGTATTTCTTACTCTTTTTTTTACTTTTTTGTTTTTTGAATCACTTTTATTCCTATTACAAGGAATGTAAACATCCCTTGTAATAGGAATCTATTGTGACAGCTCCTCTTTATGGAGAGATGCAGGGTCAATAAGACCCCACATCTCTCCTCCAGGCTGGAAAACATGAGATTGGTCCAAAAAATTCACCAATCTCATGCTGACAGCTGAGATCACGGCTTGGTTTACATACGGGAACCCAGCGTGATGTCATAACGTCGCTCCCGGGCCTCTGACGGTCATAGAGTTGACTGGTGACCATCTGGTCACCAGTCATCTCTATGCTTCCCATCTGGCACCGGCCAAATCGTTCTCCAAGCCCAAGATGGCACGGGAGAGCCCGGAGAAGCACCGGATGGCGGCGGGAGGGGGGGAATGTCCCCTCCTAACGCCTATAAGAACGATCAAGCGGCGGAACTGCCGCTATGATCGTTTTTATCGTGCACAGAATCGCCGGCTGAAAAGAATGATATCTGAATGATGCCTGCAACTGCAGGCATCATTCAGATGTCACTGCACAAAGCCAAGGACGTCATTTGACGGTGGGCGGTAAGAAAGTGGTTAATATTTAGAAACTTTAGAAAAAAGGTAATTTTTCTCCTTCATTGATGTACACTGATTAGACTGCACTGATGGGCACCGATAAGGTGGCAAGGGTGGGCACTGAGAGGTGGCATTGCTAGTTGGCACTGGTGGGCCTTGAGAAGTGGCACTGCTAGGTGGCAATGATAGTTGGCAGTGATGGGCACTGATAGGCAGCACTGCTAGGTGGCACTGATTGGCACCAGTGGTGGGCATCGATAGGTGGCACTGGCAGGGGTTATTGATGGTAAAAGTGTAAAAGAATCCGCACTAACCGTGACTAAACTTTGAATGAAATAATTAATAAACAAAAAACTATTATATATATATATATATAAAAATAAAAAATAGTGTTAGTGACAAAAATAAATTGGTGGGTGCTGCAAATAATAATAGCTGGAATAACCGCTAAATAGATATGTGCAAGAAGAGAAATATAAATGCGCAACCCTTCAAAAAGCAATCACAGTGCTAATATATTTATACACACACACGAAAAAAAGTCCTGTGCTGAAAAAATATCCTCTATATAAGTGCTACTGGTGAGAAAACACTTGTGTAAAACAAAAAAAAACAAAAAAAATAATATATAAAGTTCCAAATAGAATTAGTTCATAAACGAGACGAGCAACCACATCTGCTGGTGTATGTGTGATAAAATCTTCAAAGCAGCTATAAGCGGAAATCCACATCCAACTTGCTCAGGTAAAGAATGGAAGAAATAGCAGCTTACCGGATCAGATGGATCCCTATTACGGAGATCTATAGGGGCTCAGACTCATATGGTAATCCCACAAGCAATCAGCAAAGTAACACCGGAATCAGATGGTATCTCCCTCTTCATGGCAAACTGATTATCACAGAATTGCCTCTTCCTCTTCGGGCCCGATGTCCCTTGCACATAAGCCGATGATTGCCTTTTTTTATGCTCACGCTGTCAGAACAAGGAGAAAACAAAAACCATTACCCAGCTTTTGTTTACATCACGTGATCAGCTGTCATTGGCTGACAGCTGATCACATGGTAAAGGGCAGGGATCGGCCCCTTACTCGGATCTGTCATCACCCGAGTCTCAGTGACTCAGTGACCACAGCGCACACGCAAAGGGGAGGACGTCTATTGACGGATGCCCGGCAATTGAGGACCGTGCTGTGGCCGTCGATCAGTTATAACGCTGATCTCAAGTGATTAAAGAGGGTCTAAATGGGCCATTGACATGCATCACAATTCAACTTAGGAATGTGTCTTTGCAAAGTTAAACTAAATGACATCCTTTCTTATTTTTGCTTGGGGATAGAGTGCAGAGGGATTACAAGTCTAGACAGTTTTTGGGGATGTCTGCACCCCTGATAGGGTGAAGACAACTCCCAAATTTGGCCACTTTATCCTTCCAAATAATTCACTTCCTGTCACATAGCCACACAGGAAGTGAGGGTAAATCCCTACCAATGTCTTTCCTTGGGGACACACAGGTCAATCTAAATACTTTCCCATTATGTACATTGCACTCCAGCATTTTGCGGGGTACACCCCAAATTATTAGGTATTTTGGACTTTGGGGTTTATTTACTAAAGGGAAATCTACTTTGCACTACAAGTGCACGTGCTGGATATCCGAGGAGGACATGCAAGCAAACAAAAAAAAACACCATCTTTGCTTTTACATGATTGTAACATCCAATCACCAGTATTTCCCCTCAGATTTTCAGCAGCTACACTTTTACTGCAGAGTGGATTTGTCTTTACTAAACCCCAAACTACCCAATGATTTGGGGTGTACACAACAAAGTGCTAGAGTGCAATTTGCTTAATAGGGACACTAGTTAGATTGATCTGTGTGTCCCCAAGAAAAGACATTGGTAGGGTTTTACCTTCACTTCCTGTTTAGCTGTGTGACAGGAAGTGAAGCCAATTTTACTAAAAGGGGACACAAAGCCCAACCTAAAAAAAACACAAGCAGGGGTTCTAACACTTACTTTGTTTCCCTCAAAATGCCCACAACTAGAATTGTATTGCCTTGAGCTATTTTTAAGTGCAGTGCTCTAAATCAGTGCTTCTCAAGTACCCCCAACAGGCCATGTTTGCAGGTTTTCCTTCATCTTGCACATGTGCTTTAAATCACAGTCAATGGTTTTGTATTTTGGACAGCAATTCTCCATAAGATAAATTCACAAAACATGTCCTGTGGTGGGTACTTGAGGACTGAGGCTGAGAACCACTGCAGTAAAAAGGAAAAATGAATACTTATCGCTCTGTATTTTTCATTTCCTGGTGATTATCCATGGCAGCACACAATACATGCATATGCTAGCATGAAGGCACCAGGTTAGACAAATCACACCTGTTTTGTTTTGACATGCCAATCAGCTGTCATATTTGTTGCAAAGAAAACGCAAAACAAACCTCAAAACTTTGCATCAAATTTTATTGGTCAACAAAACAAAGAGAAGATAAAATACAAAACAGGGTAAAATTCCTTTATTAATGTCTTCTCCTTTCTTCCATCTTCTTCTTCCATCTTCTTCTTCCATCTTCTTCTTTTCTCCATTCGGGTTTCTTCCTCCATTTTGTTCTTCATCTTCCTCTTCATCTTCATCTTCATCTTCCTTCTTCCTTCGGTGTTCTCATCCGCATCTTGCTCCGGCTTCTTCTTCCCCTCTTCTTTCTTCGGCCGCTCCGTTTGAATTGGAGGTTCCCGCTGTGTGACGCTTCAGTTCTTCAGTTCTCCTCTGGGTCCGCACCCACCCGGTGACCCCGCCCCCCTCTGACGCACATGGATTTCACGGGGATTTTCCCCGTGGTGTCAGAGGGGGGCGGGGTCACCGGGTAGCAGCGGACCCAGAGGAGAACTGAAGAACTGAAGCGTCACACAGTGGGAACCTCAAATTCAAACGGAGCGGCCAAAGAAAGAAGAAGGGAACAAGAAGCCGGAGCAAGATGCGGACGAGAACACCGAAGGAAGAAGGAAGATGAAGATGAAGAGGAAGATGGAGGAAGAAACCCGAATGGAGAACAGAAGAAGATGGAAGAAGAAGGTGGAAGAAGAAGATGGAAGAAGAAGAAGGAAGAAAGGAGAAGACATTAATAAAGGAATTTTAAAAAACGGTCTATTGTCATTTTTTACATTTTTTACACTTTCTTTGTGAAATGGTAGGGGTACATTTGTACCCCATTACCATTTCACATAGGGGGCGGGATCTGGGTGTCCCCTTTGTTAAAGGGGTCTTCCAGATTCCGATAAGCCCCCCGCCCGCAGACCCCCACAACCACCGGGCAAGGGTTGTGGGGATGAGGCCCTTGTCCCCATCAACATGGGGACATCCTCCTCATGTTGAGGGCATGTGGCCTGGTACGGTTCAGGAGGGAGGGGGGCCGCTCTCTCATCCCCCCCTCTTTTCCTGCGGCCTGCCAGGTTGCGTGCTCGGATAAAGGGTCTGGTGTGGATTTTTGGGGGTACTCCACGCTATTTAAAAAAAAAAATTGGGGTGGAGTTCCCCTTAAAATCCATTCCAGATCTGAAGGGCCTGGTATGGATATTTGGGGGAACCGCACGCATTTTTTTTTTTAATTTGCAGCAGGGTTCCCCTTAATATCCATTCCAGACCTGAAGGGCCTGGTAATTGATTTTTTTTTGTTTTTAGCAATGACTTTCAATGACTTTTCTCTATATTGCCGGGAGCCGACAATTTATTACAGCCGCGGGTGCTTTTAAATGCCTTTTTTTTTCCTTTAGAAATGTAATTTTGCTGGCGCACTGACAAGTTCAGAGCTGCGCCTGTTCAAATTATGCAAATTGACTTCCGTGACTTGACATTTACTAAGATTTTGCCGGCGCAGTGTCTTGGCGCATTTGAACAAGTAAAATTCCTGCGCTGAGCTAAAAAAAAACTCCTGCAGCTCTAAACCTAATTGCCGGCGCAGTGGGCTGGTTACTTTCTCACTCTATTTTGGGCATGTTTGTTACTTGGACAGGTGTCCCTACACTTCCTCACATCACCCCACATCACCCCCATTATATTGCCACTTCCAGCTTCTTTATATTTAGATTTTAAGATGCCGTGCGCCAGGTCCATAGTGGCGCACTGAGCGCCTCCTCCCGTCCGCCGAGAACACTATAGTAAATGGGAAATAGCACTGCGCTACCGGCGCTAATGTTTTGTAAATACCAAAACAGCCGTTGCGCACGCAGATGCGCCAATACTCATGGCGCAAACGTTTCGTAAATCAGCCCCAATATGTAAAATACATACACATATATATTAATATTACAACATATACCCCCACTTGGGTCGGTTCTAACTACTAGAACTGACCCATAAATCAAGCAACAATCATTATGGTTTGAGGTACTGGATGCTTTACAATGGCTCATATGAAATATGAAGTTGATCCTGGTTACATCTCTCTTCACCAGCCTGTAAAATATCCCCACAAACCAGTTATTAGATAATATAACTTTAGACCATGACTGTAAAAGGATTCAGTAAATATCCGTGGCCTGAATAGCTTTTAGGCCTTATTTCAAAGCTTGCTCTTTCTTGAGTGAATCCCATATTGTGCAAAAACGAGCTGATGTCACAGTCCATTCTGACTTCATCACATCTCTCACCATCTCACTGAAAGTAAAGCTTGGTATGCTTTGGGAGGTCCAATCCACATAAGTCCAGGATTCTCTCATCTCCAGGCTCAAAGTTTTAATTTTTAAAGATGCTTTTACACAACCACCAGCAAATCCAGGAATTCAGGTTTGGATATGGCAGTAAAAATTCTGTGCTGCAAACTATTTCCTTGCACTTGACATCCATGAGCTTCACCTTCAATCATTAATCCACCAATCAGGACACTAGGTTCTTTTAACATCAAACCCTCAATATTCTCTGACAATAAAGCTGTAGTCCATCTTGCAAGCATTTCAAAATTCACACCTGCTTCTTTCCATTTCCCATTTGAGCAATGATGACCTATTGTGTACCTGTCAAGTAATTTGTTGATTGCCAGCCACAATTTGCTTTCGTAATTTGCTGTAGGTCGACCCCTCATTGCCTTTAATAGAGCAGTTACTTGTATCATTCAGTCCATAATTCCACCAGAATGGTATACCAACATATACCCCCACGCAATGGTTCAGATAGAATCAGCTTGACATCAGTGTCTATTAGAGCTTCTGTCCCGACAAAGCGGCAGTGGAAATTCTTGGCAGTATCTTTTCATGAAAGGTAGAAAGGTTTTTGTCATCCATATATGTCATAGCCTTTAGCATATTATAAACAACTGATTCAACAATGTTTCAAATCATGACTGGAGTGATGAATTTCACTCACCCCTCTTATAAATGTAGCGGGGTCTCCGTTGAGGCCCCATGGACTACGTTACCCAGAATCCAGTTTGGCTGCCGCAGAGACTCATGGGTGGGGTATAAAAGGGAAGGCGAGGCTAGGCCCGGCCTCTTTGGGCAACGCGCGGTTGGAGAGAGGACTTCCTGTGCGGACCTGCTGCGAGTGCAAGGCCCGAGGCCTGGGCCTTGCGAAGTTCCGGAGAGCCTTCCACCCTGCTGCGGAGCCTGTGCGGCTGCAGCCATCTACCTGCTCTGAAATTGGCAGTTGGACGAGAGATCCGGCGGTGACAGATCCTGCTTGTGTGGACTCAGCGGTGGGAGTCCCGGACTGGGATGGAGTCCGGAGGGGTGAGAGAGCACCTGCTCACAACCATAACTGAGTTCGTTATTAGGCCTATCGACTGCCTTTGCCCATCGTGTTATACTGTTCCTTTTCTGTCAGGAGACTAGTAGCAGAACTGAGTTACCTTAGTCTCCTGGGAGTTGCTTCCATTGCATTAGACCCTTATTGGATTACAAATTGTTGTTCCTGTATGTGCACCACCGATCGTCTTGCATGCGAAGATTCCTCCTTTAAAGACTGAGCTTTAACTGGGTCAGGCCTGACCAGAGGGGATTTATAGCATTGCTTGGCGCCATATTGCTAACGGGGAGTATAGCCATATGCTAGTGGGTGATAGAACTTTATGCACTATAGTTAACTAGTGTCAGTATTATTGTAGGGCTCTGCATGCATGTGTTATATGTGATATTGATCGTTGATCGTTACCCCTTTTATTCACAAGTAAACCCTTTTACAGTTAATCAATCTGGTATTGGAGTCTATTATTATATCGTGCCACTGTTTAAATGTATGGGGAATTGTACATGAATTGGTATATACAAATATTCCACCGCCTAGACTAACTGTGCCAGAGAAGGGTTGAGTAGATTGCTGGGGGTTGGCTGTGCTGTGTACAAGGCCCAAAACAAAACCAGCGGCTCTCTTAGTTTGGGGGTATCGCTACATAAATTTAGGAAAACCACCCAACATACTATAATTTATGCTATGCCAAGCCATTGTGCAGCATCACCTCAGATGTCAAATCTATTGATATCAATATGCATTATGTCATATGTACAGATGTTATAAAATTATTTTAGGTTTAAATGCTTCGCTCTGGTTTTAAGATAAAGCTCAAGAAATAAAACATAATAAAAAATGAAAAGCAAAATAAAAAAAATAGGGCATTGGGGAAGAAAGGTCCATTGAAAAGAAAAATAAAGAAAAAAAAAAGAAAAAAAAAGAAAAAAAAAAGAAATTTGAATGTTCAAAAAAAGTCCATTGCTTGATGAATATAGAGAGTGTCCATGAATTCCTAGTGATCTATTGTCTGTTCAGCATTTCTCCCCCCATTAGCCAATGTCTGTGCTTCCTCTATTCGCATTCAAACAAGTATTTCTGGGAATTTCTGAAAGACAAAATCTCTCAGGCAAAACTCATTAGCAAAGTCCTTAAACATTTTTTGAAGTTAAAACAAAGTACTATTTACAGTTTACAGTCTGAGGCCCGGTTCACATAGGGGCGACTCCTCAGGCGACTCGGTCGCCTGAGGAGTCGCATCCCGCTCTGTGCTATGGAACCGTTCTAATAGGAGCGACTCAGGTCGCTCCGACTTAGAAAAAGGTTCCTGTACTTCTTTTGGGGGCGACTCAGGGCGATTTGCATTGACTTCTATACAGAAGTCATTATGCAAATCGCCTCAGGCGGGCGTCTCAAGTCGTCTTGAGATCGCGCCGCCGAGTCGCCCCCGAAGTCGTGCCGCCCCTGTGAGAACCAGGCCTAAAGCTAATTCACCCCCACTGCTAGAGAAGTGTCATTTTCATTTAAAAACAGATCTGGACCCTTCAACTGTTCTAATATTGTGTAATGTTCTTTTCTCATCTTGTCATACTCAATTTTCAGGTGGTCGTATTTCTGTTTTAACTGAAAAAACGGTATCCAGGTCTTTTTCTTATTATTATTTTGGTTAGCTCTGTTGTTCATATTAATATCACCTATGTTTGACCCAGAATTTCCTCTCGTGTTGTGATCATTAGATATTATCTTCTGATCTTTCTGTTCTGTGTTTGTCCTAAACAATGTGGCTACATCAATTTTGACAGCTTGCTCATTTGACTTTCTCCATAAATGATCTGCCCTCAACAATACGTCTTTTAAATCATGAGGATTTGGGGTAACTAATAAAATATTTTGTTTGATATCTTCATGCAAAGCATCTAGAAACATACATTCCTGAGATCTCTTCTCCAATTCCATAATTCTTATATATATATTTTTTTTAACAGTAAAGGTTTTTTTATTTAGAAAATAACAGATATATACAAGGCATCGACAGAACAAGAACATAGGTTTTCTTCAGAATGACAATACTTATGTAGCGTCCTCCTCACCCCATCCTCTTTAGCTAGGGGTATGTCACGCGACAGAGTGAGGAGCGCTACGGCCCATGTCCTCCCCATAACGGCGGGTGAGGTGAAGGCCAATACCTGATGTTTCCTCGGGCCGGTGTGTCCTGAGCATGTACCGAGTCTGTCGTGCAGAAACCACCGAACCACCCTTTGCTCCCATTAACAGAGTCCATACACCGATCACAGTCCAACTGTTGGTTTATTTCGTATCTCCACATACAGGCAATGCGATGGCATGATACGGTGGGGTGAGCAGGTCGAGGCACTATACTGATCTGGGTCCCTACACCCCCTGTGCTATGACCAAGGGTTGTAGGAGTCTTGACATGAATACCTCCGTTGCGTTGCGGCCCCTATCAGGGGAAGATGTCCTCCAAGGGAGTTACCGAAGGCCCATCCGTCACCGGGTTGACACTACACCGGGTCTTCGAACGAGTGACCTCCCAAGCCTCCTCACCTCAGATGCGGGCCCCCTCGCAAGGGGCGCCCTGGAGCAACTTCACCCTCGCGGGACCCAGTCGGAGTCACCGGGTCCCAGGCCTCCTCAATAGTACCTCATCCCAGGCTGAAGGTGCCTGGGATGGACTCCATCTTCATTCCGGCCAGGCCTAGGGCGCCTAGGCCGGAACCTTGAACCGCCCGCACCCAGGCCTAAGGTGCCTGGGTGCGTGAAGAGATGATCCCCCGAAAAAGACCTCGTGGCGAGGGCGTCTCCCCTTTTATCTCCTCCCGTCGATACCACGGCGGCTTCCCCGTCCCGGCCTTACCATCTCCAGGAAGGGACAAAAAAGGGTAGCACTGCGGTAGTGATTCTACCCTGAGCCAGTAGGTACACTGATACCCACTGGTCAAGGAGAATATTACACCACCCAATCCTCCACGAATAACAAAAAGGGGTCTGAACCCTAACACAATTACACACTTGGGTCACACTACCCCCAGGTGTATCCCACTAAATTGAGGACCCCGCTACACACTCCCCCCTGTGATTTGACGCTGGTCCCCAGCGTCAGGTGCACACCCATGTCTCCCAAGGAGTGGTGACATGAAGTGGGCCCCAGAGGCTATCCCTCAAATTTTTGGATACTAAGTGTGCCAAGACCTGCTCAAAAGGGAAAGGGAAAATATAAAACGATAAACTTTTGCATAAGACATCTATTCTGTACACATGTACAATCCCTCCCATCGCTGTCTAAGAACCACCCCACTCTCAGTAGTCTTGACTGATGAATCTCCTGCAGAAGGGAAACAACAAAAAGAAAACACATCCTAACACTCTGTGTTAACTTGGCATGAGTGGGTCCGTCAGCCGAGAGACCCGCTCACTCCAATAAGTAAGTAATGCATGTGTAGCATTTCGAACAACCGTTGCACAACACTGCCACCTGGTGACAGAGCTGCGGTAATGACACTTGCCGAAGTCTTCATTCTTCCTGCTTTCCTACTCTGACTCTACCCCAAAAGTCTCTGCCTTTGGCACATGAAGAAAAGGGAGAACAAAAAAAACAACAGCTCCCAAGTCTCCAGTGAGTGAAAGAAAAGCCCAAATCAAAACAAAAGTAGGGCACAGTTCTAGGCGTCTGGGAATGTCTCTTCCAGAAAGTTTCAACAGCAACAAGATAGGAGCTCACTTCTCCTACAAGTAAAATCTTGGATCCGGCAGAAACAGAGGCTTCAGGTGCCCGTCAAACACTTCCACCGAATACTCGACATCCTCTCCTTCTTTCCTGCAGATGAGCACCTTATCGGCATGAATATGGCGCCCAAGTCTCCAATCAGCTCTGCAGTCCTTGAACTTTTTAGACACAGGCGGCGAACATGACAGGTATCGCCTGGCATGGGGTACTTTAAGCTTTTCCCATACAAACTCGTCATACCACCTTGGTCGCAGGACCTCGACTTCATACAATAAGTCCCGAGGCAAGTAGGGGTACTCCCACCCATATTCACGGGCGACTCTCTGGGAGAAAAGTCTCTGCAATCTGGCTAGAGGCGGCATCACATCTCGCTCACCTTCTCCTGGTTGTACGATGGCCTCCGGGTGCCGAGGTACCTTCACCATCTCGGGTTGCTTTGTCTTTGGTGCCCGCAACGAAGCACGCTGCATCCCCTCCATCAGAGCGGGTGATGTAGTCGAATGAGGAAAATTGGTCGGAGGATTCGATTTCCTCGGGAACTCCGGGGCCTGCGCCCGGAGCGTACTGTCTTCTATGGACATGGGGGAATCCTGCGGTTTACACAGCACAGGTAGTGGGCGTCTGTCCCAGCCCTTCCGGTGAAACAGTTCGTCTATTTCCCCGTCATCCCCACAGTCTGACAACGACTCTAGGTTGGAGGTGTCATACATCTCGGCGGGAAGGTAGTCTCTAGTAGACGGAAGGCTACCCTCCCTTTCGGGCTCCACTGGCTGTGGACTCCCGACACCTCCAACCAACACCACAGTCCCAGCCCCTAGCTCACCTGGACCTTCTGAAGAACTGGGATGTCCGGGACTCTCTTCTCTACCGGCGCCATCCAGGCCAGGCAAGCGGCGGGGCGAAGCTCGACCACGACCACAGGATGCCTGCACCAGGCCTATCTTCCTCTTTGGGGGTGGCAGCAGGGAGTCTGTGGTGACCGAAGCAGTGTCTTCGGATTTTTCTCTCTCAGTCTCTGGTTGGGCAGTCACGTCGCCCTGGTCAGCGCGTACGGGGACCTCCGCAGAGGCCTGGATCTCTCCCTCCGGAGTGGCGGTTCCTGTGATGCAGTTGAGGCGTAGGGCCCGGGGCCTTTCCGTGTATGGTTCAACCTCAAAAAGGAACTCCTTGCATGCCTCACATCGCCCGAATGGCTTTAGTTGGACCACCAGTCCCGAGCATCCGGGACAGATCACACCGAGGGCCTCCGTGTCTCTGCATGAATACAGAGCCAACTGTCCTCGGGGCCTAAGTCTTATCCCCGTGTCTGTCAGGGGAGCAGCAAATGCAGTCATCTTCATAGGGATACCGGCATCCACGGAGAGCTTGAATTCATTCCGACCACTTGCTGCTCCATCACGCGCTGACCACGCGCCGGAGTCTCCACGTGTATCTCCACACGTGGCCAGACTCCTCCCACGACTTGTACGTTTTCGCGGGCTTCCGCCAGCCTCCGCCCACGAATTGTACAGTCATGGGGTGCCTCGTGGCGCAGTGCATTAACAGTCCCCACATGTAGTACTTCACACGGCTGGACCTCTCCCTTTTTTTACGCTCCTCCGCGTGGGCCTTTCCAGACTTAGGGTCATGTCCACAACTCCGAGCAGAGATGCACTTTGGCCAATCACATGGCCGACCTGCTCGAAACTCCTCCGGGCAGCAAAGTTCAAACACAGACGTTCTCAGTTCCATCGCCAAGACACACACCATCCCGGACGAGCCCCCACGTGTAGCGTCCTCCTCACCCCATCCTCTTTAGCTAGGGGTATGTCACGCGACAGAGTGAGGAGCGCTACGGCCCATGTCCTCCCCATAACGGCGGGTGAGGTGAAGGCCAATACCTGATGTTTCCTCGGGCTGGTGTGTCCTGAGCATGTACCGAGTCTGTCGTGCAGAAACCACCGAACCACCCTTTGCTCCCATTAACAGAGTCCATACACCGATCACAGTCCAACTGTTGGTTTATTTCGTATCTCCACATACAGGCAATGCGATGGCATGATACGGTGGGGTGAGCAGGTCGAGGCACTATACTGATCTGGGTCCCTACACCCCCTGTGCTATGACCAAGGGTTGTAGGAGTCTTGACATGAATACCTCCGTTGCGTTGCGGCCCCTATCAGGGGAAGATGTCCTCCAAGGGAGTTACCGAAGGCCCATCCGTCACCGGGTTGACACTACACCGGGTCTTCGAACGAGTGACCTCCCCAGCCTCCTCACCTCAGATGCGGGCCCCCTCGCAAGGGGCGCCCTGGAGCAACTTCACCCTCGCGGGACCCAGTCGGAGTCACCGGGTCCCAGGCCTCCTCAATAGTACCTCATCCCAGGCTGAAGGTGCCTGGGATGGACTCCATCTTCATTCCGGCAGGGCCTAGGGCGCCTAGGCCGGAACCTTGAACCGCCCGCACCCAGGCCTAAGGTGCCTGGGTGCGTGAATAGATGATCCCCCGAAAAAGACCTCGTGGCGAGGACGTCTCCCCCTTTTATCTCCTCCCGTCGATACCACGGCGGGTTCCCCGCCCCGGCCGCACCATCTCCAGGAAGGGACAAAAAAGGGTAGCACTGCGGTAGTGATTCTACCCTGAGCCAGTAGGTACACCGACACCCACTGGTCAAGGAGAATATTACACCACCCAATCCTCCACGAATAACAAAAAGGGGTCTGAACCCTAACACAATTACACACTTGGGTCACACTACCCCCAGGTGTATCCCACTAAATTGAGGACCCCGCTACACTTACAAAGTCATAATGGGTATACATTCAGGCAGGATATTCAGGGAGTTCACAGTAGTGCATAGTGATGGGATCGTTACATCATACTACAGGTGGGGGATACATAAAGATTTATAACAGGACCTCATCTCTCCGGGGATTTCCCTCCCCCTTGTCTTGGGGGAGGGAGGGTAGGGGGGAAGGGGGGGAGAGGCCGACCAGTGAGAGGAGAGGATAGACGGGGGGGGAGGGGAGGGCGGGAGGAAAAAGGGAAAGAGGCCAGGAGAAGCAGCAGAACCTAAAACCAGGCATCATCATTCTCCAGATATTGTGACCAGGCGCTAAAGACCTACAAGACCGTCACCACAACCATCTAACCAGGAGGACCATATTTTGTCAAACTTTGCCGGGCAGTTCCTGCTCTCATATGTGATTTTATAAAGTGGTAGCACCCTGTTTACGGTAATTTCCCAGGTGGCCCTAGAAGGGACCTTCTCACTCCTCCACCGCAGAAGAATTTATCTCCTGGCATAGAACAGTAAAAAGGTAATGCATAGTTTGGTATATCTGTCCCCCTCCATGTCGCCCAGGTAACTAAGCAGGAAGAATAGGGGGTCAAGCGTCAGGTCAAGTCCACCAATCTCCCCCACAGTCTCCGCCACCGCCCGCCAGTATGGCTGGATCTTCGGACAGGTCCAAACCACATGGAGGAAGGAGCCCTCAGCTTGCTTACATCTCATACACATTGGGCTCAGGGAGGGGTAAATGTTGGCGGAGTGTAGTATGCTCTATGTAAGAACTTTAGTTGTATGAAACAATCCCTGGACGCAATCATGGATGGGATAAAAGAGGAGACCAGGTCCTACCAAGACTCCTCATCAAGATCAGGAATGTCCACCTTCCATTTGTGAAAGAGGGCCACTGTGTTGGTGTTATGTGCTACCGTGAGGTAGAGATAGAGGGAGGAGAGGGGCCTTCCCATCACCCCAGAAATAAGCAGTCTTTCTATTGAGTCAGACTCAAGGGTAATCGTCTCTGGGAATTGTGAGTTAATGGCGTGCTTAAGTTGCCAGTATCTAAATAGAAAGGATTGGGGCAGTCGGTGTAATTCTTAATTTTAACCTCTCATTTTCCTCTGATAATTTATCACAACATTTAGATTTCTCAAGCAAAGCTCCCCCAATGGTAACTATATGCAATTTTAAATTTACTGTCTCAGTTTCTTTTGCTATCAAAAACATTTTTCTCTAAAAATTCCTTCATCATAGTCCATGTCTGCTTACATTTTTCTGGAATTTCATAAGGACCGCCATGACGCTTAATACATTAAGACACTATCTTCACACTGAGTAAGCATTTTGACTGTATAACTAATAATAAAAAAAAAGGAAATATTTTACTCACCGCATTTAAGGCTCCACCTTGCCAGTTCTGGCTTCAGTTTCCAGTCTCCAGAGAATAATTCTGGGGTTCCAAACTTGTTTAATCTTGTATATCAGACCCTTATGTCACAACCAGACATTAAAGTCACAGCACAGTTCTTGGATCTAAGTCCTGAAAATACGCTTCTGGTTGCTTGAACGGCACCAATGTAGTGATGTAATATACAGGTGAAACTCGAAAAATTTGAACAGCGTGAAAAAGTTCATTTATTTCACTAATGCAACTTAAAAGTTGAAACTAATATATGAGAGAGACTCATTACATGCAAAGCAAGATAGTTCAAGCCGTGATTTGTCATAATTGTGATGATTATGGCTTACAGCTCATGAAAACCCCAAATCTACAATCTCAGAAAATTAGAATATTACATGCAATCAATAAAACAAGGATTGTATATAGAAAAATATCAGACCTCTGAAAAGTAGAAGCATGCATATGTACTCAGTACTTGATTTGGGCCCCTTAATGCGGCGTGGCATGGAAGCGATCAGCCTGAGGCACTGCTGAGGTGTTATGGAAGACCAGGATGCTTCAATAGCGGCCTTCAGCTATTTTGCATTGTTCGGTCTCATGTTTCTCATCTTTCTCTTGGCAATGCCCCATAGATTCTCTATCATAGATTCTCTATGGGGTTCAGGTCAGGCGAGTTTGCTGGCCAATCAAGCACAGTAATCCCACGGTCATTGAACCAGGTTTTGGTGCTTTTGGCAGTGTGGGTAGTTGCCAAGTCCTGCTGGAAAATGAAGTCAGCATCCCCATAGAGCTCATCTGCGGAAGGAAGCATGAAGTGCTCCAAAATCTCCTAGTAGAAGGCTGTGGTGACCCTGGACTTAATGAAGCACAGCGGACCAACACCAGCAGATGACATGGCTCCCCAAATCAACACAGACTGTGGGAACTTCACACTGGACTTCAAGAATCTTGCAGTGTGTGCCTCTCCATTCTTCCTCCATACTCCGGCTCCTTGGTTTCCAAATGAGATGCAAAATTTGCTCTCATCAGAAAAGAGGACTTTGGACCACTGAGCAACAGACCAGATCTGTTTTTCTTTAGCCAAATATAAGACGCTTCCGAAGTTTTTTGTTGTTCAGGAGTGGCTTGACAAGAGGAATACAATATTTGAAGCCCATGTCCAGGATCCGTCTGTGTGTGGTGGCTCTTGATGCACTGACTCCAGCCTCAGTCCACTCCTTGTGAAAGTCCCCAATACTTTTGAATGGCCTTTTCCTGACAATCCTCTCCAGGCTGCGGTCATCCCTGCTGCTTGTGCACCTTTTTCTTCCACACTTTTCCCTTCCACATAACTTTCTATTAATGTGCTTTGATACAGCACTTTGGGAACATCCAACTTCTTTTGAAATTACCTTTTTGAGGCTTTCCCTCCTTATGGAGGGTGTCAATGATGGATTTCTGCACAAGTGTCAGGTCAGCAGTCTTTCCCATGATTGTGATTCCTACTGAACCAGACTGAGAGGCCATTTAAAGGCTCAGGAACCCTTTGCAGGTGTTATGGCTTAATTAGCTGATTAGAGTGGGACACTTTGAGGCTAGAATATTGCACCTTTTTACAATATTCTAATTTTCTGAGATTGTGGATTTGGGGTTTTCATGAGCTGTAAGCAATAATCATGACAATTATGACAAATCACGGCTTGAACTATTTTGCTTTGCATGTAATGAGTCTATCTCATATATTCGTTTCACCTTTTAAGTTGCATTAGTGAAATAAATGAACTTTTGCTCGATATTCAAATTTTTCGAGTTTCACCTGTATAGTCCGGTAGATAATTGATGTTTAGTTATTATAATGATGATATAAGTTATGCTTCCGCAGCAACACCCAAGATCTCCAGAGAGTGCAATTTATTTGACTTCCAACAAAGTCCAAAATCCACAGATGATACAAATCCAACAGAGTAAAATATCATTCAGAATTCCATGTTTAGATCTGTGCCTTCATATCCATACAGAGTGACAAGACTAGAGTAGACTGAATGCCAGCTTATATTGCCTATCTACTAAATGGCTGAGCAATTTGATTGGCTGGGTTTGATCTACGCTCTGTCTTTCAGAATGACAGAGAATAACCCCTAGCCGGAGACGGTTATAGTCATCGCATGCCCTAATTTGCATTCTTGCATAATAACATCAACAAGCCCTCTTTGACATATGCAATTAGATTACAGATACCAAAGGTGGCCTGAGCACAGTTTTGATGTGTAAAATAGACTTATCCTGGATTCTTGCATCTTAACATAAACAAGCCCCCTTTGATATGTGCAGTAAATCTTGTTTGGCCACTAACCCCTTTGGTCAACAAACACCCTTTGATGTGTAACCTTGAATGTATGTGACACATATACACTGTGCTATACATATAACACAATATATAAAAATACATACATATATATTAATATTACAACACCTGCCTGTGGTATTAGTATGAGAACACCAGCAATTGTATTCAGGTAGCTTTAGGTGCACACTGTGCAAAGGACACAGTACACTAACTGAAAATACTGCAGCTCCCTGCCTGTGGTATTAGTATGAGAACACCAGCAATTGTATTCAGGTAGCTTTAGGTGCGCACTGTGCAAAGAACACAGTACACTAACTGAAAATACTGCAGCTCCCTGCCTGTGGTATTAGTATGAGAACACCAGCAATTGTATTCAGGTAGCTTTAGGTGCACACTGTGCAAAGGACACGGTACACCAACTGAAAATACTGCAGCTACCACAATCACCTGCCTGTCTGTCAGTATATTAGGAAGAGAATAACAGGAACAGATCTAGCTAAATTGAATACAGTGTATATATATATATATATATATATATATATATACAACACCTGGGATGCATATATATCCTCTATACACTGTAACTGCAGCTAATTGACTCGCCTGCCTGCTCTATCTAACTCAAATGAAATTACACTGTTTCTCTCTGTCTATCTTTCACCGCCGCCACAACACACTACACAAGGCCTCCACGCAGACGGCTCTATATAGTGTGGGGCGTGTACTAAACCCCCTGAGACATAATTGGCCAAAGCCACCCTGGCTTTGGCCAATTATAGGTCTTCGTTCTTACCGCGCTGTGATTGGCCAAAGCATGCGAGTCATAGTGCATGCTTGGCCAATCATCAGCCAGCAATGCACCATAATGTTTGAAATTCGGCGAGCGGTCGAACAGCCAATGTTCGAGTCGAACATGAGTTTGACTCGAACTCGAAGCTCATCCCTAGTGGGCGCAGGAACGGGCCCTGCTGTGAAACATTAGATCAAGAATTGTAATTACATGCCCCTGTTAAACAAGGGCAGAAAAATTGGGCCTTAGGCACTGGTGCTGGTGCCACAACACTGCAACCCCTCACAGATACTGTAGTTGGAGCGCAGGAATGAGCCCTGCTGCAAAGTATTGCATCAAAAATTGTAATTACACGCCCCTGTTAAACAGGGGCTGAAAAATTGGGCCTTAGGCACTGGTGCTGGTGCCACAACACTGCAACAGCTCACAGATACTGTAGTTGGAGCGCAGGAATGAGCTCTGCTGCAAAGTATTGCATCAAAAATTGTAATTACACTCCCCTGTTAAACAGTGGCTAAAAAATTGGGCCTTAGCCACTGGTGGCAGTGCCCAGAACCAAAAATGTTCTTACAAGCTATCAGCATGAACATTGAGGAGGAAGAGGATAGTCACTCAGCATAACAGGATAGTCACTCAGCATCAGCATAAGCAGTCTTGAAGGCATCTCACATTCAAAAAAAAATATTCGGCTACATCAGCATCAGGTGCTTGGTAGCTGGTGATCCAAGACTGATTCATTTTTATGAAGGTCAGCCGATCAACCGATTCGGTGGACAGGCGCACCCTGTGATCAGTTACAAAGTCTCCAGCAGCACTGAATGTGTGTTCCGAAAAAACGCTGGATGCAGGACAGGCCAGTAGCTCAATTGCATACTGTGCAAGCTCTGGCCAGTGATCCATCCTCAAGACCCAGTAACCCAGAGGATTTTCGGTGGGAAAGGTGTCCAAGTCTGATCTTGCCCCTAGGTATTCCTGCACCATGTGAATCAGACGCTGGCGATGGTTGCTGGAATCGCTCATACCTTGGGGCTGCAGACTAAAAAATTGTCTGAACGCATCGGTCAGACGGTCACCTTCTCCACCGCTCATTTTGTGACTGACCGAAGCCTCAGCAACACGTTGTCCAGGACCAGGAATTTGTAACCTCCCAGGCTTTGGAAACGCGTCGCACAAACCTTTCTGTAAGGTCTCCCGAAGATGTTTCATCCTCTGCGACGGCAAGATAAGGTCCGCAACCTTACCCTTGTAACGTGGCTCAAGGAGGGTTGCCAGCCAGTAATGATCCCTCTCCTGGATACCACGAATACGTGGATCCTTTCGCAGGCTTTGCACGATCAGGGAGGCCATGCAGCGTAGGTTTGCTGAGGGATTCGGTCCGGAGTCCTCTGGGTCACTAAGGACGACATGATCCGCAGCCACCTCCTCCCAGCCACTTAAAAGTCCATGGGTTTCTTGGGACTGTAAATGATCCCTTGAAGACTGCTGCTGATGCTGAGTGCTAGGCTCCACCTCCATGCTGACACAATCCTCCTCGTCCTCTTTCTGTGTGATCGGCAGGCCAGCAGGAACACTGTCTGGATAAAGGGGGCCTTGAGAGGTAAGGAAGTCCTCCTCTTCCTCCCTCTGTTCTGCCTCAAGTGCCCTGTCCATTATTTCACGCAGTGTGTGCTCCAACAGGTGGACAAGAGGGACAGTGTTACTGATGCATGCACTGTCACTGCTCACCATCCTCGTGGCCACCTCAAATGGTGACAGGACAGTGCATGCATCCCTGATCATGACCCACTGGCGAAGAAAAAAATTCCAAGCTCCCCTGACCCTGTCCTGGTGCCATATTGGCACAGATACTCATTGATGGCCCTCTGATGCATGTGCAGCTGCTGCAGCATGGTCAACGTTGAGTTCCACCTGGTGGGCATGTCACAGATTAGACGGTTCTTGGGCAGGTTAAATTCCTTTTGCAGGTCAGCCAGCTGAGCACTGGCATTATATGACCGGCGGAAATGCACATAGACTTTCCTGGCCTGCCTCAGGACATCCTGTAAGCCCGGGTACCTGCCCAAGAACCACTGCATCACCAAGTTAAGGACGTGAGCCAAACAGGGCTCATGGGTCAGCTGTCCCTGGCGGAGGGCGGAGAGGAGGTTGTTGCCATTGTCGCAAACCACCATTCCTGGCTTAAGCTGGTGTGGCGTCAACCACCTCTGAGCCTGCCCCTGCAGAGCTGACAGAATCTCTGCCCCAGTGTGGCTCCTGTCCCCCAAGCACACCAGCTAAAGCACCGCATGGCATCTTTTTGCCTGCGTACTTGCGTAGCCCCTTGAACGCCTACGGAGCACCGCTGGTTCCGAGGACAAATCAGCACAGGAAGAGGCCATGGAGGAAGAAGAAGAGGAGGGGGTGGAGGAGAGAGGTGTGTCAGAATCACCACTAGTAGCATTTTGGAGGCGTGGTGGCTGAACAACGTCCATCACTACTGCACCTTGTCCTGCATCCTTCCCAGCTGCCAGCGGAGTCACCCAATGCGCCCTTGAAAGATAGGTAACGTCCCTGTCCATGCCTGCTGGACCATGAGTCAGTGGTAATATGCACCTTACCGCTGACCGCCCTGTCCAGCAGGGCCAAGACATTGCCTTCCACATGCTGGTAGAGAGCCAGAATCGCCTTCCGTGAAAAAAAGTGGCGTTTGGGAACCTGCCACTGAGGAACCGCACATTCCACAAACTCACGGAAGGGGGCAGAGTCTACCAACTCTACTTGGCTGTGACACACCTAATTCTACACCTTCATTCCTCTCAGTGCAGGTTTCAGAGAGGACTGAAGGTACAGTGGGGTTGGAGAACCCAGCTAATGAGGAGCAAGGAGAGGTCCGCTTTGTTCTTTGGTGTGGGTCTTTTCTGTACGCTTGCCAACGGACTGCATGGCAGGTCGACATATGTCTGGTCAGGCATGTGGTGCCCAAGCGGCTGCTGTTTTGGCCACGCGAGATACGCTTCAGACATATGTTGCAAATATCAAAGGTGCGATCTGCTGCACGTCTCAAAAAAGGCCCACACCAAAGAACTTTTGGAATAACGCGCAGAGACAGCAGCACCCTGCACATGCGGAGCTCTGCGGTGTGATGCAGTCAGTGTGCTGCCCTTAAGCTGGCCCCTGGAGGGCATCCTGCCTCGTTGGAGATGTGCCTCCTCCTCCTCCTTCTCCTCTCTTCTATCAGGCACCCACGTAGAGTCAGTGACCTCATCATCCCCTCCCTCCTCATCACTGGAGCAAACCTGGCAGTATGCTGCAGCTGGGGGAACATGACTGCCAGTTTGCTGTCCTTCTTGGGCACCCCCTCTCTCTGGGCTCACTTTACTGCCTTCCTCTATCTTGGTTCCATCATCGGAGCCTACAAAATGCTGCGCAACCTCCTGCAGCATGTACCCAACACTGTGGTCAAACAGTTTGAGGGACTCCTCAGGAGGACCTGGTGGTGCTAGGGAAGGAGTGACGGATGGCATTGAGCCGAGGAAAGAGGCCGCTTTGGGAAACAAAGTACCCTAAGCCTGGGTGAGAGAGGATGAGGAGGATGAGGACGGCTTGCTCATCCACGCTACCAAGTCTTCGGCGTGTTGCAGCTAAACGTGGCCAGCTGCCGAAAAAAAGAACAAGCGTGCCCCACGGCCACGTGCTGATGAGGATGCACCGTGTCCACGACCAACACTGTTGCCTCTAGACACAGAGACTGCTTGCCCTCTTTTATTGGCCTGTGACTGTCTGCCTCTCCTTGTTGGCCTTCCAGACATACTGTCTTTGATGTATTGGAATACGTACACAAGGAATGGCCTGCAGTGCGAGGTAGCTGCCCAAAGCTGGGATGTATATGTATATACTGATTATACTGCAGTTAGCTGAATCAACTGCCTGGCTGTAGTATTTTAGCAACAGTAGTTCAGGAGGAACAGTCTGCAGTGTAGCTAAATTGAATACAGTATTACTGAGTGATATACTGCAGCTTAATCAATCAACTACCTGCCTGTGGTCTCTTAGCAACAGTAGTTCAGAATGAGGAAGAACAGTCTGCAGTGTAGCTAAACTGAATACAGTATTACTGAGTGATATACTGCAGCTTAATCAATCAACTACCTGCCTCTGGTCTCTTAGCAACAGTAGTTCAGAATGAGGAGGAACAGTCTGCAGTGTAGCTAAACTGAATACATTATTACTGAGTGATATACTGCAGCTTAATCAATCAACTACCTGCCTGTGGTCTCTTAGCAACAGTAGTTCAGAATGAGGAGGAACAGTCTGCAGTGTAGCTAAACTGAATACAGTCTTACTGAGTGATATACTGCAGCTTTCACAATCAACTGCCTGCCTGTGGTCTCTTAGCAACAGTAGTTCAGAATGAGGAGGAACAGTCTGCAGTGTAGCTAAACTGAATACAGTATTACTAAGTGATAAACTGCAGCTTTCACAATCAACTACCTGCCTGTGGTCTCTTAGCAACAGTAGTTCAGAATGAGGAGGAACAGTATGCAGTGTAGCTAAACTGAATACAGTATTACTGAGTGATATACTGCAATTTAATCAATCACCTGCCTGCCTGTGGTCTCTTAGCAACAGTAGTTCAGAATGAGGAGGAACAGTCTGCAGTGTAGCTAAACTGAATACAGTATTACTGAGTGATATACTGCAGCTTTCACAATCAACTACCTGCCTGTGGTCTCTTAGCAACAGTAGTTCAGAATGAGGAGGAACAGTCTGTAGTGTAGCTAAACTGAATACAGTATTACGGAGTGATATACTGCAGCTTTCACAATCAACTGCCTGCCTGTCTGTAGTAGATTAGCTTAGCAACAGTAGAACAGGAACGGATCTAGCTAAACTGAATACAGTGTATAAGATGCATATATATCCTCCATACACTGTAACTGAAGCTAACTGACTCGCCTGCCGGCTCTATCTAACTCAAATGAAATGACACTCTCTCTGTCTCTATCTCTCAGCCGGAACACACTACACAAGGCCGACGCACGGGCGGCCTTATATAGTGTGCAGCGTGTACCTAATCCCTGAGCCATGATTGGCCAAAAGCACACTGCCTTTGGCCAATTATGGCTCTCTTTGCTTACGGCGCTGTGATTGGCCAAGCATGCGGGTCATAGTGCATGCTTCGCCAATCATCAGCCAGTAATGTACTGCGTTGCCGCAGTGAATTATGGGCCGTGACGCGCCACTCGAATTTGGCAAGAACAGTCCATATTGTTTGAAATTCGGCAAATGGCCGAACAGACGATGTCATCCCTAGTGGTGAGTTATTTTGAGGGGACAGCAAATTTACACTGTTATACAAGCTGTACACTCACTACTTTACTGTAGTTATACCCCCAGTTAAGAGGGCTGCCTTGTTTGTTTTGGGCCCTGTAGTGCACCGCTGTCAACCCCTGGCAATCGGCTCTAACCTCTCGTGGCACAGTTAGTAAAGGGGATGATAGAATTGCAATCACTCTAATATTCTATATGACTCAATCCCACAATATGGTATAGCACAGTAAATGACACTGACAACCAATATACTTAACTCTATTATTTTTACTGTTGGTAAAAGTTAAAAGGATAAAACAGTATGCAATGTCACATGCAGAGCCCTGCAATATGAGTATAATTATTAAAACACTAACGTTCAACAATGTGATAGACAGTTTACAGACCCCGCTGCAGCTATCTTCCCTCGTGAGCAAAAATGGCGCCCAACAATGTTCTATACTACCCAGTCAGGCCTGACTATGCTTTGGGTATAGTCCTGTGGAAGAAATCTTCGCTAGCAAAACACAGTGGTGCACTTTCAGGAACAAATTGTAATCCAACAAAGAAATGATGATCGGTAACTTTGTAATGCCAGGGAGACTAATAACTCAGTTCAGCAGATAGTTTCCCTAGAGTGTAACTGAAATCACTGTGATAAGCCTGGATAAAGTTAATGGGCCTAACGATACTGTAATGTAGCTCTGAGCAGGTGCTCTCTCACCCGACCGGACCAGTCCTTGTCCGCAACTTCCGTTACTGTGATTCGCTTCACAGTGTCCACGACACCCGGGTCTTCGGTCCTCCTGATGACAGTACTCGGCAACAGGATCAGACGCTCCGCAGGCTCCTCGGTGGAGCGGAAGGCTCTTTGGAAAGACACAAGGCCCAGGCTTCAGGCCTTGTGCACACAGCAGGGCAGCACGGGGATCCTCTTGCTGGGAGGGCGGTGTCCAAAGAGAAAGAACCAGGCCCCGCCTCTCCCTTATAAAGTCCACCCCAGCAGTCCTTGCGCAGGGAAATGCATCCTGGGTGCCTTAAAGCGTGCTAGGAACTGTAGTCTCTTTAGAAAAAATGATACCCCACTACACACTCCCCCCACTTAGAATCTTTGGTCCCCAAAGACAGTATTAGCAATAGGAAGACACAAGTTCAGTGAGGGCTGCAAGAGAGGTTGACAGGGGAAACTCCCACCAAAACTGGGAAGGGAGCTTGTCCTGCCCACAGGTCACATCAATGGGGTTGACCTGCCTAACTGTGCCAGAAAGTGAGCTGGGGTTGCCCTCCACCAAATGCACAGTGGAGGGACCAGGTGTTGGTATTGTCCTTCTTGCAGTAGTTACTGTATCCTCAGAGCTTTCCCCCATTTGGGCATAGGTTAACTTCCGTGGAGGACGAATGGTTCTCTTTGCTCTCTGTTCTCTTGGGGTAACTGTCTCCGTCACCACAGGCTCTTCCTCTGGGGTAGGTATATTAGGTCCCAAAATTTCTGGAGCATCCAGATCAGGTGCAGGAAGATAAAGGGAGTCCCTTTGATCTTCAGCAGGAGGCGACTCTATTGGCATCTTCCCAGTCATCAGATAGAGGGCTGGACGGGACAAACTCAGTGGCTTCCACGTTTAATGTACTATCCAGGGAACCTTCAGAGGGTGGAAGGTCTATAGACAGAGGCTCAGGGGCCTGGGATGGCCACAACCATTCAAGCTCTTCTCCATCTTCACTTTGATCAGTAACATCCATCCCTCCAGACTGAGGGGCCTGAGACCGAGTATTGGGCCTAGGTGTATTCAGACTTGAGGATGGTCCAGGGGAATCCTCTACAGGAGGTATCCGAACTGCTTCTGAAAGTGGAAGTAAGTGGTTTCTGTGCCAGGTCTTCAGCGGCCCTATCTTCCCTTCTGGCTTCAGCTGATATACTGGCAAGCCTGGTAACCTTTTGCAGATCACATAGGGTTCGGGTCTCCATCTGTCTGCTAGTTTGTGTTTCCCAGGGACTCCCAAATTCCGCAACAGCACTCTGTCTCCTGGTTGCAAGTCCTGGATTCGAACTTTGAGATCAAAGCTCCTCTTGTTCCGGGCTCCTCTTTGCTCTGATGCCACTTGGGCCTGTTCAAACGCTCTTCAGGCTCTTCCTCAGCCTATCTACATATCCCTTGTGAGAGGTGGCTGATGTGTGATCCATTGATATGCCAAAGGCCAGATCCACAGGCAGTCTTGCTTCCCTGCCAAACATTAATCTATAGGGAGAGTACCCTGTGGCATCACTGGTTGTGCTGTTATAGGCATGCACCATTGCTGCTATGTGCTTGCTCCAATGCTGCTTCTCCTTGCTGCTCAGAGTCCCCAACATATTTAACAGAGTCCCATTGAATCTCTCCCATTGGGCATCACCTTGGGGGTGATAAGGGGTCGTACGAGTTTTCTTTATACCTAAAGAGTCCAGCAATTTCTTAATCAGACGACTCTCAAAGTCTCTCCCTTGGTCTGAGTGAAGGCGTTGTGGTAGCCCGTAATGCACAAAGTATTTTTCAATCAAGAATTTGGCTACGGTGGAGGCCTTTTGGTCTTTAGCTGGAAAGGCCTGGGCATAGCGGGTGAAATGGTCAGTTATCACCAGAACATTTCCATGTCCACCCAAGTCAGGTTCTAGACAGAGAAAGTCAATACATACCAAGTCCAAGGGTCCTTGACTCTGCAGATGACCCATTGGGGCAGCTTGACGTGGTAATGTCTTCCTTTAAACGCAGCGAGCACACGAGTGGCAGTACTCCTCCACTTCAGCCTGCATACAAGGCCAGTAGAACCTATTCCTCACAAGCTGGAAGGTTTGTTCAGCCCCCAAGTGGCCATGGTTATCATGTAGGGCAGCAAAGACAGTTCTGTGTTTTTCTGACAGGAACAGTTGCCACTTTTCTTCCAGGTCATCAGAGGGGCCCCTTCGGTAGACCACCCCTTGATACACCTGTAGCTTGTCCCATTCTTTGTGGACCAGTCGAGTCACCTTTGAGGGGTCCTGCAACAGCCTGCCTGGATCCTGGTCTTCCAGTGCCTTCAAAGCTAATCTTCCCCAGGGATCTTCCAACTGGTCCCTTCTTATGTCCTTCTTAGACAGCTTTGGCAGGTTGTCCTCTACAATCTGGGTCACGTCACAATAACACTTGGGCACCCCTACTACAGAGACTCCGATCTCTTCAGCCCTTGATCCACCACTAGCTTGAAGTTGCGCTCCTTGACACAAGGCCCGTACCCCGTCCGGGGTTACCTGGGTCCAGTCTTCTGGATGGTGGGTGGGTGCATGAGCCCTTCTGGACAATGCATCTGCATCACGATTCCCAGCTCCAGGCCTATACTTGAGACTGAAGTTGAATCCGACCAGGGCTGCCAACCAACGGTGGCCAGTGGCATCCAGCTTGGCTGTGGTGAAGAGGTAGGTGAGTGGGTTATTGTCAGTCTTTACTGTAAAGTCAGCTCCATACAAGTAGTCTCTGAGCTTATCCACGACTGGCCACTTCAGAGCCAGGAATTCCAACTTGTGGGTGTGGTAGTTATTTTCTGCTGGTGTTAGACTTCTACTAACATAGGCAACTGGCCTTAGCTGTCCTTCATACTCTTGGTACAGTACCCCTCCTAGACCATCATGGCTGGCATCTACATGTAATTCATTTGGTTTCTTAGGGTCAGCATAGGCCAAGACCGGGGCAGTGGTCAGACTTTTCTTCAACATCTTGAAGGCTTCTTCACACTTCTCTGTCCACTGGCCTTCCACGGACTCTCCAGGTTTTCTGGGGCCAGTATCATCCTCCTCTCCTTCTGTCTTCAATAGCTCATTCAGGGGTTTGGCAATTTTCACAAACCTGTCCACAAATCTACGGTAGTAGGAGCAGAACCCCAGGAAGGATCTGAGCTCAGTCACTGTAGTTGTTCTAGGCCAGGAGGTAACTGCGTCCAATTTGTCAGGATCTGTAGACACTCCTTCTGCAGACACTATGTGTCCCAGATAGTGGACCGAGGACTGGTAAAACTGGCACTTTTGCCTGGAGAGTTTTAGTCCCTCTTCACTGAGTCTCTTCAGGACTTTCTCCAATCTCTCTTCATGCTCCTCCAGAGTCTTCCTGAAGACAATGATGTCATCTACAGTAGGTGCCGCCGACATTGTATATTCATCGCGATCCTATCACGGAGATTCTCGGCGACAGGGGTGCCGACATCTCGGCGACAGGGTTGCGACACATCTCGCGCTCGCTGCAATAGCGAGGAGACGCGGCACTGTATTGAACGGGATCCGACGTGGATTCCCGCCAATACCAGGCACTGTGTTTGGTATGAATCCTGAGCGGGAACTCCACGCCAATTTTTAAATAAAAAACCGGCATGGGTTCCCCCTCCAGGAGCATACCAGGCCCTTCGGTCTGGTATGGATTTGAAGGGGACTCCCCTAAGCCGAAAAATCGGCGTGGGGGTCCCCCTCAAAATCCAAACCAGACCCTTATCCGAGCACGCAACCTGGCAGGCCGCAGGGGAAGAGAGAGCGACCCCCCCTCCCTCCTGAACCGTACCAGGCTTCATGCCCTCAACATGGGGGGGTTTGGTGCTCTGGGGCAGGGGGGCGACCTGCGGCCCCCCCCCACCCCAAAGCACCCTGTCCCCATGGGGACAAGGGCCTCTTCCCGACAACCCAGGCCGTTGGTTGTCGGGGTCTGCGGGCGGGGGCTCATCGGAATCCGGGAGCCCCCCTTTAATAAGGGGGCCCCCAGATGCCGGCCCACCACCCTATGTGAATGAGTATGGGGTACATCGTACCCCTACCCATTCACCTGGTGGAAAAAAAATGGCAATAAAAAAACACACACAGCTTTTTAAAGTAATTTATTACACAGCTCCGGGGGTCTTCTTCCGACTTCGGGGCTCGTAGGGTGTCAATCTCGCCGCTAGAAGAGGCGAGATTGACACAATATCGGCGACACCTACTGTAGGTACACCAGAACTTCGATAAGATTCATGTCCCCCACCGTCTTCTCCATCAACCTCTGGAAAGTGGCGGGGGCTCCCGACAGGCCTTGAGGCATCCTATTGAACTCATAGAATCCCACCGGGGTGATGAAGGCCGTCTTCTCTCTGTCTTCAGGGTGCATTGGGATTTGGTAATACCCACTCTTCAGGTCCATGACACTGAACCACTTGGCCCCAGACAGACTCTGCAAGGCATCTTCTATCCTGGGGGTAATGTACTGGTCGGATATGGTCCTCTCATTGAGAGTCCTGTAGTCTATGCAGAGTCTCAACGACCCGTTCTTTTTCCTTACCACCACGATGGGGGAGGGAGGCATATGGACTCCTTGACTCTTGAATAACCCCTGTTCTCTTAAGCTCTGTCAACTGTTCACGCAAATCTTCCAAGTCAGCCAGGGGGACTCGCCAGACCCTCTACCGGAAGGGTTTGTCTTCCTGCAGACAGATTTTATGGGTGGCACTCCTCGCACACCCCACGTCAAACTCATCTTCCTAAAATATTTTTCTCCATCTGGTCAGCTGGGCCTTGGCTCTCTCCTTCCACTTCGGTGGCAAGGTGGTGTCTTCCAGACAGAGTCCCTCCAGGGTGAGTCCCTCTCCTTCTGTCTTCTTCAATTCAGACGGGGTCACTGGGGTAGCAGGATTTACTTGGCCCAGTAGTACCCGGGCTGGAATCTTCATAGGAGAAGTAGTGACATTTCTGATGCTCACTGGAACCTGGCCCTTCGTCTTCTTCAATGCCCTCAACGGGACCACTTCAGGGATCACTTCCAATCCTGGGTGGGTGTTCAAGGGGTCTGCCTCCAAGACCACAAAGGGGCCAGGCTGCTCCCAGGAGAGTTTTTCCGTAGCCTGAAGACAGGTCACCTCACCAGGCTGCAATATCTTCTCCTTTCTTGACAGTCTCCAGACTCTCCCCACCCCCTCTTCCGGGGCCTTTTGTTCCAGGACTAACTTCTGGTAGACCTGTTGCAACATGGGGTGAATCTTGTCTGTGGTAGGACTCCGCTCCTGCACTAGAGGGGTCAGTAGCCTCCTGACCAGGTCAGTGTTGGTCCCTATTAGCATGGAACTGGTGTTGGCCCCTGACGGGCGAGGACAAACTACCGCCAGGGTGTCAAAGGATTCCGCCTTTCATGTCACTGATGGATCAAAGGCCAGCCTGATTGAGACATAACCGTCGTAGGGAAAGCTACGAGTGCCAATTCCCCCTATCTGTAGGTCTTCCAGCTTCTGTAAGGACACGTGACTCAAATGCTTCCGGTAAAAGTCTCTGTATAAAAGAGTCACTTGGGCTCCTGTATCTAGGAGAGCCTTGGTGTAGACTCCCTCCACTTAAACGGAGACTAGAGGGGAGGGTCCTATTAACATGTCTGGAAACCTCTTCTGGGTTGATTCCTTCTTTGGACTCCTTGATTTTCCTATTGGTTCTTTCCCTTTCTTCCATTTTTCTCTGGACCTCAACCCTTTTTGGACCTGGTATGCATTGATTTCCCTCAGATTGTTAAATTTCAATTCCCGACAGGTGGTGTGGGTTTTTTTTTTAAGGGCATTGTTTTCCTTCCCTTTTCTCTCTGCTTGTTTCTGCATCTTTTTGGAGCTTTCTGTGAGTAGTGGGCGCCCGGCTGACTCCTTCAGTGCCTCTGTTTTTCCTTGGACTTGGGCATACTTTCCCAATGTGGCCGGCTCCTCCACAGTTGAAGCAGACAGGTTCCTTTCTTGTCTGCGGGGGTGTTGAAGTGGAAACATTTTAGCACGGTTCACTCCTGATCTCCGCTTTCTCTTTGGCTCCTGAGTTCTTGGCCAGTAAAGAGGTCAATAAATCCAGCACTTGGGCCATCTGAGACTTCAAGGTTTCTACTTCTGAGTCACGCTCAATAGCTACTGCTGTTCTGACTCCCACCGAGGCGGGTGGGGTAGTCTTCTCAACCGCCTGTTGGTCCTTCAGCAAGGCTTCTTCGTCCCTTATGATCCGCACAAGATCTGGGTATCTCAAAGCCATGACTCCGTCAGAGGTCTTCAAGTGGAGCCAAACTGGATCCGAACGTAAGGCCCCCATCAGGATCTGCTTCATCCTGGTATCATCTATGACTTGCGGCAGCATTCCTTTTTTTAATACAATTTGGCACAGCATTCTATTCAGTCTCCGGACATATTCAGACAACTTCTCCCCCGGCTGTTGGAGGGTATGTTCAAATTGATACTCCAACTCAGACACCTTCTCCAGCTGGCCAAATTCCTCCAACATAGACAGATAATCCATCGCAGTACAAACAGTATTGCTGCACCTAAGATTTTTCACCGCCTCAGCAGCAGCACCCTTCAGACTTTCACTGATGCGCTGCTTCTTCTGCGCTTCTGGGACTTCCCATCCTTCTACTGCCTGCATTGCCTGCTCAATCCAGGTGTCGAAGTCTTCCTCTCCGGTACCCGGCTTCTACATGTACCGTGTTACTTTTCTGGCACATAGTAACAAAGTCTCCTAGAGCAGTCAATAGTTCCGGTCCTATGGTGGCCAGGGGTGACCCCAGAGTTTTCGTCTCGCGACTGCTTTCCATTTTGGAGAAGAGTCGCGGTGATAATGGCGGGGAGGTCCGTGGAGATTCCTTCTCCTTCTTCACTGCCCTTGCATGCACTAAGCAATACGTTTGATCATCTATGGCCTTTATACTCTGACCTCCAAAATCTCCGGGGATTCCACCTCCCCACTCCACTAGTGCGTATGTACACGAGATATCTGGCCTCGTATCCACCACCCATGCTTTCTGGCACGGTAACAGCGACATTACTAGCTGCTTTATCTCTTCTTCTTGCCGGATCCCTCCCGGGAGTTCAATGACTACCGCCCGGGTTGAATCAACAGCCCACTCTGCGCACCACTCTGCTACTGCCTGTGGGTCCATGCTGGTACTTCTGACCGGCTTGATTGCAGCGTGCAATATACAGGGATCCCGAAACCGAGCCCCCACGTGTAGCGATACCCCCAGTTAAGAGAGCTGCCTTGTTTGTTTTGGGCCCTGTAGTGCACTGCTGTCAACCCCTGGCAATCGTCTCTAACCTCTCCTCGTGGCACAGTTAGTAAAGGGGATGACAGAATTGCAATCTCTCTAATATTCTATATGACTCAATCCCACAATATGGTATAGCACAGTAAATGACACTGACAACTGTAAGGAATAGATCAATATATTGATTAATGTATAACCAAATAAACCATTGATGAAGAGTTCCACTTTATTTTGTTTTAATAAGTTCAAACTGTATGTTTTTCTGCTTGCTTTTGCTTTTCTACTAATAATATTATGATGATTAAGTGTATTTTGCAAGAACGGAATGTGACCTTGCAGTTTCACCTGCAGTGTGCTGTATTCGCTAAGAGTGGGTTGCTTCCTGCCTTTGGCAAGGCGCCCGAATCACAGTGATAAAACCCCAGGACAAGTAATAAAAAATGATATTCATGCATAACCATACTTTGTGTTGGTGTCATTGAATATACAGCCGGCTAGAGACTTCCACAGGTCCGAAACCCAGCTCGAGCAGAACCAGAACCTCTCCAGCACCTCTCAAATGGTATCAGAAGTGGGATGATTCAACTGAACAGGTGAGACCCCTTTATTTTTATTGGGAATTTATTGTCTTACTCTGTTCATTGATTCATCCGGACTAGACTCTCGAGGGAACACTGTATCCCTGGGACTCTCTGAAATAATGAGAGGAGGTATATAGGGACTTCGCTAGGTTGGTCAAGTCATGAGTGGAGGTATATAGGGACTTCGCTAGGTTGGCCAAGTCATAGTCAATGAGGGAATCATAAATTCCCTCATTTCTACAGGGCGGATCTGTGGAAACTCTATTTACTGTGTGCACACCAGGTTGATTTAATAATATCATCTTGCAAATGTCTATTATTTCTTGTTGTGGTGAATGTAAAACTGGTTTACTGTTTGCTTATAAAGGGAAGACCACGTCATTAGTGGCAATTGTTCCAGGGGGGTATCATGTCAAAATTGGCAAGGGTCCTATGTTCCAGGGATCAAAACAACATATGTTAAGGTTTAATATACACAACATAATACCCCCCAGTCCGGTGTTCGAGGGACTAAGTGTAGCAGAAATACAGTGTCTGGTTGTATTTAAAAAAGGAGAACACTGTCTTAAATCTATAAATTGTCATAAGGTTGAGGACATTTTCCGCCCCTGGAACGAAATAGAGAAAGCAAGACAGAATATTTTTCAATTTTAAAGTGTAAGAATAAAATATTATTGTTTGTTAAAATGGGTAATCAGTCGGGAAAAAGTGATGATGAAGGTAAGCATCAACCCTCCCCGATAGATTACATGAAAGGCAATTATGGAAATCATTGTACTGATCCGTTCTGGTCTCTGGTCTTAAAAAGAGCACATCAGTTAGAAGTGCCATGTTTGGGGGAGTACGGGCCATGTTCCGAAGGAGAATGGGTAGAAGTCACCAGAATATGTGGCCAGCACAAACAGTACAATTATCCCATAACAGACCTTGATAAGGATTACATGACTCAATGTTGTAAAATTTGGGCAAAAGGTATGAAGGAATATAGAAAGAATTACACAAATATGAAAGGGGGAAAGAAAAATAAGGCAGAAGGTATAATGGGTAGCCCATCAGCCCCCCCTAATTTATATCAAGAAAAACCACCCCCATATGCTATGGTGAAGGATGAGTCTCCTGTCCCAAAGCAGATATATCCCTCGCTGGATCCAAATATCATAGCAGGAGTCTTAACTATAGCCAATGAAAAAGGGGAAGGTTGGATGAAGGAAGCAGAGGAAAAAAGGCAGACAAAGGAAAAGTTTAGTATATTGGTACGGGCACAGGAAAAGTATGATGAGCAAGATAGAAAAGAAAAAGAGGAAAGAAGACAAATGTGGGAGGAAGTTAAACAGCAAATGACAGAAAAAGATGAAAGAATAAGGGAATTAAGCAAGTTATTAGACTACATGAAAGAGATTAACCCAACAGAAACTACTATGATACACAAAGCAGAACAGCTTGTAGCGCCTGATCTGTCCAGGCAGTCATCCCCTGGACAAACCCCCACACATGCCACAAACAAAATTGGTACCGCAGAATCCGATGATTCATTCGTAGCATACACAGAAAGAACACCTCTAGACACAGAAAAGCCAAAGGGGTCTTTCCCCTTCATTACAATGGGAGATACACAGATACAAATACCATTGCCCTTAGGAACAGTCAAGGAAATTAGAGATACATGCCCAAAACCAAAAAAGGATCCCAGACAAGCGGTCACTTTTTTACAGAGATACTGTTCAGGAACAAGAATGTCTCCTGAAGATCTCATCACTATAATTCAAAATATAGACCCCGAGTCCGCTGCTGACATAAAAATAAATGATTGGGCTAAAGATGCAGATTTATATACGGAGGCAGAAGATTGGAATGTTTTTTGGAACAAATTGTTGCAGGCTTGGCTTAAAGCTTATAAAAATACATATATGTTGCATGATTTGATCTCTTGCAAACAGCAGACAGGAGAAGATTTTCACACTTTTGTCAACAGACTACACAAGTTGTATAAAAATTGTGGAATAGACAATGATCAATTATTTGTGAGTACAGCCATAAATAATGGAGACCCCAAGGCTACTCAAATAATAAGACTAATAAATCCAAAGTGGGCAGCATCTACTGCAGATTTATTTATAGCAGACATAAAAGACTGAGCATCCTCGGGAATATTTAGCACTAAAGGAGGATTATTTACCTCCATCATAGAAGACAATCCAAATGTGGCCATGGTCAGTAGACCAAGCTCAGGGGCAATACCTAGAGGGAATTATCCTCCCCGAAGTCAGGAACAGGGTTGTTTTAATTGTGGGGACTTAAATCATTGGAAGTCAGAATGTCCACAGAGGAGAGGAGCTAGAGATAGCTTTGCTAGGAGAGACAGGGGAGGATATAGCTCAAGATCTCAACACAGACCTCAACAGGGAGACGAAGTGCAGCTACAACAGAGATCCCAGTCTCTCTCTGCTGGCTGCACTGCAACTCCCACGAAGTCTCAGAGTTATTAAAGTGAAAGGACACTCGTATGACAAAAGTAAAGAAGCACAGGGCAATGCATTGGCAGATAGAGAAGCAAAAAAAGCAGCAGACTCCGTTCCCACCTCTCATCCCATCACATTGCTTTTTGCTACTGACTTCTCTTCCCCAGATTTTCCGTCACTAGCTTCCCTCCTGCAGTCCAAGGCAACCGCCCAGGACATTAAACACTGGACAGAGCATAACTTGTCAAAGACCATTTCAGGCCTTTGGACAAGTAAGGAGGGAATAATAGGTATACCTGAAGCAGCAGCCCCTTTACTTATTTCCTATCTACACGGTCCAGGTCATTTGGGAAGGAAAACAGTTTTGACAATGTACAGACAGTCCTTCAGCACAATCAATGATACACACCTCATTGCCCAGTTGACAGATTCATGTCTCACTTGTGCACAAAACAATGTGCAATGTAAAAAACAGGGTATACATGGAAATTTGCCCCCCCCCCCCAATAGGCCCCCTCCAAGATCTACAAATAGACTTTACACACATGCCAAAACAGAAAGGGAATTTAAAATACCTTTTGGTCATAGTGGACAAGTTTAGCTCATGGGTCGAGGCTATTCCAACCACAGGAGAAACGGCCAAAATAGCATCAAGGGCACTAATAAATCACTGGATTTCAAGGTATGGTTTACCAGCCAAGATCTGGTCAGACCAGGGTCCAGCTTTTACAGCTGCCCTCACCCAGGACCTAGCGAAACTCCTGGGCATTCAATGGAAACTACATATTCCATATCACCCACAAAGTGCAGGAATAGTAGAAAGAATGAACAGAAATATAAAGGATAAACTCAAAAAGGCCACAGGAGGAACTATGAAGGGTTGGATTGATTATCTCCCTGCAGTCCTATTCCAAATAAGAACAGCCCCACATTCCAGAACAGGGTTGTCACCATTTGAAATACTTATGAGTAGGCCAGCACAGAGAAAGCCTGATGAGGGAGAGGAGGTTAATGTTTATTCTTTACAGGAAGAGTACGTGAAACATTTGGTAAGTAGCCTTAGTGAAACAGAGGACAAAGTAGCTGTCACTTTCCCTCCTCTCTCCACAGAACCTACACATCCGTATATCCCAGGAGACAAAGTGCTGATAAAACAACTAGCTGTCCGGAGACAACCAGGTCCTATTTTCCAGGGACCATTTGAAGTCCTGAAGGTTGCCAGAACAGCCGTTCTCACAGATCAAGGCCCACAGTGGATCCATGCATCAAGACTAAAGACATTTCCAGGCACACCCCCAGAGAAAAAGGAGGTGAAACAGGTGTTACAAGTCCTCGAAAATAGAGACTAAAAGGAAGACTGTACCCTAAAAATGACTCTGTTCATAGCAAATGATTCAGGGAAGCTATGGGCTCTGTTGGCAGGACTTGTGATATTGGTGTTTATCCCCACTTGGATCATAACTAACTGTATATATCATCTGGAGGATCTGGGTGAAATGAAGGGTATATGTGGTAAAAATACTGAGCAAAATTATACTGCACAACAACAAAGAACGAAAAGAAGTATGGAGGGAGGTTTCACAGATAAAATGCTACTGTTAAAATTTAAATATGCCTATGCTCAGAAGTCAGAATATGATAAATGTTGGATATGTAGTAAGCATTATCCACCGAGAAGAAGTGGTACAATGAATATTCTGATGATCAAGGGGCTTCTGTTCTGAAGCCTTGATCAAAGGAGGGATTGTAAGGAATAGATCAATATATTGATTAATGTATAACCAAATGAACCATTGATGAAGAGTTCCACTTTATTTTAATAAGTTCAAACTGTATGTTTCGGGGGATGTTTTTCTGCTTGCTTTTCTACTGATATTATTATGATGATTAAGTGTATTTTGCAAGAACGGAATGTGACCTTGCAGTTTCACCTGCAGTGTGTATTCGCTAAGAGTGGGTTGCTTCCTGCCTTTGGCAAGGCGCCCGAATCACAGTGATAAAACCCCAGGACAAGTAATAAAAAATGATATTCATGCATAACCATACTTTGTGTTGGTGTCATTGAATATACAGCCGGCTAGAGACTTCCACAGGTCCGAAACCCAGCTCGAGCAGAACCAGAACCTCTCCAGCACCTCTCAACAACCAATATACTTTTTTTTTTAACATTGTACATACTTATATATATTTATTTTTCACAATAAAAAATTAGCAAAATGTTATCAATGTAATTTTCACTCTGTTGTCTTTGCTTTTGAGATGTTCTGGAGCTATGATACTTCCTTTGCATAGATGTGGGTATATTTCGGATATACGGCCCCCGGTCTCACTCTGATTGCCCAATCTCTGAAAGATGGGGGATTTGTGCCAGGCTGGTCCCGGTCTATCAAACTGCATATTTAGTGCATGTCTAATTTGAAGATATCTATAAAATGTGTGTTTAGGGACATCATATTCCTCTCTAAGTGTAGCAAAAGTTTTTAGGATTTTTCCCTCATACAACTGGGCCAGCCTAGTTATCCCCTTCCCTTCCCATTCCTTAATTTTCCCCATCCGCTCCAACTCCTGAAGATTCCTATTATCCCAAAGGGGTGTATATTCTGTCTCTCCTTCTAATCCCCCTATTGCTTTCACAGCTTTCCACACCTTTATTACCATCTTAACCGTAGGGGATTTGTATAAAAATTAGTTTGCCTCCAATGCCTCCATCACCAGCTTGTGGGGTGACCCCATTGTCATCAACCGTCCATTTGTATTTCCTCCCAGCTCTGGTCTCATTCCTATATGCTGCAGCTGTGCTGCCAGGAAGTAACACCGTGGGTGTGGTACCGTCATACCTCCCTCCCTTGTTGATAGTTGCAGGGTCTGTAGTCCTATCCTCGCTTGGCCTCCCTTCCATATTAATTCTCTAAATAGTGTGTCAATTTTCCTAAACCGACAACCAATATACTTAACTCTATTATTTTTACTGTTGGTAAAAGTTAAAAGGATAAAACAGTATGCAATGTCACATGCAGAGCCCTGCAATATGAGTATAATTATTAAAACACTAACGTTCAACAATGTGATAGACAGTTTACAGACCCCGCTGCAGCTATCTTCCCTTGTGAGCAAAAATGGCACCCAACCGTGTCCTATACTACCCAGTCAGGCCTGACTATGCTTTGGGTATAGTCCTGTGGAAGAAATCTTCACTAGCAAAACACGGTGGTGCACTTTCAGGAACAAATTGTAATCCAACAAAGAAATGATGACCGGTAACTTTGTAATGCCAGGGAGACTAATAACTCAGTTCAGCAGATAGTCTCCCTAGAGTGTAACTGAAATCAATGTGATGGGCCTGGATAAAGTTAATGGGCCTAACGATACTGTAATGTAGCTCTGAGCAGATGCTCTCTCACCCGACCGGACCAGTCCTTGTCCGCAACTTCCGTTACTGTGACTCGCTTCACAGTGTCTACGACACCCGGGTCTTCGGTCCTCCTGACGACAGCACTCGGCAACAGGATCAGACGCTTTGCAGGCTCCTCGGTGGAGCGGAAGGCTCTTTGGAAAGACACAAGGCCCAGGCTTCAGGCGTTGTGCACACAGCAGGGCAGCACGGGGATCCTCTTGCTGGGAGGGCGGTGTCCAAAGAGAAAGAACCAGGCCCCGCCTCTCCCTTATAAAGTCCACCCCAGCAGTCCTTGCGCGGGGAAATGCACCCTGGGTGCCTTAAAGCGTGCTGGGAACTGTAGTCTCTTTAGGAAAAACGATACCCCGCTACATTACATTGTAGCAAAGTGTAATTTCTTCAGTGATGTCACATGAAAAGATATAATAAAATATTTACAAAAATGTGAGGGGTGTACTCACTTTCGTGAGATACTGTATCTGTCTGCCTATGTTGTTACTTGTCCGCATTGCCAATAAATAGTTCCGCATGTTGGAGTTGGTTTGTGTTCTATGTGTATTGGGATGATGGCATTCTCACAGCTCCCTACCATATATTTTTGGTGACACTGTGCGAAGTGGCGAGGGATGCTATGTTGATCTTTTTTCTCTTCCACTAGGTGATGGTGTTCACCAAAAATCTACCAATGGCCTTGAAGTTTGGGTAATCGAACAAATACAAAGTGTCTCCCTGAAGCAGAGAGGTTCCACCGACTCTGTGAAAGGGAGACTTTTTGGATATATTCTCTCGATAACCTCTCACCAGGAGAGTTAAATGAAGAATTAGAGGTTTCCACTATCTTGTGATATACATCTTGTAGTTACATATGCCTCATGATTCATTATCCCATTTCATTCTAATAATATATACTGTACATCTTTTTTACAGGTTTGCCTTGGTCCTATTTTTGGTTGTTGTGTGGACCACGTTACTAGGGTGGTGGGTGTTGGTTTGGTGTCAGTAAGTATATATCTGGGTTACATGCACACACTGACATAGTCCTTACATATACCTTCCTTTTGGTGGTCCTCAATGGCTTCCCTCCATGTTGTCGAGCCAGGCTTACGGCTGCCATTATTAAAAAGTGGCTCTTTCTACCAAAATAGGTATGACCCACCAGAACCCGAATGACAGTTACTTCTGACATACCTGAACCATGCTTATGTTCCCTATCACACCTATTCACTAGGTTTGTGAATACGTCTCACCCACACATCTTTTTTAGCTGATAACCTTACTCATAGGTATATTCATTCCTTTTCAACAGCCCCCCCCCCCCATAATCACATCCCAATATACCTATGTGAGCTCAATACACCCAGTCAACACTTCTTGATTTATACACCCCCCCAGTACACACTATTATATGTTTTACATTTCTACATATTCGTTTTTTACCTATTTGATGGTCTCCCAATTTATTTCTTATTGATTGAGCAATCCCATCAGCCATTATCGCACCTTCATTTATATTGTAATGGATTGATGTTCTGAATGTTTTCTGTTTAATTACCATGCAATCTGAATAAGTTTTCGCTTACATGTTGTTAGCTTTTTTATTATTTGTTTTTATTTAGTGTAGCTTTTTTTATTTACTTTATTTCATTTAATAATTTCCCCTTCTCCCATTCCCCTTTTTGAACATGCATTGTATTAGCAATTTTATTTGTTTTTATTGTCAGCAATTTGTATCCTGCCCACTAGATGGCGCCCCTCCTGCATGACCATACATACACAATTTCTGTGTTGATATTTTCCCGTGTCACTTCCCCTAATTGCCACTAGATGGTGGACTATATAAGGCTTTTATGCCCCTGCAATCCTTAGATTAAGAAAGGAGCGCGCCTGTCCGTTCCATCGACCATGCGCATGCTCAGAAACACGTTGCATCACTTCCGGTGACGTCACACACCACTGCGTTCCACGTGGGCCCCAGCCCTCCTTCCTGCATCTACCACCTTACATAGAGCCGGTGGACAGGTCCTACTGGGACATTGAGTGGCAGAGCTTGCCGGACCAGCGTGACAGAAGACACACCACTGCAGGACTTCTTCCACATGCTGATTATTACTTACCTTAATGTGAGTGTTTTAATCTTTGTACTATAAAATTTACACGGTCTACACTTAGAAGGTGCCTCTCGCTTTACTTTTTTCGACATGTTTGGAGTGTGCTTCCGCTTCCCTGAAGAGGCTTGCCCTGAGTTGGGGACTGTCCATCTCTATTGCTGCATACCTTCTTCCATCTTAACCCAGTTCATGAGCTATTTCTCCCCTGCCCCACACCAGTCCACCCCATCACAGACTTATGGTTTCCAGCATCCCTGATTACAGTTTGCGCCAGAACCACCCCATCTGTTTACCTCTTCAGTAAATGAAAGTTCAATCAACATAATTTTACTTACCCAAATTCTGTTCAGATTTGAAATTGGATCAAATAATTCCAGGTTGGTCAGAGAGTATACCTACATTTTCAACCTCTCTGGATTCAGGTTGGCGAAAAACACCAACTAAGAAGTTGCGTGAAGGTGTATTGGGATCATCATAAAAGGAAATTGGGTGAGATCTACTCTATACTGATAAAATAAAATTTTATTGAAGATATACAGACAGATCAATAATCAAAGAAGAAAAGGATGAACAGAAATAAATAAATAAAGAGAGAATAATTCTTATTTTCCTAAAAAAAAAATGTTTGTGACTTTTGCGATTTTTTGTTTTGTTTCTTATTTTAGGCAATGGTGGTCCATGATTTAGACCTGAGATTGATTAAAAAAATGTATATCGCGTAATGATAAATGTTGATATTGCTGGTAATGTTAAATACTGTTTAATATTGGTATCTTGAAATCAGTGATCTGCCTAGGGATCCGTTTACCGTATTTTTCGCTCCATAAGACACACCTGGGTTTTGGAGGAGGAAAACCAGAAAAAAAATATTCTGAACCAAATGCTGTACTAAAATATTTACCAGTGCCCATGAAATGCAGCCTGACCTGTGCCATTATTGCAGCCTGACCATTGCCATTAATGCAGCCTGGATATTGCCATTAATGCAGCCTGAACATTGTTATTAATGCAGCCTGACCATTGCCATTAATGAATAAAATGTAATTAAATTAAAAACACAGTCCACTTTGCTGCAAAGATAGTCACTGGCTGCTTGCAGGAAGAAAAATTATATATTATTGATCAGTGTACTCTGTACAGCTCTGCACAGCACAGGGAAATGCATTGTTTTAAATGGTTTCAAGTTAAAACTGTGCTACTCCTCCTCAGTGATGAGTGGAGGAAAAGGTTGGAAACATGCAAAAAGAAGGAAGGAGAGATTGTCCCTGAATATGTGCTCCTGGAAATGAGAGCCAACTTCGTTATCCCTGTAAAGGGTGATTTTCTAAAAGATGTTCTTTATGCTGAGCTGGGGTTAGGAAGGCTAGTGAGAAGTGCACACACTCACTTGGAATACTCCTGGGGGTTCCACTCTAGCTCATTCAGTAGTAAATCAGTGTGTTTGTCGGCTGCTTCTTTTTAATCTTCCTGCCCACCTCTCCTTCACAGACAGAACACAGGAGCAGGGAGGGAGGGGTGAGAGAAGAGATGTGTGAAGCTTCTCAGTCGGGACAGGCTGCAGGCATGCTGGAGGTGGAGTTGGATGGAGCAGTGTGAGGATTGGATCCTCTCCACGTAGGACAGCTACACTTCCTGAGCCATCAGCTGCACTGTCTGCACAGTGCACACAGTGACAGAGAGCAGAGCGCCATCAGAGGAGGGAGGAGAGGAGCAGGTGGATGGGTTTTCCATGGACAGGAACACATTTCTGCACCCCTCACTTACTTCTCATGGCGACAGGGGGCGGGGCCGGCAGCGACGGGGGCCGGGGCCTAATGTATATTCGCTCCATAAGACGCAGAGACATTTTTCCCCATATTTTTTGGGGAAAAAAGTGCGTCTTATGGTCTGAAAAATATGGTAAATTGAATTGAAGGTATGAGTTTCTTTGTACAATGCCTGCATATTTCCCCCCTCCCCCCTCTTTTTTTGGCAATTGTTTATGATTAGGTCCTGAGATTGACTAAAAAGTTAAGATCATATCTCATGTAATGATAAATGTTTATATTGCTGATAACTCCTGAATATTGGTACAGTACTTTGAAATCAATGATCTGTCTAGGGATCTGTTTAAATTGAATTGAAGGCATGAGATTGTTTGTACAATGCCTGTAAATTTATTTAATTTTTTTTAGACTTTTTGCAACGTTTACTTTAATTTATTTTTTATTTATTTTTGGCAATGGTTCACAATAAGGACCTGAAACTGACTAAAAAGTTAAGATCATATAATGAAAAATGTTGATAATGCTTATAATGTCAATTGCTGTTGAATATTTTGAAACCAGTGATTTACTTGGTAATCTGTTTAATTAAAGGTAAAGGGTATGAGTTTGTTTGCATAAGATCTTCATACCCCCCCCCCCCTTTTCATTTTCTCTTCTTTTTTTTGCTTGCTATTTTTATTTAATCCTTGAGGGAGAGACACACCCTCTCCCTCTCACTCCTATTTTAAGAACATGTCCCCGTGCTTATCCGGGGATCCCCCCACCTCAAATTGTGCTTTGGGAGATTGAGGTCCTGGATGCAGGCAGAGCCTTTATGGACACACCTGGATACCTCGGCCATCCGACCCTCACAGGACCCACAGTTAATCTTAGCGTGGAGTAGTCCTGTTTTAATACGTTCTGATAGTTCATATTATAATTCAATCCCTTCCCCCCCTTTCTTTTTGCCTGCGATTGGCCCAGACTGGGGGTGATTTATCGGTATTTCTATGGCATCACTTAGATTGCCTTAATATAATGTCAGGGGTTTAAATACATCAGGCAAGCGGCACTAACTTTTTAGAGGAATGGAACGGGAAGGGAGTTCCATAGTATTTTTAAAGGAAACACATTTAACACATTCAACATCAACTAGACTTTATTCACCCCGGTACCCCACTTGGTAATATAGTCTTTCAGACACCAATAAAGCAAAGGGTATTGCTATTGATTTGAATGGGAATGTTCCCTTTAACAGAACATATGATATCTGATGACCATGGGAGATATTTGTTTCTCAGAGGTACAATAGAAGGATATCCCTGCACATTGGTTATTGTGTATTGTCCAAATATACATCACCCAAGATTGCTTTCACAGGTATTAACTAAATTAAGGGATTTTGCTATGGGGCTTGTTATAATAGCAGGAGATATTAATATGCTGCTTGATCCGGTAATGGATATGTTTCATGGTCATACCTATATCCCTTGTAAGCGTTTAGCATGCATTAAAAAATGTTTGCATGAGGTGCAACTAATCAATGCCTGGCGGGTTCTCCATCCAAAGACAAGGGATTATTCATATTATTCCAAAACTCATTATTCATATTCTAGGATAGATAACATTTTTATAGATAATTATCACCTCCCGATGTTTCAATCCGCCTCTATAGGTGCCATTTCTTTTTCAGATCATGCTCCTGTGTCCATATGTTTAAATTTCCAAAGTGTACCTAAGCGGCAGTATAATTTGAAAACTTAATGATTCACTCCCCTCTGATCCAGTAGATGTGGACAACCTCTCCTCCTCTATAGTTCAATATTTTAATGATCAATCTCCTACTAATCTTCCTAAGTCATTGATTTGGGAAGCACATAAAGCTTATATTCGGGGAAGATTTATTGAGCTTGGAGCAAGGAAGAAGAAAGAGCAACGGCGGAAAGTGACTGAATTATTACAACAGGTAGCTGATCTGGAGAAGGCACATAAATTGTCTTTGCATAAAACGGTATTGATAAACTTAATGTAGAAACGTGAAGAACTAAAACCTTTATTAGATCTAGATCAGAAAAGATGATGTCAGGTTATTTCACAATGATTATAAGAATGGGGGGATAAACCGAGTAAGATGTTGGCCCGTTCTTTAAAAAAAAAAAAGATTTAGTACACACCACTACAAGTATTGCGGAAGCTTTCTGCATATTTTATAAAGATCTTTACAATGTGAAAGGAGATGGTGTGACACATTCCCCCGAGGAAAAAATAAATAAAAATTAGACAATATTTAAAAAAGGCAGAGTTACCTAAACTTCCTTTTGAATATCATTAAAACGTTGGAAACTCATTTCTTAGAAGAAGAACTTAATACTGTATTAACCACTTAACCACTTAAGCCCCGGACCAATATGCAGCATAAAGACCAAAGGTGTTTTTACAATTTGGCACTGCGCTGCTTTAACTGGTAATTGCGCGGTCAAGCAAAGTTGTACCCAAACCAAATTTGCGTCCTTTTTTTCCCACAAATAGAGCTTTCTTTTAATGGTATTTGATTGCCTCTGCTATTTTTATTTTTTGCGATATGAACGGAAAAAGACCGAAAATTTTGAAAAAAAATTATATTTTGGTACTTTTTGTTATAAGAAAAATCTAATAAACTCAATTTTAGTCATACATTTAGGCCAAAATGTATTCAGCCACATGTCTTTAGTAAAAAAAAATGTCAATAATCGTATATTTATTGGTTTGCGCAAAAGTTATAGTGTCTACAAACTAGGGTACATTTTCTGGAATTTACACAGCTTTTAATTTATGACTGCCTATCTCATTTCTTGAGGTGCCAAAATGGCAGGGCAGTACAAAACCCCCCCAAATGACCACATTTTGGAAAGTAGACACCCCAAGGAAATTGCTGAAAGGCATGTTGAGCCCATTGAATATTTTTTTTTGTCCCAAGTGATTGAATAATGACAAAAAAAAAATTACAAAAAGTTGTCACTAGATGATATATTGCTCACACATGCCATGGGCATATGTGGAATTACACCCCAAAATAAATTTTGCTGCTTCTCCTGAGTATGGGGATACCACATGTGTGGGACTTTTTAGGAGCCTAGCCGCGTACAGGGCCCCCGAAAACCAAGCACCGCCTTCTAAGGGCGCACATTTTTGATTTCACTCCTCACTACCTATCACAGTTTCGAAGGCCATAAAATGACAAAATAGCACAAAAGCCCCCCAAATGACCCAATTTTGGAAAGTAGACACCCCAAGCTATTTTCTGAGAGGCATGGTCAGTATTTTACAGCTCTCATTTGTTTTTGAAAATGAAGAAAGTAAATACATTTTGTATTTTTATTTTATGTTTTCAATTTTCAAAACTTTGTGACAAAAAGTGAGATCTGCAAAATACTCATCATACCTCTCAGCAAATAGCTTGGGGTGTCTACTTTCTAAAATGGGATCATTTGGGGGGGTTTTGTGCCATCTGGCCATTCCATGGCCTCCGAAACTGTGATAGGCAGTGAGGAGTGAAATCAAAAATTTACACCTTTAGAAAGCCTGAAGGCGGTGCTTGGTTTTTGGGGTCCCGTACGCGGTTAGGCTCCCAAAAAGTCTCACACATGTGGTATCCCCGTACTCAGGAGAAGCAACAGAATGTATTTTAGGGTGTAATTCCACATATGTCCATGGCATGTTTGAGCAATATATCATTTAGTGACAACTTTGTGCAAAAAAAGAAAAAAATTGTCTTTTTCCCGCAACTTGTGTCAAAATATAAAATATTCCATGGACTCGACATGCCTCTCAGCAAATAGCTTGGGGTGTCTACTTTCCAAAATGGGGACATTTGGGGGGGTTTTGAACTGTCCTGGCATTTTATGCACAACATTAGGAAGCTTATGTCACACATCATGCACTCTTCTAACCACTTGAAGACAAAGCCCTTTCTGACACTTTTTGTTTCCATGAAAAAAAAAAATTTTTTGCAAGAAAATTACGTTGAACCCCCAAACATTATATATATTTTTAAAGCAAAGGCCATACATATTAAAATAGTGGGTGTTGCATTTTTTTTTCCACACAGTATTTGCGCAGCGATTTTTCAAATGCATTTTTTGGGGAAAAAAATGCAAGTTTTTTCATTTTAATGCACTAAAACACACTATATTGCACAAATGTTTGATGTAATAAAAAAGATGATCTTAGGGAAAGTACATGGATACCAAACACGACATGCTTTAAAATTTCGCACAAACGCACAGTGGCGACAAACTACATACATTTTTAAAAGCCTTTACAGGTTACCACATTAGATTTACAGAGGAGGTCTACTTCTAAAATGACTGCCCTCGATCTGACCTTCGCGGTGATACCTCACATGCATGGTGCAATTGCTGTTTACATATGACGCCAGACCGACACTTGCGTTCGCCTTTGGGCAAGAGCAGGGCGGGACAGGGGTGCATTTTTTTTTTTTTTTATTATTTATTTTGCTTTTTTTTTTTTTTTTTAAACTGTTCCTTCCATTTTATATTTTTTTTATCATTTTTATTGTTATCACAGGGAATGTAAATATCCCCTATGATAGCAATAGGTAGTTACAGGTACTCTTTTTTTGAAAAAAATGTGGTCTATTAGACCCTAGATCTTTCCTCTGCCCTCAAAGCATCTGACCACACCAAGATCGGTGTGATAAAATGCTTTCCCAATTTCCCAATGGCGCTTTTTATATCCGGGGGAGAGACTTTCCTTCCAACTGTTTATAACAGCATTCCAGATGCTAATTACCCACTAGGATTGCTTTTACATGAAAGCCGGCTGAAAATAATGATACCAAGATGATACCTAAACCCGCAGGTATCATTCTGGTATAACCATTCAAAGTCCAGCAACATACCAGTACGTTACTGGTCCTTGTTGGACATGTATTTTAATCTTTTTTTTCATGCAGCCTGTTGGCTGAACGAAAAAAGAGATTGATCGGTGGGTATGCCCACCATTAGAATACCTCCCTTCATCCACCCACTTCTAATGATGGGCATACATGCACCATTTATATATGCCGAAGCATGGGGGCATCCTCCCGCAAAAGTTATGCCGCGTACACACGGTCTGACTTTTCCACGGGCAAGCCTCCGTCGGAATTTCGACCGTATGTACACGGCATTAGGAGCAAAATCGCTCCTCCGCCCCTGCTGCCCCAATGCTTTGGCATATATGCTCTTTTTTTTAACTGTGATGGTGAAATCACCTCCTACAGCACTGGAGTCGCAGGGATCAGGCCTGTCTCTGCGAACGCTGCAGTTATGTGTGTTGTGTTTTGTAAGTGACATTGATCGATCGATACTGCACTTGGGTGGGCTTTGCTGGACGGAGGGGCAAAACGCAGGTGCTAGCAGGTATCTGGGCTGATCCCGCTAACACTGCGTTTTTGGGAACCCTAAACTGCTGGGGACGCTAGTATAGATCTGATCAGATATTGATCTGTTCAGATACTATACCACTAAGGGAGGTGTATGCTTCGCGCGTGGGTGTTAGCGTTACTGGCACTAACCTGACACTGCCAGGGGCGACACAGACCCTATCTGACCCTAAAACCTAATTGATATCACCCGCCGGGCGATCAGGGGGTTAAACCTTTATTGGGTTATATACGGCGGGTGCCCTGATGCTATTAAAAGCAAACTAACTAACCAGTGTCACCCGTAACACTTATACGGTGATCACTGGTGAAAGAGTTAACTAGGGGCAATCAGGGGGTTAAAACCTTTATTAGGTAATATATGGGGGTACCTGACTCTATATAAAAACCTGACGGGGAACCAAAATAACGAAATAACTAACGGGCTAACCAGTGTCACCAGTGACACTTATACGGTGATCACTGGTGAAAGGGTTAAATCTAGGGGAAATCAGGGGGTTAAAACCTTTATTAGGTTGTATATGGGGGTACCTGATGCTATAAAAACCTGGCGGCGAACCTAAAAAAAATAACTGGCTACCTAGCGGCACCAGCAACACTAATACAGCGATCAGAAAAACAATCGCTTAGTGACACTGGCGATAGTGGGTGAAAGGGTTACCTGGGGGGCGATCAAGGGGTTAAACCTTTATTAGATGATATATGGGGTTACCTGATGCTATAAAAACCTGGCGGCGAACCTAAAAAAAATAACTGGCTACCTAGCGGCACCAGCGACACTAATACAGCGATCAGAAAAACTATTGCTTAGTGACACTGGCGATAGGGGGTGAAAGGGTTACCTGGGGGGCGATCAAGGGGTTAAACCTTTATTAGATAATATATGGGGGTACCTGATGCTATAAAAACCTGGCGGCGAACCTAAAAAAATAACTGGCTACCTAGCGACACCAGCGACACTAATACAGCGATCAGAAAAACGATCGCTTAGTGACACTGGTGATAGGGGGTGAAAGGGTTACCTGGGGGGGGCGATCAAGGGGTTAAACATTTATTAGGGGGGTTGAGGGGCTACCCTGGACCTAAAAGGGACCTAACACTAACTGCCCTGACACTTTTACTATCACAAATGTCACTGATTGCAGTGATCAGTAAATAAATGATCACTGAAATCAGTGACACTGTGATTGGGGGCTGATCTGGGGGTGACTGGGGGGGGGTGATTTATGTGCCTATGTGTCCTGGTGTCAGTGTACTGTTTGTGCACTAACCTGATGTCTTCTCTCCTCGGCGCTCTGGACGAATAGAGCGCCGCATGGAGAGATGACATCACTTCCTCTGCCTGTGTGTACATTACACAGGCAGGTGTAGCATCTCATTCACCGGGAGCGATCGTGAGGGGGTGGCCAGAAACCAATGGCCACCCTCTCATCACGGATCGCTCCTGAAGCGATACCGACTGCCCCATGTACCGGGAGGGGGTCCGATCGGACCCCCCACCCGCATGAAGGCAGGCACGTACAGGTACGTGATTGTGCCTGTCCGTGCCATTCTGCCGACATATATGTACATGGGGCGGTCGGTAAGTGGTTAAGCCACTGGACCATTTTGCTGGCCAAAGACCAGGCCACCTTTTGCGATTCGGCACTGCGTCGCTTTAACTGAGAATCGCGCGGGTTATGCGACAAGGCTCCCAAACAAAATTGAAGTCCTTTTTTCCCCACAAATAGAGCTTTCTTTTGGTGGTATTTGATCACCTCTGCGGTTTTTATTATTTGCGATATAAACAAAAATAGAGCGACAATTAAAAAAAATTCAATATTTTTGCTTTTTGCTATAATAAATATCCCCAAAAAATATTTAAAAAAAACATATTTTTTTTCTTCAGTTTAGGCTGATACGTATTCTACATATTTTTGGTAAAAAAAATCGCAATAAGCGTTTATTGATTGGTTTGCACAAAAGTTATAGCATCTACAAAATAGGGGATAGTTTTATGGTATTTTTATTAATAATTTTTTTTACTAGCAATGGCGGCGATCAGCGATTTTTATCATGACTGCGACATTATGGCGGACACATCGGACACTTTTGACACATTTTTGGGACCATATAAAAATGCGCTGATTACTATAAAAATGACACTGGCAGTAAAGGGGTTAATCACTAGGTGGCGCTGAAGGGGTTAAGTGTGCCCTAGGGAGTGCTTATAACTGTAGGGGGATGGGCTGTGTGTGACACGACAGTGATCACCACTTCCGATTACAGGAAGCTGTGATCACTGTCCTGTCACTAGGAAGACTGGGGAAATGCTTGTTTACATCAGCATTTCCCCGTTCTTCCTCACTGTGACACGATCGCGGGTATGCCTGCGGACACCGAGTCCGCCGGACCCGCAGTCGGAGTCACGGAGCTTGCAGGGGGCGTGCGCGCCGCAGCCGCGCACGTCCACAATGCCGATTCTTAAAGGGGACATATATACGTCCTTTTGCGCAGCCGTGCCATTCATGCCGACGTATATCGTCGTGCGGCGGTCGGCAAGCGGTTAACCACTTCAGCCCTGGAAGATTTGGCTGCCCAATGACCGGCCCATTTTTTGCGATTCGGCACTGCTTCGATTTAACTGACAATTGCGTGGTCGTGCGACGCTGTTCCCAAACAAAATTAACGTCCTTTTTTCCCACAAATAGAGCTTTCTTTAAGTGGTATTTGATCACCCCTGCGTTTTTTTTTTTGCACTATAAATAAAAGAAGAGCGTCAATTTTGAAAAAAAAAACACAATATTTTGTAGTTTTTGCTATAATAAATATCCCAATTTTTTAAAAAAAAAAATTTTTCCTCAGTTTAGGCCGATATGTATTTTTCTACATACTTTTGGTAAAAAAAAAAAAAAAAACGCAATAAGCGTATAATGATTGGTTTGCGCACAAGTTATAATGCCTACAAAATAGGTGGTAGTTTTATGGCATTTTTATTATATATTTTTTTACTAGTAATGGTGGTGATCTGCAATTTGTATCCTAACTGCGACATTATGGTGGACATATCGGACACTTTTGACACATTTTTGGGACCATTGGCATTTATACAGCGATCAGTGCTATAAAAATGCACTGATTACTATAAAAATGTCACTGGCAGGGAAGGGGTTAACACTAGGGGCACTAGGGGGCGATCAAGGGGATAAATGTGTTCCTTAATGTGTGTTCTAACTGTAAGGGGGATGGGACTGACTAGGGGAAGAGATTGATCAGTGTTCAAACATTGTATGAACACACAATTAGTCTCCTCGCCCCTAAGCAAACCAGGATGTGTGTGTTTACACACACACATCCCCGTTCTCGGTCTGTAACGAGCAATCGCGGGTTCCCGGTGGTCCGATGTGACTGCTCCGATGCGTCATCGGTTCTGGGGACACGCCTCGAGCATGCGTGCAGCCGGAGGTGCCTTAAAGAGCCGACGTAAAGAGCTACGATGGCTCGCGCAGGGGGGGGGGGCAAGCCTGCCGCAGTATAACTGCAGAGGCTGGTCCGGAAGCGGTTAAAATCTTTGCCCCTAGGTAAAGCACTGGGTCCAGACGGATATAATGTTTCATATTATAAAAAGTTCCAGCGTATAATAATACCACATTTGACTTTATATGCTAATTCCATCGTGGGAGCAGCAGGATTTTGACTGGAATCATTAACAGCGTACATTACTGTTCTCCCAAAACCAGGAAAAGATATAACTTGCTGTGGGAGTTACCGACCTATTTCTTTACTCAATGTAGATATAAAACTTTATTCTAAGATATTGGCTAATAGATTACTTCCGCTGCTTCCGCGCTGGATTAACCCAGATCAAACAGGTTTTATCCTCTGACGTGAGGCAAGAGATAATTTGTCACAGACTTTGTCCATTATTTCTTATGTCAGAAGGTGTTCCCAGCCCACCCTGTTATTCTCTACCAATGCTGAAAAAGCATTTAACAGGGTTGACTGGGACTATTTAAGGACAACTCTGAAGTTTATGGGTTTTGGCCCAATGATGCTTTATCACATTTTTACTCTTTATGCATCTCCATCCGCTAGGATAAGGGTAAATGGCTCACTCAGCGAATCATTTACACTTAGCAATGGCACACGACAGGGATGTCCTCTTTCACCTCTGTTTGCCATTTCATTAGAACCTTTTCTTTCAACAATTATACATAATCATAATATTCATGGAGTGAAAATGAAAGAGGTAGAGCATAAATTTGCCTCGTATGCAGATGATATTTTGTTTTACATTCAGCAACCTAGAATTACTCTTCCAAACATAATGGCTTCCCTACGGACATTTCAATCCTTTTCTAATTTTAAAATTAATATGTTAAAATCTGAGGTACTTAATATATCTCTATTCCTTTGAGTGAAGCCAGGAAGCTATATCCATTATTCGGCAGCCTAGACCCTTAAAATATTTAGGAGTTAATTTAACAGCCCGTTTGTCAGACATGTTTCAATATAATTATATTCCTCTCCTGAATGAAATTAAATCTGATTTACGTAATTGGACTTATATTTTTCATAATTGGTTGGAGAAATAAATATAGTTAACGTATCTTATTAATGTTTCAAATGATTCCCTCTGGAGTCACTTCTGGGTTTTTTCTACCCTTCAATCATTGGTTTCCTATTTTATATGGAAAGAACAGTGTTCTAGAATCTCCCAGGATGTACTGAATCGCACTAAAGGAGCCAGAGGTTTAGCTCTTCCTAATTTTAAGCTATATTACCAGGCAATAGTCTTAACCCGAATATCAGATTGGAAATATGCAGGCGTTTCCAGGTTGTGGGTACAGATGGAACATACTATGGCAGAAATTGATCTATCGGCTATTGTATGGCTCCCACGTAAATATAGAGCCTTAGCACCTTCAGTATCGGCCCTGGCGGTATCCACCTTGGCTATATGGGACTCATGGAAATATAACTCCCCTTTGATGCCCTTGTTACACCATTCCTATTTTTTGCCTGGCTCCTTAGATAAAGGGTTTAGGTCATGGTTTTTAGAGGACAAACCCCAACTTCACCATGTGACCGAAAACTCTAAAGTGAAATCTATGCGATTAATATGTGGTCCAACAAGATATAGGTACATGGATATTTGGCGATATACTCAGTTATCTCATTTTGTAGGCAGTTTACCACAACCTATTCGATCATTAAACAATGGGGATGAGCTTCGTTTTCGAGTCGAACTCACGTTCGACTCAAACATCGGCTGTTCGATCGTTCGACAAAGATCGAACGTTATGGTCCGTTCGCGCCAAATTCGAGTGGCGCGTCACGGTGGCCCATAATTCACTGCGGCATCGCAGTGCATTGCTGGCTGATGATTGGCCAAGCATGCACTATGACCCGCATGCTTGGCCAATCACAGCACCATCTGTACAGAGAGCCGTAATTGGCCAAAGCCAGGGTGGCTTTGGCCAATCATGGCTCAGAGGAGTAGGTACACGCCCCACACTATATAAGGCCGCCTGGAAGTCGGCCTTGTGTAGTGTGTTGGCGTTTGTGAAAGAGACAGTTACAGAGAGAGAGAGACAGTGTCATTTATATTGAGTTAGATAGAGCAGGTGAGTCAGTTAGCTGCTGTTACAGTGTGTAGAGGATATATATGCATCCTAGGTGTTGTACAGTGGGGATCGAAAGTTTGGGCACCCCAGGTAAAAATGTATATTAATGTGCATAACGAAGCCAAGGAAAGGTGGAAAAATCTCCAAATGGCATCAAATTACAGATTAGACTAAAGTTAGATTTTATTTCCATCATTTACACTTTCAAAATTACAGGAAAAAAAATGGCGTCTGCAAAAGTTTGGGCACCCTGCAGAGTTAATATCTTGTACTGCCCCCTTTGGCAAGTATCACAGCTTGTAAACGCTTTTTGTAGCCAGCCAAGAGTCTTTCAATTCTTGTTTGAGGTATCTTTGGCCATTCTTCCTTACAAAAGTCTTCCAGTTCTTTGAGATTTCTGGGCTGTCTGTCACGCACTGCTCTTTTATGGTCTATCCATAGGTTTTCAATAATGTTGAGGTCAGGAGATTGTGAAGGCCATGGCAAAACCTTCAGTTTACGCCTCTTGATGTAATCCTCCGTGGATTTTGAGGTGTGTTTAGGATGATTATCCATTTGTAGAAGCCATCCTCTCTTTAACTTCAGCTTTTTCACAGATGGCATCAAGAAAGCATCCAAAATTTGCTGAAATTTTATTGAATCCATTTTTCCTTCTACTCGTGAAATGTTCCCTGTGCCACTGGCTGTAATACAACCCCAAAGCATTATTAATCCACCCCCATGCTTAACAGTTGGACAGAGGTTCTTTTCATTAAATTCTGTGCCCTTTATTCTCCAAATGTACCTTTGCTCATTCCGTCCAAAAAGTTCTATTTTAACCTCATCGGTCCACAGAACTTGTTTCCAAAAATGCCTCAGGCTTGTCTATATATTCATTTGCAAAGTTCAAACGCTGATTTTTGTGGTGAGGACGTAGAAGAGGTTTTCTTCTGATGACTCTTCCATGAAGACCATATTTGTACAAGTATCTCTTTATAGTGGAATAGTGTACCACAACTCCAGTGTCTGCCAGATCTTTCTGGAGGGATCGTGCAGTCAAATGTGGGTTTTGAAATGCTTTTCTCACAATCCACAGATCTTGCTTTAACTTCCACTGTTCCTGATGACTGCCATTTCTTAATTACATTCCGAACACAGGATATTGACATCTGAAAACTCTTTGCTATCTTCTTATAGCCTTCTCCAGCTTTGTGAGCGTCAACTATTTTCAGTTTCAGTTTTCTAGACAACTGCATAGAAGAACCCATGGTGCCGATTGTTGGGGCAAGGTCAGATGAGTCTGGCCATTTAAAACCTTTGAGATTGACAACACCTGGTCTTCCCAGACGATGATTGAGAACAATCCATGACACTGGCAGGTCTCAGCTTTGCAAAGGGGGCAGTGCATGCTATAAATTCTGCAGGGTGCCCAAACTTTTGCAGCGCCATTTTTTTTTCTGTCATTTTGAAAGTGTAAATGATGGAAATAAAATCTAACTTTTTTTTGACATATTATAAGAATGTCTAATCTGTAATTTGATGCCATTTGGAGATTTTTCCATCTTTCCTTGGCTTCGTTATGCACATTAATACACATTTTTACCTGGGGTGCCCAAACTTTCGATCCCCACTGTATATAAATTTATACACTGTATTGAGTTTAGCTAGATCCATTCCTGTTAGTCTCTATACTGTGACAGGCAGGCAGGTGATTGTGCTAGCTGTAGACAGTCAGTGTTTCACTTAGTGTACTACTGTGTGCTTTGCATAGCATTCACCTAAAGCTCACCTGGATACAGTTATTCTCTATACTGTGACAGGCAGGCCAGTGATTGTGCTAGCTGCAGACAGTCAGTGTTTCACTTAGTGTACTACTGTGTGCTTTGCATAGCATTCACCTAAAGCTCACCTGGATACAGTTATTCTCTATACTGTGACAGGCAGGCCAGTGATTGTGCTAGCTGCAGACAGTCAGTGTTTCACTTAGTGTACTACTGTGTGCTTTGCATAGCATTCACCTAAAGCTCACCTGAATACAGTTAGTGACTAATACTATTATAGTGGTGTTCTCATAATAAAACCACAAGCAGAGAGCTGCAAGTATTTTCAGTGTACTGTGTCCTCTGCACAGTTTTCACCTAAAACTAACTGAAAACAATTGCTGCTTTTCCCATACTAACACCACAGCAGGCCATTAGTATGTCTGGAAGGCAAACAATGAGAGGCAGACAGTCACGAGGCAATAAAAGAGGGCAAGCAGGCTCTGTGTCTAGAGGCAACAGTGATGCTGGTCGTGGACACGGTGCATTCTCATCAGCACGTGGCCGTGGGAAACGCTTATCCTTCTTTTTGGCAGCTGGCCATGTTGAGCCGCAACATGCCGAAGACTTGGTAGAGTGGATGACCAAGCCGTCCTCCTCCTCCTCATCCTCTCTCACCCAGGTTCAGGGTACTTTGTCTGGCAAAGCAGCTGCCAAAGCGGCCTCTTCCCTCGGCTTAATGGCATCAGTCACTCCTTCCCTAGCCCCACCATGTCCTCCTGAGGAGTCCCCCGAACTGACCACAGTGTTGGGTACATGCTCCAGGAGGATGCCCAGTGTTTTGAAGGCTCCGATGATGGAACCCAGCTGGAGGAAGGCAGTAACGTGAGCTCAGAGAGAGGGGGTAGTAACGTTAGCCCAGAGAGAGGGGGTGCCCAACAAGGTCAGCTATCTGGCAGTCATGTTCCCCCAGCTGCAGCATACTGCCAGATTGGCTCCAGTGATGAGGAGGGAGGGGATGATGAGTTCACTGACTCCACGTGGGTGCCTGATAGGAGAGAGGAGGAGGAATAGGAGGAGGAGGCACATCTCCAACGAGGCAGGATGCCCTCCAGGGGCCAGTTTAAGGGCAGCACACCGACTGCATCACACCGCAGACCTCTGCATGTACAGGGCTCTGCTGTCTCTGCGCGTTATTCCAAAAGTTCTTTGGTGTGGGCCTTTTTTCAGACATGTGCAGCAGATCGCACCATTGCCATTTGCAACATATGTCTAAAGCGTATCTCGCGTGACCAAAACATCAGCCGCTTGGGCACCACGTGCTCGACCAGACATACGTCGACCTGCCATGCAGTCCATTGGCAAGCAAACCTAAAAGACCCACACCAAAGAACAAGGCGAACCTCTCCTTGCTCCTCATCAGCTGGGATCTCCAACCCCACTATACCTTCAGTCCTCTCTGAAACCTGCACTGAGAGGAATGAAGGTGTAGAATTAGGTGTGTCACAGCCAAGTACTTGCGGGCAATCTGCTATCGGTACACCAACGTCCGATTGTACCAGGCAAATTTCCCTGCCCCAGCTGCTGCACCGCCGCAAGAAGTTCGCTCCCAGCGGTCGAATGCTAGCTTGGCTAAATTGCTAGCACTTCAACTGCTGCCTTTTCAGTTGGTAGACTCTGCCCCCTTCCGTGAGTTTGTGAAATGTGCGGTTCCTCAGTGGCAGGTTCCCAAACGCCACTTTTTTTCACGGAAGGTGATTCCGGCTCTCTACCGGCATGTGGAAGGCAATGTCTTGGCCTCGCTTGACAGAGCGGTCAGCGGTAAGGTACATATTACCACTGACTCATGGTCCAGCAGGCATGGACAGGGACGTTACCTATCTTTCACGGCGCATTGGGTGACTCTACTGGCAGCTGGGAAGGATGAAGGACAAGGTGCAGTAGTGTTGGAGGTTGTTCCGCCACCACGCCTCCAAAATGTTACTACTGGTGATTCTGACACACCTCTCTCTTCCACCCCCTCCTCTTCTTCCTCCATGGCCTCTTCCTGTGCTGATTTGTCCTCGGAACCAGCGGTGCTCCGTAGGCGTTCAAGGGGCTACGCCAGTACGCAGGCAAAAAGATCCCATGCGGTGCTTGAGCTGGTGTGTTTGGGGGACAGGAGCCACACTGGGGAAGAGATTCTGTCAGCTCTGCAGGGGCAGGCTCAGTTGACGCCACGCCAGCTTAAGCCAGGAAAGGTGGTTTCCGACAATGGCACCAACTGTCATGGAAATCCCCTATTCAGCCGCCGCAGCCCTGCGCGTATGCGCGGTGGAATGGCGCTTCGGCGCACGCGCATGCGCAATGGTCGAATTGCGCACGCACATGCGCAATGGCGCACCAATCAGGACTCTGACAGGCCTATTTAAAGAAGCCTAGTGGCGCTGACAGGTTGCTGGTTTGTCGTCAGCTTCCTGCCTTGTACCTGGTTTCCTGTATACACGTCTGAACCTTTGTTGTGACCCGGATCGACCTGACTACGCTGCTTCTCTCCTGGACCTGACCTTTGGCTTGCCTCTCGGACCTCTTCTGCCTGCCCGCTGTGTTTGACCCTCGGCCTGTGACTCAGACTTTCTACCAATCTCTAATCCCTGATCTCCTGCTTGTATTCCGGATTTGCTACTTGCCTCCAGCTCTGATTACCTGCTTCGTATTCCTGGACTGATCACTTGTCTACTGTGTTAGACCCTCGGCCTGCACCCTCAGTACCTGTTTCTACAGCCAGTATCTGGACTCAGTCTACCCGCTTGGCCCCTGTAGTGCCCTGGACTTGTGTCTTTGTTTGGATCTTGTGAGAGCCCTCATCAGCCTGGTGTTAGGCCCTCAGCCTGTTCCTGGTCACCCGATCCTCTACCAAGACTTCCTCACCTGCTGGTAGCCAGTGCCTCTTCGCGCCATTCTCTCCCTGTTCCACCTCCAGGGGGCGGAGTGTGCCAAGTCGCAAGGGTGAACCACTCTCGGCATCTCGGCCTCGGTAAGTACACCCGTGACACCAACCTTCTCTCCACCTCCGACAGGGACAACTGACCCATGTGCCCTGTTTGGCTCATGTCCTTAACTTGGTGGTGCAGCGGTTCTTGGACAGGTACCCGGGCTTACAGGAGGTCCTGAAGCAGGCCTGGAAACTCTGTGAGCATTTCCGCCAGTCATAATGCCAGTGCTCGGCTGGCTGAGCTGCAAAAGGATTACAACCTGCCCAAGAACCGCCTGATCTGTGACATGCCCACCAGGTGGAACTCTACGTTGGCCATTCTGCAGCGGCTGCACACGCAGCAGAGGGCCATCAATGAGTATCTGTTGCAATATGGCACCAGGACAGGGTCAGGGGAGCTTGGATTTTTTTTCCCACACCAGTGGGCCATGATCAGGGATGCATGCACTGTCCTGGCACCATTTGAGGAGGCCACTAGGATGGTGAGCAGTGACAGTGCATGCATCAGTGACACTGTCCCTCTTGTCCACCTGTTGGAGCACACACTGTGTGGAATAATGGACAGGGCACTTGTAGCAGAACAGAGGCAGGAAGAAGAGGACTTCCTTACCTCTCAAGGCCCCCTTTATCCAGACAGTGTTCCTGCTGGCCCGGCTATCACACAGGAAGAGGAGGAGGAGGAGGAGGATTGTGTCAGCATGGAGGTGGAGACTAGCACTCAGCATCAGCAGCAGTCTTCAAGGGATCAATTACAGTCCCAAGACACCCATGGACTTGTATGTGGCTGGGAGGAGGTGGCTGCGGATCATGTCGTCCTCAGTGACCCAGAGGACTCGGCACCGAATGCCTCAGCAAACCTACGCTGCATGGCCTCCCTGATCTTGCAAAGCCTGCGTAAGGATCCTCGTATTCGTGCGATCAAGGAGAGGGATCATTACTGGCTGGCAACCCTCCTTGATCCACGTTACAATGGTAAGGTTGCGAACCTTATCTTGCCATCGCAGAGGGAGCAGAGGATGAGGCATCTTCGAGAGGCCTTGCAGAAAGGTCTGTGCAACCCGTTCCCAGAGACTGGGAGGTTACAAATTCCTGGTCCTGGACAACGTGTTGCTGAGGCTTCAGGTCAGTCAAAGAAGGAGCGGTGGAGAAGGTGGCCGTCTGACCGATGCGTTCAGACAATTTTTTAGTCCGCAGCCCCAAGGTATGATCGGTTCCAGCAACCATCGCCAGCATCTGGTTTACATGGTGCAGGAATACCTAGGGGCAAGATCAGACTTGGATACCTTTCCCACCGAAAATCCTCTGGGTTACTGGGTCTTGAGGATGGATCACTGGCCAGAGCTTGCACAGTATGCAATTGAGATACTGGCCTGTCCTGCATCCAGCGTTCATTCGGAACGCACATTCAGTGCTGCTGGAGGCTTTGTAACCGATCACAGGGTACGCCTGTCAACCGATTCGGTCGATCGACTGACCTTCCTAAAAATGAATCAGTCTTGGATCACCACCAGCTACCAGGCACCTGATGCTGATGTAACAGAATAATTTTCTTTGAAATGTCAGATCCCTTCAAGACTGCCTATGCTGATGCAGAGTGACTATACTGTTATGCTGAGTGACTATCCTCTTCCTCCTCAATAATCATGCTGATAGCTTGAAAGAACATTTTTGGTTCTGGGCACCGCCACCAGTGGCTAAGGCCCAATTTTTCAGCCCTTGTTTAACAGGGGCATGTAATTACAATTTTTGATGCAATACTTTGCAACAGGGCTCATTGCTGCGCTCTAAGTACAGTATCTGTGAGGGGTTGCAGTGTTGTGGCACCAGCACCAGTGCCCAAAGGCCCAATTTTTCAGCCCCTGTTCAACAGGGGCATTCAATTACAATTCTTGATCTAATAATTCACAGCAGGGCCCATTCCTGCACCCACCAAGAGTAACTGTGAGGGTTTACAATGTTGTGGCAACACCACCAAAGGCCCAATTTTTCAGCCCCTGTTCAACAGGGGCATGCAATTACAATTCTTGATCTAATATTTCACAGCTGGGCCCATTCATGCTCCCACCAAGAGTAACTGTGAGGGCTTACAGTGTTGTGGCACCAGTACCACCACCAAAGGCCCAATGTTTCCTACCACTGTTCAACAGTGGCATGTAAATACAATTCCTGATATAATAGTTGACAGCAGGGCGTTCCAGCGCCCACCAAGAGTAATTGTGAGGGCTTACAGTGTTTTGGCAACACCAACACCTAAGGGGCAAATTTCTGCAGAGTATATATGGCAGGCCCCTACTTTCAAACATCCAACTTACAAACGACTCCTACTTGCAAACGGAAGGCGACAACAGGAAGTGAGAGGAAATTTACCCCTAGGAAGGCAAATTCTCTCCTGTAAGAGTTAATATGTGAAAAAGGTGTTTCCTCTCCACTGATGCTTTATCACCAATCCTTGTTTCAATAAAAAAAAACAAATTTTCCAAAAACATTTGTCATTGGGATGGAAAGTGAGGTGAAATGTTCTGAACGGGTGGACAGACAGCAAAACAAATGTTACAGGGGTGATAACCCTTCCCTATGTTCTCCAAAAAGCTTAAATATAGATTTTTTGGCTAGAGCTACACTTAAAAAATGTACCTGTTCCAAATTACAAACAGATTGTACTTAAGAACAAACCTACAGTCCGTGTCTTGTTTGCACCGCCTGTATACTGCTGTTCAGAGTATATGGGGCCTTTTTTTTATTTTGGGTGCGGGGTTCCCCATAATATCCATACAAGACCCAAAGGGGCTGGTAATGGGCTGGGGTGGGGGGTGGGGTGATGGGGTAGCCATGACATTTTTCTCAATGATTTTCATCCATATTGCCGGGACCAGACATTACATTAAAGCCGCAAGCAGTTTTAAATGGCTTTTTTTCCTTTAGAAATGTCATTTTGTGTAGGGACAGTTCTAAACACGGGAAACACGTGGCACTTCACAGGCATACTTTAGACACCCCCCAGGTACGATATTTAAAGGAATATTTAACTTTTTTTTTCACTTTATGCATCATTAAAATCACTGCTCCCGAAAAAACGACCGTTTAAAAAAATTATTTTCACATTGATACATGTCCCCTGGGGCATATTAGGCGTTATAATTAGCACTTTAGATTTCAAACATTCGCGTCCATTGTATTTAATAGGGTTCTAAAGTTCGCGCAAACTTTCGGTCCGTTCGAAGGTTCTGGTGCGAACCAAACGGGAGGGTGTTCGGCTCATCCCTATTAAACAAACTAAAGTTGAGGCAATATTTTGATGGGTGGATTCTCCCCAGCATTGTATATCGCAATTTTATAAAGCTTTGCCGTCTTTTCAAGAGACTGGATATCCAGCATACCTAACCCGTTCGGAAATGGACCTACAATCCAGTCTTGATAATACACAAAGAGACAAGATTCTGATACTTTCTCACGTTACCTCCCTTTCTTCCAGAAAAGAGGAAATTATCTATAAATTGCTTGTTAGGTGGTACTATACGCCTGTTAAGTTGCATTCGATGTTCTCTTCTAATTCTCCTCTATGCTGGAGAGAATGTGGAGGCCGCGCTACCCACGGTCATATCTGGTGGTCATGCCCTTTTATTAAAAAATATTGGTATACAGTTATTAATATGGCGTCTATAATACAAAAATATATAATTCAGTTTGATCCTTGGGTTATTCTATTTCACCTTACTTCACAATCAATATCTATATATAAAAACTCAATAACCCTGCCTGTATTGGAAAACATGCCAACCAGGGGGATGAGCCAGCTACCCGGTAGCAACGCGGCTCATCGTCTGGCAAGGATTTTCACGTCTCCGGTTCTTTTCGCATCTGTGTGCCTCTAGCACAGGAAGCATCGGCTTCCACCGGCGCAACACGCTCCACGCCACCAGCCTGCATGGAGACGAAACACGGACTCTTCAGTTTTACATGCCCATTTTTATTCTATGTTTGTGAGTATATATGCTCTCTCTCTTTCATCCATTAAAATGTATTGCCAATACTGCACTTAGAGTGGCGCCTCTGTGTTTCCCCTCCAGCCCCGAGTGAAAGCCCCTGCTTTGGAGGAGAAGGTTGTTCCCACACCCGCACTGTCCGCACCTGCATCGCCCGTGCCCGCTACCACAGAAGGACGTTTGCCATTGCGGCCGCCTCTGCCAAAGCCTGATGCAGTGCCAGTTAAAAGGTCGCTGGACGCTATTGTGTTACCAGGAGCAGGAGACCGTGGAACCATTCCGCATATTGCCCGGTTGCAGCGGCTCCTCAACAAGAGAGTGGCTGAGGAGTATCGCTGGGAGTACCCTTATGTGCCCAAGGAGCTACTGTTTGAAATAGAAGCCTATAGAGAAAGGTGGTACTCCGACGCCATATGGGACTTGAAGTGCCTAAATCCCGCAGGTACTTTGCATGTTCAGCCGCCTTGGCTGATCGCTTCAAGGGTTACCGCAAAGAGTGGAATTATGGTCGGCACATACATGCTGATCGGGTGGTGATCTGTAACAAGGGGAGAGAGGATGCTGTGTATTCCATCGAAACCCTGGACAAACAGTGGAAGACTCTCATTCTCCCTGATCCCCATTATTATCTTTAAACAGACAAACTGCCCTGGATTCAAGTAACTCTGTCCTCTGCTACAGAGGAAGTCTGCTCCGTTGAGGAAATTGGAGAGCTGTTGTTTTTTTTTCTCCTCTGCTCTTTAAAAGAAAGAGAGACAGTTTTTTCCTTCTGAGTTGAATTTTGGGGGGAGATTAGTCAGGGCCAAAGCAACAGAGACGTCGTGATCAAGATGGGAAATGTTTATGTGTGCCGTGATTCATTCCCATGCGCAACTGCTTTGGATGTACTGATTTTGTGCTAACACCAGGTGGCAGCGGTTTGCCGAACTCTAACAAACAAAAAAAAAGACTAATATATATGATAATATAAAGTGATGCTAGGCTTAGCGTACTTTACTTACAGAAGGAAGTCATTTCTTTTCGGAGAGATGGCTCACTTCTTTGTACAGTTAGAAGATAGGATGTGTTTTATGATGCATGTTGTTTTTTTTTTCTCTCCCTCTGCAGGTGTGTAATCTATCAACTCCACCGGAGAATGGGGTGGGGTAGTTATTTAGGAGAGGGTGGGATGCGTAATATGTGTTTTTTTATGCATTGCCAAATGTGACATTGAGAATGGGATGTCAATTTGTATGTTACTCTGTGTTTTTCTTTTCTTCTTTTCCTCCTCATTTCCTAAAATTTTGTTCGTTCAGGCATCAATTAAAAAAAAAATGTGTGTGTATATCGTTTGTGAATAAATAAACACCTACTCAGGATTATGGGGGTCTTTTATTTATTCTAGCCACTGGGATAGTGTCTCATTTAGGAGGGGGTGTGTGTAGCGGACCCCCCAATAATTGGGGGTCGCTATGCTTAAATTTAGGGGGTAGACTGAGCCCATAGTTGGACTCAGGCTGTTGAATTCTTCAAAAACTGGCTTCTGCTCTGAGGTAATGTTACCTGGCAGTACAGTTCCCTGTGGCCTGTGGGTGGCACTCCAGCCCCAGGCTCAGGTTGAACAACAGGTAGCATTGCAGCGTTATTGGGTGTCCTCTCTCGGCAGCCATACAGTGGGCGTGGTCTACCCATTGTGCATGCTGGGAGAGGATACATAAAGGGGCAGACGCCATTATTCGGGGAGCAGTTCGTGCCCCCTGGCCTGGAGGGCCAGGGGTGCATGTGTGTACCAGCCCCAGGCACCTTTAGCTGGAGGCTGCATCACTGTAAGTAGGCCCAGCACCTTTGGCTGGGGTCTACACCCGAAGAGGAATCCCAGGGTACCCAAGTGAGGGGTGGCCCGCTCTGAAGGAGAGGCAACCAGGGGAGGATCTACCAAAGGGGATCGGTGAGAGAAGTCACTGTCTTGGGAGAGGCTTGGTTACCTATCGGAGGAAAGGATTCCGTAGTCCGCCACAAGCCTAGTAACGTGCCCCATTGGCACCTAAGGACTCAAGTGTTTTTAGACTGGGAAGTTCGGGATTTAGAGATTATCTCCTGATCGTATCCCTAGGAAACCACAAGGAAATGTTCCGTGCTCCACACCGGCTGCTAGGACCGCTCTTAGGGGGACTATCCGGGTGAGCAAAACCCACTCAGGCCTGAGTGGCGACGAGTGATAGTTAAGTGCCGCTTGCCTGAACCTGCCTCCCTATTCTCTCCTCTTTATCTCCAACTTTTCCTGTCAAGTTCTCAACCAAAGCAAAATAAACATTTTTATTGGGTTTAATACAGTCTGGACATTGGCCTTCCTTAAGAGAGAGAATAGACTTCTTCCTACACTCTAGGGTGAAGAACCAACGGAAAGAGGTAACTCGCTGCAGGACCCAAAAATAGATAACACTGCTCACCCTCTTCAACATGGAGGATACTGGGCATGTGGCATGGTGTGCCCCACTTGCTAGCGGAGGTAAGCAAGAAAGGGATTTGTGTGCTACATAAAATATTTGGATAGATACGGTGCAATAGAAGTTCAATACTCTTGTTATTTATAATCCCAGTCCTGGAATAGAACTCAGCGCATTGGCATTTATCCCTCTCTTTTTTTTTCCATCCTCCTTCCCTCCCCTTCCCTATTCCTCCCCCTTCTTTTTGTTTTTGCTTTTATTGTTTTGGTAAAAATAAAAAAATGCTCTATAAGCAGAGATATTAGTATTTAAATAATATCATATTTGGATTGTCCATTCATTGGTGAAACACTCATCGAAATAGGCACCTCATCCCAGGTAATTTATAATAATTTTTTATTTACTACAAATTTAGACAAAAGATATAAAAACAGATCCTAGGTATATTCAATTGTTCTGATTATAAGGTATATATTTACTGATCGTACTGTTGCTTTAAATTGGCATCCATTACTAGCAGGAACTGTAGTATATTCCTCCCACTTCCTGCTCAGCAGTCATATTGAACAATCTTTCTACAGAGAAGGAAGCATGCTAAAGACCTCCACTATTTCTTAATACAGGCCTTGGAAGCATAAGTCTGTAAGTAAGCAGTCATTAGTTTTCAGTTAGTCAGTATATGTTCTACTAATGCAACTACATTTTATGTGTGTGTTTGTTGGAATGTGTCTGTCAGGAAGTTCACTCAGCTAGGCCACATTTTTGCTAGCTAGTGCCTTAACAGTATTGTAGCATGCCTGTTACTATTTGCAATTGTGATGTAATGTTAAATGCTAATGCATATTTTTATAATTTGTGTTTTGCAGTTTTACAAAAAACTTATTCTCAGTAAAGATTTCAACTATAAGCCCTTCCTCCTAAATCTTTGTTGGGAAGCTGTAAGCTGTCTGCCAAGCTTTGTACTTTGAACACATTGTGTGAGGGCAGAACAGTAAAACGACTTTTAACACAGCGGGCCTAGTTTAAAGAAGAGTGGATGCATTCTGCTCATCATCAGCTAACCTCTACAGCCACAGACACTACAGAGAAATAATCTGTTTCATCATGCAGCACACAGACAAGGATAATACACCAGTCATCCCTCAGCATACACAAGCAGAGGAAAGCATACAAAATATGACAACCAACAGGTCACGCTGCACAAGCTCCAGGGTCTCTAGTAAGTCGGATCAGACATCAGCTAGTGCTGAATCTGCCAGGTCCAAGCGCACTAGCTCTAGACATTCAAGCTGCTCTAACCTGTCGTCCACCAGTGCTGCAGCTGCCAAGGCCCATGCAAAAGCAGAAGCTGCGCGTGCACTGACTTCCTATGCAATACGTGAAGCTGAAATGATAAGAGAACGGGGCTGCATAGATGAAGAACATCATATGATTAAAGCTAAAAGTAAAGCTGAAGCACTTAGAAGAAAATCAGAGGTGAAAGCATCTTTACATATTATCAAGCAAGAAAAAACTGCTTCAGCAGCCTTAGCTGAAGCCGAGGTGCTCATGAGAGCTGCCGAAGAACAGTACAGAGAGCACTCTGTGATAGATACTGTGAGGGGGTTAGCTCGGCAGCGGGTGTGTGTGACCCCCGGGATGGGCTCCCCACACAAAACAGGCCCAGCAGACGGAGGTTGTGGTTTTCAAAATCAAAAAGGTGCGGTTTATTTTCTATTTACAGTGACAAAAACACAGCAAAGCAAAAGAAACATAAACAAAATAAATCCTGGTCAATTTGACCTCTGACTAAACATACAGGTTTCCTAACTAACAACTGGGATCAGCCTAGTGCTGTCCTAGTCCCTAAGTCCCTGGTTTTAAATGTCCAAGCAAATAGCCACACAGGCTTTGTCTCACCGCACAAGGGTTCACTCTCTCCAGGAAGTCCACACAGGTCTGCTTCCAGGCATGAGCTAACATCTAATGAAGCTGGGAGTTCTTATAGAGGCCTAAATGAGCTGACAAGCTTCAGCTGGTCTCATCAACTCCCTGTCTGCACGACGCCCCACACTCTCCCTAGAGGTATGAGTCATCCATGAGCCCACTATCCTCAGCTGGGCTTATACAACTCTCCACCTAGTTGTATAAGTCGGCGTAAAGCCTGAATCTGGGCGAAATATATCTACCCCCCTGGATGCAACCAGGTGACTTTACCTTCCTGCTGTCACATACCCCCCCCTCTTGTTTTAACCTCGGGGTTGGAACACCAGCAATCAGGCATTCATGTACTCGAGACAAAGCATCCACATTCCCCATTTGAACGCCAGGGCGATGCTTTACTGTGAAGTTGAATTCCTGGAGGGCCAGGAACCACCTATTCACTCTTCTATTTGTTTCCTTGTTTTGAGCCATCCACTTTAACGGAGCGTGATCCGTAACCATGTCAAAGTGCCTACCTAGCAGGTAGTACCGAAGGGAATCTAGAGCCCACTTCACCGCTAAACACTCCTTTTCAACGGTGGCGTAATTTACCTCATGGGACTTCAACTTCCTGCTGAGGTAAATGACTGGGTGCTCTTCCCCGTTCCAGACCTGGGACAATACTGCTCCTAACCCCACATCTGACGCATCACTTTGTACGACAAAGTCTTTAGAGAAGTCGGGTGAGTACAACACTGGCTGGCTACATAAGGCTTGTTTCAAGAATTGGAATGCTGCCTCAGCCTCGGGGGTCCATTTAATCATGACCGACCCTTTCCCCTTCGTCAGGTTGGTTAGGGGCACAGCCTTAGAAGCAAAGTGGGGAATGAATCGCCGATAATACCCAGCGATTCCCAGAAAGGCTCGTACCTGCTTCTTGCTGTTGGGACGTGGCCAACTCTGGATGGCCTCGACTTTGTTGAGTTGGGGTTTTATTACTCCCCTCCCAATGGTGTACCCAAGATATTTGGCCTCCTCCTGCCCAATGGTACACTTCTTGGGGTTAGCCGTAAACCCCGCTTCCCGAACAGAGTCCAGGACTGCTTGCACTTTTGGCAGATGTGAGGCCTAATCTGTGCTATGGACAATTACGTCATCCAGGTAAGCCGCAGCATACTTCCGATGGGGCCTCAGCATCTGGTCCATTTTCCGCTGGAATGTGGCCGGCGCATTCTGTAACCCGAACGGCATTCTTTTATATTGGAACGCCCCGTCTGGGGTTACAAATGCAGTTTTCTCTTTGGCCGACTTGGCCAGGGGGATTTGCCAATACCCTTTTGTGAGGTCAAGAGTCGTCATGTATCGGGCTGTTCCCAGCCGGTCGATCAACTCATCTATACGTGGCATGGGGTAGGTGTCAAATTTTGTAACTTTGTTCAACTGACGAAAATCGTTACAAAATCGCCAGCTCCCATCCGGTTTAGGCACCAACACAATGGGACTAGACCAATCACTTTGGGACTCCTCTATCACCCCTAAGTTCAGCATTTTCTGTACTTCCTCCCGTATTGCCTCCCGTCGGGCCTCTGGGATCCGATAGGGTTTTAACTTCACCCTTTCACCGGGCGGGGTAATAATGTCATGCTCTACCCCAGATGTTTGTCCCGGCAGCTCAGAGAATACCTCCTTGTTGCGAAGCACAAACTCCTTAACCTCCTGTTGTTGGGGTTGTGACAAGGTGGCTGCGATTCCAACCTCAGGAATCACGCAACCAGTTTGAGCTGGTGACCAAGTGTCTGCGACTAGGGACTCCCTATCCCTCCAGGCTTTCAACAGATTAACGTGATAGATCTGTTCGGGCTTTCGCCTTCCTGGTTGTCTGACCTTGTAATTGACTTCGCTCACTTTTTCCATTATCTCGTAGGGGCCTTGCCATTTGGCAAGGAATTTACTTTCAACCGTAGGGACCAGTACCAGTATCCTATCCCCCGGGGAAAAGGTACGGGTCTTGGCTCCACGGTTGTACACTCTCTGCTGTGCTAACTGCGCTTGGGCCAAATGTTCCTTCACGATGGGCATTACCTGTGCAATTCGGTCTTGCATCAGGGCGACATGCTCAATCACACTCCTGTGGGGAGAACTCTCACTTTCCCAAGTTTCCTTGGCAATATCCAACAGCCCTCTTGGGTGTCTCCCATACAGTAACTCAAAGGGGGAGAATCCCGTAGAGGATTGGGGCACCTCCCTAATAGCAAACATCAGATAAGGAAGTAGACAGTCCCAATCCTTTCCATCTCTATCCACCACTTTCTTCAACATTTGTTTTAGGGTTTTGTTGAATCTTTCAACCAGCCCATCGGTTTGGGGGTGATACACAGATGTACGTAATTGCGTCACTTTGAACAATTTACATAGCTCCTTCATAACCCGGGACATAAAGGGTGTACCTTGGTCCGTAAGCAGTTCTTTACAAATACCCACCCGGCTAAACACAAGAGATAGCTCTTTGGCTATGGTTTTGGCCGAGGTATTTCGGAGAGGGATCGCTTCTGGATAACGGGTGGCATAGTCCATTATAACTAATATGTACTGGTGCCCCCTAGCGGACTTGATTATAGGACCTACCAAATCCATGGCGATCCTCTCAAACGGGACCTCAATGATGGGTAGAGGGACCAGCGGGCTACGGAAATGTGGCATCGGGGCCGACCTCTGACACACAGGGCAGGAGGAACAATAATTTTCTATGTCCTTCATCACCCCCGGCCAATAGAATCTCTGTAATACCCTCTCTCGGGTTTTCTCTGTCCCCAGATGACCTCCAAGAATGTGCCCATGGGCCAACTCCAACACCAACTTCCTGTACGGTTTGGGCACCACAAGCTGCTCAACGGTTTCTTCTGCCCTTTTTGCCACCCGATACAGTAGGTCCTTCTCTACGCTGAAGTATGGGTAAGTGCAGGTATTATCTGGGTTCACTAACTCGCCATCTATTTTCACTACGTTTTCCCGTGCCTTTATTAGGGCGGGGTCTTTCAACTGTTCTGTGGCAAAGTTTTCCCTGTGAACCTCAAGATCAGAAAACTCCACAGACGGTAGGTTTTCGTCTGAGGAGGTGGGCTCCTCTCCAGTTTCTTGAGTCTCCCCTGCCAATACTGACAAGGGAAATTCCGGAGAGTCCTCACCACTCTCAGGGGAGTTCTGGCTATCACATTCCTGGTACATAGGGGCACCAGTGGGGGGCTCAGGATCATCCCACAGTTCCCAGAACTTCGGAAAATCCCTTCCCACAATGGCGTCATGCGGTAACTGAGATACTAAGCCCACTGGATGAGAGAGGGTACCTTTGGGGGTCTCGAAACACACTGTAGTCACTGGATACTCTCGGGTGTCCCCATGCACACAAATAACAGCTACCTTGCTATTCCCGGAGACCTCTGTTTTAACTAACTCAGCCTTTATCAGGGTCACAAGGCTACCTGAATCCAGCAATACCACAACATTTCTACCATTAACACACATTTTGCATAAATGTTTCTCAGTTCCTCGAATGGCAGTGCATGCGACTGTCGCACACAGCGACTGACGTCTGCCCGTCAGAAAGTCACACTGCATGGGTTCCTCCACAACCGGGCAATTTGCTGCAATATGTCCCGCTTGCCGGCAGCGGTAGCAAACGATCCTTCTTGCCGCCTCTTGAGCCGCTGATTTCCCAGGCTGTTCTCGCCAAACTTGGGGTAGAGCTCCCACCCTCTCACTCTCTCCACCCTTACCCCTTGGAATCATCTTATCCGCCCCTGGGGATGGTCTGGTCTTAGGGTGGAAAGTCCGAGTGTCTCTGGAAGAGACCGTCAGGTTCTCTGTAGCCAAGTATTTCTCCACACGATCCACAAGACCATCGGCCGTCTCTGGGTCTCCATGGCTTACCCACTTTTGGATGGCAGTAGGAAGAGCTCTCAAAAACCGATCCATTACAACACGTTCCACAATCTTTGGTGCGGACAAAGTCTCTGGCTGTAGCCACTTTCTGCTCAGGTGAATGAGATCATACATTTGAGACCTGGGGGGTTTTCCAAGCTGGAAAGTCCAGTTATGCACACGCTGAGCCCGGACAGCCAGGGTGACACCCAGCCTTGCCAATATTTCAGCTTTTAGCATCACATAGTCTTTTGCTTGGTTAGGCTCTAGGTCATAGTAAGCTTTCTGCGATTCACCAGTTAACAGAGGAGCCACTAGTCCAGCCCACTGCTCCTCAGGCCACTTTTCTCTTTCAGCTGTCCTTTCAAATGTGGTCAAAAATACCTCTGGATCATCCTCTCCAGTCATTTTTGTCAATAAACGACTCACCCCAAAGGACGCGGTATTAGTGGGACGGCTTTCCTCACTGGTCTGCGGACGTTGCTGCATTACTGCTTCCATCTGTTGTTGTAGTCTCTGCTCTTGCTTCTGCAACAGGTCTATGAAGCGGGCCTCAGATTGCTGCTGGGCTTGTTGCTGAGCCTCCAGACTCTGTTGCAAAGTTGCGTTTGTCTGCTGCTGGGCTGCAAGGCTCTGTTGATGAGCTTGCTGCTGGGCTGCGAAGTTCTGTTGTTGAGCTGCAAGGCTCTGTTGATGAGCTGCAAGGCTCTTTTGCAAACCTGCATTTGTCTGCTGTTGATTGGCATTTGCTAGAGCCAGCTGTTTCAGTATCTCCTCCATGCTGGCTTAAAAAAAACTGCCTGCATTCTCCACCAACTGTGAGGGGGTTAGCTCGGCAGCGGGTGTGTGTGACCCCCGGGATGGGCTCCCCACACAAAACAGGCCCAGCAGACGGAGGTTGTGGTTTTCAAAATCAAAAAGGTGCGGTTTATTTTCTATTTACAGTGACAAAAACACAGCAAAGCAAAAGAAACAAACAAAATAAATCCTGGTCAATTTGACCTCTGACTAAACATACAGGTTTCCTAACTAACAACTGGGATCAGCCTAGTGCTGTCCTAGTCCCTAAGTCCCTGGTTTTAAATGTCCAAGCAAATAGCCACACAGGCTTTGTCTCACCGCACAAGGGTTCACTCTCTCCAGGAAGTCCACACAGGTCTGCTTCCAGGCATGAGCTAACATCTAATGAAGCTGGGAGTTCTTATAGAGGCCTAAATGAGCTGACAAGCTTCAGCTGGTCTCATCAACTCCCTGTCTGCACGACGCCCCACACTCTCCCTAGAGGTATGAGTCATCCATGAGCCCACTATCCTCAGCTGGGCTTATACAACTCTCCACCTAGTTGTATAAGTCGGCGTAAAGCCTGAATCTGGGCGAAATATATCTACCCCCCTGGATGCAACCAGGTGACTTTACCTTCCTGCTGTCACAATACCCAAATGACACCACTCAGTGCAATCCAACGCACCAGTGAGTATGTGCATTTGCACGCGACCATGCGCTCGGATCAACAGTCTAATGATGCATTGGAATTGTCAAATGTCCCGCTAGCAGCAGACAACTTTGATATCGCTCGATGCCACAAGACTGAACCAGAACTTTACTATAACAAGCCAAGTGGTTACATACTCAGAGACCAATCTGTTGGTCCTTCAGGAAATCAAACAAATGGTGACATAATCCCTCCTTGGGACAATATAAATCCGGCCTATAGCAGGAAGACTTGCAGTAAACGAGAACAACCTCACGACTATAGTGGATTTAACCAAGCATCCCAACCGTCTTACCAGCCACAGACATGCCCTGTGTTTGTTCCCAGAAAATGCCCACCTGAGGCAGCAGGAGCCACAGAGGTGACAAAATACTTGATACACCGTGAAATGGTGAGCTCTGGTCTCCTGAAGTTTGATGACCGTCCAGAAAATTATTGGGCCTGGAAGTCATCTTTTCTAAGCAGCACCCAAGACTTAAATCTGAAAGACAGGGAAAAGCTTGACCTACTCTCCAAATGGCTCGGACCAGAGTCCACCGAGCAAGCCAAAAGAATCAGGTCAGTACATGTTCATGATGCGACAGCAGGGCTTACAATGTTATGGCAGAGATTGGAAGACTGCTATGGGTCACCTGAAGTAATTGAAGATGCACTTCTAAAGAAAATTGAAATTTATCCAAAATTAACAAACAGAGACAATCAGAAGCTGAGAGAGCTTGGTGACATACTTTTAGAGCTGGAAGCGGCAAAGGCTGGTGGATACCTGCCAGGCCTTTCATATTTGGATACAGCACGCGGAGTCAAACCGGTAATCGAGAAGCTTCCTTACAGCTTACAAGAAAGATGGATCACGCAAGCATCAAAATACAAGGAAGATCATCAGGTGGCATTTCCACCTTTCTCCTTCCTCGCCAAATTCATTGTGAAGCAAGCTAAAATATGCAATGACCCAAGCTTTGCCTTTTTGAACAGGGGAGGCTCCAGTTCTGTAAAGACAGAGAAACAACTTTCAGTGTACAATAAAGAACGCAGAGCAACAGTATCTGTACGGAAGACAGAAGTACCGACTGAATTTGAGGCCAACCAGGATAAAAGCTCAGGAGAGCAAATTGAGAACCCAGATAAGCAGTGTCCCCTACATAACAAGCCTCATCCACTGAGAAAATGTTGCGGTTTCAGAAGCAAGACGATAGAGGAGCGCAAATCTTATCTTAAGGACAAGCGCATTTGTTTCAGATGCTGTGGTTCAACTCAACATCTTGCTAAAGACTGTGTGAAAACAATTCGATGCAAAGAATGCAATAATGACAACCATCTGTCTGCTTTACACCCAGGACCAGCACCATGGAAAACAGAGAATCCGGTAACCCAAGAAGATCATGGTGGGGAGCAAAAAGAGAGTACATTACCAGCAATAACCTCAAAGTGCACTGAAATCTGCACAAACACATTTAACTCGAGATCATGCTCCAAGATATGTTTAGTCAAGGTGTATCCTGCAGGCCTCAGAGAGAGGGCAATCAGAATGTATGCGGTCCTAGATGAACAAAGTAACAGATCTTTGGCAAGAACAGAGTTCTTTGACCTCTTCGGTGACAGAGGAAGTCCAACTCCGTATACTTTGAAGACATGCTCAGGAGTTGTGGAGACATCAGGGAGGAGAGCAAACAACTACATCATTGAATCATTAGATGGGAAAATGCAGCTGACTCTGCCCACTCTCATAGAATGTGATATGATACCAGATGATAGATCAGAGATACCCACACCTGAAATTGCTCGTCACTACCCTCATCTGATGCAAATATCAGACAAGATTCCAGTACTGGACCCAGGTGCTACAATTATCCTTCTACTTGGAAGAGACATATTGAGAGTGCACAAGGTCAGAGAGCAATACAATGGGCCACACAATGCACCATTTGCACAACGTCTTGACCTTGGATGGGTCATAATTGGTGATGTATGTCTGGATGGAGCTCACAAGCCATCAAAAGTGAATGTCTACAAAACAAACATGTTGCAAAATGGCCGCACATCATGTCTTAGCCCCTGTACCAACAGGATACAGATTAAAGAAAGACTAGTCAACCCAATACAACAGCAGAAAGTTCGGAGTTACATGGAGGCTATCACCTCATCTGAAGATACAGATGAGCTAGGATGCAAGGTGTTTGAAAGAACGCGAGATGATGACAAACCAGCACCATCTGTTGAAGATAGCCTCTTCCTTGAGATAATGGACAGAGAAGTCTTTCTAGATGAGTCAAACAGCTGGGTAGCTCCACTACCTTTCCGTTCACCCCGACATCACCTTCCTAACAACAAAAGACAAGCAGTGAAGCGTCTCACCTCATTGCCACGCACTCTAGACAGAAAGACAGATATGAAGGAACACTTCCATGATTTCATGCAGAAGATCTTCGACAGTGGTCAAGCTGAAAAAGCACCACCATTGGAAGAAAAACAAGAATGTTGGTACTTACCAATATTTGGAGTGTATCATCCTCAGAAACCAGGACAGATACAAGTAGTATTTGACTCCAGTGCAAAGTATGAAGGCCTTTCCCTGAACGATGTCCTCCTCAGTGGACCTGACCTGAATAATACACTCCTTGGAGTCCTCATCAGGTTCCGAAAAGAACGCGTTGCAGTAACAGCAGATGTACAACAAATGTTCTACTGTTTTCTTGTCCGCAAAGATCACAGAGACTACCTGAGGTTCCTGTGGTATGAAGACAATGACTTCAGCAAAGATGTCACAGAATACAGGATGAAGGTACATGTGTTCGGGAACAGCCCCTCTCCAGCTATAGCTATCTACAACCTGAGACGAGCAGCACAGGAAGGTGAAGAAGAACACGGCACAGATGCCAAACAGTTTGTTATGAGAAACTTTTATGTGGACGATGGACTCGCTTCTTTCTCTAGCAATGAAGAGGCTATCGACATCCTGAAGAGAACAAGGGAGATGTTAGCAGAATCTAACATAAGGTTACACAAGATAGCGTCCAACAGCAGTAAAATCATGGAAGCATTTCCCTCAGAGGACCGTGCAAAAGACCTCAAGGACCTGGATCTAGGAACAGATTCACTGCCCCTTCAAAGAAGTTTAGGGCTCAGTTGGGATCTGAAAACCGACAGCTTTACATTTAGAGTTTTCAGAGAAGAGAAGTCGTTCACGAGAAGAGGTGTCTTGTCCACAGTCAACAGCCTTTATGACCCCCTAGGATTTGTAGCCCCCATAACCATGCAAGGCAAGGCTCTTATGAGAGAAATTGCTACTGAACATGAACAAAGTGAATGGGATACACCTCTACCTAAGGAGAAAGAAATGCAGTGAAAGTTGTGGAAGGACTCATTAATAGAGCTTGAACAACTTATCATCCAAAGGTCATATGTCCCTGTTTCTCTGTCTGCCATGAAGCAAAGAGAATTGTGTGTATTCTCAGATGCATCTACTATGGCTATAACAGCTGTAGCCTACCTTAGAGTAATGGACTTTGAAGGACAAAGTTATGTTGGGTTTATCATGGGAAAGTCCAAACTAGCTCCACGTCCTGCTCACACGGTTCCACGTTTGGAGCTTTGTGCTGCTGTCTTAGCAGTGGAGATGGCAGACATGATCATTGCTGAACTGGACATTGAAATTCATGCAGTGAAGTTTTACACAGACAGCAAGATTGTGTTAGGATATATTCACAATGCTTCGAGAAGATTCTACATGTACATGTCAAACAGAGTGATACACATCAGAAAGTCCACACGGCCAGAACAGTGGCACTACATCAGTACGGATAAAAATCCAGCCGATCATGGGACTAGACCAGTTCTAGCAGCTGTCCTGAAGCACACTAATTGGTTCTCAGGACCATCCTTTTTGACTAGATCAGAAACCGAAGAGACCACTCAGTTTGAGACATTTGAACTTGTAGAACCAGATAATGACAAAGAAGTACGTGCACAAGTAACGGCGTATAGTACCATAACTACTAGAGGCAACCTTGGCGCACACCGGTTTGAAAGATTCTCCAGCTGGAAGTCACTCATTCGAGCTATAAGAAAGCTTATTCACCTAGCCAAATCCTTCTGTAGAGCTACAAACACTGACAAGTGCAATAGCAAGCATCTTATGCAAGCCGAAATTATCATCATTAGATGTGTTCAGCAAGAAGTTTTCAAAGAAGACATCAAGTGCCTTCTTAAAAGAGAAGAGATCTCCAAACACAGTCCACTCAAAAAACTGAACCCAATATTTGATGAAGATGGAGTGATAAGAGTTGGAGGTCGCTCGTCAGCAGTTGATATGACGGTCGAAGAGAAACATCCTTTTATAATACCCTTAGTTCCAGTGTCTACCGATCCAGAAATGCCAACAGTTTTGACACCTGCAATGCTTTTGACCCAGAAGATGGAAACAGTGACAGCTCCCACAGGAGATTTTGGTCTCAAAGATCTTTACACCAAGCAATGGAAGCAAGTTCAGAGTCTTGCAGACATCTTCTGGAATAGATGGAAACAAGAGTACCTGGTGACGCTCCAGTCACGCAGAAAATGGCAAATTGACAAGCCTAACCTACAAGTCGGAGATGTCGTCCTACTAAAAGACGCTCAGGTCCACAGAAACGAATGGCCAGTTGGACTCATTGTCGAGACTGTACCTAGTAATGATAGTAAGGTTAGAAAGGTCAAAGTTAAAGTCATGAGACAGGGCACCCCTAAGGTGTACTTTAGGCCTATCTCTGAAGTTGTTTTACTTCTTAAAAAGGAAACATAGTGGTATAATGTTCATTATGCCAGGTGGGGAGTGTTCTGATTATAAGGTACATATTTATTGATCGTACTGTTGCTTTAAATTGGCATCCATTACTAGCAGGAACTGTAGTATATTCCTCCCACTTCCTGCTCAGCAGTCATATTGAACAATCTTTCTACAGAGAAGGAAGCATGCTAAAGACCTCCACTATTTCTTAATACAGGCCTTGAAAGCATAAGTCTGTAAGTAAGCAGTCATTAGTTTTCAGTTAGTCAGTATATGTTCTACTAATGCAACTACATTTTATGGGTGTGTTTGGTGGAATGTGTCTGTCAGGAAGTTCACTCAGCTAGGCCACATTTTTGCTAGCTAGTGCCTTAACAGTATTGTAGCATGCCTGTTACGATTTGCAATTGTGATGTAATGTTAAATGCTAATGCATATTTTTATAATTTGTGTTTTGCAGTTTTACAAAAAACTTATTCTCAGTAAAGATTTCAACTATAAGCCCTTCCTCCTAAATCTTTGTTGGGAAGCTGTAAGCTGTCTGCCAAGCTTTGTACTTTGAACACATTGTGAGGGCAGAACATAGATATTTAGATATTTAAAGTTGTTCCATATAAAAAAATGGAACATCATGGACCATAGTCTCCATATATATATATAGCTGAATCAAATAATAAAGATGGAAAAAATAATTACAAGTCCGACAGTCCAAAATAAAGTGGGACAAAAGCCCACTCTAACCTATGAAAAACAATATTATATACACTTAGTATAGTCCCTCATTAATAGTGCGGACTAAGAAATAAGTTATAGGCAGAGAGAATATGAAATAGCGAAAAGGGAAAAGCAAAAATTAGCTGAACCTTACCTATAGATGTCCAAGGCACCAGCTTAGGCTCCACCAGCCCACACTGCTGCAAACAGCGTGTGAGCTGGTTATATACTGTCCGCCATTGCGGTCGGCGTCTGACATCACCGACCGCAATGCGGGCTAAGAGCGCATGACGTCAGCCCGTAGGGCACAACACATGCCGAGGACTGCAAGAACCAGAGTGCACCAGGGCAGGGGTAGGAGCCGCTCGCCGTCACCGCAGGTGGGGCAGACGCAAGCGGACACTCCCCACTGGAGTGTCCGCTTGTGTGTCTTTGGCAGAGCATAAAACGTAGGAGTCCTTGGATTCTTAATATCAAGGAATTTCCATGTATCCGGATCTATAATGCCCTGCTGAAAAGCTTTAAGGATAATAGAACGATACTTGGCATGATAGTTTTCCAACACAGTTTTAGAAATTGGTCTATACCATTCAGGGTTAGACAAAATCTTCATACACATGGTCTCGTAGTTCTCCACATCCATAATAACAAGATTACCGCCTTTATCTGCGGGTTTGATTATTATCTCGGAATTACTTTGTAGAGATTTAATAGCCGCTTTTTGTGATGTAGTTAAATTTAAAGTTGCTGGAGAAGCAAAGTTCATTTCTTGAATACTGTTTGAAACCTGTTGAACAAAGGCCCAAATATTGGGATTGGTGTTCAACAGGGGAAAGTTTCGGGATTTAGATCTGAAGGATTGAGGAGGGGGGAAGGACATGCCAGCGATAGATAAACCTGGTACATCACTCCACCAGGAATCCTCATCGGGGACATGGCCCTCCTCCCAAAGATCAATCAGGTCTAGCATTGCATTATGTTCAGTGATCTTTAGTTTAGTATTAGTGTCTATATCACATGTAGATGGTTCAACTGGAGGTTTATCATAAATCACTCTGTACATAAGGCGACGCGCGAACAAGTGTACATCTTTTATGAAATGAAATTTATCAACATTAGAATCTGGACAAAGTCTTTTCCCCCCCCCTCCCTCGGAGCATCGGGCTATGTGAGCTGGTCCTTCAGCTGGGCCCGTTGCTCTGTATCTGTGCTTATCTTTTTGACATCAGCCACCTGCCCTGTCTGTTGCGCGCCACCATCTCACTCAGGCCATGATTCCCCCTTGATTTGTGCGGTGTGACCATATGGGCGCCCAGGGTCATCTATGATCCTCCACGGATGACACTATTTCAGCGCAGCGTTATCCTTGGTGACAGGCACGTTGTCCGCTTCGGCTGCTTTCATCACCTCCATCGGAGGATGTGTCTGCACATCCCCTGTTGGTCGGTTGTTCCAGTGGGGAGTGTCCGCTTGCGTCTGCCCCGCCTGCGGTGTCGGCGAGCGACTCCTCCCCCTGCCCTGGTGCACTCTGGTTCTTGCAGTCCTCGGCATGTGTTGTGCCCTACGGGCTGACGTCATGCGCCCTTAGCCCGCATTGCGGTCGGTGATGTCAGACGCCGACCGCAATGGCGGACAGTATATAACCAGCTCACACGCTGTTTGCAGCAGTGTTGGCTGGTGGAGCCTAAGCTGGTGCCTTGGACATCTATAGGTAAGGTTCAGCTAATTTTTGCTTTTCCCTTTTCGCAATTTCATATTCTCTCTGCCTATAACTTATTTCTTAGTCCGCACTATTAATGAGGGACTATACTAAGTGTATATGATATTGTTTTTCATAGGTTAGAGTGGGCTTTTGTCCCACTTTATTTTGGACTGTCGGACTTGTAATAATTTTTTCCATCTTTATTATTTGATTCAGCTATATATATATGGAGACTATTGTCCATGATGTTCCATTTTTTTATATGGAACAACTTTAAATATCTAAATATCTATTTACAACAATATTGCTTAAATGCAATACACGTCCTGTATACATCCAGTCCTTTAATTCCTTTTGATCAATTTTACTTTTTGATTTTGTGTGCTTATTTTTGGAGGATATAGGCACGCCATGCTATTCATACCTAAATAAACTAAATCTATTGTGGTTTCTTTTAGTGGCTTCTACAACATAAATCTGTGTTTTTGTTCAAGCAGACAGCCCCACAATATTTGCAAGTGAACATACCTGTGTTCACTTGACTCTATGTAAGTTAACTTTATTTACTGCAACTATCCACTGAATTCATAGCAGACGGATTTTTCCGTCCTCTATGGTTTGCTTATTGGCTTACCAATCTCTCTGTGTTTTCATTCAAATTTTTCTTTTTTCCCTTTTTCCTTTTTTATTCCTGTCTTTGTCTTTGACATATAGCCGGTCCCCTATCTATTGTTCGCTGTGGTCACACAACCGCGCCTTTCTCTATATATGGGTTGATCGTCGTTCTTGATCCTGCGTTTCCTGGTGGTGCGTTGCAGACGGTACGGGTGGCATGGTAAGTAACAGAGGGAGGGATCTGACCCTGCAGTCTAACCTTGCTTGTATCTAATCTTTTTAAATATAGTTTATTATCTATTTAAATGTATAATCTTGTATCCCTTTTCTCTCTTTTGTATAGTCATACTTGACAAATATTGATGGTCATCGCATACCCCTGAGGAAGCTTTTTTAAGCGAAACATGTTGGGTTTCTATGCGAGTTCTTATATTTCATCCAAACTCTATGCATTATGACCACCACTTCTGTATGACATACCATGTATTGAATATACCTAGGATCTGTTTTTATATCTTTTGTCTAAATTTGTAGTAAATAAAAAATTATATATTTTTAGAAACTCTCTCTCATTGATCTATCTATGCACCACAAAAATCCCTTTTGTCCTACCTCCCCTTTAATTTAAATAATATATTTGCTTTTTGTTTGAATTGTTCCTTTTTTTTCTTTTTCTTTCTGTAAGAGCTAAAATGCCTGACTATATTTTTTTTCTTCTTTTTGTAATTTTACTTCAGATAACTATAGTACAGAGTTTATTTTCCAGTCTTTATAAGTGCAAAAAGGCAATGACTTTTCTAAGTTCTGTCTCTTCAAAGTCTCTTCACTGACTGAACATGTTAGAAACAGAGAAGGTCTACAGTGCCTTGAAAAAGTATTCATACCCCTTGAAATTTTCCAAATTTTGTCATGTTACAACCAAAAACTTAAATGTATTTTTATTGGGATTTTATGTGATAGACCAACACATAGGTGTCCATTTACGAAGCAGTGAAAAATTGTCACTACTTCATTCTCCGGCATTCTTAGAGGAGATCATTCTCCTCTGGATGCCAATTTATGGAGCTTTGTAGATCGCTTCTCCTTTGGAGGAGTGAAGTGATCTACAAACGCTTCAAACAGTGGAGAACGGCCCCTGATACTGGAATCTCGTGAGACTTTACGAGATTACAGTACCAGCAATTCACAGAAACACTGAGATGTCAGTTTATCAAGCAGTGATAAATTATCACTGCTCAGTACACGGAGAGACAGCGTGGTTAATGCTAATAAAATACAGAGTCCCCCTACATAATATACATACATATATCCATATATATATATATATATATATATATATATATATATATATATATATATATTGTGACAGCAGGAAGGTAAAGTCACCTGGTTGCATCCAGGGGGGTAGATATATTTCGCCCAGATTCAGGCTTTACGCCGACTTATACAACTAGGTGGAGTGTTGTATAAGCCCAGCTAAGGCTAGTGGCCTCATGGATGACTCATACCTCTAGGGAGAGTGTGGGGCGTCGTGCAGACAGGGAGTTGATGAGACCAGCTGAAGCTTGTCAGCTCATTTAGGCCTCTATAAGAACTCCCAGCTTCATTAGATGTTAGCTCATGCCTGGAACCAGACCTGTGTGGACTGTCTAGGGAGAGTGAACCCCTGTGCGGTGAGACAAAGCCTGTGTGGCTATTTGCTTGGACATTTAAAACCAGGGACTTAGGGACTAGGACAGCACTAGGCTGATCCCAGTTGTTAGTTAGGAAACCTGTATGTTTAGTCAGAGGTCAAGTTGACCAGGATTTATTTTGTTTATGTTTCTTTTGGCTTTGCTGTGTTTTGTCACTGTAAATAGAAAATAAACCGCACCTTTTTTTGATTTTGAAAACCACAACCTCCGTTTGCTGGGCCTGTTTTTGTGTGGGGAGCCCATCCCGGGGGTCACACACACCCGCTGCCGAGCTAACCCCCTCACAGTTGGTGGAGAACCAGTGGCAGTTTTTTTTTAAGCCAGCATGGAGGAGATACTGAAGCAGCTGGCTCTAGCAAATGCCAATCAACAGCAGACAAATGCAGGTTTGCAAAAGAGCCTTGCAGCTCAACAACAGAACTTCGCAGCCCAGCAGCAAGCTCATCAACAGAGCCTTGCAGCCCAGCAGCAAGCTCACCAACAGAGTCTGGAAGCTCAGCAACAAGCCCAGCAGCAATCTGAGGCCCGCTTCATAGACCTGTTACAGAAGCAAGAGCAGAGACTACAACAAATGGAAGCAGTAATGCAGCAACGTCCGCAGACCAGTGAGGAAAGCCGTCCCACTAATACCGCGTCCTTTGGGGTGAGTCGTTTATTGACAAAAATGACTGGAGAGGATGATCCAGAGGTATTTTTGACCACATTTGAAAAGACTGCTGAAAGAGAAAAGTGGCCTGAGGAGCAGTGGGCTGGACTGGTGGCTCCTCTGTTAACTGGTGAATCGCAGAAGGCTTACTATGACCTAGAGCCTGACCAAGCAAAAGACTATGTGATGCTAAAAGCTGAAATATTGGCAAGGCTGGGTGTCACCCAGGCTGTCCGGGCTCAGCGTGTGCATAACTGGACTTTCCAGCTTGGAAAACCCCCCAGGTCTCAAATGTATAATCTCATTCACCTGAGCAGAAAGTGGCTACAGCCAGAGACTTTGTCCGCACCAAAGATTGTGGAACGTGTTGTAATGGATCGGTTTTTGAGAGCTCTTCCTACTGCCATCCAAAAGTGGGTAAGCCATGGAGACCCAGAGACGGCCGATGGTCTTGTGGATCGTGTGGAGAAATACTTGGCTACAGAGAACCTGACGGCCTCTTCCAGAGACACTCGGACTTTCCACCCTAAGACCAGACCATCCCCAGGGGCGGATAAGAGGATTCCAAGGGGTGAGGGTGGAGAGAGTGGGAGGGTGGGAGCTCTACCCCAAGTTTGGCGAGAACAGCCTGGGAAATCAGCGGCTCAAGAGGCGGCAAGAAGGATCGTTTGCTACCGCTGCCGGCAAGCGGGACACATTGCAGCCAATTGCCCGGTTGTGGAGGAACCCATGCAGTGTGACTTTCTGACGGGCAGACGTCAGTCGCTGTGTGCGACAGTCGCATGCACTGCCATTCGAGGAACTGAGAAACATTTATGCAAAATGTGTGTTAATGGTAGAAATGTTGTGGTATTGCTGGATTCAGGTAGCCTTGTGACCCTGATAAAGGCTGAGTTAGTTAAAACAGAGGTCTCTGGGAATAGCAAGGTAGCTGTTATTTGTGTGCATGGGGACACCCGAGAGTATCCAGTGACTACAGTGTGTTTCGAGACCCCCAAAGGTACCCTCTCTCATCCAGTGGGCTTAGTATCTCAGTTACCGCATGACGCCATTGTGGGAAGGGATTTTCCGAAGTTCTGGGAACTGTGGGATGATCCTGAGCCCCCCACTGGTGCCCCTATGTACCAGGAATGTGATAGCCAGAACTCCCTTGAGAGTGGTGAGGACTCTCCGGAATTTCCCTTATCAGTATTGGCAGGGGAGACTCAAGAAACTGGAGAGGAGCCCACCTCCTCAGACGAAAACCTACCGTCTGTGGAGTTTTCTGATCTTGAGGTTCACAGCGAAAACTTTGCCACAGAACAGTTGAAAGACCCCGCCCTAATAAAGGCACGGGAAAACGTAGTGAAAATAGATGGCGAGTTAGTGAACCCAGATAATACCTGCACTTACCCATACTTCAGCGTAGAGAAGGACCTACTGTATCGGGTGGCAAAAAGGGCAGAAGAAACCGTTGAGCAGCTTGTGGTGCCCAAACCTTACAGGAAGTTGGTGTTGGAGTTGGCCCATGGGCACATTCTTGGAGGTCATCTGGGGACAGAGAAAACCCGAGAGAGGGTATTACAGAGATTCTATTGGCCGGGGGTGATGAAGGACATAGAAAATTATTGTTCCTCCTGCCCTGTGTGTCAGAGGTCGGCCCCGATGCCACATTTCCGTAGCCCGCTGGTCCCTCTACCCATCATTGAGGTCCCGTTTGAGAGGATCGCCATGGATTTGGTAGGTCCTATAATCAAGTCCGCTAGGGGGCACCAGTACATATTAGTTATAATGGACTATGCCACCCGTTATCCAGAAGCGATCCCTCTCCGAAATACCTCGGCCAAAACCATAGCCAAAGAGCTATCTCTTGTGTTTAGCCGGGTGGGTATTTGTAAAGAACTGCTTACGGACCAAGGTACACCCTTTATGTCCCGGGTTATGAAGGAGCTGTGTAAATTGTTCAAAGTGACGCAATTACGTACATCTGTGTATCACCCCCAAACCGATGGGCTGGTTGAAAGATTCAACAAAACCCTAAAACAAATGTTGAAGAAAGTGGTGGATAGAGATGGAAAGGATTGGGACTGTCTACTTCCTTATCTGATGTTTGCTATTAGGGAGGTGCCCCAATCCTCTACGGGATTCTCCCCCTTTGAGTTACTGTATGGGAGGCACCCAAGAGGGCTGTTGGATATTGCCAAGGAAACTTGGGAAAGTGAGAGTTCTCCCCACAGGAGTGTGATTGAGCATGTCGCCCTGATGCAAGACCGAATTGCACAGGTAATGCCCATCGTGAAGGAACATTTGGCCCAAGCGCAGTTAGCACAGCAGAGAGTGTACAACCGTGGAGCCAAGACCCGTACCTTTTCCCCGGGGGATAGGATACTGGTACTTGTCCCTACGGTTGAAAGTAAATTCCTTGCCAAATGGCAAGGCCCCTACGAGATAATAGAAAAAGTGAGCGAAGTGAATTACAAGGTCAGACAACCAGGAAGGCGAAAGCCCGAACAGATCTATCACGTTAATCTGTTGAAAGCCTGGAGGGATAGAGAGTCCCTAGTCGCAGACACTTGGTCACCAGCTCAAACTGGTTGCGTGATTCCTGAGGTTGGAATAGCAGCCACCTTGTCACAACCCCAACAACAGGAGGTTAAGGAGTTTGTGCTTCGCAACAAGGAGGTATTCTCTGAGCTGCCGGGACAAACATCTGGGGTAGAGCATGACATCATTACCCCGCCCGGTGAAAGGGTGAAGTTAAAACCCTATCGGATCCCAGAGGCCCGACGGGAGGCAATACGGGAGGAAGTACAGAAAATGCTGAACTTAGGGGTGATAGAGGAGTCCCAAAGTGATTGGTCTAGTCCCATTGTGTTGGTGCCTAAACCGGATGGGAGCTGGCGATTTTGTAACGATTTTCGTCAGTTGAACAAAGTTACAAAATTTGACACCTACCCCATGCCACGTATAGATGAGTTGATCGACCGGCTGGGAACAGCCCGATACATGACGACTCTTGACCTCACAAAAGGGTATTGGCAAATCCCCCTGGCCAAATTGGCCAAAGAGAAAACCGCATTTGTAACCCCAGACGGGGCGTTCCAATATAAAAGAATGCCGTTCGGGTTACAGAATGCGCCGGCCACATTCCAGCGGAAAATGGACCAGATGCTGAGGCCCCATCGGAAGTATGCTGCGGCTTACCTGGATGACGTAATTGTCCATAGCACATTTTGGGCCTCACATCTGCCAAAAGTGCAAGCAGTCCTGGACTCTGTTCGGGAAGCAGGGTTTACGGCTAACCCCAAGAAGTGTACCATTGGGCAGGAGGAGGCCAAATATCTTGGGTACACCATTGGGAGGGGAGTAATAAAACCCCAACTCAACAAAGTCGAGGCCATCCAGAGTTGGCCACGTCCCAACAGCAAGAAGCAGGTACGAGCCTTTCTGGGAATCGCTGGGTATTATCGGCGATTCATTCCCCACTTTGCTTCTAAGGCTGTGCCCCTAACCAACCTAACGAAGGGGAAAGGGTCGGTCATGATTAAATGGACCCCCGAGGCTGAGGCAGCATTCCAATTCTTGAAACAAGCCTTATGTAGCCAGCCAGTGTTGTACTCACCCGACTTCTCTAAAGACTTTGTCGTACAAAGTGATGCGTCAGATGTGGGGTTAGGAGCAGTATTGTCCCAGGTCTGGAACGGGGAAGAGCACCCAGTCATTTACCTCAGCAGGAAGTTGAAGTCCCATGAGGTAAATTACGCCACCGTTGAAAAGGAGTGTTTAGCGGTGAAGTGGGCTCTAGATTCCCTTCGGTACTACCTGCTAGGTAGGCACTTTGACATGGTTACGGATCACGCTCCGTTAAAGTGGATGGCTCAAAACAAGGAAACAAATAGAAGAGTGAATAGGTGGTTCCTGGCCCTCCAGGAATTCAACTTCACAGTAAAGCATCGCCCTGGCGTTCAAATGGGGAATGTGGATGCTTTGTCTCGAGTACATGAATGCCTGATTGCTGGTGTTCCAACCCCGAGGTTAAAACAAGAGGGGGGGGTATGTGACAGCAGGAAGGTAAAGTCACCTGGTTGCATCCAGGGGGGTAGATATATTTCGCCCAGATTCAGGCTTTACGCCGACTTATACAACTAGGTGGAGTGTTGTATAAGGCCAGCTAAGGCTAGTGGCCTCATGGATGACTCATACCTCTAGGGAGAGTGTGGGGCGTCGTGCAGACAGGGAGTTGATGAGACCAGCTGAAGCTTGTCAGCTCATTTAGGCCTCTATAAGAACTCCCAGCTTCATTAGATGTTAGCTCATGCCTGGAACCAGACCTGTGTGGACTGTCTAGGGAGAGTGAACCCCTGTGCGGTGAGACAAAGCCTGTGTGGCTATTTGCTTGGACATTTAAAACCAGGGACTTAGGGACTAGGACAGCACTAGGCTGATCCCAGTTGTTAGTTAGGAAACCTGTATGTTTAGTCAGAGGTCAAGTTGACCAGGATTTATTTTGTTTATGTTTCTTTTGGCTTTGCTGTGTTTTGTCACTGTAAATAGAAAATAAACCGCACCTTTTTTTGATTTTGAAAACCACAACCTCCGTTTGCTGGGCCTGTTTTTGTGTGGGGAGCCCATCCCGGGGGTCACACACACCCGCTGCCGAGCTAACCCCCTCACAATATATAAAAATATATATATATATATAAATATACACACATACACACACACATACATATGTAAATATGACAGGGGGACATGGTTACTGTCTTGGGGGGGTCTGATCGAGGAAGAAGGAAGGTAATAATCTTCCTTCTTCCCCCTCAGATCCCCCAGGATTCTGTCTTCACTCCCCGATTCACCACCTCTGAGCTGGTGAATCTAGGAGTGTGAATTCTGACTCAGATCGCCAGTGAAGCATTGAGATCGCAGCTTCATAAACTGGCTGTTTCTGTGTCAGCCATTGAGGATTCTCTGTGTGCGGAGATCATCGACGGGAGAACATGTTCTCCCACCGATTATCTGTTTCATAAACCGTTTATGGACTGTGATCAGTGGCGATCCTTGGGATCACCGCTGTTCACTGCTTCATAAACGGACACCAAATTGGCACATAATTGTGAAGTGGAAGGAAAATTATAAATGGTTTTCAATTTTTTGACAAATAAATCTGTGAAAAGTGTGGCGTGCGTTTGTATTCAACCCCCTTTAGACCCCTTTCACACTGGGGCGGGGGCGTTAGCAGTAAAGTGCCGCTAGTTTTAGCGGCACTTTACCGCTGTTATAGCGGCTCTATTCAGCCGCTAGTGAGGTGCTTTTAACCCCTGCTAGCGGCAGAGGAAAGGGCTAATAACGCCCGAAAAGCGCTGCTGCTGCTGCTGCAGCGCTTTGCAGGCGCTTCAGCAGAGGTCCTATTCATTTCAATGGGCAGGGGTGGTGGAGGAGCGGTGTATACACTGCTCCCCCACCGGCCCAAAGATGCTGCTTGCAGGACTTTTTTTCCCGTCCTGCAAGCGCACCGCCCCAGTGTGAAAGCACTCAGGCTTTCACACTGGGGAGCATTGAGAGGCACTATTTTTAGTGCAACAAATGCCTGAAAAGCACCCCAGTGTGAAAGGGGTCTTACTTTGATACCCCTAACTAAACTCTAGTGGAACCAATTGCCTTCAGAAGTCACCTAATTAGTAAATAAAGTTCACCTGTGTGTAATTTTATCTCAGCATAAATACAGCTGTTCTGTGAAGCCCTCAGAGGTTTGTTAGAGGATCCTAGTGAACAAACAGCATCATGAAGGCCAAGGAACACACCAGACAGGTCAGGTATAAAGTTGTGGAGAATTTTAAAGCAGGATTAGGTTATAAAAAAATATCCCAAGCTTTGAACATCTCACGGAGCATTGTTCAATCCATCACCCGCAAATGGAAAGAGTATGGCACAACTGCAAACCTACCAAAACATAGCCGTAGAACTGAATTTACTAGCAAAAAAGGGGGAGGACAAAGGGAGATACCAAATTTCCCAGGGTAAACCAAATACCTGTAGTAACCTGCTGCAGTTCAATACAAAACAAAAACACATTTAAGTGGGACAGAGCAACTGGAAATTTGTTTCATAATTTTTATTTCATTCAAAAGTAAATTGACAGAGAAAAAAAAAAAAAGAAAGCATTCGTGAACACCCTCTTTCAGTTAGAGTCCCCAATTTCTTTCATGTTCATTGAGGGACACAGGATTCAAAGACAATTCAATTTTACTGCTCCCTACAGGAGAATTTGGCACAGACAAAAAAAAAAATAGCGACTATAACCCCTCGCAATTCCAGCATGCCTCATTTTCTTTGCTACTGTCCTAGGGGAATGGACATATTTTTGACCATTATAACTACTTGCCGCCCTGCCGCAGTGCATATACTGCAACGTACTGGGACGTCACTTCCTGTTTTCGGCCGCGCACCCCCATCCGCCTACTCCCTTGCAATTTGACACAGCGCGAGTCTGTCAGCAGATCCCACCCAATGATTTATGACCGGGACCTGCTGATCGGCTGTGTCCAATTACAGCCCAGAGTTGATTGTCAACACAGGGCTCTGAACAGAGGGAACAATCGCTTTGTTTCTTTTCCCTCCTAAGCAGGGAAAAGAAGCAAATTTAAAATTGATCTGTAGTAACAATCAGCACACATTACACATTGCGAGGAACACAGTTATTGATTGTCCCTAGATGTTAACCCCCTCCCAGCCAGTCATTAGTACAGTGAATATTATTAGCACTGATCACTGTATTAGTGTCACTGGCAGTTAGCCAGTTCCCACAAAGTGTCAGGTAGTGTCAGATTTCCTGCCGCACTATCACAGTTCCAGTATAAATCGCTTATCGCCACCATTACTAGTATGAAAAAAAAGACAAAATTCCAGCATATATACTATATATGGTAGGAGCTATGACTTTCACACAGACCAATTATTATACACTTATTGGGATTTCGTTTTACCAAAGATATGTAGCAGTATACATTTTGGCCTAAATTTATGAAGAAAATAGGATTTTTATGACAGCTTGCATGTAAAATCCTTTTCTTGGAGTACACCACGGGACACAGAGCCTTAATCATTACATAGTGGGTTGTATGGGTCACCAGAGGTGATTGGACACTGGCACAACCAATGAAGACAAGTTCCCCTCCATATAACCCCTCCCATAAGGGAAGTACCTCAGTTTTTGTAGCAAAGCAGTAAGGTTCCCAAGAAGGGGGGGACCTCTGTGTCCCGTGCTGTACTACAAAAAAGGATTTTACAGGTAAGCTGTCATAAAAATCCTATTTTATTTATCGTACACCACGGGATACAGAGCCTTAATCATTACACAGTGGGACGTCCTAGAACAATGCTCAAAATGAAAGGTGGGAAACACAGATCAATCAGGCCGCTCACGGACAAGAAGCCCTAGACCGCCTCCGTTCCCAGTAGAGTCCTTGTACGGGGAAACATGTAGGGTGGAGCCACAAGTCTCTGACACCATCACATTCCAGCCAGCTGGTGCTAACCGCAGCTGTTTTTGAAAATTTGTCTCTGTTCCATGGATGTCAGTGTTTTATGAAGCCTGTGCAATAAATACGTTTTTTATGAAGAAATACTGCACCATGAGGATCTTTTCTTCTTCCTTCTCTTTGGTAATTGACTGCTGACTTCTGCATGCTGATCTCCACTTGCTGTATGTGGAAAACGTGAGTTATATAAAACACAATACTCACCTTACGGCAAGCGAAAGATTTTTGAAGTGCCCGCAGTCTGTGGGATTCAGCGCCAAAGTGACCACCTCCGGATTTCCCAATCGATCCATGTGTGGTGAACACCGAGAACAGATCGTGTGAAGGCAGGTCGGCCTAGTCCTGAGCCCAATATCATCTTATATCTGGTAAGCAAGCCATTTACTTACTATTGGATGTGAAGCTCATACTATCAACCTGTCTGAGTGAGTGAGTAAATAACTTGTATAGCGTTACAAATGCGAACTAAATCGCCTCAAGACGCTTTGCATCCAGTGACATCCTGATCCATCAGAAGAGGCCCGATGGTTTTCTTCCATGCGGATATCCGTGGGTAGAGCGTTCCATAGCCGTGGTCCTTGGACTGCAAATCTTCATTCTCCCTTTGATTTGTAGCGGGACTTGGGGATGTGAAGGAGGTTTTGGTTGGTTAATCGGAGAATGCGATTGGGGGTGTAGTGTTTTATCTTCTCGCATAAATAATGAGTAGCGTTTCCTTGTGTGCACTTGTGCATGAGACAGAGGGTCTTGAATGTGACCTGATCCTTTATGGTTAGCCAATGAAGGGTCCTCAGTGATGGGGTGATGGATTCCCAAGGTTTTTTTCCCGTTACCAGCCTGGCTGCCGTGTTCTGGACGACTTGTAGGCGCGAAATCTGGTATTTGGGTAGTTCGAGGTAGAGGGCGTTTGCGTAGTCGAGTCGGGAGTTGATAATTGTTCCAACTACTACTGCTGTGTCTTCTTCTGGGATGAAGGGGATGAGTCTACGCAGCAAGCGGAGGAGATGGTGAGATCCGCTGACTACTGATCCAATTTGTGCATCCAGACATCTCTGAGTCAAAGATGACTCCGAGACTTTTGACTTTGGTGCTCGGGGTAATGGTCTGTCCAAGAATGGTGGGCAGTGTCCAAGAAGTTTTAGTTTTTGTCTTTCGGTTTGCGTGGAGGAGTTCTGTTTTGGATCTGGATCTGTTGAGTTTGAGGGAACTCTCAGTCATCCAATCATCGATCAATGTGAAGCAATTTTCCAATCCTTGATATTGGTCTTTTTTTCCGGTGATACGAAAGTAGAGTTGGGTGTCGTCAGCGTATGAGTGGTAACACAGGTCCTGTTTGCTGATGATTTTGAGGAGTGGGCGGAGGTAGATGTTAAAGAGCACGGGTGACAGGGGTGATCCTTGAGGGACTCCGCAAGAAATTGCGTGAGTTTCAGAGGTGACGCCTCCTAGTTTCACTGTCCGGGAACGATTATCTAGGAAGGATACGAACCAGGGTAGGTCAGGGTCTGCGACTCCGTCTACTTCTTTAAGGTGAATTAGTAGAGTTTTGTGGTCTACTGTGTCGAACACTGCACTGAGGTCCAGCAGCACCAGGAGACATGATTCTCCGTCATCTGCTGCTTCAAGGGCATCATCCCATATTTTAAGAAGTGCTGTTTCTGTGCCATGGCCTGGGGGGAAGATTGATTGTAGTGGATCCAAGAGTTTGTAAGTGTCCAAATGGAGTTGTAGCTGTTGTACTACTGCTTTCTCCATAATCTTGGAGATGGTGTTGAGGCTTGTTACCGGTCTGCGGTAGTTTGGGTCTTTGGGGTCAAGGTTGGGTTTCTTTAGGAGGGGTTTGATTATGCCTTGCTTGAGGGAGATCGGAACAATACCTTTGAATGATTGATTTACGAGGTGTGTTATGGTAGGTGCTAAAATGTCAGTACATTCTTTTAGGAGTTTTGTAGAAATTATGTTATTTGGAGATGTGCTGTCTCTGAGGCTTCTGATTATGTTTTTAGTGGTGTCGATGGTAATCGGGACCAGCGAAAATTTTGCCAATTGTATAATGTTCGTATTGATTTCCTCTGTTTGCTTTGGCTGGGTGAGGTTGGTTGTTTTTTTCTGTTGAATTATTTCCCGAATGTTTTCGATTTTGTCGATAAAAAAATCTGATAGCTCATTACAGAACTCTTGAGCTTCGTTTGCTGGAGGTTCAAGGCAGGTAGGGTTCATAGTCTGAGTGACTAGTTTGAAGAGTTCATGAGGTCGGTTTAGGGATTTTTTGATGGTGTTTGAGAAATGTTCCTTTTTTGGTTTGAAAATTGCTTTGTGATATTTCTTAGCAGGACCGCCATCAGGAATTTTGGGGCCCCTTACACAGCTTCAGGCATGGGCCCCCTGGAGCAGAAGCGGGGGGGTGCTGCCGCCATGAATTGTTGAGGTCGGGGGGGCTTTGGGCCCCTTACAAAAAAATAAATATTTTTTTTTTTTATAAAAAATAAAAAAAACCTTTATAAAAAAAAAGGGAGGTTGCCATCCGGGGCCCTGGGGACCTCCAGGCCCCTTACAAAAAATAAATAAATAAATAAATAAAAATATAACATAAATAAAAAAATAAAAAAGTGGTTTTCCTTAGTTGGGTTTCTTCTCCAGGCTCCTTCAGCTCGTCTGCGTTCTTGCTTCAGTAGAGTAAGAGTGTCATTAAACCAGCCCGAGTTGTTTTTGCGAATGAGTGCTCTGCGTCTCGGAGCGACTGTGTCTGCTGTTTGTAGTAATGCTTTGTTTAAGGAGTTGAGTGTTTGTTCCGTTGAGTGGTTGTGATTTTGCGTTCCTATTTTTTTTTGATAGTGTAGTTTTGAAGAGTTCCGAGTGTAGTTTCTTCTGAGATCTTGTCCAGTATGTTGTTATTGAGTGTTCCAGTTTTTGGGAGATGGTGTTGGTGGTCATTTTAAATTTTATAGCGTGGTGGTCCGTCTATGGTAACAGCATGTTGTCCAGTGTGTTGATGTCCATATTTTGTTTGAAAATGAGGTCAAGAATGTGACCAGACCCATGCGTGGGGGCATTTATCAATTGCTGCAGACCTAGTTCTTCTAATTGGTTGATGTAGGAGGTGGCGATGGGGTCCTGAGTGGAGTTAGCCCAGAGGTTGAAGTCCCAGAGTAATAAGAAGTTTTTGGTTTTTAAAGTGTATGTCGAGATGAATTTGGTGAAGGGTGTGAGGAGATTTGTCTTTGGTCCTGGTGGTCTGTAGCATAGCAGTATGTGAATGGTGTCCTGGGGTGTTTGGATTTGCAGAGTGAGTGTCTCCATGAACGGCAATGAGCTCTGTAGAGTTGGTTTGGTGAGAGAGAGGTGAGATTTGAAGATCACCGCTAGGCCTCCTCCTCTTTGGCCTCGTACACACGACCGATTTTCTCGTCCAAAACAGTCAAGAAAAGTGCCGCGAGAGTTTTTTTGTCTAGAAAAACGTTCGTGTGTATGGTTTTACGACGAGAAACTTGACGAGAATCTCGACGAGAAAATAGAGAACCTGCTCTCTATTTTCTCGTCAGGATTCCAGATTTCCTCGTCGTGTTTCTCGTCGGCCTGTTTTGTGACGAGAAAATGGTTCGTGTGTATGCTTTTACGACTCTTCCAAAAGCGCGCATGCTCACAAGCAACTATGAGACGGGAGCGCATCTTCTGGTAAAACAAGCCTTCATAATGGAGAGAGCACATTCGTCACGCTCATAAATATTTCATCGTTTAAATGTTCTGCATTGAATTCTTCGTTAGAATGTTACATTAATCAAAACGAGTGACCTTCTTTTGCTGCTGATATTCACACAGAGTTCTGCCTTATTTTTAACCTTTTTCATGCTGCTCTTTATAAGATTTATGTGTATTATATCGTGCAAGTTTTTAGGAATAATTTAAATGGTTAGATTTTTCAAAATGATGTTAATTATAATTTCTCAATGTTTTGATAGCGATCTCCCATTTAATTTTCGAATCTATATTTTTAAAATTTCACACCATGTTTTTGAGCTAATCAGATTTAGTTATTCTTTTGGGGGGGGGGGGTGATATCTGTGCCTTTTATTGTCAGTCAAATGTATCTGCTTACTCCAAAGCTTGTTTTTTTTTAATTTAAAAATACACATAGTCAAGTATGAACTTAAACAAAAAACACATTTATTCATGTTTATAAATTAAATAAAGAGAAGGCAGCGCTGGAGAAGCTGCTGCCATTTGTGCATCCCAGGGACCCCAGAGCACACAGCAACCCTGTGTGGACACTAAAATTGGGAGCTTGAGAAGGCCCACATTTCAGAACACAATCTGATGCTGGCCTCCCAGAGGTCAGGAACAGCAGCAGGTGAGATATATGTCCCAAGTGTGTGGTACTACAACAGGCTGCCTTCTGTCTGACCACAATGAAGCAAGGCCATCACTTCCTCTTCTTCCTGGCAACCTTCCCTGCAGCCTTTCCTGAAGCCTTTCCTGCAGCCTTTCCTGCAGCCTTCCTTCTTCGTTTGGCTGGAGGCTGGCCCACTGGAGGGGTACTCCTGTCAGGAGGAGGAGGTGGAGGTGTAGCAGAAGGGGGTGGGGCAGAAGAAGAAGGTGGAGGTGTAGCAGAAGGGGGTGGGGCAGAAGAAGAAGGTGGAGGTGTAGCAGAAGGGGGTGGGGCAGAAGGTGGAGGTGTAGCAGAAGAGGGTGGGGCAGAAGGTGGAGGTGTAGCAGAAGAGGGTGGGGCAGAAGGTGGAGGTGTAGCAGAAGGGGGTGGGGCAGAAGGTGGAGGTGAAGCAGAAGAGGGTGGGGCAGAAGGTGGAGGTGTAGCAGAAGGGGGTGGGGCAGAAGGTGGAGGTGTAGCAGAAGGGGGTGGGGCAGAAGAGGAAGGTGGAGGTGGAGGTTGAGGTTGGGTCAGTTGGGCCACCTCACATATGGCGGTATTGGGGGTAATTTGCTCCATCACCCCCTTGTTGAGCAAGGTGATGAGCAGGGGCTCGCATAGGAGGCGTTGCTCCATGCTCATCACCTTGAACTTAGCCTCCACTAGGCCGGCAATGGCCTCTTCAGGGGATGTGGGCTCCTTGAGGGTGGCATGGGCCTCTTTAATAAGGGCCATTGCTGCCTCACTGGTGGTCCTGTCCCTCCTGCCTCTTTTGTGAAGCCGGATGGGAGGCACCTGGGATCTGGTGCTTCTCCTTTGCCCTGCCACCTCCTGTCTGCCACTGGGCCCTGCCACCTCCTGTCTGCCACTGGGCCCTGCCACCTCCTGTCTGCCACTGGGCCCTGCCACCTCCTGGCTGCCACTGGGCCCTTCCTCCTCCTGCCTGACAGTTTCCAGACCCTCCTCCTGGCTGATTTCATCCTGTGTATGAAAAAGGAACATAGTTTAATATGTTGGTTTAATCTTTGCATCAAACTTTGTAATCCTGATGGAAGCAATTAGAATGTAAATGCATAAATCCTTGCTTTAAATTTACCACTACATCAGCTTGACTATTTACCACACAATTAAGTGCAGAATAATGTCTACAGATCATGATTTCACTTGTGGAATACAAAATAATGTATGTTTCTCATCCTGACATATTTGGGAAACATTAATTTTATCCCACTACATTTTCAGTTAATACTATACCTGGCTCCAGATGGACAAATCAGGATCATCCAGGATGGCTGCCTCCTCTTGCTCCAGAGAAGGGTCAGGTTGGCTGCAGGGAAGTCTGGGGGGAAGAGTGGAGAGTGATGGCCTTGGCTCAATGTGGTCATCCAGGAAGGACATCCTGCTGTAGTACCACAAAATCGGGACATAAACATCATCTGCTGCTGCTCCTGACCTCTGAGAAGCCAGCACCTTAGAGCGTTCAGTCCTGTAGGTACCTCTCAAGCTCCCAATTTTAGTGTCCACTTGTTTTGCTGTGGCTGTGGGCACCTTGGTATGCACAAATGAGAGCAGCTTCTCCAGCGCTGCTTTTCTCACCCCTTTTTTTTTTATGGATGGGGTTTTTGGTCTCCCACAGAGCCGGCAGCTCCCTTACCCGGTCAATAAATTCCGCCAGGAACTCTTTGTCGCTAATAAAGACATTCATATTGTATCTGCAAGTAAAAAAAATTATATTTAAATAATGTGAGGCAAACAGTCTAACCTCCTTCACATCCTAGTCACCATATATATCCTCCACCAATCTCAAGACAGTATAGGCCAACAATTTTTACAAGTCTCACAAAATCACATACCTTCGTTCGCACGTCCGTCACTTGAACTCCTCTCTCCGCACACCGAACGTACTATAGTCACATGTGTGTTTGCTATATACACACCACGCATGCGTCCAAATTCGAACACGTCGCTCCGCACACGTCGCCCGCCCATGACGTTCTAACTAACATCTTTTCCCCGCCCCTTCTCTTTCGGTGCGCAGACAGATATGGCGGAGTTACAGCAGGTGTCTGATAATTCCGCAACTAGCGAGGAGACAAGCCCGGAGACCGAGGACACGTCACGATCAAGGAGGAGATTCAAGGCATCGAATATGTCTTTGGCGGAGATGGTGGACATCTTGGTCAAGGCTGATTATGATGCCAAGCATGGGCCGTATAGCAAACCAAATAGAAGGAAGGCCAAAATCCTCACTAAAGTTGTGAAGAGTCTGAGGGCGAAGTTCGGGGTGAAACGCTCAAATGAGCAGCTCAGAAAGAGGTGGTCAGACCTCAAACTGAGGGAGCCAGACCAGTTGAGGATCATAAAGAGGATGCTCGCTAAAAGTAAGTAAAATGACGACCTTTCTGCTATTAATCTTTTTAGAAACTGACATTTTTTTTTTTTTATCATATTGGACTCCCTTCCAAAATGTAATATTTTGAACTAGGTTGGGCACAGTAATCGTTCGTTACGTCGACACTTCGTTCGGCCACTATTCGCGGTTTTGGCTTATTTAAGAGCCACAAAAGTAATTAGACATCTGCCATTTTTGATCAAGTATTGTGGATAATTTTTAAGTCTAGATGATGTGTTTGTAAGGAGAATGAAATGCAAACTTTAATCAGTGTAAAGGAGAGGACACTCAGCAGCTGCTTCCACATCTGTACTTTGGAGCACTATAGTGTGGGCCACCAGACCCGCCTTTTTTGGGTGTCCCACACAGGTGCATCAGAGTTTATTTGTGGTGCCTCCATGTCCAAAAAATTACATCCAAATGTGAATACTAAACATATTTGGGGTCATAAATAATGCATTTTTCTTTAAATTCCGCACAAACACACACTTGTACCCCACTTCCAAACAATTTAGCCTGTTTTTAGTTTAACAATGAGATTTTTACAGTGTGATAAATAGACCTTTGGTTTTATTCTCATAGGGGAGAGAAGACTGGGAGGAGGACACTCCAGGGAGCACATGCACCCCACAACTTCCAAGCAACCCCAAACTCCCAAAGATCCACAACCGAAAGATGTGCAGGAAGTTGAGGTGGAGGAAGGAGAAGTGCAGGAAGGAGAGGTGGATGACGTTGTGGATCTGGTCACCACAACAGGTCAGTATCTGACACCACAGCTTAAGGTAAGCGAGGTAGGCCTGCAGAGTTTTATTAATTTTTTTTAATGGTTTTTAGGGGATGGAAATGTTGTGAAGGATAGCACACGGTTCTCTGCTGACAGTGCCCTCCGCCTCATCCAGCAAGTGATGGAATGTAGCACGGAACTGGACCTAATTAAACAAAGAATCCATGTGATGGAACAAACATTTAAAGACATTCTCGATGTTTTGGGGAGAATTCAATAAGCCATCCAAACACATTTGTTTTTACATGTTTGTTTTTATATTTTTTCTAATTTTTTGAGTAACAAAGCAGCCAAAAATTGAATATGCACACAGTGTGTGAACATGTGCTGCTATCTGCCATCAGGGGATATCCATGTACGTCTTTTGTGGGTGCAACCCCTTCCTCGTATCAAAAGTCGGTGAACTGAGGAAGGGGATGCACCCCCAAAACACGTCCATTGATCACCCCTGATGGCAGATAGCACATGTTGACAATAGGGATCAGGATTGTAAACTTCCTATTTGCAAAAAAGTAAAAATGTGTGCATATTGAATTTTTGGCTGGGCAAGGGGTGGCAGGACCCCATATTAGGACGGGCACATAGAGACATAGTTTGTGTAACTGAATGTCTCAGATTGCTCAGAGGTATCCAATGGTGTCATTTTAGAAATGCAAGCGGTATTTTTGTATTTTCATAAGCCAAAATTTGCCGGGTTGTGGCCAGGCCAACCCCAAAGTAAAACAAAAAAAAATGTGCAGAGAGTAAAATATTTGACCACAAACAACGTGTAGCTTCTTTTTATAATACTCTCTAAGCTTATTTGGTTCTTTTGTAAGGTAACATAGTGAAATTGGTTGTTATTTACTAAAGTAAAATACACTTGCCACTACAAATGCACAAAGACAAACTAGGAGACAGGAAAGAACAAATAATTAAAGGTTTAAACAAGATTTTTATTGGGATACTTAGACATAGGCTGGCATAGGAATTGCCCCCCTACCCGTGAAATACTCCATGTATTTGTCCCGAACCACACGGGCATTTTGGGGGGGCAAGCCAAGACGGGCAGATTCCAGGCCCGGAAGGGGATTTGCAGGGGAAAGTCCAGCCTCTGGCAAAACTGAGGCCATATAGGAATTAGATTTTTGGCTCAGAAAGTTGTGTAGCACACAGCAGCATAACACTACATAGTTTATTTTGTAGTCCGCCAAGTGGATGGAAGTCATAAAAAGGCGGAACCGGCTGGCCATTATGCCGAAGGCATTTTCAACGACTCTTCGGGCCCTGGCCAGCCGGTAATTGAACACACTCTTCTCTGGGGTCAGGGTCCTCTGTGGAAATGGCCTCATAAGATGCCGTCCGAGTCCGAAGGCTTCATCAGCCAAGAAAACAAAGGGGAGTCCTTCAATATTCCCTGCATCCGGTGGCAATGCAAGGTCGTCACTCTGGAGACGGAGGGCAAACTCCGTCTGGATGAAGGATCCCCCATCGGACATCCGGCCATTCTTCCCTACATCAACATAGAGGAATTCATACCGTGCTGACACCACCGCCATCAGCACAATGCTATGAAACCCCTTGTAATTGTAGTAGTAGGACCCAGAACGGGGTGGCGGCACGATGCGGACGTGCTTCCCGTCTATGGCACCACCGCAGTTGGGGAAGTCCCACCGCGTGGCAAACTCCGATGCCACAGTCTGCCATTCCTGTGGCGTGGAAGGAAGCTGTGGAGTGAAACAAGATGAAATAATATTAGAAAAACAAAGGCATACATTACAAGGAAATTCTATCCCAAAAAATTAGAGACCAACATCAATCTAATTATACGTTTATTAAGGTGTGTAAAAAAAGTATAATGGAAGGCTCATTTATCATATTCATCACCCCCTCTGATGGGCCATTACTAAATTATTTTGGGGGGGGGGGGAGATGTGTTTGGCCACAGGATAGCATTGCAGTGGCGGTGCGTCCAGAGTGGGCGCTGGAGCACTGTCCCCTCTCTCCTGTGCCCATCACTCAGAACAATACATAGGTTCATGCGTTGCATGAACCTATGTATTGTCTATGCCGCACACTATTCAGGTGGATAGCCTCTTGTAAAGCGACCGACATATGAATAATTGCGGCATTTAGGGGGTTAAAATTGCAGAGCAGAAACAGGTATTAAAATAGTCTTGCAAATTACAACCTGAGGGATGTAATTGGCTTCCTCAAAGAAAAATCGGGGACGCAAGGAGGGGGGCATTCCTTGTGTAAACACTGACAGGCTGCTCTGCCAATCATGTTCACCAAGTCTGTTTAATGGTAACATGATTGGCTGATGCAACATGAAGGGAAGGAGAAGACATCAAGGACAGAAGAAGGATGGCACTGACCACAAGAAGGTAAGTGCAGGGCTGGGGGGAAACTGGCTGCATTAGAGGGGACTAAATGGCTGCATTAGAGGGGACTAAATGGCTGCATTGGAGGGGACAACTGGGGGCGTTTATTAGGCAACAGAGCAAAAAAGGAGGAAGTTTATTTCCGAAATTGGGGTTGGAACCCCCCAACATTTGGAGCAACAGGCGCCCCTGCTGGAAAAGTTAGTGAGGGGAAATATTTAGGGAGGATAAAAAAGGGGCAATCTAAAGCTTCCAACATGCATGGGGACAAAGGGGACATTCTCAGCATATTACAATCATGGTAATTAGGGAAGGATGAAAGAAATACAATACATTAGCATACATGTAATACATAAAATGTGATGTTAAGGGAGAAAACTTACCCTAATATAGTCCTCCTGCAGGACTTGTATAATAGCAGAACAGGTGTCTGGGATTATGAGGCCCAGAGCCTGGGGGGAGATGCCTGTGGTGAACTTCAAGTCCTGAAGACTTCTCCCTGTCGCCAGGTAACGCAACGTGGCGATGAGCCTCTGCTCAGCACTGATGGCTTCCCGCATAACGGTGTCCTTCCTGGTAATATAGGGGGACACCAAAGCCAACAGTTCCTGAAAAACGGGGTCAGACATCCTCAGAAAATTCCTGTAGTCCTCAGGATTATTCTCGACGATCTCCCGCAGCAGAGGCATGTGGCAGAATTGGTCCCGCTGGAGCAACCAATTCTTGGTCCATGAACTCCTCCTCACACCATTCATGGACTGGTCTTGGTCCAAAACAAGCAGACCAACACCAAGCGCACGCACAGCACGAACTCGACGACGAGAACGTCTAGGCGACATGGCTAGGAAACGGTCGTCTAATCAGAACGTACAGAACAGAACGCACTTTAGAACAGCAAGGCCTATGAATAACGAACTGAAATTCAGAAACGAACAGGCAAGAACGCACTGTAAAACAGATACGACCTGCCTAGACGCCCTGAAAGTCAAGATACGAACCCACAAGCACAAACTGAACGGCAGAAAACGATCTGAAAAGTACGAAGACTGAAAAGCGCGAATCGTCTCTTCCCAAACTTTTACTTCACACGCGGTAACACGAGATCAGCAAAAGCAGCCCAAGGGGTGGCGCCAAGAAAAAAGATCTTCCCCTTTATAGTGCCGTTGTACGTGCTGGACGTGAGCGCAGAGAACCACGAGGAAATTGGAAAATGACAGTGTGTACGCATAGAAAGCTTGACGAGAAAATCGACAAGCTTAACAAGAATCTCGTCGAAAAAAACGACGTGTTTTTTACGACGAGAAAATCGGTCGTGTGTACGAGGCCTTTGTCCTATTCTATGCTCGGTTAGGATGCAGTAGTTCCCAGGTACTAATTATGTTAGGATGGTGTTACAGTCGGGTGTTAGCCAGCTTTCCGTGATAAAGAGGCAATCTATGTCGTTTTGCGTTATGAAGTCGTGAATTTCCTGTCTGTGCTTGACTGCCGATCTGGTGTTGATCAGGGCGCATGATAAATGTTGTAGTTGAAGTGGTGTCTTCGTGTTTTTGATAGTCGATTGATCCTTAGCAGTTCTTCTTCTTTTCGTAGTATTTTTTGGGTGGAGGTTGGTAGTGTTGAGGTGGTATTCCTTAGCCTGTGGAGGGTGTCCGCTGAGTATTTAAAGTTGCACATGATGGGAAGAAAAAGGTGATGGGGTAGGTGAATAGGGCCCAATGACCTAGCCGCCCCCCGTTCGTCCAGAGGAAGGCGAAAAACCCCAGCCGAGTCGAGGCCAATTGCTACAGCAGGGGAAAAATTCCTTCCTGACTCCCCGAGAGGCGATCGGGTGAACCCTGGATCAACTTTCTACTGGTTGGAGGTGCCCCGATGTACTTACCAGGTTGGCACATGCGGGCCCGCTGGAGAGAGAATTGGGGAGAGGGTAATGGGATGGCCGGAGCTAGGCCACAGCCACGGCCTGTCCTGGTAGGTCTAGCGGTCTAGAGGCGGGCGCCCAGATGGCGGCAGGGGGCAGTCGGCGGCTGCGGGCGGCGCAATGGTAAGCTGGGGGATCCGAGTTAGGGGAGAGTGGGGTCCAGGGGAAGCCCCAGGTCGTCAGGTTCACGTTTGCTGGGGGAGCGAAATGCAGGAGTCCAGGGAGGGTCCTGGATTGCCAGAGCTCCTGTCACACACGTCTGTTACCCTAGACCATGTGTGTGGATTGCTCTGTGAAGCGGTGAGGTCAGAGCTTCTGTCACACACGTCCGTTACGCTTGACCATGTGTGTGGATTGCTCTGTGAAGGGATGAGGTTAGGGGTCCTGTCACACACGTCCGTTATGCTTGACCGTGTGTGTAGATCTGGGGAGATAGCGTAGTAGCGGTGGTCGGTGCTGTAGGTTGGGGTAGCCTGGGTACGTCGGGGGGGGGGAGATCCGTAATAAGTAGAGAAAGAGTTTTAAAGAGTTTTGTGAAAGATAGTGGTGGGGTTGGGGGTTGGGCAATATCAGTAGAAATAGAGAGGGGGAAAAAAATAAGTTTTTTTTGTGTCAGTGTTGGGGGAGAAGCTCCTGGGTGTACCAAGATGGCCGCTGCTTACCAGGCCGGATCTCCATTTCGTCCTCCCGGCAGCCTTTTAAGAGTGACCCAGTGGGGGCCACAGGCAATTGATCAGTGAGGGGGTGCAGTCCGGTGGTTATACCGGGCTAGAATGTTCCAGGGAGGCCGGGAGATGGTGTTGAGGGCTGAGGCTTGGTGGCCCAAGATGGCCGCCGGGGCTAGGCCGAAGCCGCGGTCTATTATGCCGGGCCAGGCAGCTGCTAGTGCTACTTCGGGGGCCCGCTCACGCCTGAGGGGAGCTCCGAGCGCGGGGGCAGTACAGAGGCTCGCTGATGATCCGGATGCCGGAGGAGGGGTTGCTTATGGCGGCGCCAGGCCGCAGCCGCGGACTTTCCTGTCGGTGGCTGCGGGTGGAGGTGGACGCCAAATGCGGTGGGTCTGAGTATTACGCCTTCCGCCGCATAGGAATTCCTTCACGGCAACAACCCTATATATTTCATCTTTGGACTAGGGATGAGCTCAGTGTTCGAGTCGAACATAGGTTCGACTCGAACATCGGCTGTTCGCCGCGTTCGGCGAACAACGAACGATTTGGCCGTTCGCGCCAAATTCGAGTGACGCGAACGGCCCACAATACACTGCGCCATCGCAGTGTAATCCCGGCGCTGTGATTGGCCAAGCATGCACTGTGACCCTGCATGCTTGGCCAATCACAGCGCCGGAAGCGAGGAGAGCAATGATTGGCCACAGGCAGGATGCCTGTGGCCAATTATAGCTGAGGGGGTTTAGTACACGCCCCACACTATAAAAGGCCGCCAGCGTGGCGGCCTCGTGTAGTGTGTTCCGGAGCAGGGAAAGTGAAGGATAGGCAGGGACAGTGTCAAATCCATTCTTTGCTAAACCTTGTGTGTAGGGACTAGAGCTGCACGATTAATCATACATTAATCGCAATCTCGATTCACCCCCCCCCCCCCCGCGATCTCTGGCCTGGATTACCTCGATTTTTCATGTCTCCCCCGGGATGTAGACTGGACCGAGGAGAAGCCGTCGGAACCAGTGGGGAACGCAAATGGCGCTGATATCGGAACTGACGTCAGCAGCCTGCGCCGCTGGATGGATGCCTGGGCGTGGGCTTCCTTCTTTCTCACAGTTCTGTACAACTGTAGAGTGTATCCATCCGCCACCCAGTGGACTCAGGACAGCATCGTTCTCGTCTCCTCCTACATGTCAGCGGTCGCTGTCTCAGTGGTTGCCAGCGGTACTGCTTCTGATAGATTAAAAAATTGGGATGTTGGCGCTGCTTGTATATAATCCAGCTGAATGCAATCAGTGAACAAATGTATGATTTATATAAAACAAACCTGTGATATATATGGAAATATGAATGTATAAAAAACAGACCAGTGATATGTCTATAATGTTAAAGACCATATAACTCTTATGAAAAAAGCAGAATCAAACTTTGATTCTGATTTTTTCATAGGAGTTATATGGTCTTTAACATTATAGACAAATCACTGGTCTGTTTTTTATACATTCATATATATCACAGGTTTGTTTATTTATTTGGGGGGGGGGGGGGTTTCTGGCGTTCAGTTTTTGAGAATCGTGATCTTTATTCTAAGCAAAAGAATCGTGATTCTCATTTTGCCCAGAATCGTGCAGCTCTAGTAGGGACAGAGAAAGGCAGGGAGAGTGTCAGTGTCATATTCTTTGCTAAACCTTGTGTGTAGGGAGAGAGAAGGATAGGCAGGGAGAGTGTCAGTGTCATATACTTTGATAAACCTTGTGTGCAGGGAGAGAGAAGGATAGGCAGGGGACAGTGTCAGTGTCATTGTTGCTAAGCCTCCTGCACATTATACACCTGAAGTTAGCCCGTATTGCTGCTTTTTCCTGGTGTGTTACACCAACAGGATTTTGCGGCACTTACAGCGGGCGGAGTGTGCCTCCTGACCATATTACACCTGAACTTAGCCTGTATTGCTGCTTTTTCCTGGTGTGTTACACCAACAGGATTTTGCGGCACTTGCAGCAGGCGGAGTGTGCCTCCTGACCATATTACACCTAAACTTAACCTGTATTGCTGCTTTTTCCTGGTGTGTTACACCAACAGGATTTTGCGGCACTTACAGCAGGCGGAGTGTGTCTCCTGACCATATTACACCTGAACTTAGCCTGTATTGCTGCTTTTTCCTGGTGTGTTACACCAACAGGATTTTGCGGCACTTACAGCGGGCGGAGTGTGCCTCCTGACCATATTACACCTGAACTTAGCCTGTATTGCTGCTTTTTCCTGGTGTGTTACACCAACAGGATTTTGCGGCACTTACAGCGGGCGGAGTGTGCCTCCTGACCATATTACACCTGAACCTAGCCTGTATTGCTGCTTTTTCCTGGTGTGTTACATCAACAGGATTTTGCGGCACTTACAGCGGGCGGAGTGTGCCTCCTGACCATATTACACCTGAACTTAGCCTGTATTGCTGCTTTTTCCTGGTGTGTTACACCAACAGGATTTTGCGGCACTTACAGCGGGCGGAGTGTGCCTCCTGACCATATTACACCTGAACTTAGCCTGCATTGCTGCTTTTTCCTGGTGTGTTACACCAACAGGATTTTGCGGCACTTACAGTGGGCGGAGTGTGCCTCCTGACCATATTACATCTGAACTTAGCCTGTATTGCTGCTTTTTCCTGGTGTGTTACACCAACAGGATTTTGCGGCACTTACAGCGGGCGGAGTGTGCCTCCTGACCATATTACACCTGAACTTAGCCTGTATTGCTGCTTTTTCCTGGTGTGTTACACCAACAGGATTTTGCGGCACTTACAGCGGTTGGAGTGTGCCTCCTGACCATATTACACCTGAACCTAGCCTGTATTGCTGCTTTTTCCTGGTGTGTTACACCAACAGGATTTTGCGGCACTTACAGCGGGCGGAGTGTGCCTCCTGACCATATTACACCTGAACCTAGCCTGTATTGCTGCTTTTTCCTGGTGTGTTACATCAACAGGATTTTGCGGCACTTACAGCGGGCGGAGTGTGCCTCCTGACCATATTACACCTGAACTTAGCCTGTATTGCTGCTTTTTCCTGGTGTGTTACACCAACAGGATTTTGCGGCACTTACAGCGGGCGGAGTGTGCCTCCTGACCATATTACACCTGAATTTAGCCTGTATTGCTGCTTTTTCCTGGTGTGTTACACCAACAGGATTTTGCGGCACTTACAGCGGGCGGAGTGTGCCTCCTGACCATATTACACCTGAACTTAGCCTGTATTGCTGCTTTTTCCTGGTGTGTTACACCAACAGGATTTTGCGGCACTTATAGCAGGCGGAGTGTGCCTCCTGACCATATTACACCTGAACTTAGCCTGTATTGCTGCTTTTTCCTGGTGTGTTACACCAACAGGATTTTGCGGCACTTACAGCGGGCAGAGTGTGCCTCCTGACCATATTACACCTGAACTTAGCCTGTATTGCTGCTTTTTCCTGGTGTGTTACACCAACAGGATTTTGCGGCACTTACAGCGGGCAGAGTTTGCCTCCTGACCATATTACACCTGAACTTAGCCTGTATTGCTGCTTTTTCCTGGTGTGTTACACCAACAGGATTTTGCGGCACTTACAGCGGGCGGAGTGTGCCTCCTGACCATATTACACCTGAATTTAGCCTGTATTGCTGCTTTTTCCTGGTGTGTTACACCAACAGGATTTTGCGGCACTTACAGCGGGCGGAGTGTGCCTCCTGACCATATTACACCTGAACTTAGCCTGTATTGCTGCTTTTTCCTGGTGTGTTACACCAACAGGATTTTGCGGCACTTACAGCGGGCGGAGTGTGCCTCCTGACCATAGCCTGTATTGCTGCTTTTTCCTGCTGTGTTACACCAACAGGATTTTGCGGCACTTACAGCTGGCGGATTTAGCCTCCTGACCATATTACACCTGAACTTAGCCTGTATTGCTGCTTTTTCCTGGTGTGTTACACCAACAGGATTTTGCGGCACTTACAGCAGGCGGAGTGTGCCTCCTGACCATATTACACCTGAACTTAGCCTGCATTGCTGGTTTTCCCATTTCCCTGCAGGCCATTAGAATGTCTGGAAGGCAAACAAGGAGAGGCAGACAGTCAGGAGCCAATAAAAGAGGGCAAGCAGGCTCTGTGTCTAGAGACAACAGTGCTGGTCGTGGACGCGGTGCATCGCCATCAGCACGTGGCCATGGGACACGCTTGTCCTTCTTTTCGGCAGCTGGACGTGTTGAGCCGTATCATGCCGAAGACTGGGTAGAGTGGATGACCAAGCCCTCCTCATCCTCTCTCACCCAGGCTCAGGGTACTGGCAAAGCAGCTGCCAAAGCGTCCTCTTCCCTGGTATCAATGTCATCATCAGTCACTCCTTCCCTAGACCCACCATGTCCTCCTGAGGAGTCCCCCGAACTGTTTGAGCACAGTGTTGGGTACATGCTCCAGGAGGATGCCCAGCGTTTCAAAGGGTCTGATGATGATACCCAGCTAGAGGAAGGCAGTAGCGTGAGAGCAGAGAGAGGGGATGCTCAAGAAGGACACCAATCTGGCAGTCATGTTCCACCAGCTGCAGCATACTGCCAGATTGGCTCCAGTGATGAGGAGGGAGGGGATGATGAGGTCACTGACTCCACGTGGGTGCCTAATAGGAGAGAGGAGGAGGAGGAGGATGAGGAGGAGGCAAATCACCAACGAGGCAGGATGCCCTCGGGGGGCCAGCGTAAGGGCAGCACACTGACGGAATCACACCGCAGAGCTCCGCCTGTGCAGGGCGCTGCCTCTGCCCGTTATTCAAAAAGTTTTTTGGTGTGGGCCTTTTTTGAGTCGAGTGCATCAGATCGCACAGCTGCTGTTTGCAACATATGTCTCAAGCGTATATCGCGTGGCCAAAACATCACCCGCTTGGGCACCACATGCTTGACCAGACATATGTTGACCTGCCATGCAGCTCGTTGGCAAGCCTACCTTAAAGACCCACACCAAAGAACAAAGCTGACCTCTTCTTGCACCGCATAAGCTGGGATCTCCAACCCCACTATACCTTCAGTCCTCTCTGAAACCTGCTCTGAGAGGAATGAAGGTGTAGAATTAGGTGTGTCACAGCCAAGTACTTGCGGGCACTCTGCTAGCAGTACACCGACGTCCGATTCTAGCAGGCAAATTTCCCTGCCCCAGCTGCTGGACCGTCAAAAGAAGTTCACTCCCAGCCATCCACATGCCCAGCGGTTGAATGCTAGCTTGGCTAAATTGCTAGCGCTTCAACTGCTGCCTTTTCAGTTGGTAGCCTCGGCCCCCTTCCGTGAGTTTGTGCAATGTGCGGTTCCTCAGTGGCAGGTTCCCAAACGCCACTTTTTCTCACGGAAGGCGATTCCGGCTCTCTACCGGCATGTGGAAGGCAATGTCTTGTCCTCGCTGGACAGGGCCGTCAGCAGTAAGGTGCATATTACCGCTGACTCATGGTCCAGCAGGCATGGACAGGGACATTACCTTTCTTTCACGGCCCATTGGGTCACTCTTTTGGCAGCTGGGAAGGATGCAGGACAAGGTGCAGTAGTGTTGGAGGTTGTTCCACCGCCACGCCTCCAAAATGCTACTACTGGTTGTGACACACCTCTGTCATCCACCCCCTCCTCTTCTTCTTCCTCCGTGGCCTCTTCCTGTGCTTTGTCCTCGGAACCAGCGGTGCTCCGTAGGCGTTCAAGAGGCTACGCAAGTACACAGGCAAAAAGATGCCATGCCGTGCTTGCGCTGGTGTGTTTGGGGGACAGGAGCCACACTGGGGCAGAGGTTCTGTCTGCTCTGCAGGGGCAGGCCGAGAGGTGGTTGACGTCACGCCAGCTTAAGCCAGGAATGGTAGTTTGCGACAATGGCACCAACCTCCTCTCCGCTCTCCGACAGGGACAACTGACCCATGTGCCCTGTGTGGCTCACGTCCTTAACCTGGTGGTGCAGCGGTTCTTGGGCAGGTACCCGGGCTTACAGGATGTCCTGAGGCAGGCCAGGAAAGTCTGTGTGCATTTCCGCAGATCTTATAATGCCAGTGCTCGCCTGGCTGAGCTGCAAAAGGAGTTGAACCTGCCCAAGAACTGCCTTATATGTGACATGCCCACCAGGTGGAACTCAACGTTGGCCATGCTGCAGCGGCTGCACACGCAGCAGAGGGCCATCAATGAGTACCTGTGCGACTACGGCACCAGGACAGGGTCAGGGGAGCTCGGTTTTTTTTCACCACGCCAGTGGGGCATGATCAGGGATGCATGCACTGTCCTGGCACCATTTGAGGAGGCCACGAGGATGGTGAGCAGTGACAGTGCATGCATCAGTGACACTGTACCTCTTGTCCACCTGTTGGAACATACGCTGCGTGGAATAATGGACAGGGCACTTGAGGCAGAACAGAGGCAGGAAGAGGAGGACTTCCTTGCCTCTCAAGGCCCCCTTTACCCTGACAGTGTTCCTTCTGTCCCACCCATCGCACAGGAAGAAGAGGAGGAGGAGGATTGTGTCAGCATGGAGGTGGAGCCTGACACTCAGCATCATCAGCAGCAGTATTTTAGGGATGATTTACAGTCCCAAGAAACCAGTGGACTTGTACGTGGCTGGGAGGAGGTGGCTGCGGATCATGTCGTCCTTAGTGACCCAGAGGACTCCGGACCGAATGCCTCAGCTAACCTACGCTGCATGGCCTCCCTGATCCTGCAAAGTCTGCGGAAGGATCCTCGTATTCTTCGGATCAAGGAGAGGGACCATTACTGGCTGGCCACTCTCCTTGATCCACGGTACAAGGGTAAGGTTGCGTACCTTATCTTACCGTCGCAGAGGGAGCAGAGGATGAGACAACTCCGGGAGGCCTTGCAGAAAGGTCTGTGCAACGCGTTCCCAGAGACTGGGAGGTTACAAACTCCTGGTCCTGGACAACGAGTTGCTGAGGCTTCGGTCAGTCAAAGAAGGAGCGGTGGGGAAGGTGGCCGTCTGACCGATGCGTTCAGACAATTCTTTAGTCCGCAGCCCCAAGGTATGATCGGTTCCACCAACCATCGCCAGCGTCTGATATACATGGTGCAGGAATACCTAGGGGCAAGGTCAGACTTGGACACCTTCCCCATCGAAAATCCTCTGGCTTACTGGGTCTTGAGGATGGATCACTGGCCAGAGCTTGCACAGTATGCAATTGAGCTACTGGCCTGTCCTGCATCCAGCGTTCTTTCAGAACGCACATTCAGTGCTGCTGGAGGATTTGTCACGGATCACAGGGTGCGCCTGTCCACCGACTCTGTTGATCGACTGACCTTCATAAAGATGAACCAGTCTTGGATCACCACCAGCTACCAAACACCTGAAGCTGATATAACAGACTAATTTATTTTCAAATGTCACATCCCTTCAGGACTGATGCTGATGCTGAGAGACTGTCCTGTTATGTTGACTGACTATCCTCCTCCTCCTCAATGATCCGATTGATGATGATAGCTTGGAAGAACATTTTTGTTTCTGGGTGCCGCCACCAGTGGCTAAGGCCCAATTTTTCAGCCCCTGTTTAACAGGGGCGTGTTATTACAATTTTTTATGCAATGCTTTGCAGCAGGGCTCATTCCTGCACTCCAACTAGAGTATCTGGGAGAGGTTGCAGTGTCGTGGCACCAGCACCAGTGGCTAAGGCCCAATTTTTCAGCCCCTGTTTAACAGGGGCGTGTAATTACAATTTTTGATGCAATACTTTGCAACAGGGCTCATTGCTGTGCTCCAAGTACAGTATCTGTGAGGGGTTGCAGTGTTGTGGCACCAGTGCCTAAGGCCCAATTTTTCTGCCCCTGTTTAACAGGGGCATGTAATTACAATTCTTGATCTAATAATTCACAGCAGGGCCCATTCCTGCGCCCACCAAGACTAACTGTGAGGCCTTACAGTGTTGTGTCAACAACACCACCACCACCACCAAAGGCCCAATTTTTCAGCCCCTGTTTAACAGGGGCGTGTAATTACAATTTTTGATGCAATACTTTGCAACAGGGCTCATTGCTGTGCTCCAAGTACAGTATCTGTGAGGGGTTGCAGTCTTGTGGCACCAGTGCCTAAGGCCCAATTTTTCTGCCCCTGTTTAACAGGGGCATGTAATTACAATTCTTGATCTAATAATTCACAGCAGGGCCCATTCCTGCGCCCACCAAGACAAACTGTGAGGCCTTACAGTGTTGTGTCAACACCACCACCACCAAAGGCCCAATTTTTCAGCCCCTGTTCAACAGGGGCATGCAATTACAATTCTTGATCTAATAATTCACAGCAGGGCCCATTCATGCGCCCACGAAGAGTAACTGTGAGGGCTCACAGTGTTGTGGCAACACCAACATGTAAGGGGCAAATTTCAGCTGAGTATATACGGCAGGCCCCTACTTTCAAACATCCAACTTACAAACAACTCCTCCTTGCAAACGGAAGGATACAACAGGAAGTGAGAGGAAATCTACCCCATGGAAGGCAAATTCTCTCCTGTAAGAGTTAATATGGGAAAAAAGTGTCTCCTCTCCACTGATGCTTTATCACCAATTCTTGTTTCAATAAAAACCCCAAATTTTCAAAAAACATTTGTCATTAGGACGGAAAGTGAGGTGAACTGTTCTGAACAGGTGCACACTGCACAGACAGCAAAACAAATGTTACAGGGGTGATAACCCTTCCCTATGTTTTCCAAAAAGCTTAAAAATAGATTTTTGGGCTGGAGCTACACTTAAACAATGTACCTGTTCAAAATTACAAACAGATTCTACTTAAGAACAAACCTACAGTCCCTGTCTTGTTTGCACCGCCTGTATACTGCTGTTCAGAGTATATAGGGCCTTTTTTTAATTTGGGTGCGGGGTTCCCCTTAATATCCATACACAGTGGCGGCTGGTGCTCAAAATTTTTGGGGGGGCGCAAACAAACTGAAAAAAAATAAAATCAATTGCCGCCACTGTGCCCATTAAACGCAGCCACTGTGCCCAAACACCACCAGTTTTCCCCCTCAAATACAGCCAGTTTGTTTCCATATACAGCCAGTGTGCCCCCATATATATACAGCCAGTGTGCCCCCATATACAGCCAGTGTGCCCCCATATATATATATATATATATAGCCAGTGTGCCCCCATATACAGCCAGTTTGTCCCCATATATATAGCCAGTGTGCTCCCATATACAGCCAGTGTGCCCCCATATATATAGCCAGTGTGCCCCCATATACAGCCAGTTTGTCCCCATATACAGCCAGTTCCCCCCAAATGCAGCCAGTTTGTCCCCCATATTCAGCCAGTTCCCCCCATATACAGGCAGTTCCCCCCAAATGCAGCCAGTGCCCCATATTCAGCCAGTTCCCCCCAAATGCAGCCAGTTTGTGCCCCATATTCAGCCAGTTCCCCCCAAATGCAGCCAGTTTGTGCCCCATATTCAGCCAGTTTGTCCCCCCTATTCAGCCAGTTTGTGCCCCATATTCAGCCAGTTTGTCCCCCAATTGCAGCCTGCCCCCCCCCCCAGCCCTGCACTTACCTTCCTCGGTCCGCGCCGTCCTCGATGTGTTCTCCCGCCCTCGATGTCGCTTCAGCCAATCAGGTTACCGGTAACCAGATCCGGTGAACCTGATTGGCTGAAACCTCCACACAGTCTTCTTCCTGGAACGCACCCCCGTGCGTACCTGGGAGGAGTTTTTGGAAGCCGAATACAGCCTGAGAGCTGTATTCGGAAAGCCTATCAGAGCCAGCGGCGCCCTCTATGGACGCACCGCCACTGTCCATACAAGACCCAAAGGGGCTGGTAGTGGGCTGGGCGGGGGGGGGGGTACCCATGCCATTTTTTTCAATGATTTCCATCCATATTGCTGGGACCAGACATTACATTAAAGCCGCAAGCAGTTTTAAATGACTTTTTTTCCTTTAGAAATGTCATTTTGTGCAGGGACAGTTCTAAACACGGGAAACACGTGGCACTTCACAGGCATACTTTAGACACCCCCCAGGTACGATATTAAATGGAATATTTGACTTTTTTTTTTTCACTTTATGCATCATTAAAATGACTGCTCCAGAAAAACGGCCGTTTTTAAAACTTCTTTTTGCATTGATACATGTCCCCTGGTGCAGAACCCGGGTTCCCAAACCCTTTTTAGGACAATAACATGCATAATAGTCGTTATAATTAGCACTTTAGATTTCGAACGTTCGCATCCATTGTATTTAATAGGGTTCTAAAGTTCGTGCAAACTTTCGGTCCGTTCGCGGGTTCTGGTGCGAACCGAACCCGGGGGTGTTCGGCTCATCACTACTTTGGACTAGTCTCCCATAGATATTACATCATATGGACTTTTATCAATTGAGAGTTTTGTCATAAGTTTTATTTTTAGTTTTCATTTGATCAATTTATCTTTTTCCATTTATATAGGTTTGTTTCACTTATATTCCAGCTTTGAGATATCGGTTGGGATATCGGTTGGAATTTCACATTGTTCCAGAGATTCACTGTTATCAATCACATTGGGTAGCGCTTTTTTGATTTCTTTTTTCCACCTGCAGCACACTACGCCCGAAGGAAGAATCCTAATATCCTCTTACATCTATTTGATAGAATTTGGTAAATGTATGGACTGAAGACCAAGTTGCAGCTTTACAGATCTGCGCCATCGAAGCTTGGTGATGCACTGCCCATGAAGCACTTATTTGCCCTGGTCGAGTGCACCTTAACAGAAAAAGGAGGAACCTTGTACCTTAAGCCATAAGCTTGAACAATTACCGTATTTATCGGCGTATAACACGCACAGGCGTACAACACGCACCCTAACTTTAAGAGGGAAGTTTCAGAAAAAAACTTTCCACAGCCCCCTGGGTATACCACGCAGGCACAGTTTACCCTCTATTTTCAGGGTAAAAAAGTGAGTGTTATACGCCAATAAATACAGTACTTGTAAAATCCAACTAGCAATGGTGGAACTTGACGCCGCTTGGCCCTTCCTGGGACCCTCTGGCACAATTCACAAAACATCTGTTTTACGTTGCCTGCAGATAAACTTTAACTGCTCTCACTACATCTAGAGAGTGCAATAACGTCTCCCCGCAGTCTGCGGTTCCGGAAAAAAGGAAGGCAAAACAATGTCTTGATTTAAATGAAACACCACCTTTGGAAGAATGGTAGGATGGGGGTGTAGTACAATTTTGTCTTTGTGACAAATTAAATAAGGCTCTTTACACGAAAGAGCTGCTAACTCTGATACTCTTCAAAACAGAAGAGATAGAAATCAAAAAGTCCAAGTTCATACTCAAAAGAATCAAAGGAATATGGCAGATAGGTTCAAAAGGTTGCTTTTGCAGGACTGATAATACTAAGTTCAAATCCCAGGGACATAAGGGAGACTTGACTGGTGGATTTATCCGCAGTACCCCCTGAATGAATGCCCGGACTAGGGAATGAGATGCCAGCGGTCTCTGAAAAAAGACTGATAGAGCCGATATTTGACCCTTGATGGTACTCGGGGCTAATTTCATATCCACTCCTAATTAGCAAAAGGCAAGAATCCTACTTATGGCATACTTTTGCGGATTCCACCCTCTGGATTCACACCAGGAAACATACGCCTTCCAGACTCTATAGTAGATTAGCCTGGAGGCTGGCTTTCTAGCATTAATGAGTGTAGAAAGAACTGGTCCTGAGAGCCCTCGTTTCTTTAAAATGTAGGTCTCAGTAGCCAGACCGTCAAATTTAGCTTCTGTAAGGAAGGGTGGAACACTGGACCCTGTGACAGCAGGTCGTGACGTAGTAGAAGCACCCAAGGTCTTCCTACCGCCATCTTTATGATCTCTGCGTACCAGGGCCTCCTGGGCCAATTTGGGGCCACCAGGAGTACTGGTATTCCCTCCTTCTTATTCCTGCACAGCAATCTCTGTAAGAGAGGGATCGGGGGAATGCATAGATCAGTAAAAATGGATTCCAAGGAATTATCAGAGCATCCATTCCGTAGACCAGCGGATCTCTCGTCCTGGACACAAAGTTGTCCAACTTCCTGTTGAGCCTGGAAGCTAGCAGGTCTACATCTGGGGTCCCCCATCTCTGGCATATTGCCTGAAAGACATCGGGGTGGAGAGACCATTCTCCTAGTGACAGCTGCTGCTCCTGACTTAGATAGTCTGCTTGCCAGTTCTCTACCCTTTGAATGAAGATTGCAGAAAGACAAGGAACATGCTTTTCTGCCCATGTCAGAATCCGATTCACCTCCTTCTGAGCCTCCTTGGTGATTGATATAAGCTACAGCAGTAGCATTGTCGGATTGAATCCGAACAGGGTGGCCCTGTAACCTGTGTGTCCAGGTTCTGAGGGCTAAGTATACCGCCCGAATCTCCAGTATGTTGATGGGCAGGCTCTCTTCAGTCTTGGCCCAGGTACCCTGGGCTGAAGTCTCTTCTAGCACTGCTCCCCAGCCCAACAGGCTGGCATCCGTAGACACCACCATCCAGGTGACTGGGAGAAAGGACCTTCCTTTCTGCAAGTTTTCGGTCTTTAACCACCAACTGAAGCTTTGGCGCACCTGTGGAGACAGGCGCATTGGGTAAATCCAGAGCTTGGCTTTTCCTGTTCCAGGCAGCTAGAATACTGCCTTGCAGTAGTCTTGAATGAAACTGGGCGTAAGGAACAGCCTCGAAGGAGGCCACCATCTTCCCTAACAGCCTCATGCAGAGGCGAATCGATGGTGCCTTCTTCGCCCTGACCTTGTGGATCAATTCTCTTAGAGACTCGATATTTGGCTCTTGCAGGAATACCCTGCTTTGGGCTGTATCTATGATCATGCCCAAATACTCTAACCTTCTTAGGGCTTGTAAGATTTTTTTAGGTTTATGATCCATCCAAAATGCTCCAGGTATTTTACTGTATTGAGCACCAGGTGATCTAATGCGGCCACTGATTGATCTATCACAAGTAGATCGTCTAGATAGGCCATCACTGCTATGCCCCTTGCCCTCAGCCTTGCCAACAGAGGGGCCAGAACCTTTGTAAACACCCGGGGCACGGTTACCAAACCAAAGGGCAGAGCCACAAACTGGAAGTGGCGATGTTCTATCGCGAACCTTAGGAACTTTTGGTGAGCGGGATGGATAGGCACATGTAAGTATGCGTCCTTGAGGTCTATAGACGCCAAGAATTCTCCGCCTTGTAGGGTGGCTGTCATGTACCGGGTGTGACCAGAACTGTGTGGCTAGCAACAGAGGAACACCAAACACAAATAAGTGAAAATATAAAGATTTATTTAGGTGAGTGAATAATATAAGTATAACCACCTCCAATATGATACAGTGCAGCAAACCAACCAACAGAGACTCACAAATAACAACAGATATGTGCAATAAATGGGAAATGCCAGAATCATATACAATAGCCAGGCCAGGGTCATACACAGCAGGTAGGCAGATGGACAAAGGGATATTCCAGAAACATAAACGTTAGCCAGGCCAAGGTCATACACAGGAAGATCAGCAGATGGGGTAAGGAACACAGGACAGGGAGAGGAAGGATGGATGGGTCAGGACAGGGAGAAAGGATCAGGAACTCGGGTAGCAGATACAGAAACAGGTTCAGGTAAACAGGTATCAGGTACGATTCAGGGCACGAGGACGATACCAGTGCAGTGTGTGTGTGCACTTGCCGGGTATTTATATTATACCTGCTAACAGGCTCAGGTGACCCCTGATTGCAGGAAGTAACATCTGCACCACACTGCCAGGATCCATCCGCTGGTGGACGCCAGTACTGCGGCCCAAGGATGACATAACACCAGCAGAGAGAAGTTCCCCTGACAGTTCAAAACTGCCAGGAGACACCTGCTGGTGGACCTCAGTACTGCACGCCAGATGATAAATATTACCAGCGGATGGAACCTTTCCTTAGTCTCCATTCGGAAATGGCGAATGTTCAGAAACTGATTCAGAGATCTTAGATCCAGGATGGGTCTGACGTCTCCATTTGGTTTTGGAACCACAAAGAGGTTTGAGTAAAAACCTAAACCTTGCTCCTCTAGGGGTACTTCTATGATTACCCCCTGGGACATCAAGTGATCCAATCCTTTGAAGAAGGACCTTCTTTTTAACGGATCTTTGGAGAGTCTTGAACTTCAGAACCAATAAGATGGGATCTCTCGAAATTCCAGTTTGTATCCTAAGGATACTGCGGAAACTACCCACTTGTCCTGGATCTCTGTCTGCCATGGCGCTGAAAACTGCCAAAGCCATCCCCCCACTTGGCCGAGCGGGGGCGCCTCTTCATAAAGGGGTTTTGCTTGTTAGCTTTTGAACCCCACGGCTTCTTGTTCTTCTGGACCTGGTTTTCTTTAGCTTTTGTGGCTGGCTGAAAATGCCGTCGCCACTGGCTGGAGGCAGATCCAGGGAGAGAGAATGTTTAAAACAAGAACGCTTGTTTTTCTTCTTCTCTGACAAAAGGGTAGTCTTACCGCTCAATATTTTTTGGATATATTTTTCCAAATCATCCCCAAAGAGGCCTTCCCCATGGAAGGGGAAACTGGCCAAAATCTTTTTGCATGGAGCTTCCACTGACCAATGCTTTAGGCAAAGAATTCTGCGAGTATGCACCAGCTGGAGTGTGAGGCAAGATGCTTGCTGAACAGAATCTCTAATGGCATCTACTGTAAAACATAAGGCCTTAGGCAGATTCTCCCAAAGTTTGATCTGCTCTGGAGGCAGATCCTTCAGCCCGTTTTACTTGTTCTTTTAGAACCGGACACATACCAACTGCCGCCACAGCAGGTTGGGCCTCTGCCCCGGCCAAGAGAAAGGAAGATTTCAGTAAAGATTCCAATTTCTTTTCAGAAGGATCTTTAAATACCTGAGCATTTTCCATAGGACAAGTTAGGTTCTTATTTACATAAGAAATAGCTGCATCTACCGAGGGCAGACTCCACTTCTTGGTAAATTTCTCCTCCATAGGATAAAGAATATCAAATTTCCTAGGAGGTGAAAAACGCTCATCTGGATGATGCCAGTCAGCGTAAATCAGATTCTCCAGTAAAGGATGAACCTGAAAAGAGCATGCAGCTTGCAGGGATTTTAATGAACCCAGGGAGGAGATAGGTGATTCAGTTGACTCCTAAGGGGGTAACTTAAATGTGGAGCGTACTGCTTTAGCATAACATTGCACCCGTGATTTTAGAATCTGGGAAGCAGAAAAAGGTTCCTCCGATATCCCTGATCCCTCAGACTCCTCATCCTTATCCCCTGATGGTGCTACATCATCCTCATCCTCAGACTTTTCTGAAAGGAGATCTAAAACAACAGAAGGAGATCTGCTTTGCTTTTTGTCCTTTTGTGAGAGCCTCCTTTCTCAGGCGGTGGTGCTTTTTTGTCCTTTTTAGTGCCTGAATTTCTTCTTTGGGAAGACATATTACTAAGCAGAGCCGAGGTACCAAATCGCATATAATACTTTGCTAGTTTAACAAATTACATAAAGTATGCAACTAATAACACACAGTTTCATGCTAGAGTAGGTGTCTTATTTGGGAGTGCTCAGCCAAAACCACATAGAGACCTTTACTTTCCCTTTACGCTGCTGTGTCCCATCAAGGAGAGAGCTCCAGGCTTGTGAGGCTGATTTGAAGCTTCCTGCCTGAGATTGCCGTCTGGAAAGCGTGCCCGCGCACGAGCACGCCTGCGATCCCCGCCCCCCTCAGCCATTCACCATAAAGCACGCCCCGACCTAGGGGCTTATGGTGGTGGTCTGAGAGGAAGGAACATCCTCCTGACACTGAGCTGGGAGGAGGGAAACGCTTCCGACCATGGCAGAGCTCTGCAGTGGAGGAGTGTGCTTGTCTGAGGGAACGGACACTGATATGGAGCATGGTGAGTAGAACTCAGCTCTTTTTTTTATACTTCATATCTTTATTAAACCATTTTCCATTTTACAAAACATTCCTTCCCCTTCCCTCCCCAAATTCACATACAAAACAGATAATAGATAATATCGTCTTAAAACCAACACAACTTTCCCTTCCTCTTGACCTCAAGTCACTCCTTCCATACTCCGTTCCCCATCCTTCCACTTGTTGTCCTCTATCCCCCACTCTCGCCCCCTCCCTCCTCCCACTCGTCCCTCCCTATCTTCGATGTCTTTACTTATCTTCAATTAATGTTTTTTTTTTTTTTTCTCCTGCCAAGGTTTCCAAATTTTTTCAAATCTTTTTAGAGCTCCCTGTATAATATATGTCGTCCTTTCTTTTAATATTGTTAAATTCATATTTTGTTCCCAGTCATTGCTAGACGGCGGGGAGACTGATTGCCATTTCTGCGCTATCAGCCTCCTCGCTTGAAATAGGCATCTAGTTATTGCTAACTTAATGTTATCCTTTATCCCTTCGCCCTCCAACCAGCCCAATACACATTGTAGGGGTTCCAACTCCATGTGTATCTCAAAAGTCTGCTCTATTGTTCTCACTACCTCCCTCCAGTACCGATGTAGCTTCGGACATCGCCAAAACATATGTATCATGTCCCCCCCTTCTCTTCCACATCTAGGACAGCTGTCATTTTCTCTGCGTCCAAAACAAAAAAGTTTATACGGCGTGTAGTATGCTCGATTTAACAAAAAGAGGTGGGACATCCTCTGGGAGGGAGACAGTGAGACCGTCTGAGCAAGCTCCAAGATTCTTCCCCACTGTTCATTAGATAGATTACCCATATCTTTTTCCCATTTCTTCCTACATGTCTGACCCTGGGTTCCCCTTTGGCTCCCCTTTTGTAAAAATTGATAGATCTTTGTTATTGAACCCTTAGATGTTTTAGTGTTAATAATTTCCTTTAAGAGAGGGATCTTACTCCAAGTCATTACTGTTCCTTTATATTGTTTTGCTAATGCATGTCTTATTTGTAGATATTTATAGAAAGATTTATTTGTGAGTTTATATTGTTCTTTTAATGTCTGAAAAGTTTTTAGTGTACCATCCTGATACAGCTGGGAGATATATCTTATGCCCTGTTTTTTCCATTCATTGACTGTTCCGAACTTCTGTATTTCTGTCAGATTGTCATTCTCCCATATAGGGGTATACTCATTAATACCGTTGTATCTCAGCACAGTCTTCACCTCTTTCCATGTTCTAATCATAAGGTCCAGAGTGGGTGTTTTCATAGTAAATGAGCCTGATTCCACAGCTTCTACTAGGGTATCGTGCGTGGAGTTCTCTAATAGTATTCTCTTTTTTATTTCTCCTCCTTCCATGTTACTGCCCTTCATGTATTGAATCTGGGCTGCCAAAAAGTAGCTAAACGGATGTGGGAGTGCCACCCCTCCCTCCCTCTTTGTCCTCTGTAAGGTATTTAGTTTTATTCTTGCTACCCCCCCTTTCCAGATTAACTCCCTGAATATACTTTCTATTTTTTTAAACCATTTTTTATATACCCACACTGGGGAGTTTTGTAGGATATAGAGAAGCTGTGGCATCCAGACCATTTTTATTAAATTACAGCGGCCTGCCACTGAAAGTGGGAGGCGTTTCCAAATTTTACTTTTTCCCCTGTATTTATTAAACAAGGGAATCAAATTGTCTGCAATGTAATGGTTAGGATCTTTGGATATATTTACACCCAAATATTTTATCTGAGTTGTTATTTGTATTTTTGTGGCCTCTTGCGGTAAGGGGTTCAAAAGAGGGTCCACTGGAAGCAGCATAGATTTTCCCCAGTTTATAGACAAGCCTGAAAAGCTTCCAAAGTTCCCTATCTGTTCCATAGCTTTTCCTAGTGACTGCTGTGTATCTCCCAGTAGCAAGAGGAGATCGTCCGCATATAATACTACTTTCTCCTCTATCTCCACTCTTATAAATCCTCTTATCTCCGGGGTCGACCTGAGAGCTATTGCTAGAGGCTCGATTGCGAGGGCAAATAGAAGGGGGGACAACGGGCACCCCTGTCTCGTTCCCCTCTGCAATCGAAACCTCTCAGACTGAACGTTATTCACTTTCACTCTCGCTTCTGGGGTTTTATATAATAATTTGATCCATTTCGTAAAGATCGGTCCAACCCGATACTCCCTCAGAGCTCTCCACAGATATTTCCATTCTACATTATCAAAGGCCTTGGCGGCATCCAGCGAGACAATTGCTCTTTTTCCGTCTTCCTCTGTTGGTATCTGAAGATTCATATAGACTCTTCTTATATTTGTGTGGGTGGCCCTTCCCGGGATAAATCCCGATTGGTCGGGATGCACCAGTTTGTCAACTACCCCGCTCAGTCTGGCAGCCAAGACCCCTGACAATATTTTTGTATCCGTGTTAAGTAAGGAAATAGGTCTATATGATGAAGTGTCCAGTGGATCCTTTCCCTCTTTATGGATAACTATTATTGTTGAGTCCATCATAGACGGGGGGAGTTCTCCTTTATCTATAGAGCTATTTAGAACCTTAGTAAGCTCCGGGAGCAGCTCTTTCCCGAAGTACCGATAGGTCTCCACCGGGAGACCGTCCGGTCCCGGGGATTTCTGTCCTGCCATCCCTTGTACCGCACTTTGTACTTCTTCTAAAGTTATGGGTTTATCTAGTGCTACTCTATCTGTTTCCGATAGCGAGGGGATGGTTAACCTTCCAAAAAAGGAGTCCATTTCTTCTCTTCTTTCCTCTTGCTTTGAACTGTACAGGTCCTCATAAAAGTCCCGGAAACTATCTATTATTTCAGATTTTTGAGAAGTAATTCTGTCCCCGTTTACCTTTATCGCTGGTACTATTGAGGAGGGCGAGTTTGTTTTGATTAAATGGGCCAGCATTCTGCCTGCGCTTTCTCCCTCTGCAAATGCTACTTGTTTTTGGAAAATTTGTTTGTTTTCTATTTTTTTAAAAATTAGTAATCTATAGTTCTGTTGTGCTTGTATCCATGCTCTTGAGTTGTTCTCCGTTGGATCCCTAATAAATTTTTCTTCATTCTTAGAGACCAACTCGCTAGCTATTCGCTCATTTTCTCTAGATTGTTTCTTTATCCTGAAGATTTTTTGGATCATTATACCTCTAAAAAAGGCTTTTAGTGTATCCCACACCACTTGCTCTGAGGCAGTGCCTTGGTTTATTTCTATAAATTTTCTGATCTCCTCTAGTATCTCTTTTGGGTCTTTTATTAATTCCATCCAATGTGGGTTTATTTTCCCCTCCCTTTGATATTTTATTTCCCCTGTGTCTAACACGACCATAATTGGGGAGTGATCCGAGAGGCTCCTTGGCATATATTTTACTTGTTTTATTATTGATATTGCCTCATCGTTGCCCAAGGCTAAGTCTATTCTTGAGAGCGTGGAGTGTGTTCTGGAAAAACAGGAGTACTGCCGAGTCTCGGGGTTGCGTAGTCTCCACACATCTTTCAGGCCTATTTTGTCTAAAAATTTTGATAATCTAACATCTCTTGTTCTATTCTGATGTGTCTTACTAGGGAATCTGTCCTTACGCCAGTCTAAGGCCATATTAAAGTCTCCCGTGACTATCACCGGTATCCCCGGTCTCTCCAGAACAAACTCCATCAGGTAAGTCAGCACTATGGCATCAAAGGGGGGTGGGATATACAGGTTGGCCAGTATATATTCTTTATTGTCTATCTTACAGTGTAAAAAAACATAGCGCCCTGAATCGTCCACCCTACTCTGAATACTTTTAAACATTATACCCATTTTAATGAATATGCCCACTCCTCTAGAGTATGAGGTGTGTACCGAGTGAAATTGCGTTTTAAACTCTCTCCATCCCAATTGGGATGCAGAGTTCTTTGTGAGGTGGGTCTCCTGGAGGCATATAATTGATGCTCCATATGTTCTCATCAGTGACATTACTGCTACCCTTTTCCCTGAGTCTCCCAAACCTCGGACGTTCCATGAGCATATTGTTAGATTTTCCACTTGTGTCCTATTAGCCATACATTTTTACTGCACGTGTAAGTGTCTATTTCCATGGTGAACCCTTTAGTGATCAAAAACCTGCCCATTTCTTTCTTTGACATTTTCCTAATATTCTTTATTTGTGTAACTATCACCTCCCCTCTTTCTCTCCTTTCACTCCATACATACCTACTTCCTATCTCATAAACCCTTTTCTCCGCCTTCCTTGGCTTGGGTTGAGGCTTCCTATTGTCACCCTCACTTACATCCGTCTTCAAATATTCACCCTTTTGGTGTATCCCTTGTTTTGCTTCCCCCTTGTTTCCCTCCCTCTCCCCCTCCCTCCTCCCTCCCAATCCAGGATACATCTCCCCAATTCCTCATACCCCCCTTCCCCATACCCTTTTTCCCCTTATAGTTGGGATGTTCGCGCTTCACCCTTATAAAGGGGGATAGCTTGAACCTCATTCTCTTCAATTCGAACACACCCTTAATCTCCCCCCCTCCCCCCCTCATACCCTTCTCGTGACTCTCTCCTATCTGAAAAAAAAAAAAAAAAACTCCCTATATATTCCAAATTCTGTGTTTCATGTTTCCCTTTGTGAATACTTCTACTTATCCCTATCTCCTCCCTAAGGGAAGAAAAAAAGCCCCGTATGCAAAAAGTATAAATAAAAATATGAATAAAAATTGTCTTAAATAAGTGTAATAAGCAGCAGTCCATGTATATATTCTCTATGGGGCTTCACCATACGATAATAACCACTCCGTCGCCCCCTCAGGCGTATGGAAAAACTTTATCCCATCTGGTACATTCACCCTTAATCTTGCTGGGTATAGTAGTGCATATGTGAATTTTGCTTGCTGTAATTTACGTTTCACTTCACCGAACCTAGCTCTTTTCTTCTGCAGTTCTGGTGAAAAGTCTGGGTAGATAGATATCCTTGTTCCATTGTATAGGACATTTCCCATATCTCGGGCCTTCTGGATTATTGTCATTTTGTCTTTATAATAAAACATCTTGATCAGGAGGGGGCGGGGAGGACCATCTGGTCTAAGACGTCTAACTGGGACCCTATGTGCCCTTTCTACCGCTAGAAATTGCGAAAAAGATTCTTGGCCAAATGTCTCTCTGATCCATTTTTCAAAAAAAGCTACTGGGTCTGCCCCTTCGCTATGTTCTGGAAGTCCATCTTCAGTTCCTGTTTAATCATTTGTTCTCTCATTTCTTTTATTTCTTTTCTAAGGGGGGTCATTACATCCTCCACAAGACTGACTCTTTCCTCCAGAGCTGTTGTTCTTTCATTTACTTGTTGTAGGTCATGTCTAACCAGAGCCACTTCCTCCTGTATTGTTCTAAGTTGGGTGGTTACTTCACTTAAAGAGGATTTACAAGAGTTAATTGCTGCAAACACCTCTTTTAATGTTGGCTCACTTTGTCCCTCTCTTGCACCTCCAGTTAGAGTTCCGGAGCCCCCACCTTTCCCATTAATTCCTGAGAGTCTCCTCTCCATATCACCCCCATCTAGGGGTATCTGATTTTGTCCCTGACTTTTTCTTACCCCAGTAGCCCCCTGCTGTAGTTTGGGCTGCTGGCTATTTTTTGGAGGGGTCTGGGTTGGGGGTTGATCTGGGTTGTGTGAATATCTTCCTAGTTTCACTGCCGCTGCTGCTGCCGCTTGGCTTGCTGCTATACTTGCTTTGGTGGTCCGTTGTGTTGACATTGTTGGGTCTAGGGTGTCTAGGGTGCTGCTATATTAATGTTAGCTACCGTATGGTACCGACAGGCAAGTAACCCCTTTGATAGAGCGCGGGCAGGGCAGGGAGGTTGGTAAAGAGAGGGTCTGAGTCTTCCACTCAGGGGAGGGAGGGGAAAAAAGGGGGGGAGAGGATGGGGAAAGGACAAGAAAATAAAAACTTTTCAGGAAGAGGGAACGGTCTCCTTTCCTTTCCTTATTTTAAAGTTCCAAAGTTTCCAGACTTTTCAATATAAGCTCCACATAAGCTCCAACCCTCCTGCTAATATAGATATTTTTTAGCATATACTCCACCCGGTGCCTCAAAGGGCTCTCCCCCGTCCTCCGTTGCTCTCTCCAAGTATCTGCAGTCCAATACTGGCCGGGGGGGCGGGACAGGGACACCTCTTTTTTAATCCCCAGTAATTTAATATTTTGTTTGGAAATGTCTTAAAACACAGCCCTCCTGTATTATCATTGACAGTAGTGATTCTTAGGGATATACTTTATCAGTCCCTGGTTAGTTTGTGCTATTTTCACTCTCCTGGAGTATGCCTGGAGTATGCCACTACAAGTGCTTATCTCTGTTTTGAGATGATGAGCTAGTGTGCTCGGGGGTGTTGGGGGTCTAAGGTCGCTACTCCCTTCCGCTGAGGAAACCGCACGCTCTTCCTCCGGCGGGATGCTCCTCTGCGCTGTTTCACAAAAGAGAGTGGGGGGGTGCCTCTCTCACAGACGTCCCTTCACCCACCCCCTTCACCCAACAAGATGTCCTGAAAGGTCAATGTTACTGATAATGAACAGTTTTAACAGCACAGTCCCGTCCTTACCCTTCCCCGCTCTGATGCACTCTGCTCAGACTCCTCGCGTTGGCTTTGCATCCTGGTCTATGAATCACATACTCCTTACTCCACGCTGAGGGTTATGGGGGTTGTAGGCTGGTGTAGTCTGGTGTATCGCCGTCGGTACACGCTCCTTATCTGCCTTGCAGGGTTAGGGATCCTTCGTCCGCAGTTTAGGAGGCTGCGGGCTGTAATCTCCACCCGCTCCGACTACATGCTCCGGATTGATGAAGATTGTAGGCATAGGCGCAGGCTGAAGCTGGGAAACAGGGAGACAGGGAGACGCTTCTCAGCAAGTTGTTTCCATCAATGTTAGAGAGCTGATAGGGGTACGAGCGGAGAGGAGAAGCGTCGCACACTCACACTCACATCCTGGTCACGCCCCTCAGAACTCAGCTCTTTACTCCCTCTAGTGGTGGCCAACAAAAAGACACCTACAAAAAAATAGGAAAGGCCCTCAAGCTTATACTTGGGACACTTTCCTGCTTACCTTATCCCCACCGCAGGTTTCAGAACCAATCTTCCCCCATCACGGCGGGGTATGTGTGCCAACCTTCAGGGATATGGGTTCCTACTTAAAGGAGGCCTCTTCCCTGGGCCTTGTAAAAGACTCTGCCAAGACTTTTAGCGTATAGTAGCAAAAGTGCTGGACGATAGAGCCCAGTCCTCTGAAGAGAGACATTACAGACGACACCTCGTCCACGAGGACTGGATACCATCAAGTTTTGGCGTAAAAATGTAGGCGTCTTGGATGGACCCAAAAGGGCTTCTTTGGCAGAGCTTCCTTCAGCACATCCTAATCGCGTCCAACACCTTAGACACTGGTAAAAACAGAGGTACTTCCCTTATGGGAGGGGAACTTGTCTTCATTGGTTGTGCCAGTGTCCAATCACATCTGGTGACCCATACAACCCACTATGTAATGATTAAGGCTCTGTGTCCCGTGGTGTACGATAAAGAAATTTGATTTGATATTTTTTTATTGAATAGGTTTTATAGCAGAAAGTAAAAAATATATTTTTTTCCCAAAATGTTTTGGTCTTTTTTCGGTTATGTAACAAAAAATAAAAAACCTAGTGGTGACCAAATACCACCAGCTCTATTTGTGTGAAACAAATGATATAAAATGTAATTTGCGTCCAGTGTTGCATGAGAGCACAATTACCAGTTAATGTAGTGCAATGCCGAATAGAAAAAAGGCACCCAGTGTCCATCACCTTCAAGGGTTTAAATAACTCACTGATATGGACAATGGGTGCGTTTTTTGCACAGATTCAGGCTGGGCTCACACTTGTGCGGTGCGAATTCCAGCTCTCTTATCTCTGCAAAAAGATAAAGAAAACGTTCAGCAGATTATCACCATTTTAGCTGCGAATTTGGTGACCTGGGAGAGAAGAGGGGGGAAGTTTAGTGAGGAGAAGGAGAGAAATCCTGATGAGAACTGAATACATCTGCGAATCAGATGCGTGCCCATAGAAGATAATGGCCCTGAATTCGCACCAGAGCCGCACCGCAATGCCTAGAAAATGCACACGTTTTTTGGGCAATGCGCAGTGCGAATGCATCGCACACATGTGAACCAGCCTCATTAAAATCAATGTATGTTATGCGAATTGGATGCGGTTTAAGCCGCAACCAATTTGCATAGGTGTGAACGGGGCCTAAATGTTTTACTTGCACATATTTTTTGCAACTTTAATGGTGAACTTTGGACACGATATTGATTTTTTTCCACATTTTATTCACGAATTGTCACTTTATTGATGAATTTTGGTATTTTTATTGATTCATTTTTTGGACATTTTATTTATTAACTATCACTTTATTGATGAATTTTGGTATTTTTTTATTTGTTTAATAATAGGAGATGAAGACTGAAATTATGATACTTATCGTAGCACACTATTTATTGATCAATTTTCACTTAAGCTATTTTTATTGTTGTGGTTCTAAATTAACAGGGCGGTCACCCCCTGTTTTTTTTTTTGTTTTTTTTTACTTTAATGGTTATTTTGACTGCTGCGGACTCATTTTAATTTGTACCAGACTTTTTATAGTTGGCCATGTTAGCGATTTCTTTATTGTGTTGCTCACCCTTCAGTTGGACTGCTTTTAGATTTTTCAATTGTTTCACAACCCTCAATGAGGAGAAATAAAATTGGATTTTTGTACTTAGTATAATATCCTTTTCTTGGAACTTCATTGAGGGACACAAATCCCACCCTTTGTGTTTATGTACTTGCTCTCTGCACTACTTGCTATAAAAATTGAGTAATTCTGGGAGTGGGGGAAGGGTTATACCAGACTGGTTATTGTTTGGTTTTGTTTGGCAGTGTCCAAATCCTCCTGTGGTGGTATAACCAAATTGGCTCTGAATTCTGTGTTCCTCAATGAATTTCGAACAAAGAATTTTGCAGTGAGTAGAAAACCGTGTTTTTTCATTTATGGTACACTGTAGCAAACCCTCCATTATTTGGATTTGTAGTATCTGTGGATATATTTTGGATATATTTTCTCACTGTATTCTCAGAGGTATAAGAAACCATCATGTAATTTAACCTGCAATAACCATGTTAGACTAAAATACTAGATTCTGGTGTAGTTGGAAATCCACCATGCCTAGGTCAATGTTTGAATTATATCAGTCTAGTGATCTATATACATTTAATTGTTAAATTAAAAGAACAATTGTCCTGTCCTATTGTTGCCACACTGTCTCCATGTGTCCAGTTGCGCACAATTTGAATGGTAATTTTGGAAAACTATGCAACTGTTAGAACTGTTTGACAGTCTACTCTAAAGCATGAACCCAAATGGCTTTTTTCTTTTCTGAAGTGGTACTGGGCCCCTTATTTTCCTTGGAACATGGCTAAATGCCCCATTTGATCGCTTTCCTTACTTCTCAGTGTTTTATGGTTCTCCACACATGACGAGATGAAGACCATTTTGTATTATTATTTACAGTATATGCAATTTTAAGGTCTCACTGAACAGATGTTGGCATGTTAAAGTTCATTGTGAAGTGGACGGCACTCTGGATTTAGTTTTTCCTCCAAGACTCCATCAGGTGCACAGACCCAGGGGTCAGAAGTCTCCCACTGCCATTTCTTCAGCATTTCCTGCATAATGTACAATATGTCATGGTAGTTTGGATCACCAGCCAAGTTTTTTAGCTCTTCAGGATCTTTTGAGCGGTCATACAACTCCCAGCGGTCTCTATAATAATAGCTGTGGAGTGTTTTAAACCAGTTTGTGGGCAGTCCAGACACAGTTCTGTTTAGCAAGTCTTGATAAGTAGGTGATACATAAAAATCTTGATCAATAGGGAATGGCATCTTAAAATTCAGGTTATGTACAAGAAGATACTGCATGTGCTGGACTGATCTCATTGGATAGTACATGGTAATCTCATGGAGAGACTGGCTGCCAAATACAGTTGTCCAGGGCTGTTCTGACTGCAGAGCAGGAAGGAGGGATTTGCCACTCAGCTGTACAGATTTACCAAAGATCTTGTAGTTGGGATACTGAATTGAAAACCAATCTAAAATGGTTGGTGTGATATCTAAACAAGTAGAAAAAAGGAAGATTTACTACCCAATTCATTATAAGTATTAATATGTCTTCAAAAATTACTTTTATTGGGGTTTAAATAATACATTTGAAAAAAGTCAGGAATGCATGTACTAATTTTCAACCAACCATAGAAATGGAAACAAAAATATAACTGAAGCTTCATGAAATTATAACTATGGTGTGTCCCCCCCCCCCCCCATAACAGTTTTACAGTATAACCTGTTGATTTTGCCAGTAGAGCCATTATTTTTCCACTTCCTGTGTGTCCTGCAAAAGTGACAGCATTGGAACAAACCCCATTGCACTGCCAGGCTTACAATTTTACATTTTTAGTTTTTCAATATGGTGTGACAGACAGCCCCTGGAAGTGTAATGTGGTTTGTTCAAATGCTGTCAGTTTTGCAGGACACACAGGGAGTGGAAAAGCAATGGCAAATCAATGGGTTATACTGTACAAATGTTATGGGGATCTTGAGGTTCTTAAGATAAATGAGTGAAAGTGAAAAGATCTGTAGGCAGCAAGGGGTTAAGCACTGGCCACACCTTGCTCCCCCCCACCTGGGGTATAATATTGACTTACCTGAGTGTAATCAGTGGTAGTGCTGAGAGAGGAGATGCAGGCTGTGAGGGAACATGCCTGCAGGACTGAAGCAGACCCAGTGAGGTCTATCTGTTAGCCAGGAGGCTTATATTTATTTAATGGACTTTGGGACTATGTTTTTCTTCCCCTGCGAGGGAAGCCTTTCTGTTTTCTTTATTTGCTGACCAAATAAACATGGGCAGGAAGCCCTTAACCTTGCATACGGCTGGATTACTTGTCTGAAAACTCTTCACTTGGATCTAACCGCCCACAATGTGTTAAACACTTTTTACAAAATTGGGGTAAAAATGTTGCTGTAATTGCTTAACAGTCTTAGGCCAGGTTCACACAACACTAGTCCTACTTTGGATCCAACTTTGCCCTGCGACTTGAAGTCAGAGACGCATCCAACTTCAATGAACGGGGATCCGACTTGGATCCTCCCCAATACCAGGCACTGTGTTTGGCATGAATGTTGAGGGTATACTCCACGCCAAATTTTAAAATAAAAAACCGGCATGGGTTCCCCCTTCAGGAGCATACCAGGCCCTTCGGACTGGTATGGATTTTAAGGGGAATCCCTACGCCGAAAAAATGGCGTTGGGGTCCCCCCAAAATCCATACCAGACCCTTACCTGAGCACGCAGCCCGGCTGGTCAGGAAAGGGGGTGGGGACGAGCGAGCGCCCCCCCTTCCTGAACTGTACCAGGCCGCATGCCCTTAACATGGGGGGTGGGTGCTTTGGGGCAGGGGGGCCCCAAAGCACCCAAATAACATTTACTATCACTTGAGCACTTCTACCATATATGCCTTTTCCAATACTGTATTTACACATTGTACTGTTTAGGTAAAATATGTGAATATGACATTTATATATTAATCAGTGCAAAATCTGTCTCCACTATTAATACCTAGGAAAAGCATCTTACCAAGCAGGCTTGCAAAGGATTCACTGAATTGTCCCCAGCGCTCTGGATGATGAGGAGAAGAGATCAGTAAGGGCTCTGCTCTTCCTGACCAATACAAGTTAGTACGTCCATTAGGAAATGGGATTCCATTGTCAGAGCTGAATATTACAAGAGTGTCATTTTCATGTCCGGAACTACGCAGTTCAGAGAGGATCAGACCTATTCCTGTAGTGCACAATGAGAGATAATTGGTCGTTATTATCAATGTGACAGTGAGGTTGTTTTACATACAGTGCCTAGGGAAAAAGTTTTGTGGCATCCCTAGGATGCAACTCTGAATGAACATGTTTATTATATGTGCAATGTGCCTAGGGTAAATTTAAAAGCCATATTGCCAGACCTACAACTTTACTATATTACTATATTACATGTACTGGATCAGTGTTAAGATATTAGAGTGGGCCAATTAATGTCAGAACTGTTATGAACTGGTCATGTGTTTAAAAAATACCCAAAGGTTTTTGAACATTCAAAGAATATCAATAAAAGATGAAAAGGAAGTTCAGGCCTACTGCATTTCAAAATGATCAGGAAATCCATATATGTACGCAATTGAGTCATTATCAAATTCTCTACTTTTCCTGTGATCTTTAGTCTGGCCCTTTCTGCCTCCCTATTTGTCCTTTTATGCAGTAGGTAGCCTCGCTGAACAGTAAAGAGGCTATGAAGATGGGATTAAACACAACATTTACAGGAAAGGTAGAAACTATATTTATATGTGGTCTTGTCATGTTAAGAGCAATGTCCTATTATCAGGGTTGTGCCAAGGCCTTATCACATGTTTTAAACATACAGTATCTCTGAAAGGGTGGTTACATTTTTTGTATTATAAAATCAGGATTTTTTACCATAAAATATTTTGACATTCATTTAAGAGGTACGGTAGGCGTAATTGTGAAACCCTGGATAATGCGGATGCCTTCAGAAGATCAGACACTGATAAACAAAACTATAAGACAGCCAGGTATAACCTCTACCACTACCATTATGCTTCAGTTTTGTTAAAAAGTAAAAATAGGAATGGATCATCTCTGAAGGATTCTACAGCAAATCAAGGGAGATGGGGAAGAAGTCATTGTGAGAGACTGGGATGTCCAAAAGCAGAAATGAGCAACAAAGACAAAATACCAACAGCCCACATGTAAACAAGTAACAGAGGGGGTTCAAAAAAGCTTACAGACACTTGAAGAACCTCACAACCAAAATTGGCTTCAGTTGAGGCCTGGACATCCATCTTGTAAAACCTAACAAATGTGTACATGGAAGGCCAGGCGGAAGACTTGCAATTCTGAGAAACAGATGTACGATGCTGAAAAGCCTGTAAAGCACTAGCCAACCTAGTGGTGTGTGCTTTGACAGTCAAGCCTTGTACACACAACCGTTTTTCTCAGCAGGAAAACTGCCAGGAGAGCATTTGGCCGGGAATCCCGGCCGTGTGTATGCTCCCTAGCAGTTTTCCGTCAGGAAAACAGCCGGGAATCCCGACGGAAAAATAAAGAACCCGGCTCTCTATTTTCTCGTCGGGATTCCCGGCAGAGTGTTTCCTGCCGAGAAAACCGGTCGTCTGTATGCTTACCTGTCCGAGGTAAACCAGCGCATGCTCGATAAGACTTCGACGCATGCGCGGTAGCATACAAGGTTAGTGTGAGGTGTAGGAAGATGGCGGCGACGGCATTGAATATGACGAGCGCCGGCTCGTCGTAGTCAATGACGTCACTGCGTTCTTGCCATTGAAAAGAACGGCGGTTCTTTTGAGTGGCCGGCTGTATACACGGCTTTGCAAGGCAAGCTTGCCAGGAATCTCGTCAGGAAAACCAACGTTTTTTTCCTAACGTGATTCCCGGCCGTGTGTACGAGGCTTAAGGGATGATCCTTGTCCTTCAGTATATAGGCTACAATGATGACCTAAGGAATCCCCTTGGAATTGGTCGAACGAGAAGCAGGCTGTCTCTTTCTGGGATGCTCAGGAATGATGAAGAGAGCCAGTATGTCTAAAAGAAGCTATAGCTGAGAGATGGTCATTAACAGCACATACACCATGCAGACAACAGAGGGAAATTTCCTGTTGTCCTGGAGTAGGAAAAAAAAAAAAACTTAAAGAAAAATGTCTGAGGCATCAAGACAGCCTAGTCTCTGTGTAGCAAAAGAAAGGGTTCTTTACAGGTTAGGACCACCAACTCAGAAACTCACCTTACAGAGATGATATTAACCCTTTCAGTACAGGGCTTTTTATACCACTTCCATACCGGGCCTATTCTGGCACTTCTCTCCTACATGTACAAATCATCATTCTTTTGCTAGAAAATTACTCAGAACCCCCAAACATTATATATGTTTTTTTAGCAGACACCCTAGGGAATAAAATGACGGTCGTTGCAACTTTTTATCTTGCACGGTATTTGCGCAATAATTTTTTTAACGCCTTTTTTTGGGGAAAAAAAATGGTTTCATGAAGGAAAAAATAACAAAACAGTAAAGTTATCCCAATTTTTTTGTAAAATATGAAAGCTTATGTTACGCCGAGTAAATAGATACCCAACATGTCCCGCTTTAAAATTGCGCACACTCATGGAATGGTGCCAAACTTCGGTACTTAAAAATCTCCATAGGCGACGCTTTGAAAATATTTACAGGTTACCAGGTTAGAGTTACAGAGGAGGTCTAGTACTAGAATTGTTGCACGCGCTCTAACGCACGCGGCGATACCTCACATATGTGGTTTGAACTGCGTTTACATATGTGGGCGGGACTTACGTGTGCGTTCGCTTCTGAGCACGAGCTATTGGGGACAGGGGCGTTTTACACATTTTTTTTTTACACTTTTTTTGATCACTTTTATTCCTATTACAAGAAATGTAAACATCCCTTGTAATAGGAATGGTGTGTGACAGGTCCTCTTTATGGAGAGATGCGGGGTCAATAAGACCCCACATCTCTCCTCCAGGCTGGAAAGCCTGAGATTGTGTAAAAAATTTGACCGATCTCATGCTTACTAGCCGCAATGGCGGCTTTCTTTACTTTTAAGAACCCGGGCGTGACGTCATCACATCGCGCCCGGGCCTCAGACGGTCATAGAGATGACTGGTGACCATCCGGTCACCAGTCATCTCTATGCTCGTCATGTGACCACCGGCGCCGGACGATTCTTTCTCCGGGCCCCCGATGGCACGGGAGAGACCGGAGAAGCACCGGATGGCGGCGGGAGGGGGGGGGATGTCCCCTCCCACCGCCTATAAGAACGATCAAGTGGTGAAACCACCGCTATGATCGTTCTTTTGGTGCGCAGAATCGCTGGCTGAAGAGAAGGATATCTGAATGATGCCTCTAGCTGCAGGCATCATTCAGATATCCCCCCACAAACCCAGGACGTCATATGACGTCCACCCGGAGGGAGAGAGGGTTCCTGCCGGCGCCATTTTACAATGACCCGGTATGGAAGTGGTTAACAAGAAAGGAAACCTTCCGAGTTAGGAGTAGAGAAGGGATATCCTGGATAGGTTTAAAGAGCAATATCTGAAGGGAAGACAGAACCAGACTGAGATTGGATAGCAACACTGGGGGAGCATACAGGTGGAAACGATTTCAGCAACATTCTGTATGAAGAATTTCACTAAGGTGTGAGGGAAGAGGTCTTTGAAAGGATCTCAGGATCGAAATTTGGTTCTTAATGGAATCCATACCAAATTTTTATTTTGGAGAATGACAATGTTTGTTCCATAGAGTACTTGCTGGAATGGAAGTTCCTTGCCTTGCACCATGAGCAAAATGCTTTCCAGGTGTGATGGTAGATTTTGCGAAAAGTAAATTGCCTATCTTTGAAAATTGTAGGGATAACAGAATCAGGTAAGACCCTGTGTTTTTAGGACCTGAGCTTCATAAGCCAGTGACTGAGAAACGGAGTTGTAAATCTTTCCTTGGGACACAAGATCTGGACAATCTGGGAAAACCCGGGGGTGTCCACCAAGAGTATAATGATATCCAATCGCCACATATGCCTATGCCAGTTCAGTGTGATGTGTATCATCACTTGAACACCTTCCACCTTCCACCTCGATCCTGTAAAGCAGTCAAAACAGGGGTTTTAGAGGAAAGACATTGTTTTTTAGTCATCATGATATGTCATTGCAACTTATAGAAATATTTATACTAAGATACACAGTACTGGGGCGTGGCCTGGAGCGCGATGGAGTAGGACAGTTGCAGTGAGAGCTCCACTTGTCGTTACTCCTGTAATCGATATTCTGGTAATATACTTGTGGATTTTCTATACTTACCTGTCCCAGGTGGATACCCACATCCCTCTGGAATATGTCTGCCATAAAAAGCTACTGAGACCAGTAACCAGCTTGCCAGATTCCGGCGACAGGAGAAGGATCAAGAGGCCGAAGATGGCGCCAGCAATCCGCAGATGCCACTAACAAGGTCCTAGAAGCCATCTCCCTCTGCCAAAGTATGCTTACTGCCAAAATAGAAGAGGTGAAGATTGATATCTCCCTTATCCAGGAGGATCTGTTAAAGCTCCGTGAGCATGTGACCGAGACCTGTATCAGCAGGACGGAAGACATCTTACATCCCCTCCAACATACTACAGAAACTGTGCAATGCCAAATACAGCAGCTTAGTGCAAAACAAGACAATGGGGTTTAATTACTAAAGGCAAATCCACTTTGGAAGTGCAGTCGCTGTACATCTGAGGGGGACATGCACGGAAAATAAAAAACATAATTTTTGCTTGTATATGATTGGATGATAAAATCAGCAGAGCTTCCCCTCGTTTCAGATCTTCCCCTCAAATCTATAGCGACTGCACCTCCAAGTGCACTTGCAGTGCACTTGTAGTGCAAAGTGTATTTGCCTTTAGTAAATCAACCCCCATATGGAGAGTTGTCTCTGCAGATGCAATCTCAGATTTATCGATGACCCAGAGAAAGCAGAGGAATCCGATTTGGTGGGCTTTCTGGAGAATCTACTCATCACCACTTATGGTAGAGAGGCCTTTTCAGTGATGTTTGCTGTGGAGTGAGCACATTGCATCCCTGCACGGCCTCCTCCTCAAGGAGCCCCACCTTGTACATTTATTGTGAAGTTCCTCAATTTCAAAGACCGGGACAAGATACTTCATCTGACCAGAGATAAAGGTAACATCCCCTTTAACAATGTACATGTGGCCGTCTTTTCAGACTTTTCCAATGAAGTCCAATGTCAGAGATCCCGCTTCCAAGATGTTAAAAGGCGCTTGCGTGTTCTTCACCTCAAGTATGCCATGTTGTACCCTGCCTGGCTAAGAGTGGAGGACGACGGCCGTGTCCATTTCTTTGAGGACCCCGAATTAACCTCCAACTGGTTGGACCAACGCATCCGCCCTGGCTGACTACCTTTCCCTTTCCGGCCTTCTGTGAGTATCGTTGTTCCTATACTTGTGCAGCTAAGAACAGTCCTCCTTATGTTATCTCAAACCCCCGGTCATGGCTGCTTTGTGACACTGGCTGCCTTCCTTCACTAGTATATCTGGAGACACTCCTGGAAAACTATAACTTTTGAATATTTCTGCCCCTCAGACTATACTGGCCTCATTCGATTATGACCCTCCTATATAATCCTGAGATGGATGTCCCCTCTTCCTGTTATCCCAGGGACTACAGTCTTAAACATTGAGCTCCTTTTGTTTGCTGCAAGCAGCTCCCACTATAACACCATAACAGAGTTTCACTCTTACTATTCCCTATGCGCTTCTCAGTGAAGAAGTCACCCCCTTAGGATTATTTTCTATTATTTTTCTATTTTTGATTGTTTTATTTTTAGTTGCTCCTTGTTTACTTTTAAACTATGCACCTCTGGTACGTTTTGTTTATCAGATGTCCGCTATTCTTTTATGGCTTTGGGAATTTATGCTCATACCCAGTTGGGGTGGTACTGGACTGGGTGGGAGGGGAAATGCTGTTGAGTCTCAACTGGCTCTGTTGGTTAAACCTATACATGGTCTTACAATGGTAAAGTATACATATAATGATTTGAAACGTGTGTATTTATTTATGCTACTTAACGTATGTAGTTATGCTATGCCACTCCAACTTTTTTCTGATCCTAATGTGCAGAATTTCCATGTTCCATGACTCCTATAAAATGTCTTACTTGGAATGTCAGAGGGTTACGTAACAAGATTAAACGTACTGCCATTTTACCATTCCTTGAGTCTCAATGAGCCAATGTTATTACGAAACACATGTCACTGATCACTTACAGACAGCCCTAAAACGCCCCTGGATTGTATGGGCATATCATGTAACCCACACTCCTCTTTCCAGGGGCGTTTCTGTCCTCATTGCTAAAAGAGCATCCTTTCATCTAATCTCGCTACAGTCGGACTGGCAGGGCAGATATATATTTATACATGCAGCCATTGGAGGTTTTCCTGTTTTACTTTTGGCCTGTTATATCCTGTTGGAGGCAACATGGTCTAATGTTCTATCAGCCATGCTGACACTTAGAGGAATTTGGCCCCAGGCAGAATCAGCATAGCAGGGGGCCTGGCTCATATGTGTAAGACAATACCCTACAAGCAAGCTTGAGAGAGACTGCCCTGTGAACAAGGATTGGACCAGAAGCCAAAGGGGTGGAAAGGGGGGAGTTTGAATGGTGTCTGTTTTGTAAAAAGGGTTCATAACATAGAGCTCACTCTCTTTCGTTGAAGACCTCTGCTGGGAAGGGCCTCATAGGAGCTTGTGCTTGGGCCAAACTATGAGACCCAGACTGTCTCGGGCCTAAACACCATACGGCCCAGGCCTAGCTTCTCTTTTACATCTGAGCACAGCCAGTGAGGGTTTACCGAGAGGAGTGGATAAGTATCTTTCATTATTAATATTGTTGTTATAGACTTTATAGATATCTGTTGTTAGAATATGATATTCCTACTTTAAAAGGGAATAAATGTAACTACCGTATATACTCGAGTATAAGCCGACTCGAGTATAAGCCGAGGTACCTAATGTTGTCACAAAAAACTGGGAAAACTTACTGACTCGAGTATAAGCCGAGGGTCAACAATGCCTCACTGTTCCCATCCTTACTGTTCCCTATCCTCACTGTTCCCTATCCTCACGGTTCCCTATCCTCACGGTTCCCTATCCTCACTGTTCCCTATCCTCACTGTTCCCTATCCTCACTGTTCCCTATCCTCACTGTTCCCTATCCTCACTGTTCCCTATCCTCACTGTTCCCTATCCTCACTGTTCCCTATCCTCACTGTTCCCTATCCTCACTGTTCCCTATCCTCACTGTTCCCTATCCTCACTGTTCCCTAGCTCACTGTTTCCTATCCTGACTGTTTCCTATAAATTTTACATTGTAAATAGTACCTGTAAAGAAGTTGCGGCTGCTGCGTCCATCGTTCAAATTCCGCGGTCTCTTCCTGTTCCTTCCGTGATAGGCGATTCTCATCAGACACTCTCCGCCTATCACGAACGTTCTCTCATCCTCAGTTTCCCTGCAGACACTGTGTTGGGTGTTCCGCCAATCACAGACGTCTGCTGGGAAACTGAGGATGAGAGAACGTTCGTGATAGGCGGAGAGTGTCTGATGAGAATCGCCTATCACGGAAGGAACAGGAAGAGACCGCGGAATTTGAACGATGGACACCGCAGCCGCAACTTCTTTACAGGTACTATTTCCAACGTAAAAATTTCGCTGACTCAAGTATAAGCCGAGGGGGGGGGGGGGGGGGGGGAAACACTTTCAGCCCAAAAAAAAGGGCTGAAAATCTCGGCTTATACTCGATTATATACGGTAATTTTACTAAGCAAATGCGTCTGTCTTCATAGTTAACATTGTATCATTAGGCCTAGCATACTTACATTATATGAGTTAATAAAGGGACATACAAATAAACTTTAATACATTTATGTGATAGCTATATATTATAGGTTACAATAGAATATATAATATTGCATATTTTACAACAATTGGCACCCAGAAAGCATGTTGAATGTATTTCAGCATAGAACCTACAAAACCCTAATGTATTTTTGTTCTCGAGTTCCTTTAAGCTAAAAAGTCCTCAACTACACCCAGAACTGGAAATCGTCTCTAGACAAAGATTTGCGCTGGCTCGCAAGTTCGGAAGCTCTGCTTTGATGGTCCTGAAAGTTCTGTGAAATATTTCATCAGTGAGCGGACGCTAAAAATCTGGTGAGATTTTTGGCTGATATATGTATATATGTTAAACGTTTGTTGTATTGTTAATGTGCGTTAGGCCTGTAGCCAGTCAATTGTACTCATGAGTGAGGGATTGCTCATCCCTGGGTATCTGATATAGCCTGCAGATTGACAGGATAAACCACACATCTTTGCGGAAAAAGTAGGAGAAATATAGATTGTTTTCTGTTAATTTTTTTTTTTTATGAACTTTTTTAAATCATTTTTTAGAGTTTTTTTAATGACATTTTTTAGATAATTTTTTTAAAGTTTTTTTTTATGAATTTTTTTTATATTTTATTTTATCTTAGTTTTTTTATTTTTTATTTTATTAGTTGTTATTTTATTTATTTTTCTCCACACGTTCCAATAGAAGTTCAATGTGGCCTGCAATCTAAGGGGGCTAATAATCAGTGGTAATAAGGAGATAATCTCCTGGTTTGGAAGAGCATTGGGTAGTGTGCTCTGCCTTGTGTGCTGTAGAACTACAAGTTACAAGCTAGTTTTAAATAGCTTTTTATCTGTTTTTTTTTGGGTTGCTTACTGTGTGTATTGTAAACAGCTGTTGTAAAAGCAGGTAAAGGTTACCTTTCAACAGCTTTATCTGTGTCTCTGTTTGTGTCTGTGCATGTAGCAAGGGGTTACGATTTAGAGGATCCTAAAATACTACTTTGTGTTCCTAACTAAGAGGTTGGCTCCCTCTGGTGCCTGTTTACGTTGTGCCATTGAAGTTTATTCAGTTCAGTTGCATTATGGAACAAAGCATGGTGGGCATTGTAGTGCGAGAGGAAGTGACTCTATTGCCGTGGGTTGGATTGAGACTAGAATACCCACACAGTGCCACTGTGCTACCAGAAAACAGTGCGCCACCGCACAGCCTGCTGGGGAATCTTATATAAGGACAAGTAAGGCCTCAGCACGCTCTCTCTGGACGCCATCTTTCAACAGGCAAGAAGCCTGCTGTGAGCGTGCCTAGGCCGTAGAAGCCTGGGCCTAAAGTTGGAGAGCGGATCGCCGATGGAGGCATCCTTGTGAACAACATCGCTGACTGAGCCAGAGAGGGGACCGTTCCACGCTCCACTGCATCTGACTCCCTCTATCTACCTGCACCCTGTAAGCGGCCAGGCTGTGAACCACCGACATCTTGCCTGATGGTGATACCAGCGAGGAGAGGACTCCAGGTGGTGAGAAGGCACTTGCCTACCAACATAATTAACTGAGTTATAGAAAGTGGTCCCTATGGTCCCACTTATACTTGCTGACACTTGTAGTGCCACAGAGAGGGATCCTTTGCACCCGAGAGTGGGACAGCGGCTTGGGAGAACTAGCGTTTCCTTTACTTCTACTTTACATTCACCGAGTAATCACTTTACTTATTCGTCCATGGACCGACACAGCTTCTCTATTGACAAAGTGGGTATTATCCATTAATTAGGAGTGACTAGGCAGAAAAACTTGTAAAAAGTGTTGCATCACACCCTCTACAGTACCGCCCAGGGGGCGGACCCTCTGGGTATAACCTCTCAGTCTGCATCTCGCAGATCAGTTTTTTTCTGTCTAGCAAGGAGTAGGACATGGCTCCCTTCGGGCCCATTGGTCCGGGGGAAAAAATATATATATATATTTTTTTTTCATTTGTTGTTTCCTGCGATCTTCGATCAACTGCCGACTGGGTGACAGGCTGGATCCTCGATCCTTGTAGTCTCCCCAGTTTCGGCCATCGAGCGTGTGCCGACCCTAGCTACGCGCTGGGTTTTCCACGACATGCCCGTCGCTCCACAGGTGGGCGGTGAGCCTACGCTCCAGGGCCTGCATCGGACCGCTCAGCTTCGGCTGACCTTACGGCCGAGTCGCAGCAGCCTGTCCGGTGAGCTTACGCTCCAAGGCTTGCATCGGACCGCTCAGCTTCGGCTGACCTTACGGCCGAGTCGCAGCAGCCTGTCCGGTGAGCGTCACGCTCCAGAGCATACATATGATCGTCCCTTTTGGGTCCAATCACAGCATACCTGGCCAACAGTCACCTTCCGTGCGCGGACAATGATCTGTTTGGAATGTCTTCCAGCATAATACATGCAGGATAGGTAAGTAAAACTCCCCTGCCTCGGCTGGGTGATTTAGCTGGACATTCCTGGAGAGATCAAGTAAGTGGTTGTGGCCCCTTTCTTCCCTCTCTCCCTGCCTTTCCCTCCTCCCTGGGCTTCTAGCTAAAGGTTGCTGGGTGCTGGGGGTCACCTAGGGGGTTCCACTGGAGCGGGGCTGGCTGTAACTAACATTTAAAAGAAATGTCATTTCTGCGTACCTGTGTGTGTGTGTGTGTGTGTGTGTCCTTCCTCCTCCATGCTGTCGGCGGGCATTTTGAGGTGGTCCATGCCAAGTTTGGCCTCTTGTGACTGCCCGGCGGCCATCTTCCTGTGGTTCGGCCACACCCACTGGCCCCTATCAGGTGATCGGCGGCCATGTTTGTCCACCCTGTATGTATACATTGCCATTCGGCGGCCATCTTTTGTGGGCTACGGCTGCTTGACCTCTATCTTCGGCTCCGCGGCCATTTTCTTGGAGCCCACATTATCTTCCATGCAGCCGTTTTTGGCAGCCATTTTGCGAGAGCCTCCGGCCTCTAGGAAGTGCTGATAAAAGAAGCAGACTGACACAGCAGCAGGGGACAGCATCACAGGCGCAGCACACGGCAGCATAGCAGTACCTATCCAGGGTGGTGAGTCCTCTGGGTGACCCAGTCTCTCTGCAGCACAGGAGGGTGGCCTATTGATATCTTGCCTGGAGCCCTGTGGGTGTCAGCGTATGGTCAGCATGGCATCTGAGCCAGATGTCTTCTCCCCTGAAACACCAGATTTAGCAGCTGGTGTCCCTGAGGTGTCTATGGACGCTATGTCGGCAATCCTAGAGGCGTTTGCTGCCAGGGTGGAAGCAGCACACGGGAATACAGGGGGTAATAAACGCCCCCGTCCCCTGCAATCTTCTGGGGATATTTCTGATGCAGAACCAGGTCCAGCTACGGCTCATGGCCCAGATTCTGATGTATCAGAGACTGCAGACTGTGACCGATCGGACAGTGAGGAGGACTCCAAGTCCAGGTCAGTACGCGAGACGGCTTTGGTATCTGACCTTATTACTGCAGTGCGGGATACGCTAAAGTTGGAAAATACTGCAGAAGTAGCAGATACTCCAGTCCCCTTTGGGTTTCGTAAACCTGCCCGCACTGCTAAGGTGTTCCCTTGTGTGTCTTATTTTGACAAACTCTTATACAAGGAATGGGAGAACCCACTGAGGGTCTTTACAGCCCCAAAGAGGTTTTTGCAGTACGGTACCCCTTTGAGGAGAGTTTTCTGAAGATATGGACCTCTCCCCCTATAGTGGACCCTTCGGTGTCCAGACTTAATAGAGCCACCACTATTCCAGTAGAAGGGGCTCCTGTTTTCAAGGACCCTGTGGATAAGAAGGCTGAAGCACTCGCTCGCTACCTATACTCAGTGGTAGGCTCGGCAGTACGCCCGGCATTGGCGGGGGCCCTAGTGTCTCAGACACTTACTGAATGGGCAAAATTGCTACTCCAGGGGTTAAAGGAGCGAGATGCTCCTCCTAATGAGATAACTTTGGCCGACCAGTTGGTCCAGGGCCTTAAGTTTGTCTGCGAGTCAGACATGGATACTATTCCCCTGCTGTCAAGAGCTTCGGTTTATGCAGTAGCAATACGCCGCCTGATCTGGCTAAAGGGCTGGTCTGCGGACTAGACTTCCAAGAAAGCCCTGTTGGATCTGCCTTTTAGGGGGACAGACTTTTTGGGGCTTCTCTGGATGACATCATCAAGGATGCCACAGGAGGTAAAAGCACTTTGCTTCCCCAAACTAGCAAGGGTAAGGGGCCACGCCAAGGGCAAGGGTCCTCCTTTACTGCACGCAAGCGTTTTTTTCGCCCCCTTAAGGCGACAGGGAAAAGACCCCAGGCCGATAAAGCGCCTGCCCAAGGACAAAAGCGTCCTTGGTCCCGCAGACCCAACAAGCCTGCGGACAAATCTGCGTCCACATGAAGGTCCAGCTCTCGGGTGGGGGGACGTCTTCGCAAATTCGCGACTCAGTGGACTGCTCTAGTCTCCGACAGGTGGGTTTGCGAAGTAATCTCCTCAGGCTACAAGATAGAATTTCTCTCTTGTCCACCGGACAGATTCATCACCTCCAATCTCCAGCTACTACCGACCCGTCGGGAGGCCCTGTATGGGGCGGTCCAGGGTCTACTGGAACGCGGGGTAGTTATTCCAGTTCCAGAACAGGAACGGGGTCAGGGTTTTTACTCAAATCTGTTCATTGTGCCGAAGAAGGGGGGGTTCGGCCAATCTTGGATCTCAGAGCCCTCAATTGCTTTGTGCAAGTACAAAGATTTCGGATGGAGTCGGTTCGATCTGTAGTCACGGCTCTCCATCCGGGGGACTTTCTAGCCTCCTTGGACATCAAGGACGCATACCTGCATATCCCCATATACTCCAGACACCAGAGGTTTCTGCGATTTGCTATCGGGAAGAACCACTACCAGTTTGTGGCCCTCCCGTTCGGCCTTGCCTCAGCACCCAGGACGTTCACCAAGGTGCTCGCTCCGATTCTGGCACTTCTAAGACAGCGGGGTATCGCTATCACAGGTTACTTATACGACCTTCTGCTGAAGGCCCCTTCAAGCTCAGAATTAGAGGTAAGCGTGTCCATTACCTGTCAGACTCTTCGAGACTGTGGTTGGAGACTAAACACGCAAAAGTCAGTATTGGTGCCCACTCAACGCCTAGTGTACCTGGGGTTGATTCTGGATTCCTCAGAGGCAAAGGTATTCCTCCCTGTGGAGAAGTTGCAGACCCTCCGGGCTGCAGTACGGCAGCTGACTTCCAGGAATTGGTCGTCACTCCGTTTTTGCATGCGAGTGTTGGGCCTCATGGTAGCCTCCTTCGAAGCGGTCCCATATGCTCAATACCACACTCGAGTGTTACAGAAGGAAGTTCTGTCCAGATGGAACAGATGCCCTTCATCTCTGGATTATCAAATCCGAGTGAGCCACCTAGTCAGGAGATCCCTGGTATGGTGGCTGACAGCACCGGCTCTAATGGCCGGGAAGTCATTTCTTCCGGTTTACTGGATAGTGATCACGATGGACGCCAGCCTTACAGGTTGGGGGGGAGTCTGGGGTGTCCAGTCGGCGCAAGGTCGCTGGACCCCGGAGGAAGCCCTCCTGCCGATCAATGTCCTGGAGATCTGGGCGATCAAGCTGTGCCTCTTCAAATGGTCTCAGAGACTGCAAGGGCGTCCAGTCAGGATCCAGTCAGACAACGCCACAGCGGTGGCATATGTCAATCATCAAGGAGGAACAAGAAGCTCAGCTGCAGCATCAGAGGTTGCTCGCATCCTGAAGTGGGCAGAGAAGAGCGTACCGGCACTATCGGCCATGTACATTCCGGGTGTGGAAAACTGGCAGGCGGACTACCTGAGCTGCCAGATGCTGGACCAGGGAGAATGGTCCTTACACCCGGAGGTGTTCCAACTCCTCTGCCAAAGATGGGGCACACCAGACGTAGATCTTCTGGCTTCCCGACTCAATCGGAAGGTATTGAGATTTGTGGCCCGGTCAAGAGACCCATGGGCAGACGCAACGGACACGTTGGTAGCATCGTGAGGTCAGTATCGGCTAATCTATGATAAAGCATTCAACTAGCTAGGAAGAATGAGCATAACAAAAGGAGTTGGGACTTTGTACGAGGCACAGGGCATGTAGAGCCATGTACCTCCATCCCCGATACTAATATTAATGACTGCCAATTGTTATGCAATGCTTTCAGTTAACGGTTCAAGTTCCAGTGCAACAGTATACTGCCATAGTTATTTCTTGTCGGGTGTCTCCTGAGATGTATGCTTCATATAAAGTCCCACCCATGTTCTCCTTTTTTCCAAGTATCGGCTAATCTATGCCTTCCCTCCCTTAAGGCTTCTTCCTCTTCTGCTCCGCAGAGTGGAGGCAGAGGGAATTCCAATGATCCTAATCGCTCCAGATTGGCCTCAGCGTCCTCGGTACACCGATCTAGTACGTCTGGTAGCAGACGTCCCCTGGCGCCTACCACTACGGAAGGACATGCTATCGCAAGGTCCCATATTCCATCCTGCTTTACAGTCATTGGCTTTAACGGCATGGCTGTTGAGAACCAGGTACTGAGAGACCGGGACCTGTCAGACTCAGTAATCTCTACTATGAGAAGTGCTTAAAAACCGTCCTCTAGGAAGGTTTATCACCGCACTTGGAGGGCCTACATCTCCATGTGTGAGGAAATGAAATGGCATCCGCGTACCTATTTGGTTTCCAGAATCCTGCTGTTTTTACAGCATGGGGTGGACCAAAGGCTTGCCCTAAGTACGATTAAGGGTCAGATATCTGCCCTGGCTGTCTTTTTTCAGCGACCCCTGGCGACTCACTCTCTCGTGAGTACATTTGTGCAAGGGGTTCGACATGTGGCCCCTCCGGTCCGTCCCCCGTTACCTCCGTGGGACTTGAACCTGGTCCTCTCGGTGCTTCAGAAGGCACCGTTTCAGAAGATTAGAGATATTCCCCTGTTGACACTTTCTCAGAAAGTGGTCTTTTTGGTGGCTGTTACGTCAGTTAGACGAGTCTCTGAGCTGGCAGCCTTGTCCTGCAAGGCTCCCTATTTGATTTTCCACAAGGATAAGGTGGTGCTGCGGCCGCAGCCTTCCTTTATTCCGAAAGTCGTTTCGGCTTTCCATCTCAACGAAGACATTGTACTTCCATCCTTGTGTCCTCATCCGTGGAATCCTAAGGAGTCGGCGTTGCATTCCTTGGACGTTGTCCGAGCTTTGAGAGTATACCTATCTGCTACTTCCCTGTTCCGGTAGTCAGACTCACTGTTTGTTTCGGTGGGTGGTCCCAAGAAGGGCCAAGCAGTCTCATCGGCCACCATCTCTAGGTGGATCCGACAGATAGTAATCCAGGCTTACGCCTTAAAGGGTCAGGCGCCCCCCTTTCCTGTCACAGCGTATTCGACCAGGGCAATAGGTGCCTCTTGGGCTTTCCGACATCAAGCGTCTGTTTCCCAACTATGTAAAGCGGCGACTTGGTCGTCCGCTCACACTTTCACAAAATTCTACAAAGTTGATGTAGGTGCATCTTCGGATGCCTCTTTCGGCCGCAAGGTTTTGCAAGCGGCTGTTTAGAGTTGCAACTCCTCCGTTGGAGGAGTGCTGTTTTGTGTTTTGGGGTGAAGTTTGTTTTTTTGCTATTACCACCCCTCGTTTTTTTTCTCTGACACTGCTTTGGGACGTCCCACTTTGTCAATAGAGAAGCTGTGTCGGTCCATGGACGAAAAAGTAAATAGGATTTTTTACTCACCGTAAAATCCTTTTCTCTGAGTCCATGGACCGACACAGCACCCACCCCTCCTTTTAAGTTTGTACTGCTTTTTGACGAACTGATCTGCGAGATGCAGACTGAGAGGTTATACCCAGAGGGTCCGCCCCCTGGGCGGTACTGTAGAGGGTGTGATGCAACACTTTTTACAAGTTTTTCTGCCTAGTCACTCCTAATTAACGGATAATACCCACTTTGTCAATAGAGAAGCTGTGTCGGTCCATGGACTCAGAGAAAAGGATTTTACGGTGAGTAAAAAATCCTATTTTCCTCTTTACATATTGTTTGGAATAGAAATAGGTACAAAAAGTTCCGCGCTGCCTGTGAATGAGAGCAGCTACAAAACCAATAGACAAAAAGGTGCAGACAAATAACATAAAAATTGTAGCGCTAATAAACCTAGATAGTGAATATAATAATAACACTAAGGTGAGTAAGTGAAAAAGTGTTCAGTCCATATTCGAAAAATAACAATCCATATGAGAAATGTATATGAAATATATATGATTGAACGCTACATATTGTTTGGAATACAATTACGTGCACCAACAGAGCTAGCAAAAGACAAGTTGAACTTAAAGGAACAGTCATCACTTTGTTTCTCTGCAACGTTTGCTACAAAGGGATACGCACCAGTTTGAACTGTCCACTAGAGGGAGCCATATAGCCATAAGAACTCTAATGCTTGATGTAACTGTTTATATTGTCTCTGTTCTATTGCTGTTATAGTGTGTGTGTGTGTGTGTGTGTGTGTGTGTGTGTGAGACTTGGTGGGGAAGTGTCCCAGTGCAGGTATCATAGCATTGGGAGATTCCTCCACCATACACTAAAGCCCTGTACACACGATCAGATTTCCTATGGATTCTAGTCCGATGGATTTGTCCATCGGATATCCGATGAAACTGTTTTCCATCAGTCTTGCCCACACACCATCAGTCAAAAAACCGACCGTTCCAAACGCGGTGACGTAAAACACTCCAATGAGCCGAGAAAAACGAAATTTAATGCTTCTGAGCATGCGTCGACTTGATTCTGAGCATGCGTGGGTTTTTGATCCGATGGACTTGCCCATAGACGATCAGAGTTTTCGATCGGTTTTTTATCCATCGGAAAATTTTAAAACAAGTTCTATTTTTTACAACCGATGGAAAAAAGACCGATGGGTACCATACACGATCGGTTGGTCTGATGAAAACCATCCATCGGACGGTTTTCATCAGTCAAACCGATCGTGTGTACGGGGCTTTACTCACATCTGACCAAGGTTATGGTAATTGGGACTTGTGATACAGAAACCTTGAACCAGTTGTGTTTCATTGACTTTGCAGGGATCTGTGTACAGTCAATTCTATCTGTATAACCATTGTTCTACTCTTTTCCAAGTAAACATTTTACAATTGGTTAAGTTACATCTTGTGTGAAACTATCTGTTGCAGCTCAGAGTCAGGTGTCCAGTGTCAAGGTAACGGTAACTATACATATTACAGTGTGGTGTTGTTGTGGTCCTCTTTGCCATTGGGTCCCACATACGTATTGTTATACAGTTGTGCCAAGGGGGGTTCGAGGCAAATTTATGGGGTTGACAGGCAGAGTGCAGACCCAAACTAATAACCAGCAGCTCCTAGGGGGGTAGCAATGGGGGGAAACAAAGGTAGAAGCCCGTAGGGAGCTGCAGGGATGGTGAGAATTTTCTGGTTAATGTTTCTTTGCTATGAATAAGATGTGAGTTATTTGCCCTTCATGTTTGGAATATTATAGAGGACCTTGATATATATATTGTGACAGCAGGAAGGTAAAGTCACCTGGTTGCATCCAGGGGGGTAGATATATTTCGCCCAGATTCAGGCTTTACGCCGATTTGTACAACTAGGTGGAGAGTTGTATAAGGCTAGTGTGCTCATGGATGACTCATACCTCTAGGGAGAGGGCTGGGCGTCGTGCAGACAGGGAGTTGATGAGACCAGCTGAACCTTGTCAGCTCATTTAGGCCTCTATAAGAAACTCCCAGCTTCATTAGATGTTAGCTCATGCCTGGAACCAGACCTGTGTGGACTGTCTAGGGAGAGTGAACCCCTGTGCGGTGAGGCAAAGCCTGTGTGGCTATTTGTTTGGACTTTTACTAAACCAGGGACTTAGGGACTAGGACAGCACCAGGCTGATCCCAGTTGTTAGTTTAGGAAACCTGCATGTTTAGTCAGAGGTCAAACTGACCAGGATTTATTTTGTTTGTTTCTTTTTGGCTTTGCTGTGTTTTTGTCACTGTACATAGAGAAATAAACCGCACCTTTTGATTTTGAAAACCACAACCTCCGTCTGCTGGCCCTGTTTTTGTGTGGGGAGCCCAACCAGGGGGTCACACACACCCGCTACCGAGTTAACCCCCCCTCACAGTTGGTGGAGAATGCGGGCAGTTTTTTTTAAGCCAGCATGGAGGAGATACTGAAACAGCTGGCTCTAGCAAATGCCAATCAACAGCAGACAAATGCAGGTTTGCAAAGGAGCCTTGCAGCCCAGCAGCAAGCTCATCAACAAGCCCAGCAGCAATCTGAGGCCCGCTTCATAGACCTGTTACAGAAGCAAGAGCAGAGACTACAACAAATGGAAGCAGTAATGCAGCAACGTCCGCAGACCAGTGAGGAAAGCCGTCCCACTAATACCGCGTCCTTTGGGGTGAGTCGTTTATTGACAAAAATGACTGGAGAGGATGATCCAGAGGTATTTTTGACCACATTTGAAAGGACTGCTGAAAGAGAAAAGTGGCCTGAGGAGCAGTGGGCTGGACTGGTGGCTCCTCTGTTAACTGGTGAATCGCAGAAGGCTTACTATGACCTAGAGCCTGACCAAGCAAAAGACTATGTGATGCTAAAAGCTGAAATATTGGCAAGGCTGGGTGTCACCCTGGCTGTCCGGGCTCAGCGTGTGCATAACTGGACTTTCCAGCTTGGAAAACCCCCCAGGTCTCAAATGTATGATCTCATTCACCTGAGCAGGAAGTGGCTACAGCCAGAGACTTTGTCCGCACCGGAGATTGTGGAACGTGTTGTGATGGATCGTTTCTTGAGAGCTCTTCCTACCGCCATTCAAAAGTGGGTAAGCCATGGAGACCCAGAAACGGCCGGTAAACTTGTGGATCGTGTAGAGAGATACTTGGCTACAGAGAACCTGACAGCCTCTTCCAGAGACTCTCGGACTTTCCACCCTAAGACCAGACCATCCCCAGGGGCGGATAAGAGGATTCCAAGGGGTGAGGGTGGAGAGAGTGAGAGGGTGGGAGCTCTACCCCAAGTTTGGCGAGAACAGCCTGGGAAATCAGCGGCTCAAGAGGCCGCAAGAAGGATCGTTTGCTACCGCTGCCGGCAAGCGGGACATATTGCAGCCAATTGCCCGGTTGTGGAGGAACCCATGCAGTGTGACTTTCTGACGGGCAGACGTCAGTCGCTGTGTGCGACAGTCGCATGCACTGCCATTCGAGGAACTGAGAAACATTTATGCAAAATGTGTGTTAATGGTAGAAATGTTGTGGTATTGTTGGATTCAGGTAGCCTTGTGACCCTGATAAAGGCTGAGTTAGTTAAAACAGAGGTCTCTGGGAATAGCAAGGTAGCTGTTATTTGTGTGCATGGGGACACCCGAGAGTATCCAGTGACTACAGTGTGTTTCGAGACCCCCAAAGGTACCCTCTCTCATCCAGTGGGCTTAGTATCTCAGTTACCGCATGACGCCATTGTGGGAAGGGATTTTCCGAAGTTCTGGGAACTGTGGGATGATCCTGAGCCCCCCACTGGTGCCCCTATGTACCAGGAATGTGATAGCCAGAACTCCTCTGAGAGTGGTGAGGACTCTCCAGAATTTCCCTTGTCAGTATTGGCAGGGGAGACTCAAGAAACTGGAGAGGAGCCCACCTCCTCAGACGAAAACCTACCGTCTGTGGAGTTTTCTGATCTGGAGGTTCACCGGGAAAATTTTGCCACAGAACAGTTAAAAGACCCCGCCCTAATAAAGGCACGGGAAAACGTAGTGGAAATAGATGGCGAGTTAGTGAACCCAGATAATACCTGCACTTACCCATACTTCAGCGTAGAGAAGGACCTACTGTATCGGGTGGCAAAAAGGGCAGAAGAAACCGTTGAGCAGCTGGTGGTGCCCAAACCTTACAGGAAGTTGGTGTTGGAGTTGGCCCATGGGCACATTCTTGGAGGTCATCTGGGGACAGAGAAAACCCGAGAGAGGGTATTACAGAGATTCTATTGGCCTGGGGTGATGAAGGACATAGAAAATTATTGTTCCTCCTGCCCTGTGTGTCAGAGGTCGGCCCCGATGCCACATTTCCGTAGCCCGCTGGTCCCTCTACCCATCATTGAGGTCCCGTTTGAGAGAATCGCAATGGATTTGGTAGGTCCTATAATCAAGTCCGCTAGGGGGCACCAGTACATATTGGTTATAATGGACTATGCCACCCGTTATCCAGAAGCGATCCCTCTCAGAAATACCTCGGCCAAAACCATAGCCAAAGAGCTATCTCTTGTTTTTAGCCGGGTGGGTATTTGTAAAGAACTGCTTACGGACCAAGGTACACCCTTTATGTCCCGGGTTATGAAAGAGCTGTGTAAGTTGTTCAAAGTGACGCAATTGCGTACATCTGTGTATCACCCCCAAACCGATGGGCTGGTTGAAAGATTCAACAAAACCCTAAAACAAATGTTGAAGAAAGTGGTGGATAGAGATGGAAAGGATTGGGACTGTCTACTTCCTTATTTGATGTTTGCTATTAGGGAGGTGCCCCAATCCTCTACGGGATTCTCCCCCTTTGAGTTACTGTATGGGAGACACCCAAGAGGGCTGTTGGATATTGCCAAGGAAACTTGGGAAAGTGAGAGTTCTCCCCACAGGAGTGTGATTGAGCATGTCGCCCTGATGCAAGATCGAATTGCACAGGTAATGCCCATCGTGAAGGAACATTTGGCCCAAGCGCAGTTGGCACAGCAGAGAGTGTACAACCGTGGAGCAAAGACCCGTACCTTTTCCCCGGGGGATAGGATATTGGTACTTGTCCCTACGGTTGAAAGTAAATTCCTTGCCAAATGGCAAGGCCCCTACGAGATAATGGAAAAAGTGAGCGAAGTGAATTACAAGGTCAGACAACCAGGAAGGCGAAAGCCCGAACAGATATATCACGTTAATCTGTTGAAAGCCTGGAGGGATAGAGAGTCCCTAGTCGCAGAAACTTGGTCACCAGCTCAAACTGGTTGCGTGATTCCGGAGGTTGGAATAGCAGCCACCTTGTCACAACCCCAACAACAGGAGGTTAAGGAGTTTGTGCTTCGCAACAAGGAGGTGTTCTCTGAGCTGCCGGGACAAACATCTGGGGTAGAGCATGATATTATTACCCCGCCCGGTGAAAGGGTGAAGTTAAAACCCTATCGGATCCCAGAGGCCCGACGGGAGGCAATACGGGAGGAAGTACAGAAAATGCTGAACTTAGGGGTGATAGAGGAGTCCCAAAGTGATTGGTCTAGTCCCATTGTGTTGGTGCCTAAACCGGATGGGAGCTGGCGATTTTGTAACGATTTTCGTCAGTTGAACAAAGTTACAAAATTTGACACCTACCCCATGCCACGTATAGATGAGTTGATCGACCGGCTGGGAACAGCCCGATACATGACGACTCTTGACCTCACAAAAGGGTATTGGCAAATTCCCCTGGCCAAGTCGGCCAAAGAGAAAACCGCATTTGTAACCCCAGACGGGGCGTTCCAATATAAGAGAATGCCGTTCGGGTTACAGAATGCGCCGGCCACATTCCAGCGGAAAATGGACCAGATGCTGAGGCCCCATCGGAAGTATGCTGCGGCTTACCTGGATGACGTAATTGTCCATAGCACAGATTGGGCCTCACATCTGCCAAAAGTGCAAGCAGTCCTGGACTCTGTTCGGGAAGCGGGGTTTACGGCTAACCCCAAGAAGTGTACCATTGGGCAGGAGGAGGCCAAATATCTTGGGTACACCATTGGCAGGGGAGTAATAAAACCCCAACTCAACAAAGTCGAGGCCATCCAGAGTTGGCCACGTCCCAACAGCAAGAAGCAGGTACGAGCCTTTCTGGGAATCGCGGGTTATTATCGGCGCTTCATTCCCCACTTTGCTTCTAAGGCTGTGCCCCTAACCAACCTGACGAAAGGGAAAGGGTCGGTCATGATTAAATGGACCCCCGAGGCTGAGGCAGCATTCCAATTCTTGAAACAAGCCTTATGTAGCCAGCCAGTGTTGTACTCACCCGACTTCTCTAAAGACTTTGTCGTACAAAGTGATGCGTCAGATGTGGGGTTAGGAGCAGTATTGTCCCAGGTCTGGAACGGGGAAGAGCACCCAGTCATTTACCTCAGCAGGAAGTTGAAGTCCCATGAGGTAAATTACGCCACGGTTGAAAAGGAGTGTTTAGCGGTGAAGTGGGCTCTAGATTCCCTTCGGTACTATCTGCTAGGTAGGCACTTTGACATGGTTACGGATCACGCTCCGTTAAAGTGGATGGCTCAAAACAAGGAAACAAATAGAAGAGTGAATAGGTGGTTCCTGGCCCTCCAGGAATTCAACTTCACAGTAAAGCATCGCCCTGGCGTTCAAATGGGGAATGTGGATGCTTTGTCTCGAGTACATGAATGCCTGATTGCTGGTGTTCCAACCCCGAGGTTAAAACAAGAGGGGGGGGGTATGTGACAGCAGGAAGGTAAAGTCACCTGGTTGCATCCAGGGGGGTAGATATATTTCGCCCAGATTCAGGCTTTACGCCGATTTGTACAACTAGGTGGAGAGTTGTATAAGGCTAGTGTGCTCATGGATGACTCATACCTCTAGGGAGAGGGCTGGGCGTCGTGCAGACAGGGAGTTGATGAGACCAGCTGAACCTTGTCAGCTCATTTAGGCCTCTATAAGAAACTCCCAGCTTCATTAGATGTTAGCTCATGCCTGGAACCAGACCTGTGTGGACTGTCTAGGGAGAGTGAACCCCTGTGCGGTGAGGCAAAGCCTGTGTGGCTATTTGTTTGGACTTTTACTAAACCAGGGACTTAGGGACTAGGACAGCACCAGGCTGATCCCAGTTGTTAGTTTAGGAAACCTGCATGTTTAGTCAGAGGTCAAACTGACCAGGATTTATTTTGTTTGTTTCTTTTTGGCTTTGCTGTGTTTTTGTCACTGTACATAGAGAAATAAACCGCACCTTTTGATTTTGAAAACCACAACCTCCGTCTGCTGGCCCTGTTTTTGTGTGGGGAGCCCAACCAGGGGGTCACACACACCCGCTACCGAGTTAACCCCCCCTCACAATATATATATTTATATATATATATTCGAGGATAAGCCTCTGGATCGTTATTTTTTTTTAAAACGATTCTCTTATTTATTTTTTTATGTTTTTTTTTAATCTAACCTTTAATTTTTTGGGGGATTTTTTTTGTTTATTAATTTTTGTTTATAATTTTCTTTTCTTTTCACTTTTTTTATTTAAATTATATATCTTTTTTTGGTAATTTTTTTTTTATTATTATTAATTTTTATTTTTCAATTTTTCATAAATTTATTTTGGTAATTTTTTTAATATGAATTTTTTATAAATTTTTCAATTTTGTAATTTTTTTTTTTTTATATTTTTGTTTTGTGCAGGTGGAAAAAATGTTAGGTTTAGTCCACCTGAAAAGGGGGTCATTAGCAACTGACTAGGTAGTCATTGACTATGTCTTCAATTAGCAGCTGACTACATTTTGTCTAGGACAAGAGTTGGTAGGAAGCCATTTTAGCTGCTGGAATTGTTTTTTTTTTCTTTTTTTTTCTTTTTTTTCTTTTGTTTGTTTTGGTTTCATTAAGGTGGAAGAATTTCCAAAAGGTTTAGGATTTATCCACCTGAAAGGGGGATTAGTGCATAGATCTTGAAGTACAGATAATGCATTGTTTTTTAAATGCTTAAAATTTTGAATTTTTGAGAAGCAACGTTCACGTTCATTTTTTATTTTAGATGTTTGCTTGTACCATGGGGATCCATTTTAGAGTGGGTTCATCCTAAAGGAATCATGGTTGTTTTGATAATTTGTTCAGAAGCAGGAATACTAAATTCCTGTGTTAGTAGATATTATGGATAAGAATTTGATTCTGCTCAATTTTAACTTCCAGAATCTTGGTGGAGCGAGATTGGAGAGGATTCTGGAACAGAGATGAAAGATGTTCATCTGGTTGGCAGTTCGTCCGTGCCATACCACACCAAAAATTTGTTCTGATAAACGTTCAGGAGAGAAAAGATTCAGATTGACACATCAATGGGGTGAAAACTTCCTCGTAGGGGTGGTGTCTCAATCTTAGCAGTCCTATAGAGAAGCTCTCCATTACAGGACATGTGGGACACCAGAACTGGACATGTGGGAGATGCACCTAATTGATGTCTCACCTGAGAGGTTGAAACCCTGCACAGGTAATGCCAGTGACTACACACAGGAGCATGCTCCGGTAAATAAAGGGAACAAACGCTGGCTACCAGGGTACAGTATGCCTTCACCACATGGCACTTCAATGTCTCGCAGTGGTTGATAAAATCCTATTACCCTATATGTGCTGAATATACTCTGAATCAAGTGCGGTCATTATACCAGTGACTTACTCCCAGAGACGTGCGGACACAGAGTGAGGTTCATGCAGGGCGCTTATTTCTGAGGAGTAACCGGAAGAGGAGGGATGTATTTAGCACTATATTGGGGGGAATAGGAGCCGGTGTTCTGCCGAGCTGGTTCCGCCTATCGATCTGGTTCCGAGCGCGACTGCGCAGGCGCAATCCGAGGCGACGGAATTCTCAGAGCGTGAACAGCTGTTCGGCAGCTGTAGACACGCTCGCTCCCGATGGTAGGGGAACCAGCTCGACAAGAAAGCAGCGGGGGTAGAGACTGGGACACGCCGCTCTATAGGGCAGCATTAAACAAGTTGATGGCCGGGTGACACGCCGCTCTGTACAGGAAGGGGCGGATGAGTGAGTGTGCGCTCCCTGCAATGTTAGACGGCAATTATATGTACAACACTAGCCCTATAGAGCGGCGTGTCACAGTGTCCGCCCCCGCCCCTTGCGCGTGAACATGAACATTTTAAAAAATACAGAGCGGCGTGTCACCCGGCCATCAACTTGTTTAATGCCGCCCTAGAGATCGACGTGTCCCAGTCTCCGCCCCCGCCGCTTTCTGCGCAGCGTGTATCCTCGGGAGCGAGCGCGTCTACAGCTGAAGAACAGCTGTAGATGTTTGTAGATTTCCGTGTGTTCCGAGTGCGCATGCGCAGTCGAGCTTGGAACCATATCGATAGGGGAACTAGGTCGACAAGACACCAGGATGGGCATTGTTAATGGAGTAGACATCGATCTCCTGAGGAACAAACTCTCAGCCATAGCTTCAGACAGCAAGCGGGGCTTTGTTACTCAGAGAGAGATCAATGACATTCTCGATAACATTCAACAATGTCACATAAATATTCAGGTAAAAGTGGCTCAAAATTTTATCCAAAAAGACAAAAATCTCCTGCGCTCTCGGTGTATCGTCAAAACACGGGTAGTGTGGTTCCGTCTAAAGGCAAAGTCTAAAGTCTTGCAGCCCTCCTCAGAACAATGGGTGTTCATGTGGCTAGAAAAAAGAAAAAAAAAAGGAGGGCGCACCGACCTAGTGTATTACCACTTAGACGTTTTATTTAAAATATAAAAAAGCAGTAATCTTACTCACAAACAGAGCTTAAATAAAAGCTTATCGGACAAATCAGCTGGAAATTCCTTGGCACCTGCCGACTGGACTCGATGACAGAGAGGGTCGGACAGTACTTCAGACAACTGGATAGCTGACGCGTTTCTGGGGCGCACCCCTTTCCTCAGAGCCTAGATGGTCCAAAATTTTATCCGCCATTTTAAGAGGTTGGTAGATAGTGTGGTGATACAGGGAAAATATATGTCATTGGCTCTAGCGTGCACGCAGGGGCAGGCGGAGTTATCGACCAGCATCAGGCTGATTGTACAGTCTCCATATGAGGGGCAGTGGCCTGATCACTGCATCACCGCTCAGTAAGACTTTGCCAAAACACGTCGCTTACACAAATCCAAAGTGGTGGTCGAATGCCTGGATGGGCTGTACTAGTTTGGATTGTGAAAGGTGTTATGCTGTATGATCCCACATACAGAAGTGCAGACTCGGTCTGTATATTTGGTGACATCAATGGGCTTACTGACTGGGGAATCTATCTTGTTGCATTTGTGGCTAAGTGACCCCCATGTGATCAGAGAGTACGGAAGCTGGGGGCAGGTTGGCATTTCCCTCTGTCGGAAGCATGACCACAATGTCCTTTGCATGCCAGGTCAATGCACAGTGGTGAACGAGAAATGTTTGGAAGATATTTCACTCTGTGTTCTGGATGGAGAGATCATTGCTGGGAAGGAAGCACCTGGGTATTATTTAGGACATAGACAAGTTTTTTCTTTGTCCTAAAGGATACCGATGTAATGTTAGTCATGGAACTAGGGTGTTTCTTAAACCTAACAGTAGGTAGAGGTGCATGATATACCCTGGGCATGGTCACTGAAATCCAGGCACAGGGATGGAATTTTGTGGATTTTGTAATTGTTTCAGATTTATATGTGTTGTTATACTCAAAACTCATATAGGAAGCTCTCCCGCTTATCTATGCAAGTTGAGAGACAAATTGACGGTAGGGTCTCTTCGTACAAATAAGAGACTTTGCTGCCAATTTAGATCCCTGAGGTACCGCAGACAGGCAAAGTTGCGGTAGGAAAGACACTGTGAGCAAACCTGGCTAATCCTGACCCGTATCTACAATAAAGAGTTATAGGAGGTTGGGAGCGGGAGCCGTAATTGGATGGATTATATATATATATATGCATATGTTATGATAATGGGTTGATTTATGTCATGGTATACTGTGATATGTGTATTTTAGGCTAGTAATATGGGCAAGAAAGGCTCTCCTCGAGACTCTGTATCTGAAAGCTGGTTGATATGCTGCTCTGAGTGTGTGCTGGTGAATGGTGAGGGAATGGACACCCCTTGCCTGTACTGCACCCCGTCCTGAACATATCGGAAAGGAGAAGATACAGAAGACACAGAATGGTGACATGGAAGCTGTCACGGAAGAATGATGTTGGTGTGTCACCCAGTAGCAAAGCGGCACGTGTTGAGAGGCACAACACGGCAAAACCATTATGGACTGTTCCATAGGACCTGGTTCTGAAGCCTATGTTGAGAGGCAACACGGTAAAACCATTATGGACTGTTCCATAGGAGCTGGTTCTGAAGCCTATGTTGAGAGGCAACACGGTAAAACCATTATGGACTGTTCCATAGGAGTTGTTTCTGAAGCACATGTTGAAAGACAGTTAAGGACTATTGCATAGGTACTGGTCCGGAAACACAGGTTGGGAAGCGACACGTGTTAAAGGGGTTGTAAAGGTAAAAGTTTTTTCACCTTAATGCATCCTATGCATTAAGGTGAAAAAACATCCGACAATACCGCCCCCCCCCCCCCCCCGAGCCCCTGTTTTACTTACCTAAGCCCTCAAAAGTCCCGCGCTCGCCCCGTCATCCTCCTCGTTTCTGAGCCTGGCCGTTGATTGGCTACACTGGATGGATTGAAAGCAGCGCAGCCATAGGCTCACACTGCTGTCAATCACATCCAATGACGCGGCGTGCTGGGGGGCGGGGCCGAGTGATACAGTGAGCAGCTATAGCCGCCGGCTGCATCACTGGAGCGCGCCCGCAATCACTCACCACCATGCGAGCTCGCTCGCATATAGGTGGTGAGTTCTTGCGGGGAGGAGCCGAGACAGCCGCCGAGGGACCCCAGAAGACCAGGTTCGGGGCCACTCTGTGCAAAACGAGCTGCACAGTGGAGGCAAGTATAACATTTTTGTTATTTAAAAAAATAAAATAAAATTATTTACAACCCCTTTAAGACATTTATGGACTGTCCAATAGGAGCCGTGTCTGGAGAAGGATGATGTGTGCCCTTTAGGCGCAAAGCGGAATATGTTGTAGGCAACATGGTCTAATGTTCAATCAGCCATGCTGACACTTACAGAGGAATTTGGCCCCAGGCAGAATCAGCATAGCAGGGGGCTGGCTCATATGTGTAAGACAATACCCTACAAGCAAGCTTGAGAGAGACTGCCCTGTGAACAAGGATTGGACCAGAAGCCAAGGGTGGCAAGGGGGGAGTTTGAATGGGGTCTGTTTTGTAAAAAGGGTTCATAACATAGAGCTCAATCTCTTTCGTGGAAGACCTCTACTGGGGAGGGCCTCATAGGAGCTTGTGCTTGGGCCTAAACTATGAGGCCCAGACTGGCTCGGGCCTAAACACCATGCGGCCCAGGTCTAGCTTCTCATTTACATCTGAGCACAGCCAGTGAGGGTTTACAGAGGGGAGTAGATAAGTATCTTTCAATATTAATATTGTTGTTATAGACTTTAAAGATATCTGTTGTTAGAATATGATATTCCTACTTTAACCACTTGCTTACTGGGCACTTAAACCCCCTTCGTACCCAGACCAATTTTCAGCTTTCAGCGCTGACGCACTTTGAATGACAATTGCGCGGTCATACAACGCTGTACCCAAATTATATTTTTATCATTTTTTTACCACAAATAGAGATTTCTTTTGGTGGTATTTGATCACCACTGCGGTTTTTATTTTTTGCGCTATAAACAAAAAAAAAAAAACTGAAAATTTTGAAAAAAAACAATATTTTTTTACTTTTTGCTATAATAATATCCCAATTTTTTTTTAAAAACTGTTTTTTTTCTCAGTTTAGGCCGATACGTATTCTTCTACATATTTTTGGTAAAAAAATTGCAAACAGCGTATAGTGATTGGTTTGCGCAAAATAGGGGATAGTTTTATGACATGTTTATTACCGTATTTATCGGCGTATAACACGCACAGGCGTATAACACGCACCCTAACTTTAAGAGGGAAGTTTCAGGAAAAAAACTTTCCACGGCCCCTGCGTATAACACGCAGGCACAGTTTACCCTCTATTTTCAGGGTAAAAAAGTGAGTGTTATACGCCAATAAATACAGTATATATTTTTTTTTTTACTATTATTGGTGGTTATCTGCGATTTTTGTCAGGCCTGCGATATTGCGGCGGACATATCGGACACTTTTGACACTATTTTGGGACCATTCACATTTATACAGCGAACAGTGCTATAAATATGCACTGATTACTGTATAAATGTGACTGGCAGGGAAGGGGTTAACACTAGGGGGCGATCAAGGGGTTAAATACGTTCCCTGGGAGTGATTCTAACTGTGTGGGGGAGGGGAGTGACTGGGGGAGGTGACCGATCTGTGTCCCTATGTACAAGGGACACAGCATCGGTCTCCTCTTTCCCTGACAGGACGTGGATCTCTGTGTTTACACACAGAGATCCACGTCCTGCCTCTGTAACAGCCGATCGCGCATACCTGGCGGACATCGCGGCCGCCAGGCACGCGCATCGGCAACACGTGACACGGCGGGCACAGCTGTTCCCCGCTGGGCGCGGAGGGGATGTAAACAGCAGGATGTCCAGGGACGTCCACCCGACACTTGAGAGCCGCGCTGCAAACGTCTTTCGTCTATAGCGCGGGTCTCAAGTGGTTAAAGGAAATAAATGTAACTAATTTTACTAAGCAAATGCATCTGTCTTCATAGTTAACATTGTATCATTAGGCCTAGCATACTTAGATTATATTAGTTAATAATGGGACATACAAATACACTTTAATACATTTATGCGATAGCTATATATTATAGGTTACAATAGAATATATAATATTGCATATTTTACAACATCCCCCCTCTGTATAATCGGTTGTAGTTAATGAAGGCCTTGCTTTTATTTTCCAGTACTCTACGCTTCCAGTTATATGGATGGGGGATTTCAATATGACTAACTCCTGCCTTAGACATATGGGACAGAGTGCCACTGCTTTGGACTCTTCTGTACACACCAGGTTATGTTGTTTGCTTACAGATTTTGCTCTGGTCGACACGTGGAGCTACACATATACTTCTAGAGGAATGATTTCTTTATAACTTTCTGTAATTCTCTATTTTAGCATATCTGCTGCATGGCATTCTATGAGTCTAATATGTCTACTGTTTTCAGACACTGTGTTCTTGTATGTATTCTATTTAATATCCGTTCATTGCCACTTGTACCATGTATAACCTTTCAATAAAGTTGTTTTTTTCCAATAAAAAAAAAGATATACACAGTACTACATAAAACTAACTAGGGGCATCAATTTATAAAATTTCCACAAGATGTCCCCATTGAGGCATCACTCGTAATATACTAAACCCTATACTACACAGAGATATTGGGATCGTAGGAAGATAAAGTGGAGTGCCACTTCCTGATCGTCTCTCTTCTATGGTAGAGAATCTAATTGGAGGGGGGGGGGGGGTGAGCACTGTTTCCCAGAGTCTATAAGGTGGTTGGCACGCAAGGGAACTTCCTGCTTCTGAAGACAACACTTATTATTGCCGAAATGCATCCAGCTGGTGTTCCCGTGTATCACTTCCGGCCCACCGAGTAAAACACACACCAGACTCTAGGCAGCGTCCATTTTTCTGCACATTCCAGTGGGCCGTTTTGTACAATTTTGACATTGTATTATCACTATAGTGGCGCTTTTTAATGAATAAATCTACCAAAGGATTTTATACTATGAGAGGCTGTCTCTATGTTTATTTTTTGCCTGCCTATTAACGTTTGGGAGTACACATTGGACCATAACAAGGAGGAGTAAGGATTTGTGAGAGCAACCAGGAAACATCTGGGATTGCGGGACAGGCCCTCAAAAGCCCTGCAAGCCTTCTGGACTCCCCCCGCTATATAGTGTAGCGGGGTATTCCCCTTTAATACCGAGAGACTACGTCTCCCAGTACATCTGGCAGCACCCAGGGTGCATTGCCCCGTGCAAAGACTGCTGGGGCAGACTTTATAAGGGGAGGCGGAGCTTGTTCTGTCTTTTTTTGGACACCCCCTCTCCTAGCAAGAGGATCCCTGTGCTGAACTGCTGTGTGCACAAGGCCTGAAGCCTGGGCCTTGTGCAATTCTTCAAAAGAGCCCTCTGCCAGCCAAGCGGAACCTCAGAGACATTTCCTCATCCTTGCTGTACTACACCAGAAGGGCCGAGGGCCTGGATGTCGGTGGATTCCTGTTCCTAGGTGAATCAGTGGAGGAAACAGACTTGTACTTGTCCGGCTGGTGAGAGAACACTTTTAATAGACAGATACTTTATCTTTACTATTCGTTGGATTACAAAGTTGTTCTTCAAGTGCACCGCTGAAAGATTGCTAGCGAAGATTGTTTATTCATAACATGGGTGAAGGTGCTTTACTCCAAACCGAGAGCCAGACTCCGTATCAATAACAATCTTTCTTCCTCATTTGAGGTACATAGAGGTACCAGGCAGGGGTGTTCGTTATCCCCACTGCTGTTTGCTTTGGCGGTCGAACCCCTGGCTATCTTGATTCGTACTGCATCGGAGGTGGTCGGATTTCGTAGGGGTCAAAGGGAAGAAAAAATCTCCTTATATGCGGATGATGCACTTATTTATTTGGGGGATACAGCCGCATCGTTGCAAACAGTGATGGGTATTATAGGAGATTTCGGAGGTTTTTCAGGTTTTACTATAAACTGGTCTGACATCAACAATAATGCCCATAGATCCGTTGACAGAACCACTACCAGCTGGTGCGGAGCAGATCGCCATAACCAAAAACTTTAGATATTTGGGGGTAGTGGTATCCCCAGATCCAGCGGAATATCTTCAGCTGAATCTGGGCCCACTACTGGAAAGACAGAGAGGGAAATGCAATAGCTGGTGCTAGCTCCCTCTGTCAGTGGTGGGACGGGCGAATTTAATAAAAATGGTATGGGCCCCACAGTTATTATATGTTTTTCACAACTCCCCTATGTGGATCCCAAATAAATGGTTCAAACGAATAGATACCCTGATGCAGGATTTGATATGGAAAAAAAAGATAGCCAGGATAAGCTTAACCACCCTGCAATATAGTAAGGACAGGGGGGGGATTGGCAGTACCCCACCCCAAAATGTATTTTCTGGCCTCACAGTTCCAGCAGTTGGCTGGGATGGGGCAGGGAAGAAAAAGAGGATCCTACAAGTATCCTGGTGACTATGGTGGCTCCTACACTAAAGGCAGCATCTCATTTGGAGATGGACCTACCTAGTATACCACACTCTGCACCTACGGGTATTCTCCTTAAAAAGGTCTGGGGGGAGATCCGGAAGGCTTTGAGGTTAAGGGGCCCACTGCCCTTTACCCCGATATGGCAAAACCCTAGATACCCAGAGTTACAGGACCTAGAGGGCTTTACCTCCTGGAAAGAGAGAGGGATTTGTTTTTTTTCGCAACTGTACAAGGGAGAAGTGTTAAAAACATACGAACAGATGTGCCAGGAATTCCAGTTAGCCCCAAGGGGCTTTTATCAATATCTTCAGCTTCGGCATGCTCTGCAGGCACAGCAAATGACACAATCCTTAGTAATATCATCGTCACGTCTGCTGATGGAGGTCCTCCAGGCGGATACCCGGAGAGGACTAATATCAAAAACATATGCGGAATTACTATCCTCAATACAGGACCATGCCTCCCTTAGATGTCGTAGTAAATGGGCAGAAGACATCGGAGATATAGATGGGGACCAGTGGGATATGGCGTTGGACTCTAATCCAGCGGTATCTGTATCAGCGTCCCACAAACTATCACAATTATTTATTCTGCATAGGGCCTATAGAACACCAGTACAGCTTTACAAGTGGGGAGGAAGGGACTCCCCCTTGTGCCCAAAGTGCAAAGTACAGCAAGGGGACTTTATACATCTAATTTGGAGGTGCCCAAAACTCCACAGATACTGGGAGGAGGTTTCCCAGAACATCACAAGAGTGGCCCAGGTACCTATACCCTTGGACCCTTTGGTGTACCTGCTTGGGGCGATTGAAGCTGAAAAGTTCCCGCAAGGAAGGTACTATATGATAACAAGACTGATGTACCTGGCTAGAAAGCTAACAGCGCGATATTGGATGGCAGAGACGGTTCCCACAGGAAAGCAGTGGATTGCGTATGTCAATTTCTTGCTTTTCAGAGAACGGCTCGCCTACAGACGTAGAAAGGCAGTGGATAAATTCAATCTTATATGGCAACCATGGCTGGAGGATCCTAGCCTTGTGTCATTACAACTGGTAAAGGATAGGCTCCTGATGTAAAAACCTATGGGGCGGTTGGGGGGAGGGGGAATTTAGAAGTTAAATGCGCTAATGACAATGCACTAGATTTGGGAGAGTTTGCGAACAGGAGAAAAGACCCAGGTTGTTAAGATTCAAAGGGTTGGGGGGGGGGGGGGAGTAAAAGGGAAAAATTTAAATGTCACTGTTGTACTGTAAATTGATTAGGGTTTTTTTTTTTTGTATGGACAGGAATTTTAATATGTTTTTGTTTATATATCAATGTGTAAGACTAAATGCACAAATCACATGTATTGATTGAGCAAATGAAAGATAGAAGGATTTAAAAAAAGAAGATCGTTTACCCTGAACTTCCATTTAGATCAGTCAGGCCTGACTGCGTAGGTAGACATTTCTGAGAGTCAGTCTGCCCACAAGGGGAAGTGATTGTAAAAGGGCAGCGCTAGAGCCGCATCGCATTACTTGAGTATTGTGATTGTTCTGTTCCTTTTAAATACTGTTTATTGCAGGGATCTGCAACTTGTTATACTGTTATTTAATTACTTGCCCATTAGCATCAGTAAAATATCTGGGTCAAGTACATTTGGTGTCAGTTTCGCTTACTTTAATAGGAGTTGTAAAGTATATTCTGTGTATGCTTGCTATAAGACTGCGTCACCAACGGTTGCGGTCACGCGGTCCTATCCCACTATTACTAGCTGTGCCATGGGAGGTTAGAGACGATTGTCAGGGGTCGACAGCGGTGCATTACAGGGCCCAAATCAATACCAGCGGCCCTCTTAACTGGGGGTATCGCTACAATAGTAAGGGAGTCACCGACATCTGATGAGTGTGGTATGCAAATTTACAGCACGTGGTGGAATACACAGGGGGGACCCAGGGAACAAGGCACGAATAGCACTCAAGATTGCACTATAGACTTTTGCACTATGTCACATTAAAAATATTTTGTCACTTATGTTTACATGAATGGCAACCATAGTATGTCATATATAGTTTTTTTGGGCACTCATTAGTAGATTTTTCATGTTATAGCAAGTGCTGCCTGAGATTAATTTTATATTGATTAACCTTTTGTTGGAAATAACAGACAGCAGCTGCAAATTTTAGTACTATCATTGTTCGTTTATTCAGGCGCGGGTGTTTTTTCTAGTTCATAGTTGACATTGAACTGATTCCGCACCAGTCATCAAAGCATCCGCTACCATAGCTAAATTCCAGAAACTGGAGAAAGCATGTTCAGTTTTTTGTTGAACCTAAAGCCAGGAGGTCCCTGTCCAGTGTTCCTTACCTGCAACAGAGATCTTTAACCACTTAAGGACCGTCGCCTGTACATATACGTCAGCAGAGCGGCACGGATAGGCATAACCACGTACCTGTACGTGGCTGCCTTCCAGCAGGTGGGGGTCCGATCGGACCCCCCCGGTGCCCGCGGCGATCTGTTTCGCTTCAGGAGCGATCCGTGATGAGGGGGCGGCTATTGATGTCTGGCCACCCCCTCGCGATCGCTCCTGGCGAATGAGAAGCTTCTCCTGCCTGTGAACTGTAAACACAGGCAGGAGGAAGTGATGTCACCTCTCCTCGTGGCGGTCTTTTCATCCGGCGCCGAGGAGAGGAAGACATCTAACAGTAAATGCACAACAGTACACTGACACCAGTACACGTAGGCACACAAAACACCCCCCGATCACCCCCTGCACCCCCAGTCACAGTGTCACTGATTGCAGTGGTCATTTATTTACTGATCACTGCATGCAGTGTCATTTGTGACTGTAAAAAGTGTCAGGACAGTTAGCTTTAGGCCCTTTTAGGTCCAGGGTACCCCTTTAAACCCCCCTAATAAAGGTTTAACCCCTTGATCGCCCCCAGGTAACCCTTTCACCCCCTTTCGCCAGTGTCACTAAGCAGTCTTTTTTCTGATCGCCGTATTAGTGTCGCTGGTGCCGCTAGGTAGCCAGTTATTTTTTTAGGTTCACCGTCAGGTTTTTATAGCATCAGGTACCCCCATATATTGCCTCATAAAGGTTTTAACCCCCTGATTGCCCATAGAGTTAACCCTTTCACCAGTGATCACTGTATAAGTGTCACTGGTGACGCTGGTTAGCCAGTTAGTTATTTAGGTTCACTGCCAGGTTTTTATATAGTGTCAGGTACCCCCATATATTACCTAATAAAGGTTTTAACCCTGATTGCTCCTAGATAACCCTTTCACCAGTGATCACTGTATAAGTGTTACGGGTGACGCTGGTTAGTTAGTTTGCTGTTTATAGCATCAGGGCACCCGCCTTATATAACCCAAAAAAGGTTTAATCCCCTGATCGCCCGGCGGGTGATATCAATTAGGTTTAGTGACAGATATGATCTGCGTCGCCCCAGGCAGCGTCAGGTTAGTGCCAGTAGCGCTAACACCCACGCACGAAGCATACACCTCCCTTAGTGGTATAGTATCTGAACAGATCAATATCTGATCTGATCAGATCTATACTAGCATCCCCAGCCGTTTAGGGTTCCCAAAAACACATTGTTAGCGGGATCAGCCCAGATGCCTGCTAGCACATGCGTTTTGCCCCTCCCTTCAGCCCAGCCCACCCAAGTGCAGTATCGATCGATCACTGTCACTTACAAAACACTAAACACATAACTGCAGCGTTCACAGAGTCAGGCCTGATCCCTGCGATGGCTAACAGTTTTTTTGGTAGTGTTTTATACAGTTGCTGACAGTCAGGTGCTTTTTTACCTGTGAATCTTACTAGTGTACCAGTAAATTTAGAGCCCAAAATGGCAAATCGAAGGTACACTAGTAAAGAGGCCTACGAGTTTCTGAGCATGACAGATAGTGAAGAGGAGGTCACACATCTGTCAGATTCAGGCTCAGAATACAATCCCATAGACGACAGCCGCTCCATGACAGATAGCTCTGGCGACGAAGGTGAGGTCCCTGCTAAGGTCAGGCGTACCCGACCCCATTCTGCTCTTGTTGAGGTGCAAGAACCGCAGGGCTCTCGTATGGAGCAGAGAAGTACTAGTGCCGCTCATCCTTCTGGTGAACTGGCAAGCACCAGCGGCCTAGTACACACTGGTCGTACATCCAGCATTGCAGTAACACTTGGTGACGTGGCGAGTCCCATAAGTGCAGTTCAAGCTGGCGAGGTGGCAAGAACAAGTAGTGTCCCGCTGCCACCAAAAAGACAAAGACAGGCCCGTCGTGCCCATAGTGTACTTCTTGCAGAATTTGCCAATCCTGATTGGGTGCCCACCACTTCTGCATAACCCGTACTTCCCCCATTCACTGGCCAACCCGGAAATCAGGTGGAAACAGCTGATTTTACGTCACTTGATTTTTATTTGCTGTTTTTCACAGAAGATCTCCATAGATCTATTGTGGACCAAACTAATTTGTATGCTGGTCAATTCATCGCCGCTAATCCCCAGTTGCCCTCCCTTGCCAGAGATTAGAAACCAGTTACGGTTTCCGAATTTAAGACCTTTCTGGGCCTTTCGCTCAACATGGGCATACATAAATTGACGAAGTTGCGGACGTATTGGTCCAAACGCCAAATTCACCATATGCCCGTGTTCTCTGCCTCCATGGCCAGGAAACGATACGAGCAGATCTTGCGGTTCATGCACTTCAACGACAATGAACTTTGTCGTCCTCGTGGAGACCCTGAATAGGATCGGCTCTACAAAATTCGGCCCCTCATAATCCACTTCAACTAATGTTTTGCAGCCTTGTTTACTCCCCATAAAGTTGTCTGCGTTGACGAGTCCCTGATTAAATTTTTCTGCCCGCTTGTCTTTAAAACAGTACCTTCCCAGCAAGCGTGCCAGATACAAAGTCAAGCTCTATAAGTTCTGTGACAGGGCAACAGGCTATGTATGGAGCTTTATGGTTTATGAGGGAAAATATAGTCACATAGAGCCGGAGAACTTACATAGGAAGCGCTGGCAAGATTGTGTGGGACTTGGTGTCACACTTATTCGGAAAGGGGTAACCACTTGTATGTGGACAATTATTACACAAGCGTGCCACTTTTTAGTCACTTATTTGATCACCAAATTGGCGCATGTGGCACCGTGCGATCTAATCGCCGGGGCTTTCCCCAGCGGCTTGTAGATTCCAGTCTTATGCTGGGGGAGAGAGCCTGCTTGAAGTGTAATAATTTGATCGCTGTGAAGTGGAGGGATAAAAGGAATGTTTTAGTTCTTTCCTCCCTTCACGCAGACACGACAGTCCAAATTCCTACAGCGACTGGTGTTGTGGAGAAACCCCTGTGTCCACGAATATAACCTTAACATGGGAGGGGTGGACCTCAACGACCAGTTGTTGGCGTCGTACCTAGTTGCCCGTAAGGCCAGACGCTGGTACAAAAAAGTGTCTGTTTACTTATTTCAATTGGCTTTGCTGAACGCTCATGTGCTATACAGAGCTTCAGGACAGACTTTAACCTTCCTTGAATTCCAGGAAGAGATCGTCACAGACCTCCTGTATCCAGGCGGTGCTGCACCTCACCATTCCCAACCAAATGCAGTAAGCCGGCTGCATGAGAGGCATTTTCCATATGTCCTCGAGAGTACCCCTACCCAACGAGCCCCCCAAAGAAGATGTCGTGTCTGTAGCAAGCGCGGATATAGGCGTGACACCCGTTATCATTGTTCACACTGTCCTGACAATCCTGGTCTTTGCATTGGTGAATGTTTTGAACAATACTAGTGAAGTTTTAGCGTAGGGTACAGCATTTCACAGACTAGGACACACTTACACAGGGTCTCTCAAGACGCCATCACATTTTGAGAGACCCGAACCTGGAACCGAACCGTTACAGTTACAAAAAAAAAGTGTAAAATTTTTTTTTTTTTAAAAAGACGTAAAAAAAAACAAAACACAAAAAAAATATAAAAAAAATAAAATAAAAATAGTTGTCATTTTATTGTTCTCTCTCTCTCTATTGTGCTGCTCTTTTTTACTGTATTCTATTCTGCAATGTTTTATTGTTATTATGTTTTATGCTTGCTTTTCAGGTATGTAATTTTTTTATACTTTACTGTGTTTTATTGTTAACCATTTTTTTGTTTTCAGGTACGCCATTCAGCTGCAGCGCGGATTTATTTATCTTGACAGCAACAGCGTTTGCTCCCACGATACATGAAGCCGTGACTCCAGTGCTGTAGGAGGTGATTTCACCACCACAGTTAAAAAAAAGAGCATATATGCCAAAGCATGGGGGCAGCAGGGGCGGAGGAGCGATTTTGCTCCTAATGCCGCGTACATACGGTCGAAATTCCGACGGAGGCTTGCCCGTGGAAAAGTCAGACCGTGTGTACGTGGCATAACTTTTTTGCGGGAGGATGCCCCCATGCTTCGGCATATATATGTAGCGCCCTGTTCCTAAAAAATAGGGGCTATGTTGTGAATTTTGTGTTTGTCTGAATTGTAAATAGTTCAAATTGATTGTATAAAAGTAAAATTAGCTTCTGTTCCAATTTTGGCTATGTTGTGCGCATTTCCCACTGTTGCCAGTAGGTGTCACTGTTACCACAGGCCAGTGTGAGAAATACAGCAAGCTGAAGTGCATTAAATATTCTTTGCCCAGAAACAGCCCAGTGGGAGTGTTTTCGCTGCTGTGCATTCTGGGAGAGGGTATTTAAGGGACAGATGCCATTTTTCATTCCTCTTCTACCTCGTGGCCCTCCTGGCCTAAGGCATGTGACAATTGCTCTTCCACCTCGGGCCCTGCAGGATCGAGGAAGTGTTACTGCAAGTAGGCCCAGAAGTCTGTCTGGGGCCTACTTATCCGGAGGTGGTCCTGTGCTGTCTTGCCTGCGCGGAAGAAGCCAAGTCAAACTGAGAAGATCCAGGGGGGGACTCTTGCTGGAGAGAACCAGGCTCAAGGATGGTCTCTCAGGAAGGGCCTGGTGACTCGTTTGGAGGACGCACCGAAGCTACTCTACCCTCACAGTACTGCCGGATGGCTTAAAGGTTCTGGTACTGTGCAGCTGTTCTACAACTAACTGCTGGCTACAAAATCCTGTGAGAGGATTATCCAGGAGTTCCACCGATCGCTAAGTCTGTGAGAGAGACTCGTCCGTGCATCATACTGGCTGCTAGGTCGGTGTGAGAGGCCTATTCGGGTGTTGCAAGATCCGCTGACAGAAAGCGGTTTTGTCCTCTGGATCCAAGAAATTCATCAGTGATCTGCTATAAGGTATCTGAAACTTCCGCTAACTCTCTATCCTTCTACTACCGCAAGTTTCTTTATTAAAGCATTGGAAAAAGACTAAAGTGACTGGCGCTCACATCTGTTTGACATTTTCTATCATAGACTCTTAGTACTGGGACGGTGAAAGGTGGGGTAACGGCAGGACCCAAAATTGATCTCAGCTGCCCTCTAGGGGGTAACACTACATATATATTTTAGGAACAGGTTGCGTTAAAAAAATGTTTTATTTTTTACTATGTTTTTTTTTTAATGTTTGCTTTGCAGGTATGGTATGGTATGGTAAGGTGTCTTACTGTTATACTGTAATGTTACTTTGTTTTAATGTTAACCATCATTTGCTTAGCAGGTACGCCATTCAGTTGCAGCGCGGATTTATTTATCTTGACAGCAACAGCGTTTGCTCCCACGATACATAAAGCCGTGACTCCAACGCTGTAGGAGGTGATTTCACCAGCACAGTTAAAAAAAAAGAGCATATATGCCGAAGCATGGGGGCAGCAGGGGCGGAGGAGCGATTTGCTCCTAATGCCGCGTACACACGGTCGAAATTCCGACAGAGGCTTGCTCGTGGAAAAGTCAGACCTTGTGTACGCGGTATAACTTTTTTGCGGGAGGATGCCCCCATGTTTCGGCATATATAAATGGTGCATGTATGCCCATTATTAGAAGTGGGTGGATGAAGGGAGGTATTCTAATGGTGGGCATACCCACCGATCAATCTCTTTTTTTCGTTCAGCCAACAGGTGATGGTGAATATTTTCTTTAACTGCTTGCCGTCCGTGTAACGTCAAATGACATCATTGATTTTAAGCGGTGATATCTGAATGATGCCTGTAGATATGGTGATTCCTTTCACCATAAGAATTATCATAGCCGCTGTTCAGCCACTTAATCATTCTTATAGGCAGCGAGAGAGGACACCCCCCCCCTCCCGTTGCCCTCCGGTTACCTAGGGATCGCCCCTGCCATCGGCGTACCAGAGAAGAAATCGACTGGCCCCGGATGCTGACCATAGAGACTTCCAATGGGCCAGGTGGTCTCCGGAGTCTCTATGGTCATTTGGAGGTCGGGCGCAATGTTATGACGTCACGCCTGGACTCTGCATTCGAAAAAATGTCGCCGCCTCGGCTGGGAAGCTAGGATAATATTTTTTTAGTTTCTTTTTTGATTTCATGCTTCCCAGCCTAGAGGTGAGATGTGGGGTCCCATATTTCACTGTAAAGAGGACCTGTCAAGCACTATTCACGCCCACATATGAAAATGGCGTTCAAACCACACATGTGAGGTGTCGCCGGGAACGTTAGAGCAAGAGAAAATTCTAGTCCTAGACCTATTCTGTAACTCAAAACATGTAACCTGTAAAAAAATGTAAAGTGTCACCTATGGGGATTTTTAAGTGCCAAAGTTTGTTGCCATTCCACGAGCGTGTGCAATTTTGAAGCGTGGCGTTAGGTATCTATTTGCTCGGCGTAACATCATCTTTCACATTATACAAAAAAATTGGGCTAACTTCACTGTTTTGTTGTTTTTTTATGCATTTTCCCCCCCAAAAAAACGCATTTGAAAAATTGCTGCGCAAATACCATGGAAGATAAAAAGTTGCAAAGACCGCCATCTTATTCTCTACAGGCTCTGCTAATAAAACATGTATAATGTTTGGGGGTTCTGTGTAATTTTCTAGCAAAAAAGGTGATATTTTACATGTAGGAGAGAAATGTCAGAATTGGCCTGGGTAGCAAGTGGTTAAAGCGGAGTTCCGCCAATTTTTTTTTTTAAGTCAGCAGCTACAAATACCGAAGCTGCTGACTTTATAAATAAGGACACTTACCTGTCCAGGGCGCCCACGATGTCCTCACCCAAAGCCGATCTGTCCGGCTCTGTGTGCAGTCGCTGGCATCATCAGTAAGGGAATCAGGAAGTGAAGCCTTGTGGCTTCACAGCCTGGTTCCCTACTGCGCATGCACGAGTCGCGCTGCACATTCTGACTGGTCCCTGCTGTCTTCTGGGACCTGTGTGTCTCCCAGAAGACAGTGGGGGGACGGAGGAGGGGCCGAACATGGTGCAGATTGCCGCAAATTCTGCAGCGATCTTTCGCCGAAAGTGGGAGCAAATACCTGTATTAGACAGGTATCTGCTCCCCCTCCCCCCTGAAAGGTGCCAAATGTGACACCGGAGAGGGGAAGGAATCCGGATGTTACATTTTTGTGTGGAACTCCAGCTTTAAACATGTGGAACAGCCATGGGCACTAGTTTCGCTCCCAGCTACGCAAATCTATTCATGGCATACTGGGAAGACATGCAGATATGGGCTCAAAATCAATACGTCATCTAGTGTATTATGGCAGGTTCATAGATAATATTATCATCATTTGGCAAAAAGACAACACGATACAAGAATTTTTCAATTACTGTAACAACAATCATCTTAGAATTCAGTTCACCTTGGTATCAGATCCCCACACGTTTGTTTTCTTGGATCTAGAACTTTTCCATGATCAGGCAAACAACCTCCTAGAAAAGGACAATTTTTCATCACTCAATACAATACTAAACATTGGGCCATTAAAAGATCTTTAACCACTTCCTGCCCAACCTATAGCAGATTGATGGCCAGGAAGTGGTTTTGTTATCCTGACTGGACATCATATTTTCAGGATAACATGCCGGTGGGCGCACAGCACGGTGATCGGAGGTGCGGTGTGTCACTCTGACACACCACATATCAAATCATGGTAAGGAGCCTCCGACGGAGGCTCCTTACCACGTGATCAGCTGTGACCAATCACAGCTGATCACAGCATGAACCAGGAAGTGTCGGTAAGCGTCTTTCCTCAGTTTGTGCTGGCAGGGAGAGCCGATTGGTGTCTCTCCCTGTCAGAGGGGGGGGGGTCTGTGCTGATAATCAGCACATTGATTATCATCACAGCCCCATCAGATGTGCCACAATGTCAATCAGTGCCCATCAGCTGCCAGTCAGTGCTCCATCAGAAATGCCTGTCAGTGCCCAAAGTGCCAATCAGTGCCCAAAGTGGCAATCAGTGCCCATCAGAGTGCCAATCAGTGCCCATCAGTAACACCTGTCAGTACCTCATCATCGGTGCTACCCATCAGTGTCATCTATTAGTGTCCATCGGTGCCGCCTATCAGTGCCACCTATCAATGTCGCCTATCAGTGTCCATCAATTCTACATATCAGGGCCTTCTCATCAGTGCCCATCCATGCCACCTCATCAGTGCCGCCTCATCAGTAAAGGAGAAAACACAATTTTATAAGAGAAACAAAGAAAACCTTTTTTTTTTTTTTAAATGCTGGTGTTTTTTAGTTTGTTTAGCAAAAAATAAAAATCCCAGTGGTGATCAAATACCACCAAAAGAAAGCTCTATTTGTGGGAAGAAAATGCAAAAAATTTAGTTTGGGTGCATTGTTGTATGACCGTGCAATTGTCATTCAAAGTGTGACACTGCTAAAATCAGAAAATTGTCCTGGGCAGGAAGGGGAAAAAGTGCCTGGTATTTAAGTGGTTAAACAAATATTGGGGTATCCTACTTAATAATCCCAAACTACATGACCATATCCCTTCCAAACCGAATTTGGTGTTCAAGAAGGCAATTAATATCAGAAATTACATTGCTCCAAGTAAAATCAAAAGTAATCATAACATTGAGGCTCAGATCACCATTCCAAAGATGTTGTCTCTCATTGGTATGTACCGATGTTGTAAAAAGCCTTGCCTTACATGTACCCATGTCACACATGGCCAAAAAACATTCAACGATCGAAGAGGTAATTCGTATACCATTCAAGAAACACCTGCTCCTCCAGTTATGTCTTCTACCTTGTCACTTGCCCCTGCAAGAAGTGTTATGTAGGACGTACTATCAGGACTCTTCGAGACAGATTCGAGACAGATTTGGAGAACATAGGAGGAGCCTCTAGGATGACCCTCCTAGATTCAGTATAGCACAACGGCCACACAAAGCGTTTGTAGTAACCTCCCTAGATCAACTTTTATGGAAACTTTAAAGGCTTTAAAACCCAGTGCGTCTGCACAGGAAGCCATATTATATGCAGTTAATAAGCACTGACAATTACCAGAAGGGAAGAAAAAAAAAGAAAAATCTACACAGACTGTAGATATGTCTTTGGTGTGGCTCATGATTTTGGCCCTGTATGAAAAGCATGGAATTTCATTACCAGCAGATGCAGGCATCTTAAAAGTAAAGGCACATACAGTATCTCACAAAAGTACACCCCTCACATTTTTGACCAAGATAAATTATTTGGTTTAGATGGTGTCAAGCGTGTGTGGTGGCAACCAGGTGAAGAGTACAGTCAAGCATGGTGGTGGGAGTGTCATGGTCTGGGGCTGCATGAGTGCTGCCGGCACCGAGGAGCTACAGTTCATTGAGGGAACCATGAATGCCAACATGTACTGTGACATACTGAAGCAAAACATGATCCCCTCTCTTTGGAGACTGGGCCTCAGAGCAGTATTCCAACATGATAACGACCCCAAACACACCTCCAAGATGATCGCTGCCTTGCTAAAGACGTTGAGGGTAAAAAGTGATGGACTGGCCAAGCATGTCTTCAGACCTAAACCCTAGTGAGCATCTATGGGGCATCCTCAAATGGAAGGTGGAGAAGCGCAAGGTCTCTAACATCCACCAGTTCCGTGATGTCGTCATGGAGAAGTGGAAGAGGACTCCAGTGGCAACCTGTGAAGCTCTGGTGAACTCCATGCATAAGAGGGTTAAGGCAGTTAAAATAATGGTGGCCACACAAAATATTGACACTTTGGGCCCAATTTGTACATTATCACTTAGGGGTGTACTCACTTTTGTTGCCAGCGTCTTAGACATTAATGGCTGTGTGTTGAGTTATTTTAAGGGGACAGCAATTTTACCCTGTTATACAAGCTGTACACTCACTACTTTACATTGTAGCAGTGTTATTTCTTCAGTGTTGTCACATGAAAAGATATAAAATATTTACAAAAATGTGAGGTACTTTTGTGAGATACTGTATGAGAGGTAGTGGCATAGCAGCCATATACAACAGATGATCTAGCTGATCTTGCAAGAAAAGAAGCAGCCCTTATGGAAGTAGCAGTAGCGGAAGTCTCCACTGTAGGGTTCACATAAGTGATAGAGACTGATTCACTTCAGAAGGAGCAGTGGGGCAGAGACACTGATTCAGTTGCAGGACCACGCACCTAAGAAGGCGAAGGATAGTTGATCAAAGGTAGAGCCACCCAAAATGGGCAGGGCAGTGGTGCACTGAATAGAGATGGCATATCCTTAGAGGCCTATGCCCAGTAAAAGCACAACTAGCACACAGCACTAGCCACCTCTCTAAAGGTACAATCAAGGCATTTACTGACTGTTATTGGAAAGCACCCGTATTTAGCACAGTTACAGACAGGTTTTGTGCTTCGTGATTCACTTTTGTATTGTACAATGCTTGGAGGTTTGTCCAGATTCCCCAAAAGTATTTTTCCAAACCCGTCTAATCCAGATAGATTCCATTCAAATATCAAACATATGTACTTATGAATACATACTAGCCATTGTTGGTATGTTTTGAGGATGGCCAGAAGCCTGGCCAGTAGCCAAAGCCAATGCAAAAACTACTGCAAAAAATATTTTATGAGAATTTGCTTGTAGGTACGGGATACCATAGTAATAGAATGTGACAAAGGTTTCAATTGCACAGGGAAGGTAATGACAGACAATGGAAGCTCTTAATTTACAGTAAGCTTTCTATACTCCCCATCACCTTCAAAAGCAGTGGAAAGGTTGATAGACTCAATGGAGTTCTAAAGAAAAGCTATGACAAAATAATGGCAGCTACTGGAACAGGAAGGATAGGGGCATTACCTATAGTCCTATACTCAGGAAGAACAGCTCCTAAATGACCACATGGTCTGTCTCTCCTTATGAGATTTTGTTTGGGGGCTGCCCAAGATCTGGTTATACTTTCGTCAGTTGTAAGCTTTATATTCAGATTTGACAGTATACGTTCAAAATCTACAAAAAGTGTTAAAAGGAGGTGTGGGATAGCAAACAAACAAATACGGTATACATACTCACCTATATGGCTGCAACATCAGTCGGACACTGCATCTGTCCCTTGCTGGCTCTAAGAGTGATCACATGACCACTGATCACACAGTTCTCAGTCTCCACTGGGGTGCTGGACTGTGGAGGGGGAAACAGTGGCTGGCTCAGGCTCTCAGCACTGTGCCATAAAGCTGTGCAAGCTGCATCTGGATGTATTCCTGACCTTCAAGTTGTGATCCCTGCCAAGCCTGGACTGGCTGTGTGACGTCGGCCGAGAGCAGGCTTTAGCCTGCTCTCAGCTGAATCTGGGTCACAGGAGTGCAGAAATAAGTGCGCTCTTGTGACCCAGAAAAGAAGTATGGCAAAAAAAAGCTTTGGCAATACTTCTTTTAAATAAAAATACATAAAGGTACAGTATGTGTATAACTCAATTCCCGATCCAGAATCTATTTCAGGTATCCATAGGATCCAACCTGGAGACTGGGTGGCGATTAAAAGACACTTCAGAAAATTGAAGTCCTGATATTATACTTACTTCCAAATCCTGCTGACCAATGCCACTTCTAGCTAGAAGGAAAAATTGCCTGGATACACGCCTTTCGCCAGGTGTCTTTCACGGTCAAGCCAACAAATTTTTGTCATTTGTATCAAGACAAGTACTAAAATATGTCAATGTGACTTCATCGAGGCAACAAAAAGTTCCAGCACCTTTCAAGGCTACCTCATAGCCCATTTATCACAACATGCATTAATTTTATTTTTCATGTAAGGTGTGGTGCTTTAACTACTTCAGCCCCGGAAAGTTTTACCCCCTTAATGACCAGGCCATTTTTTGCGATACGGCACTGCGTTATTTTAACTAAAAATTGTGCGGTCGTGCGATGCTGTACCTAAGTAAAATTGGTGTCCTTTTTTTCCCACAAATAGAGCTTTCTTTTGGTGGTATTTAATCACCTCTGCGTTTTTTACTTTTTGTGCAATAAACAAAAAAAAAGCAACAATTTTTATATATTTTTATACTTTCTGCTATAAAACATAGGCAATAAAATAAAAAAATAAATCTAATTTCATCAATGTAGGCCAATATGTATTCGGCTACATATTTTTGGTAAAAAAAATTCTCAATAAGCGTATATTGATTTGCGCAAAAGTTATAGCGTCTACGAACTATGTGATAGATTTATGGACTTTTTATTTTTTTTATTGTTTTTACTAGTAAAAATGGTGATCAGCAATTTTCAGCGGGACTGCGACATTGCGACGGACAAATCTGACACTAAGTGATACTTTTTGGGGACCAGTGACACCAATACAGTGATCAGTGCTAAAAAAAAAATGCACCGTCGCTGGCAAAGAAGGGGTTAACATCAGGGGCGATCAAAGGGTTAAGTGTGCTCCTAGGGAGTGATTTCTAACTGTGAGGGGGGTGGTTTAACTGGAGAAAGATGGAGATCTGTGTTCCTGATTAGCAGGGACACAAGATCTCTCTCTCCCTCTCTGACAGAACGGCGGTCTGCCTTGTTTACATAGGCAGACCACCGTTCTGCCTCTCCAGTGAACGATTGGGGGGTCCTGATGGCGCTGATTGCCTCCCGCTGTGTCCAATCAGCAGAAGTGCGGCTCCGGGGGACGCGCACGCGCCCCAGAGCCGACAACAGCAACACAGGTACAAGTACATACAGGTACGTGATTTTGTGCTTAAGGGCCGACCCTGCTGCAGGATATGTACGTAGGACGGTCCATAAGTGGTTAAATATGAAAATTTAAATATGGAAATGTTACAAAGGTTAGAGGTCATGGCAATTCGATTTTGATTCCCTTTTTTTTTTTTTATTTTGTACCCTTTTTCACTCCATATTATTTGTTGTCATCTCCATAGTATTTTTTCAGCATAGCCACTCCCCCTAGAAATGCTCAAATGTCTCTACTTCACAACATGCTCCTTTAGAAATAATTCACATGCGACCTTGTATTTCCTACATGCTAATGCTTGATTTTATCTCATTAGGGTCATCTTGAATTGTTGATATCTAGGTGTTTATGTTACTTTTATGTGAATTTACGGCTAGTTTTTGTTCCACTTTTGAGATATGTAATTGTTCTCTGTATTTGGTATATTTATCTTCAAGGCACAATACCTTATATTAAATAAAATACTATAAAATAAAATTATAACTTAATACTATGAAATAAATGAGAGAGAGGTATAGTAGGTGTGGCGCTGTTCAATTGATTGTAACTCTCCTAATGAAAATGTGGTGGTGGTAAAAATGTGTGGGTGTGATACTCAAAGTACAGTGTGCAAAATTATGACACAATTAAAATTAATTAATATACCATAAACATATGAATAAACAATGGATGAATAAATTCAATAAATATTTTGAATCCTGATTAAACATTCAAAAAAGACCAAAAAAAGTGCTTGTGCTGGTGAAAAGTGATCCCTAATAGACGTGTAAATAAACAATAAATAAATGAGTCCAATAAATAGAGTCCTAATTGGACATTCACAAAAGTGAAAGGAAATCCAAAAACTGAATATGAAAAAAAAAACTCAAATCCTTTGTCAAAAAAGGAGAAGACAGAGGAATTCTCACGAAGAAGGAAGCCACTTTCCTAACACGGAGGCAGCAAAAACACCTGTTATCTACTATGTCCCCAAGATCCATAAGAGTCAAACAATCCTGCCAGGGAGACCAATAATAAGCGATTAGGATCATATATCGATGGATATTTACAACCGTTGGTAAAAGTGGGGAGGTCTTATTTGAAACATAGCAGGCAGTTGATCGACGAAATTAAGAAACTTTGAGATAGAAGAAAATTATATTTTAGTTACAATAGATGTCAATTCATTGTATACTAATATAGTGCAAGAGGACGGAATAAGAAGCGTAGAATGGACATTACAAAAACAAACCAACATGAAAGAGGAACAAATCCGGTTTATTACGGAGGGTCTAAGATTAGCCATGAGTCATAATTATTTCTGGCATAAAGGTGAATATTTTACTCAGGCAAAGGGCGTAGCTATGGGAGCCAAGTATGCCCCCAGTGTAGCTAACTTATTCCTAAATCACTGGGAAGAGGAACAAATATATGGAGTACAGAGGCAAAATCTCAAGATGTATCAAAGATACATAGATGACATTATGATCATCTGGAAAGGAACAGAATGTGAACTACAATCCTTCTTCAATGAAATCAATCAAAATATCTATGGCATCACTTTTTCTGGCCCCTGGAGTAAACAAACCATAGACTACCAGGATCTACAACTCTATAAGAATAATGTATATATTAACACCAAAACATTTTTTAAATCAACGGACAAACGGATACATTCCGAACAACAGCTGCCACCACCGACAATGGATTGGCAATATACCAAAGGGCCAATTAATGAGGCTGTATAGAAATTGTAGCAACATAGAAGACTATGAAGTCCAAGCAGATACCATCATAGAGAGGTTTGTAGAAAAAGGATATAGGAAAAAAGAACTAGTAAAGCTAAAAGATAAAGTAAAACAAACGGATAGAAATTTGATGATAGAAGGCAAACCAGACAACAAGAAGAAGAAAAAGAAGCATATTGATATGGCATTCCTTACGGGATTTAACATACAACACAAAGCCCCGGAATCAGTCATAAAATTTTGAAAACCACCATACCTCCAAAACCCAGTTTTATCTACAGTTAAGCTCCGAACCTCAGAAATAGATTGGTGCATAACGCCTTAGACCCACCAAAGCAAATCTAAATATTTAAACATCTCAAAGGTTTTTTTAAATGCGGAAAATGCCTCCCATGCAAGGTCAGTAACAAAACCAGTAGGAAGAAGACACATTTCACCTCCCTGGCAAATGGAAGTAGATATGGTATTAGAGAACTGATAACATGCCACAGTACCCATGTAACGTATGTGTTAAGAGTGCCCGTGCCACAAACAATATGTGGGGAGAACCACGAGAGAACTACATGTGCGAATCTGTGAACATATAAACAATATTAAAAACGGGTTCAACAAACACAGCGTTTCAAGACATTTTAGAGATCATCACAATAGAGACCCTACATGTATGACCTTTTACGCTATAGAAAAAAATCAAAGGTCATTGGAGAGGGGACAACAAGAGAATTACAATTTCTCAGAATGAAACCAAATGGATATTCCAATTAGATACCCTTCAGCCCACAGGAATGAATATTGATGTAGATCTAAACTGTTTTTTTAACAAATTGTTAATTCTAACATCCCATTACGTATGTATCAGTCAACATTTTCCCAGATTTACTTTTATATTATCTTTCAATCATCTAATAATAGAGGTCATCAATCCCATTCCTCCTCTATTTTATCTCTTTTTTCCTTTTTTTATTTACATTTTTATCACCTTATATTATATACATTTTTTACATTTTATATATATATATATATATATATATATTACATATATTTTCATATATTTCCTACAAATGTCTATTTAAATTCCTAATTTCTCCAATTTCCAATATTTTACATATTTTTTATACACCCTAGATCATGTAGAGTAGTTCCCATTTGATGTTTACATTTTAAATAATATCCATATCTATATGGCACCAATTTAAGAAAGTGTCTGTTTTTTGGTGTATGCTGCAAAGGTTTTTACGTCCTGTGCATATATTTATATCTTTTATATTTTCTTTGTATCCGTGTTATGCAAGTAGTGCAGTGTGACCGTAAAGTCCTTTTTCCCTTTGAAATTAAGCACTTACGGATCGGCCGTTCTTTATGAAGATATTAGGCCAGCATATTTCTGGCTTACCATCGGGGCAGAAAATGGGGCTTTTGCTTGTTCAAAGTATATATTACGATACGATTTGTGGCAATAGACAGCGCTCTTCGGTCTTCAAAATCCCATCAAATATGGCGTAGAGGCTATAGATATAAGCTATTGGAGACTTCGGTCTGAAAAAACCCCACCAAAAATGGCCGCTGCGTTTGCATCTATTGCAGTCTATTTGGTCTTCAGTCCCCAAAAGCTTACCCAAAATGGCCACCGCGTCCACATCTATTGTGGTCTATTTGGTCTTCAGTCCTCAATATCTTACCAAAAATGGCCACCGTAATTAACATGGTGGTCACGATGCACTATATAAGGAGGTGAAGCAGGCACATAAGTATACTCCAGATGACATCAGAGTGACGAAACGTGTAGGGAGGAGTCAACGTGCGTCCTTGCATCACATCCGATCAGTGGCGTTAGTGTCAGCAGTACATGTTTTTAATGTTTATGCTAAATGTGAGTTAGGGCTGGGGAAAAAATCGATTTTAATCTTGAATCGAGTTTTGAGCTCAAATCGATTCAGTTTTGAAGAAAATCGATTTTTTTAGATTTTTTTTCCTTCAAAGTTTCCGTAGCAGGACTGCAGGGGGCGTATCCGGAATGGCACTGGGCAGCGTTACCCCAATTACATCTACTCGCTGCAGCCGCCGTCTGCCTACCTGATCAGCGTGTCATGCAGACAGACGGCGGCCATTGCAGTGTTCAAAAGCCGCGCCTCCCGAGTCCTCGTCGTCTGTGATAGGCGGAACACTCAATTTCACAGCAGGCAGTATTCAGCCTATCACGGACATCCTCTCATCCTCGTCTGTGTTATGAGGATGACCATGATATGCGGAACACTGAATGCTGGGAAATTGAGTGTTCCGCCTATCACAGACGAGGAGGAGGCGCGGCTTTTGAATACTGGAATGGCCACCGGTGTAGCAGTAAAATCCGTATACCATGAAAATCTGCATCAGGTACGGGCACAGTGATTGAAGCACGGGCACAGTGAGACACGGGCACAGTGAGACAAGGGTACAGTGAGACAAGGGTACAGTGAGGCATGGACACAGTTCAATTCAACTAAGAGTAACCTCAGGATTTTTTGTTGTTTTATTAGCTAAATCCAAATACAGTATTAATAATTTGGATGTTTAACAATCTTTGTTGCACACTGCAAAAAACAACAAAAGGTCACAAGCGCTAAATTGGTGGATAAAGAAAAAATATAATGGATGATAATAATAATAATAAGAAAAAAATCCCAAATATTTTGGGAAGTACAAAGTATCCAAAAGGGGGAAAAAACAGGATCCAGCGCAGCAAGAAAAAATCCGTACCCAGAAGTACAAAATACACAACATGCACACAATATAATCCAGCGCTCATGGAACATACATTATTAACTATTGAAAACTCTTGAAGAATTGATAAAAAAGCTTAGTCCATTTATCACAATAAAGAGAGGGATCCAATCCCAAATGTGCAGAGGGCAAATGAATCTTAACTCTCCAGTTGCCAGTGGTGACAAACTTGTTAAACTTGCAGTGACATCCGTGGAGCAAGGAGGGGTTAAAAAAGTCAAAACAAAGCCTGTGGCATGATCTCCGTGTGAGCACAGTACCTTGAATGATGGACAACAGGCAGACCAGCGTGTGGAGGGCCCACCAACCCAAAAGGATGCAGAGCCAGGATCGCAGCAAGGCTGGGACAGAAGAAATCACACACAGAGTTTCAAGAGTTTTCAATAGTTAATAATGTATGTTCCATGAGCGCTGGAATATATTGTGTGTTTGTTGCACACTGACTTTGCAGTTAGAGAAAGGGTTTGCCTTTGCAATTTTGTTTGTTGATGCACTTTAATTAATATAATAAAAAAAAAAAAAAATCGAATCGAATCGTAAATCGAGTTTTTTATAAAAAAATCGCAGATTTTTTTTTGGGGGAAAATCGCCCAGCCCTAATGTGAGTATGTTTTCACATTATTTTTAAGAAATAAAACGTTTTATCAGCATTACACTATTGGGGTCCATCTCTCCTTTACATGGTAACCAATTGGAGTGCCACCAAGACATCCTGAACTGGACATCCTAAAGGTTGCTACACAGTGGCATATACTGTGCATGCTACATACCCCAAGCGGGGGAAGAAAATTCTGGTGAGTGCGGGCACAATAGGAGCACGGATAAGCCACACATGCTGTGATCACTTTGCGAAGAGGGAAAACGATCAGGGATTACTCTTCACCAGCACAAGCACTTTCTTGAACTTTTGTGAATGTCCAATTAGGACTCTATTTATTGGACTCATTTATTTATTGTTTATTTACACGTCTATTAGGGATCACTTTTCACCAGCACAAGCCCTTTTTTTGGACTTTTTAGAATGTTTAATCAGGATTCAAAATATTTATTCATCCATTGTTTATTCATATGTTTATGGTATATTAATTCATTTGAATTTTGTCATAATTTTGCACACTGTATTTTGGGTATCACACCCACACATTTTACCACCACCACATTTTCATTAGGAGAGTTATAATTAATTGAACAGCGCCACACATACTATACCTCTCTCTTTCATTCATCTACTCCACTCAGGTGGTAGTAATTTGTAGAGGCAGCAGTTCTCTTGATTTTTTGATTTTTTAATTTTACTACAGTTTTTCCCCTGCTGGTACTTATTCCTTTGCGTGGAATCACACACACCCTTTTATAAAATAAATGCATTATTATTAATAATCTTCTGAAGAAGAGTTGTGTGTTAGCCCCAAAAATCACTGCGGTTGATTTACTAAAATTGGAGAGTGCAAAATCTGGGGCAGCTCTCCACCGAAACCAATCAGCTTCCAGGTCGTTTTGGTCAAAGCGTCATTGAATAAGCTGAAGTTAGAAGCTGATTGGCTACCATGCACAGCTGCTCCAAATTTTGTACTCTCCAGTTTTAATAAAATCAACCAAACTGTGTCTTCTTACTTTGATGCATCCTGAAAATATCTTCATACAAAACTACCAAAATTCATTATATCTGGTTTGACTACTGCCATAATCAGCACAATAAACATGCTTATTCCACCATACCATCTTCTACACTGACAACAATATACCATGTGTAGGTACTCTGTCCTTTTCTGTAATGGCTAAGACACATCACTCATAATATTAATGATGGGACTATACAGGGCAACAACCTGAATTTTTCTACATAATAGTGTTGCATTTTATACTGACTTATCCAGGCGAGTCTGCATTTGTCATCCTTACTATACATTATATACACCTATTATTGAAACCAACCACTACACTAAAAAGTGCCTTCTCTCTTTTTTGTTCTCCTTTTGATCCATAAATTATAAACACACAAAATAGGCGTATAGCATGTTGGGGACCTTTTTGGCAAGAAAGTGTTCCCAAGGTCTAGGGTTATTAGCAGAACAAAAAAAAAAAGTCTTAAATCCAGATTAAATATTTGCCTTTGAAGTTAGGTAGCCACATGATCCATATGCCTGACACATGACTGCAGGTCACAATCTTTTCTAAAGGTCTGCTTAAAATTGTGCCACCCTTTTTCCTGGCTCAGTTTACATGGAATAAAATAGTTTGGTTTTAAAAACAGAAAGACACATAGTGGGAGATTTAATAAAACTAATGTACACAGAATTTGGTGCAGCTGTGCATAGTAAGCAATCAGCTTGTTCATCAATCCAGCTTTGAAAATAAAACCTGGAAGCTGATTGGTTACTATGCACAGCACCATCAGATTCTGAGTGCACCAGTTTTAGTAAATCTCCCCCATAATGCCTGTGATACTAATTTTGCAGACATAATTTTTCTGCTACTGCTCTTTGCTATGCAGTCTGCTTTATTTATATTAAAGCTAAAGTTGATGCAAACTGTTGAATACATGGTTGAAATGTATGTTAATTGTTCTGCCTAACAATTATCTTATAAGTTTGTGTAATTCTGTTATACTAATCTAGTTTACAGAGAAAAGAGGGGTTGAGAGTTGAGACCCATCCCACCCTATTAACATACCAGAATACCTCCATCCCTAGATAATATGTAAAAATGCAGGAAAGTAGTTGAGTTGGGACTTTAATTGAGATATAAAGGTAAAATAAAATAGATAGCTTGGATGTCATAGTTCCCTCTAAATTGACATGATACGGTATAAGTAAACCAGTAATCACAATATGTTTATGATACAAAAATGTAATCACAAAGGAACAATTCATAATCATCATTAATTTAATAACACATGATTAATTGGGGAACATGATTAATGACATACAAACATAATAAAAAATAATTCAATGAATAATAAATATATAAGTAATAACAACATGATTGACACATATCTGATTGATAAATAATGATATAAGCTGTTGTAGAGCATCCGAGGATGTAAACTCTACGCGTTTCATGGTTGCCTATCACTCATCAGCAGTTTGGATGCATGAAAGTAATCTAAAATGAGATAAATGGAAAAATTTGTTGTGGTAGTTTTTGGGGATCCACTAGTCCCCATAGACAAACCCAATGAGATGAAGGAAAAGGGGGGGGGAAACAGAAGTAAGGAAAAAGGGAATAGTGAAAAATACATAACAATATTGTACCTTAATAAACAGCCCGTGTAATGAGACCTTGTTTGGGGAAAGGCTTGGAAGGTGATACCGCGTACGATGTCTCACCCGGGGTAGAGGCGGGAGATACGTTAGCCAGGATGCATAGAGGGGTCATGGGCGGCAGACCCATTGCTCGCCGCGAGCCACCATGCCAGGAAATAATGCTTGTATACTGATTGGATATATCTGTATAAAAATGGAAAAATTGAATGAATGGGGCTATAAAAAATGTATCAATGTGGAAATGTAGCGAAGAGTAAGAGACTATGTAGATATGTGAAAAGGGTGAAAGAAAGCTATTGTATGATGAATAAATGATAAAGTGCTAGAGTGGTAGGGGTAAAAGTGATGTTGACGCATCTGCATATCAAATGCACATGGAAGAGCATACTCATACATAGATGGTGTATAAGTGAATAAAAAGTCCAAGGGAGAAACCGGAGGCCTCTCTGTCACCAGCAATGCTGCGCCGGACTCTTCAGAGAAGTTCCGCACACCAGGCCTCACGAACTCAGACACGGGCACCCAAGGAGTTAGGGCCCCCTCGGATTCCTCCACCCTCGCGGAACTCAGTCGAAGGTACTGAGCCCCAGGCATCCGCCATAGTACCTCACCCCAGGCTAAAGGTGCCTGAGATGGACTCCATCTCCGCTCCGGCCAGGTCAAGGGAACCTAGGCCTGGAACACTGGAACGCCAGCACCCAAGCTGAAGGTGCCTGGGTGCGGCCAAGTCCTCCGACTCCTCCACGACCAACCACCAACAACGAACCACCAACAACGAACCCGGAACTCTGGCATGGCCGTCCACCTAAACTGACAGGCCAAGCAAGGAGAGCATTAATCAGAGAAGCAACCAAGAGCAGGGCTGGTGCAAGGATTTTTAACACCCTAGGCGAAACCTAATTTTGCCGCCCCCATTGGCTCACCTCCTGGCTCCACCCCCTTTGCCCTGTCCATTTATACAGTGGGTTAGGGTACTATACGGACAGGCTGGGGTACTATACGGACAGGATAGGGTACTATACGGACAGGCTGGGGTACTAGTATACGGACAGGCTGGGGTAGTATACGGACAGGATGGGGTAGTATACGGACAGGATGGGGTAGTATACGGACAGGCTGGGGTACTAGTTTACGGACAGGCTGGGGTACTAGTTTACGGACAGGCTGGGGTACTAGTTTACGGACAGGCTGGGGTACTAGTATACGGACAGGCTGGGGTATTAGTTTACGGACAGGCTGGGGTATTAGTTTACGGACAGGCTGGGGTACTAGTTTACGGACAGGCTGGGGTACTAGTTTACGGACAGTCTGGGGTACTAGTATACGGACAGGCTGGGGTACTAGTATACGGACAGGCTGGGGTACTATACAGACAGGCTGGGGTACTATACGGACAGGCTGGGGTACTAGTATACAGACAGGCTGGGGTACTAGTATACAGACAGGCTGGGGTACTAGTATACGGACAGGCTGGGGTACTAGTATACGGACAGGCTGGGGTACTAGTATACGGACAGGCTGGGGTACTAGTATACGGACAGGCTGGGGTACTAGTATACGGACAGGCTGGGGTACTAGTATACGGACAGGCTGGGGTACTAGTATACGGACAGGCTGGGGTACTAGTATACGGACAGGCTGGGGTACTAGTATACGGACAGGCTGGGGTACTAGTATACGGACAGGCTGGGGTACTAGTATATGGACAGGCTGGGGTACTATACGGACAGGCTGGGGTACTAGTATACGGACAGGCTGGGTTACTAGTATACGGACAGGCTGGGGTACTAGTATACGGACAGGCTGGGGTACTAGTATACGGACAGGCTGGGGTACTAGTATACGGACAGGCTGGGGTACTAGTATACGGACAGGCTGGGGTACTAGTATTACGGACAGGTTGGGGTACTAGTATTACGGACAGGCTGGGGTACTAGTATTACGGACAGGCTGGGGTACTAGTATTACGGACAGGCTTGGGTAGTATACAGACAGGCTGGGGTACTAGTATACGGACAGGCTGGGGTACTAGTATACGGACAGGCTGGGGTACTAGTATACGGACAGGCTGGGGTACTAGTATACGGACAGGCTGGGGTACTAGTATACGGACAGGCTGGGGTACTAGTATACGGACAGGCTGGGGTACTAGTATACGGGCAGGCTGGGGTACTAGTATACAGACAGGCTGGGGTACTAGTATACGGACAGGCTGGGGTACTAGTATACGGACAGGCTGGGGTACTAGTATACGGACAGGCTGGGGTACTAGTATACGGACAGGATAGGGTACTATACAGACATGCTGGGGTACTAGTATAGGGACAGGCTGGGGTACTATACGGACAGGATAGGGTACTATACAGACAGGCTGGGGTACTAGTATATGAACAGGCTGGGGTACTATACGGACAGGATAGGGTACTATACAGACAGGCTGGGATACTAGTATATGAACAGGCTGGGGTAGTATACGGACAGGATAACTATGCAACTACCTGCAGACAGATACACTGACAATGCTTTATGGGCTCCTAGAAACATGTGGAATCAGAGCAAGTCAGAGCGCAGAGCGGAGGAGGTGTTCTGGACAGTGTGGACACACAATGTCACTGATGTCAGAGCGGAGACGGGGGGGAGGGGGTGCTGGTTCACACATGTCAGAGGCTCAGAGTGACTGCCTGGCGTAAAGTTGCAAGCTCTATGGACAGTGCGAGGTAGGATAACCAGCGGCCGGGTGCCCTAGGCGGCAGTGCGCCCTAGGCGGCTGCCTAGTCCGCCTAGTGGTAGCGCCGGCCCTGACTAAGAGGCCCATGGTAACTCTGGAGGAGCTACAGAGATCCACAGCTCAGGTGGGAGAATCTGTCCATAGGACAACTATTAGTCATGCAGTCCAAAAATCTGGTCTTTATGGAAGAGTGGCAAGAAGAAAAATATTAAAAAACTAAAAAAAAAAAAAAAAAACCCAAAGAAGAAAGAAAAAAGGCCCCAGCTCATCACACTGCGTTCTCACTCTCAATTGACTTCCTTGCGTGCCACAAAAAAAAAATTTTATAAAAATTTTATTAAAAAAATCAAAAATAAATACAAATAAATATATATATATATATATATATATATATATATATATATATATATATATATATATATATTTTAAATAACAATTTATATATATATATATATATATATATATATATATATATATATATATAATATTATAAAAATAAAATAAAAAATACTCCAATTCAAAAAAAGGGGGGGGGGATATAATCTCTCCTGTCCCCCTCTCTACTGTGTAGTTTTATTCCAAGTGTCTTCTCTCAACTCTTCGTCCCCTAGTGATTAAGTCTAAAGTGTAAAAATAGGTCTATATTTATTTACACATGTCTTGTGTCTGTGTTTCTTCTTCTTCCCATCTCTAAATATTAATCTTCTAGGTGTAGTCTAAATTGACCTATCAATATGTGTTGTGAGGGGGTTAGCTCGGCAGCGGGTGTGTGTGACCCCCGGGATGGGCTCCCCACACAAAAACAGGCCCAGCAGACGGAGGTTGTGGTTTTCAAAATCAAAAAGGTGCGGTTTATTTTCTATTTACAGTGACAAAAACACAGCAAAGCAAAAGAAACATAAACAAAATAAATCCTGGTCAATTTGACCTCTGACTAAACATACAGGTTTCCTAACTAACAACTGGGATCAGCCTAGTGCTGTCCTAGTCCCTAAGTCCCTGGTTTTAAATGTCCAAGCAAATAGCCACACAGGCTTTGTCTCACCGCACAAGGGTTCACTCTCTCCAGGAAGTCCACACAGGTCTGCTTCCAGGCATGAGCTAACCCCTAATGAAGCTGGGAGTTCTTATAGAGGCCTAAATGAGCTGACAAGCTTCAGCTGGTCTCATCAACTCCCTGTCTGCACGACGCCCCACACTCTCCCTAGAGGTATGAGTCATCCATGAGCCCACTATCCTCAGCTGGGCTTATACAACTCTCCACCTAGTTGTATAAGTCGGCGTAAAGCCTGAATCTGGGCGAAATATATCTACCCCCCTGGATGCAACCAGGTGACTTTACCTTCCTGCTGTCACATACCCCCCCCTCTTGTTTTAACCTCGGGGTTGGAACACCAGCAATCAGGCATTCATGTACTCGAGACAAAGCATCCACATTCCCCATTTGAACGCCAGGGCGATGCTTTACTGTGAAGTTGAATTCCTGGAGGGCCAGGAACCACCTATTCACTCTTCTATTTGTTTCCTTGTTTTGAGCCATCCACTTTAACGGAGCGTGATCCGTAACCATGTCAAAGTGCCTACCTAGCAGGTAGTACCGAAGGGAATCTAGAGCCCACTTCACCGCTAAACACTCCTTTTCAACGGTGGCGTAATTTACCTCATGGGACTTCAACTTCCTGCTGAGGTAAATGACTGGGTGCTCTTCCCTGTTCCAGACCTGGGACAATACTGCTCCTAACCCCACATCTGACGCATCACTTTGTACGACAAAGTCTTTTGAGAAGTCGGGTGAGTACAACACTGGCTGGCTACATAAGGCTTGTTTCAAGAATTGGAATGCTGCCTCAGCCTCGGGGGTCCATTTAATCATGACCGACCCTTTCCCCTTCGTCAGGTTGGTTAGGGGCACAGCCTTAGAAGCAAAGTGGGGAATGAATCGCCGATAATACCCAGCGATTCCCAGAAAGGCTCGTACCTGCTTCTTGCTGTTGGGACGTGGCCAACTCTGGATGGCCTCGACTTTGTTGAGTTGGGGTTTTATTACTCCCCTCCCAATGGTGTACCCAAGATATTTGGCCTCCTCCTGCCCAATGGTACACTTCTTGGGGTTAGCCGTAAACCCCGCTTCCCGAACAGAGTCCAGGACTGCTTGCACTTTTGGCAGATGTGAGGCCCAATCTGTGCTATGGACAATTACATCATCCAGGTAAGCCGCAGCATACTTCCGATGGGGCCTCAGCATCTGGTCCATTTTCCGCTGGAATGTGGCTGGCGCATTCTGTAACCCGAACGGCATTCTTTTATATTGGAACGCCCCGTCTGGGGTTACAAATGCGGTTTTCTCTTTGGCCGACTTGGCCAGGGGGATTTGCCAATACCCTTTTGTGAGGTCAAGAGTCGTCATGTATCGGGCTGTTCCCAGCCGGTCGATCAACTCATCTATACGTGGCATGGGGTAGGTGTCAAATTTTGTAACTTTGTTCAACTGACGAAAATCGTTACAAAATCGCCAGCTCCCATCCGGTTTAGGCACCAACACAATGGGACTAGACCAATCACTTTGGGACTCCTCTATCACCCCTAAGTTCAGCATTTTCTGTACTTCCTCCCGTATTGCCTCCCGTCGGGCCTCTGGGATCCGATAGGGTTTTAACTTCACCCTTTCACCGGGCGGGGTAATAATGTCATGCTCTACCCCAGATGTTTGTCCCGGCAGCTCAGAGAATACCTCCTTGTTGCGAAGCACAAACTCCTTAACCTCCTGTTGTTGGGGTTGTGACAAGGTGGCTGCGATTCCAACCTCAGGATTCACGCAACCAGTTTGAGCTGGTGACCAAGTGTCTGCGACTAGGGACTCTCTATCCCTCCAGGCTTTCAACAGATTAACGTGATAGATCTGTTCAGGCTTTCGCCTTCCTGGTTGTCTGACCTTGTAATTCACTTCGCTCACTTTTTCCATTATCTCGTAGGGGCCTTGCCATTTGGCAAGGAATTTACTTTCAACCGTAGGGACCAGTACCAGTATCCTATCCCCCGGGGAAAAGGTACGGGTCTTGGCTCCACGGTTGTACACTCTCTGCTGTGCTAACTGCGCTTGGGCCAAATGTTCCTTCACGATGGGCATTACCTGTGCAATTCGGTCTTGCATCAGGGCGACATGCTCAATCACACTCCTGTGGGGAGAACTCTCACTTTCCCAAGTTTCCTTGGCAATATCCAACAGCCCTCTTGGGTGTCTCCCATACAGTAACTCAAAGGGGGAGAATCCCGTAGAGGATTGGGGCACCTCCCTAATAGCAAACATCAGATAAGGAAGTAGACAGTCCCAATCCTTTCCATCTCTATCCACCACTTTCTTCAACATTTGTTTTAGGGTTTTGTTGAATCTTTCAACCAGCCCATCGGTTTGGGGGTGATACACAGATGTACGTAATTGCGTCACTTTGAACAATTTACATAGCTCCTTCATAACCCGGGACATAAAGGGTGTACCTTGGTCCGTAAGCAGTTCTTTACAAATACCCACCCGGCTAAACACAAGAGATAGCTCTTTGGCTATGGTTTTGGCCGAGGTATTTCGGAGAGGGATCGCTTCTGGATAACGGGTGGCATAGTCCATTATAACTAATATGTACTGGTGCCCCCTAGCGGACTTGATTATAGGACCTACCAAATCCATGGCGATCCTCTCAAACGGGACCTCAATGATGGGTAGAGGGACCAGCGGGCTACGGAAATGTGGCATTGGGGCCGACCTCTGACACACAGGGCAGGAGGAACAATAATTTTCTATGTCCTTCATCACCCCCGGCCAATAGAATCTCTGTAATACCCTCTCTCGGGTTTTCTCTGTCCCCAGATGACCTCCAAGAATGTGCCCATGGGCCAACTCCAACACCAACTTCCTGTACGGTTTGGGCACCACAAGCTGCTCAACGGTTTCTTCTGCCCTTTTTGCCACCCGATACAGTAGGTCCTTCTCTACGCTGAAGTATGGGTAAGTGCAGGTATTATCTGGGTTCACTAACTCGCCATCTATTTTCACTACGTTTTCCCGTGCCTTTATTAGGGCGGGGTCTTTCAACTGTTCTGTGGCAAAGTTTTCCCTGTGAACCTCAAGATCAGAAAACTCCACAGACGGTAGGTTTTCGTCTGAGGAGGTGGGCTCCTCTCCAGTTTCTTGAGTCTCCCCTGCCAATACTGACAAGGGAAATTCCGGAGAGTCCTCACCACTCTCAGGGGAGTTCTGGCTATCACATTCCTGGTACATAGGGGCACCAGTGGGGGGCTCAGGATCATCCCACAGTTCCCAGAACTTCGGAAAATCCCTTCCCACAATGGCGTCATGCGGTAACTGAGATACTAAGCCCACTGGATGAGAGAGGGTACCTTTGGGGGTCTCGAAACACACTGTAGTCACTGGATACTCTCGGGTGTCCCCATGCACACAAATAACAGCTACCTTGCTATTCCCAGAGACCTCTGTTTTAACTAACTCAGCCTTTATCAGGGTCACAAGGCTACCTGAATCCAGCAATACCACAACATTTCTACCATTAACACACATTTTGCATAAATGTTTCTCAGTTCCTCGAATGGCAGTGCATGCGACTGTCGCACACAGCGACTGACGTCTGCCCGTCAGAAAGTCACACTGCATGGGTTCCTCCACAACCGGGCAATTTGCTGCAATATGTCCCGCTTGCCGGCAGCGGTAGCAAACGATCCTTCTTGCCGCCTCTTGAGCCGCTGATTTCCCAGGCTGTTCTCGCCAAACTTGGGGTAGAGCTCCCACCCTCTCACTCTCTCCACCCTTACCCCTTGGAATCATCTTATCCGCCCCTAGGGATGGTCTGGTCTTAGGGTGGAAAGTCCGAGTGTCTCTGGAAGAGACCGTCAGGTTCTCTGTAGCCAAGTATTTCTCCACACGATCCACAAGACCATCGGCCGTCTCTGGGTCTCCATGGCTTACCCACTTTTGGATGGCAGTAGGAAGAGCTCTCAAAAACCGATCCATTACAACACGTTCCACAATCTTTGGTGCGGACAAAGTCTCTGGCTGTAGCCACTTTCTGCTCAGGTGAATGAGATCATACATTTGAGACCTGGGGGGTTTTCCAAGCTGGAAAGTCCAGTTATGCACACGCTGAGCCCGGACAGCCAGGGTGACACCCAGCCTTGCCAATATTTCAGCTTTTAGCATCACATAGTCTTTTGCTTGGTTAGGCTCTAGGTCATAGTAAGCTTTCTGCGATTCACCAGTTAACAGAGGAGCCACTAGTCCAGCCCACTGCTCCTCAGGCCACTTTTCTCTTTCAGCGGTCCTTTCAAATGTGGTCAAAAATACCTCTGGATCATCCTCTCCAGTCATTTTTGTCAATAAACGACTCACCCCAAAGGACGCGGTATTAGTGGGACGGCTTTCCTCACTGGTCTGCGGACGTTGCTGCATTACTGCTTCCATCTGTTGTTGTAGTCTCTGCTCTTGCTTCTGCAACAGGTCTATGAAGCGGGCCTCAGATTGCTGCTGAGCCTCCAGACTCTGTTGCAAAGTTGCGTTTGTCTGCTGCTGGGCTGCAAGGCTCTGTTGATGAGCTTGCTGCTGGGCTGCGAAGTTCTGTTGTTGAGCTGCAAGGCTCTGTTGATGAGCTGCAAGGCTCTTTTGCAAACCTGCATTTGTCTGCTGTTGATTGGCATTTGCTAGAGCCAGCTGTTTCAGTATCTCCTCCATGCTGGCTTAAAAAAAACTGCCACTGGTTCTCCACCAACTGTGAGGGGGTTAGCTCGGCAGCGGGTGTGTGTGACCCCCGGGATGGGCTCCCCACACAAAAACAGGCCCAGCAGACGGAGGTTGTGGTTTTCAAAATCAAAAAGGTGCGGTTTATTTTCTATTTACAGTGACAAAAACACAGCAAAGCAAAAGAAACATAAACAAAATAAATCCTGGTCAATTTGACCTCTGACTAAACATACAGGTTTCCTAACTAACAACTGGGATCAGCCTAGTGCTGTCCTAGTCCCTAAGTCCCTGGTTTTAAATGTCCAAGCAAATAGCCACACAGGCTTTGTCTCACCGCACAAGGGTTCACTCTCTCCAGGAAGTCCACACAGGTCTGCTTCCAGGCATGAGCTAACCCCTAATGAAGCTGGGAGTTCTTATAGAGGCCTAAATGAGCTGACAAGCTTCAGCTGGTCTCATCAACTCCCTGTCTGCACGACGCCCCACACTCTCCCTAGAGGTATGAGTCATCCATGAGCCCACTATCCTCAGCTGGGCTTATACAACTCTCCACCTAGTTGTATAAGTCGGCGTAAAGCCTGAATCTGGGCGAAATATATCTACCCCCCTGGATGCAACCAGGTGACTTTACCTTCCTGCTGTCACAGTGTGTATATTCATATATATTCTAGTATTCCCTGCCCCCCCCCCCTGTGTGGTGCTAATCCCCTTCAACTCTTCTCCTATATTTGATCGTCCTCTCGTGATAATATTACCCTTCACCCTATGAAAGAAAAAAGAGGAAAAAATAAAAATTCCCCCCTCCCTCCATATAGTAACAATCCCCCCCTCCCATCTCTTAAGCCCATGTTTGTTCAATATTTCAAATGATATTCCCCTTCACAGGGGGAAAAGCAGAAAAAAATTAAATAAAATTTGTCCAGTCCTTGGAGTCCAAATCCAACCTTTTTGTTTTCTAGACTCCATCTCCTGCTTCCTCCCAGGGTGGGCCCAGTGAGGAGAAGGCAAAACATTACCATGGTTTTTATAAGTTGTACATTTCACTTATATTATTTAGTGGAAAAAAAATATCTCCCGAGCTTTAATACCTTAAACCAGAACTTATACTTTAAAGTCTCTGTGACAGAACCCACTGTCACTGTGTGTTTTGGAAGGGACTGTGGGCTGGCCTCTTACCAACAGATTATGGCCCAGAAGAGACTGAGAGACTTGGGGAAAAGCTGGCATTGAGATAATGTAATGTAATGCTACATCCCTTCTCCCCCATCCCCCCCCTCTTGTTGCTGTGTTTAATTGTGTTGGTTCAGGGCATGTAGACAATGGTCTGGACTGGAGACATCTCTCCGCAGGGGATGTGTATTGAGGGGCTGCCTGCTTACCATAATCCCTTTATGTTTAACTGTAGTCTCTGTTTCAATGTACAAGTGTTGAGTTCCTATTGGTTCTTTCTTGTCCCCTACCCCCCTCTATGACAAGGCTAAGGGGAGTGTCCCCAACTGTGTGTAAAAGTGTATGTTTTGTATTTAACCACTTGACCACTGGGCACTTAAACCCCCTTAACCACTTAACGACCGCCCACCGCCGATTTACGTCGGCAGAATGGCACGGACAGGCAGAATCACGTAGATCTACGTGATCGCCTTTGTGCAGTTGGGGGGTCCATCCGGACCCCCCTTCACTGCAGTGAGCGGCCGTTAAGTGTTCGGGAGCGATCAGGCATGAGGGGGTGGCCGCTCGATTCCGCCCCCCACCTCGCGATCGCTCCCGGCCAATGAAATTGCTTCCTCCGCCATGTGATGTAAACACAGGCTGGAGGAAGTGATGTCATCTCCCTCGCCGCGGTCTTTTCGTTCCCGGCGCCGAGGAGTGAAGACAGAGGTTAGTGCTCCAACAGTCCACTGACACGTAGGTACACATAGGCACACAAATCACCCCCCAGTCACCCCCAGATCACCCCCCAGGTCACCCCAAAGCCCCCAATCACAGTGTCACTGATTGCAGTGATCATTTATTTTACTGATCACTGCATTTAGTGTCATCTGTGATTGTAAAAAGTTGCAAGGCAGTTAGGATTAGGCCCCTTTAGGTCCAGGGTAGCCCCCTAACCCCCCCTAATAAAGGTTTAACCCCTTGATCACCCCCCAGGTAACCCTTTCACCCCCTAACTTCAGCGTCACTAAGCGATTGTTTTTCCGATCGCTGTATTCGTGTCGCTGGTGTTTTAGATAGGCAGTTATTTTTTTTTTAGGTTCGCCGCAGGTTTTTATTGGTGTCAGGTACCCCCATATTTAACCTAATAAAGGTTTTAACCCCCTGATTGCCCCTAGTTAACCCTTTCACCAGTGATCACCATATAAAGGTTACGGGTGACGCTGGTTGATTAGTTTGCTTTTTATAGCATCAGGGCACCCGCCGTATATAACCCAATAAAGGTTTAACCCCCCTGATCGCCCGGCGGGTGAGATCAATTAGGTTTTAGCGCCAGAGAGGGTCTGCGTCGCCCCAGGCAGTGTTAGGTTAGTGCCAGTAACGCTAACACCCACGCGCAAAGCATACACCCCCCTTAGTCCCTTAGTGGTATAGTATCTGATCAGATCTATACTAGCATTCCCAGCGGTTTAGGGTTCCCAAAAACGCAGTGTTAGTGGGATCAGCCCAGATACCTGCTAGTACCTGCGTTTAGCCCCTCCGCCCAGCCCAGCCCAGCCCACCCAAGTGCAGTATCGATCGATCACTGTCACTTACCAAACACAACACACATAACTGCAGCGTTCGCAGAGACAGGCCTGATCCCTGCGATCGCTAACAGTTTTTTTGTAGCGTTTGATATATTTGCTGACGACAGTCAGGTGCTTTTTTTCCTGTGAATCTTACTAGTGTACCCCTAAATTTAGAGCCCAAAATGGCAAGTCGAAGGTACACAGTAAAGAGGCCTACGAGATTCTGAGCATGACAGATAGTGAAGAGGAGGTCACGTATCTGTCAGATTCAGGCTCAGAATATCTTCCCGTAGAAGACAGTGACGTCAGCGGCCCCACGTCAGATAGCTCTGACGACGAAGTTGAGGTCCCTGCTAAGGTCAGGCGTACCCGATCCCGATCTTCTGAGGTTGTTGAGGAGCAAGAACCGCAGGTCTCTCGTATCATGGAGCAGAGTAGTACTAGCGCCGCTATTCCTTCTGGTGAACTGGCAAGCACCAGCGGCCTAGTACAGCCTGGACGTACATCCAGCACTGCAGTAACACTTGGTGACGTGGCGAGTCCCATAAGTGCAGTTCAAGCTGGCGAGGTGGCAAGCACAAGTAGTGTCCCGCTGCCACCAAGAAGACAAAGGCAGGCCCGTCGTGCCCATACTGCCCTTCCTGCAGAATTCGCCTATCCTGATTGGGTCCCCACCACTTCTGCAGAACCCGTACTTCCCCCATTCACTGCCCAACCCGGTATTCAGGTGGAAACAGCTGATTTTATGCCAATCGATTTTTATTCGCTGTTTTTCACGGAAGATCTCTATAGATCTATTGTGGACCAGAGTAATTTATATGCTGGTCAATTTATCGCCGCTAACCCCCAGTTGCCTAAAATTGCCAGAAATTGGAAACCAATTACGGTTTCCGAATTTAAGACCTTTCTGGGCCTTTCCCTCAACATGGGCACACATAAATTTCCGTCATTGCGTGCTTATTGGTCCACGCACCCAATTGACCACATGCCCGTGTTCTCTGCCTCCATGTCCAGGGCACGATACGAGCAGATTTTGCGGTTCATGCACTTCAACGACAATGAACTTTGTCGTCCACGTGGGGACCCTGAATACGACCGGCTCTATAAAATTCGGCCCCTCATAAACCACTTCAACGAACGTTTTGCAGCCTTGTTTACTCCCGATCAAGTTGTCTGCGTTGATGAGTCCCTGATTAAATTTTCTGGCCGCTTGTCTTTCAAGCAGTACCTTCCCAGCAAGCGTGCCAGATACGGGGTCAAGCTCTACAAGTTCTGTGACAGGGCAACAGGCTATGTAGTGAACTTTACGGTTTATGAGGGAAAAGACAGTCAGATTGAGTCGGTCAACTGCCCGGATTACATAGGGAGCGCTGGCAAGATAGTGTGGAACTTGGTGTCACCCTTATTCGGAAAGGGGTACCACTTGTATGTGGACAATTATTACACGAGCGTGCCACTGTTTAGTCACTTGTTTGATCATAAGATTGGAGCATGTGGCACCGTGCGACCTAATCGCCGGGGCTTTCCCCAGCGGCTTGTAGATGCCCGTCTTAGGCTGGGGGAGAGAGCCTGCTTGAAGTGTAATAACTTGCTCGCTATGAAGTGGAGGGACAATAAGAATGTTTTCCTTCTTACCTCCCTTCATGCAGACACGACAGTCCAAATTCGTACGGCGACTGGTGTTGTGGAGAAACCCCTCTGTGTCCACGAATATAACCAAAATATGGGAGGGGTGGACCTCAACGACCAGTTGATGGCGCCGTATCTAATTGACCATAAGGCGAGACGCTGGTACAAAAAAGTGTCTCTATCATTATTCCAATTGGCTTTGCTGAACGCTCATGTGCTATACAGAGCTTCAGGCGGGACGTTATCTCTTCTAAAATTCCAGAATGAGATAGTCACAGAACTCCTGTATCCAGGCGGTTCTGCACCTCACCATCCCCAACCAAATGCAGTAAGCCGGCTGCATGAGAGGCATTATTCGTATGTCCTCCCGAGTACCCCTACCCAAAGCCACCCCCAAAAAAGATGTCGTGTCTGTAGCAAGCGCGGATTTAGGCGTGACACCCGTAGTTTTTGTCCACTCTGTCCTGACAAGCCTGGTCTTTGCCAAGGTGAATGTTTTGAACGCTACCACTCAAAAGTGAAGTTTTAGCGTAGGGTACAGCATTTCACAGACTAGGACACACTTACACAGGGTCTCCCAAGATGCCATTACATTTTGAGAGACCCGAACCATTACAGTTGTAAAGTTACAAAAAAAAGTGTAAAAAAGAAAAAAAAACGTAAAAAACAAAACACAAAAAAAATATAAAATAAAAAAACCAAAAATAGTTGTCGTTTTATTGTTCTCTCTCTCTCTATTTTCTCTCTATTGTTCTGCTCTTTTTTACTGTATTCTATTCTGCAATGTTTTATCATGCTTGCTTTTCAGGTATGTAATTTTTTGTTTTCAGGTGCGCCATTCAACTGCAGCGCGGAATTATTTATCTTGACAGCAACAGCGTTTGCTCCCACGATACATAAAGCCGTGACTCCAGTGCTGTAGGAGGTGATTTCACCACCACAGTTAAAAAAAAGAGCATATATGCCGAAGCATGGGGGCAGCAGGGGCGGAGGAGCGATTTTGCTCCTAATGCCGCGTACATACGGTCGAAATTCCGACCGTGTGTACGCGGCATAACTTTTTTGCGGGAGGATGCCCCATGCTTCGGCATATATATATTTTAGGCACAGGTTGCGTTAAAACATTTTTTTATTTTTTACTAGGTTTTGTTTTGGTATTTGCTTTGCAGGTATGGCATGGTAAGGTCTTACTGTTGTACTGTAATGTTACTTTGTTTTAATGTTAACCACCATTTGCTTAGCAGGTACGCCATTCAGTTGCAGCGCGGATCTATTTATCTTGACAGCAACAGCGTTTGCTCCCACGATACATAAAGCCGTGACTCCAGTGCTGTAGGAGGTGATTTCACCACCACAGTTAAAAAAAAGAGCATATATGCCGAAGCATGGGGGCAGCAGGGGCGGAGGAGCGATTTTGCTCCTAATGCCGCGTATATACGGTCGAAATTCCAACGGAGGCTTATCCGTGGAAAAGTCCGACCGTGTGTACGCGGCATAACCTTTTATGCCGCGTACATACGGTCGAAATTCCGACGAAGGCTTGACCGTGTGTACGCGGCATAACTTTTTTGCGGGAGGATGCCCCCATGCTTCGGCATATATGCCCATCATTAGAAGTGGGTGGATGAAGGGAGGTATTCTAATGGTGGGCATACCCACCAATCAATCTCTTTTTTTCGTTCAGCCAATAGGCTGTATGAAAAAAAAGATTACAATACATGTCCAACAAGGACCAGCAACGTACTGGTATGTTGCTGGACTTTGAATGTTTATACCAGAATGATGCCTGCGGGTTTAGGTATCATCTTGGTATCATTCTTTTCAGCCAGCAGCCGGCTTTCATGTAAAAGCAATTCTAGCAGATAATTAGCCTCTAGACTGTGTGAGGGGGCTAGCTCGGCAGCGGGTATGTGTGACCCCCGGGATGGGCTCCCCACCCAAAACAGGCCCAGCAGACGGAGGTTGTGGTTTTCAAAATCAAAAAGGTGCGGTTTATTTTCCATTTACAGTGACAAAAACACAGCAAGGCAAAAAAAACATAAACAAAATAAATCCTGGTCAACTTGACCTCTGACTAAACTTACAGGTTTCCTAACTAACGACTGGGATCAGCCTAGTGCTGTCCTAGTCCCTGGTTTTAAATGTCCAAGCAAAATATAGCCACACAGGCTTTCTCTCACCGCACAGGGGTTCACTCTCCCTAGACAGTCCACACAGGTCTGCTTCCAGGCATGAGCTAACATCTAATGAATCTGGGAGTTTCTTATAGAGGCCTACATGAGCTGACAAGGTTCAGCTGATCTCATCAACTCCCTGTTTGCACGACGCCCAGCCCTCTCCCTAGAGGTATGAGTCATCAATGAGCCCACTAGTCTCAGCTGGGCTTATACAACTCTCCACCTAGCTGTATAAGTCAGCGTAAAGCCTGAATCTGGGCGAAATGTATCTACCCCCCTGGATGCAACCAGGTGACTTTACCTTCCTGCTGTCACATACCCCCCCCTCTTGTTTTAACCTCGGGGTTGGAACACCAGCAATCAGGCATTCATGTACTCGAGACAAAGCATCCACATTCCCCATTTGAACGCCAGGGCGATGCTTTACTGTGAAGTTGAATTCCTGGAGGGCCAGGAACCACCTATTCACTCTTCTATTTGTTTCCTTGTTTTGAGCCATCCACTTTAACGGAGCGTGATCCGTAACCATGTCAAAGTGCCTACCTAGCAGGTAGTACCGAAGGGAATCTAGAGCCCACTTCACCGCTAAACACTCCTTTTCAACGGTGGCGTAATTTACCTCATGGGACTTCAACTTCCTGCTGAGGTAAATGACTGGGTGCTCTTCCCCGTTCCAGACCTGGGACAATACTGCTCCTAACCCCACATCTGACGCATCACTTTGTACGACAAAGTCTCTAGAGAAGTCGGGTGAGTACAACACTGGCTGGCTACATAAGGCTTGTTTCAAGAATTGGAATGCTGCCTCAGCCTCGGGGGTCCATTTAATCATGACCGACCCTTTCCCCTTCGTCAGGTTGGTTAGGGGCACAGCCTTAGAAGCAAAGTGGGGAATGAATCGCCGATAATACCCAGCGATTCCCAGAAAGGCTCGTACCTGCTTCTTGCTGTTGGGACGTGGCCAACTCTGGATGGCCTCGACTTTGTTGAGTTGGGGTTTTATTACTCCCCTCCCAATGGTGTACCCAAGATATTTGGCCTCCTCCTGCCCAATGGTACACTTCTTGGGGTTAGCCGTAAACCCTGCTTCCCGAACAGAGTCCAGGACTGCTTGCACTTTTGGCAGATGTGAGGCCCAATCTGTGCTATGGACAATTATGTCATCCAGGTAAGCCGCAGCATACTTCCGATGGGGCCTCAGCATCTGGTCCATTTTCCGCTGGAATGTGGCCGGCGCATTCTGTAACCCGAACGGCATTCTTTTATATTGGAACGCCCCGTCTGGGGTTACAAATGCGGTTTTCTCTTTGGCCGACTTGGCCAGGGGGATTTGCCAATACCCTTTTGTGAGGTCAAGAGTCGTCATGTATCGGGCTGTTCCCAGCCGGTCGATCAACTCATCTATACGTGGCATGGGGTAGGTGTCAAATTTTGTAACTTTGTTCAACTGACGAAAATCGTTACAAAATCGCCAGCTCCCATCCGGTTTAGGCACCAACACAATGGGACTAGACCAATCACTTTGGGACTCCTCTATCACCCCTAAGTTCAGCATTCTCTGTACTTCCTCCCGTATTGCCTCCCGTCGGGCCTCTGGGATCCGATAGGGTTTTAACTTCACCCTTTCACCGGGCGGGGTAATAATGTCATGCTCTACCCCAGATGTTTGTCCCGGCAGCTCAGAGAATACCTCCTTGTTGCGAAGTACAAACTCCTTAACCTCCTGTTGTTGGGGTTGTGACAAGGTGGCTGCGATTCCAACCTCAGGAATCACGCAACCAGTTTGAGCTGGTGACCAAGTGTCTGCGACTAGGGACTCTCTATCCCTCCAGGCTTTCAACAGATTAACGTGATAGATCTGTTCGGGCTTTCGCCTTCCTGGTTGTCTGACCTTGTAATTCACTTCGCTCACTTTTTCCATTATCTCGTAGGGGCCTTGCCAATTGGCAAGGAATTTACTTTCAACCGTAGGGACAAGTACCAATATCCTATCCCCCGGGGAAAAGGTACGGGTCTTGGCTCCACGGTTGTACACTCTCTGCTGTGCCAACTGCGCTTGGGCCAAATGTTCCTTCACGATGGGCATTACCTGTGCAATTCGATCTTGCATCAGGGCGACATGCTCAATCACACTCCTGTGGGGAGAACTCTCACTTTCCCAAGTTTCCTTGGCAATATCCAACAGCCCTCTTGGGTGTCTCCCATACAGTAACTCAAAGGGGGAGAATCCCGTAGAGGATTGGGGCACCTCCCTAATAGCAAACATCAAATAAGGAAGTAGACAGTCCCAATCCCTTCCATCTCTATCCACCACTTTCTTCAACATTTGTTTTAGGGTTTTGTTGAATCTTTCAACCAGCCCATCGGTTTGGGGGTGATACACAGATGTACGCAATTGCGTCACTTTGAACAATTTACACAGCTCTTTCATAACCCGGGACATAAAGGGTGTACCTTGGTCCGTAAGCAGTTCTTTACAAATACCCACCCGGCTAAAAACAAGAGATAGCTCTTTGGCTATGGTTTTGGCCGAGGTATTTCTGAGAGGGATCGCTTCTGGATAACGGGTGGCATAGTCCATTATAACCAATATGTACTGGTGCCCCCTAGCGGACTTGATTATAGGACCTACCAAATCCATTGCGATTCTCTCAAACGGGACCTCAATGATGGGTAGAGGGACCAGCGGGCTACGGAAATGTGGCATCGGGGCCGACCTCTGACACACAGGGCAGGAGGAACAATAATTTTCTATGTCCTTCATCACCCCAGGCCAATAGAATCTCTGTAATACCCTCTCTCGGGTTTTCTCTGTCCCCAGATGACCTCCAAGAATGTGCCCATGGGCCAACTCCAACACCAACTTCCTGTAAGGTTTGGGCACCACAAGCTGCTCAACGGTTTCTTCTGCCCTTTTTGCCACCCGATACAGTAGGTCCTTCTCTACGCTGAAGTATGGGTAAGTGCCAGTATTATCTGGGTTCACTAACTCGCCATCTATTTTCACTACGTTTTCCCGTGCCTTTATTAGGGCGGGGTCTTTCAACTGTTCTGTGGCAAAGTTTTCCCTGTGAACCTCAAGATCAGAAAACTCCACAGACGGTAGGTTTTCGTCTGAGGAGGTGGGCTCCTCTCCAGTTTCTTGAGTCTCCCCTGCCAATACTGACAAGGGAAATTCCGGAGAGTCCTCACCACTCTCAGGGGAGTTCTGGCTATCACATTCCTGGTACATAGGGGCACCAGTGGGGGGCTCAGGATCATCCCACAGTTCCCAGAACTTCGGAAAATCCCTTCCCACAATGGCGTCATGCGGTAACTGAGATACTAAGCCCACTGGATGAGAGAGGGTACCTTTGGGGGTCTCGAAACACACCGTAGTCACTGGATACTCTCGGGTGTCCCCATGCACACAAATAACGGCTACCTTGCTATTCCCAGAGACCTCTGTTTTAACTAACTCAGCCTTTATCAGGGTCACAAGGCTACCTGAATCCAGCAATACCACAACATTTCTACCATTAATACACATTTTGCATAAATGTTTCTCAGTTCCCCGAATGGCAGTGCATGCGACTGTCGCACACAGCGACTGACGTCTGCCCGTCAGAAAGTCACACTGCATGGGTTCCTCCAAAACCGGGCAATTTGCTGCAATATGTCCCGCTTGCCGGCAGCGGTAGCAAATGATCCTTCTTGCCGCCTCTTGAGCCGCTGATTTCCCAGGCTGTTCTCGCCAAACTTGGGGTAGAGCTCCCACCCTCTCACTCTCTCCACCCTTACCCCTTGGAATCATCTTATCCGCCCCTGGGGATGGTCTGGTCTTAGGGTGGAAAGTCCGAGTGTCTCTGGAAGAGGCCGTCAGGTTCTCTGTAGCCAAGTATTTCTCCACACGATCCACAAGACCATCGGCCGTCTCTGGGTCTCCATGGCTTACCCACTTTTGGATGGCAGTAGGAAGAGCTCTCAAAAACCGATCCATTACAACACGTTCCACAATCTTTGGTGCGGACAAAGTCTCTGGCTGTAGCCACTTTCTGCTCAGGTGAATGAGATCATACATTTGAGACCTGGGGGGTTTTCCAAGCTGGAAAGTCCAGTTATGCACACGCTGAGCCCGGACAGCCTGGGTGACACCCAGCCTTGCCAATATCTCAGCTTTTAGCATCACATAGTCTTTTGCTTGGTCAGGCTCCAGGTCATAGTAAGCCTTCTGCGATTCACCAGTTAACAGAGGAGCCACCAGTCCAGCCCACTGCTCCTCAGGCCACTTTTCTCTTTCAGCAGTCCTTTCAAATGTGGTCAAAAATACCTCTGGATCATCCTCTCCAGTCATTTTTGTCAATAAACGACTCACCCCAAAGGACGCGGTATTAGTGGGACGGCTTTCCTCACTGGTCTGCGGACGTTGCTGCATTACTGCTTCCATTTGTTGTAGTCTCTGCTCTTGCTTCTGTAACAGGTCTATGAAGCGGGCCTCAGATTGCTGCTGGGCTTGTTGCTGAGCTTCCAGACTCTGTTGGTGAGCTTGCTGCTGGGCTGCAAGGCTCTGTTGATGAGCTTGCTGCTGGGCTGCGAAGTTCTGTTGTTGAGCTGCAAGGCTCTGTTGATGAGCTGCAAGGCTCTTTTGCAAACCTGCATTTGTCTGCTGTTGATTGGCATTTGCTAGAGCCAGCTGCTTCAGTATCTCCTCCATGCTGGCTTAAAAAAAACTGCCACTGGTTCTCCACCAACTGTGAGGGGGCTAGCTCGGCAGCGGGTATGTGTGACCCCCGGGATGGGCTCCCCACCCAAAACAGGCCCAGCAGACGGAGGTTGTGGTTTTCAAAATCAAAAAGGTGCGGTTTATTTTCCATTTACAGTGACAAAAACACAGCAAGGCAAAAAAAACATAAACAAAATAAATCCTGGTCAACTTGACCTCTGACTAAACTTACAGGTTTCCTAACTAACGACTGGGATCAGCCTAGTGCTGTCCTAGTCCCTGGTTTTAAATGTCCAAGCAAAATATAGCCACACAGGCTTTCTCTCACCGCACAGGGGTTCACTCTCCCTAGACAGTCCACACAGGTCTGCTTCCAGGCATGAGCTAACATCTAATGAATCTGGGAGTTTCTTATAGAGGCCTACATGAGCTGACAAGGTTCAGCTGATCTCATCAACTCCCTGTTTGCACGACGCCCAGCCCTCTCCCTAGAGGTGTGAGTCATCAATGAGCCCACTAGTCTCAGCTGGGCTTATACAACTCTCCACCTAGCTGTATAAGTCAGCGTAAAGCCTGAATCTGGGCGAAATGTATCTACCCCCCTGGATGCAACCAGGTGACTTTACCTTCCTGCTGTCACAACTGCTTTTACAAGCAGTGGGAGGGAATGTCCCCCCCCCCCGGATATAAAAAGCGCCATTGGGAAATTGGGAAAGCATTTTATCACACCGATCTTGGTGTGGTCAGATGCTTAGAGGGCAGAGGAAAGATCTAGGGTCTAACCCCCCAATTTTTTTCAAAAAAAGAGTACCTGTCACTACCTATTGCTATCATAGGGGATATTTACATTCCCTGAGATAACGATAAAAATGGTAAAAAAATAAAATATGGAAGGCACAGTTTAAAAATAAAATAAAAAAGCCAAATAAATAATAAAAAAAAAAAAAAAAAAGCACCGCTGTCCCCCCCTGCTATTGCGCAAAGGCGAACGCAAGCGTCGGTCTAGCGTCATATGTAAACAGCAATTGCATCATGCATGTGAGGTATCACCGCGAAGGTCAGATCGAGGACAGTCATTTTAGCAGTAGACCTCCTCTGTAAATCTAACGTGGTAACCTGTAAAGGCTTTTAAATGCTTTTAAAAATGAATGTAGTTTTGTCGCCGCTGCGCGTTTGTGCGCAATTTTAAAGCATGTCGTGTTTGGTATCCATGTACTCGGCCTATGATCATCTTTTTTATTTCATCAAACATTTGGGCAATATAGTGTTTTTTAGTGCATTAAAAATAAAAAAAGTGTGTTTTTCCCCCAAAAAATGCGTTTGAAAAATCGCTGCGCAAATACTGTGTGGAAAAAAAAAATGCAACACCCACTATTTTAATCTGTAGGGCCTTTGCTTTAAAAAAATATATAATGTTTGGGGGTTCAACATAATTTTCTTGCAAAAAAAAAATTTCTTTCATGTAAACAAAAAGTGTCAGAAAGGGCTTTGTCTTCAAGTGGTTAGAAGAGTGGATGATGTGTGACATAAGCTTCCTAATGTTGTGCATAAAATGCCAGGACAGTTCAAAACCCCCCCAAATGACCCCATTTTGTAAAGTAGACACCTCAAGCTATTTGCTGAGAGGCATGTTGAGCCCATTGAATATTTTTTTTTTTTGTCCCAAGTGATTGAATAATGACCAAAAAAAAAAAAAAAGTACAAAAAGTTGTCACTAAATTATATATTGCTCAAACATGCCATGGGCATATGTGGAATTACACCCCAAAATACATTCTGTTGCTTCTCCTGAGTACGGGGATACCACATGTGTGGGACTTTTTGGGAGCCTAGTCGCGTACGGGACCCCAAAAACCAAGCACCGCCTTCAGGATTTCTATGGGTGTAAATTTTTGATTTCACTCCTCACTGCCTATCACAGTTTCGGAGGCCATGGAATGCCCAGATGGCACAAAACCCCCCCAAATGACCCCATTTTGGAAAGTAGACACCCCAAGCTATTTGCTGAGAGGTATGTTGAGTATTTTGCAGATCTCGCTTTTTGTCACAAAGTTTTGAAAATGTAAAAAAAGAAAAAAAAAAGAAAAAAAAATGTCTTTCTTAATTTTCAAAAACAAATGAGAGCTGTAAAATACTCACCATGCCTCTCAGCAAATAGCTTGGGGTGTCTACTTTCCAAAATGGGGTCATTTGTGGGGGTTTTGGGCTATTTTGACATTTTATGGCCTTCAAAACTGTGATAGGTAGTGAGGAGTGAAATCAAAAATGTATGCCCTTAGAAACCTTGAAGGCGGTGCTTGGTTTTTGGGGTCCCGTACGCGGCTAGGCTCCCAAAAAGTCCCACACATGTGGTATCCCCGTACTCAGGAGAAGCAGCAGAATGTATTTTGGGGTGTAATTTCACATATAACCATGGCATGTGTGAGCAATATATCATTTAGTGACAACTTTTTGTACATTTTTTTTTTCTTTTTGTCATTATTCAATCATTTGGGACAAAAAAAAAAAATATTCAATGGGCTCAACATGCCTCTCAGCAAATAGCTTGGGGTGTCTACTTTCCAAAATGGGGTCATTTGGGGGGGTTTTGTGCCATCTTGGCATTTTATGGCCTTCAAAACTGTGATAGGTAGTGAGGAGCGAAATCAAAAATTTATGCCCTTAGAAACCTTGAAGGCGGTGCTTGGTTTTTGGGGTCCCGTACGCGGCTAGGCTCCCAAAAAGTCCCACACATGTGGTATCCCCGTACTCAGGAGAAGCAGCAGAATGTATTTTGGGGTGTAATTTCACATATGCCCATGGCATGTGTGAGCAATATATCATTTAGTGACAACTTTGTGCAAAAAAAAAACAGTTTGTCATATTCCCGCAACCTGTGGCAAAATATAAAATATTCCATGGACTCAACATGCCTCTCAGCAAATAGCTTGGGGTGTCTACTTTCCAAAATGGGGTAATTTGGGGGGGTTTTGTGCTATTTTGGCATTTTATGGCCTTCAAAACTGTGATAGGTAGTGAGGAGTGAAATCAAAAATTTACGCCCTTAGAAATCCTGAAGGCGGTGCTTGGTTTTTGGGGCCCTGTACGCGGCTAGGCTCCCAAAAAGTCCCACACATGTGGTATCCCCGTACTCAGGAAAAGCAGCAGAATGTATTTTGGGGTGCAATTCCACATATAACCATGGCATGTGTGAGCAATATATCATTTAGTGACAACTTTTTGTACATTTTTTTTTTCTTTTTGTCATTATTCAATCATTTGGGACAAAAAAAAAATATTCAATGGGGTCAACATGCCTCTCAGCAAATAGCTTGGGGTGTCTACTTTCCAAAATGGGGTCATTTGGGGGGGTTTTGTGCCATCTTGGCATTTTATGGCCTTCAAAACTGTGATAGGTAGTGAGGAGTGAAATCAAAAATTTATGCCCTTAGAAACCTTGAAGGCGGTGCTTGGTTTTTGGGGTCCCGTACGCGGCTAGGCTCCCAAAAAGTCCCACACATGTGGTATTCCCGTACTCAGGAGAAGCTGCAGAATGTATTTTGGGGTGTAATTTCACATATGCCCATGGCATGTGTGAGCAATATATCATTTAGTGACAACTTTGTGCAAAAAAAAAAAAGTTTGTCATATTCCCGCAACTTGTGGCAAAATATAAAATATTCCATGGACTGAACATGCCTCTCAGTAAATAGCTTGGGGTGTCTACTTTCCAAAATGGGGTCATTTGGGGGGGTTTTGTGCTATTTTGGCATTTTATGGCCTTCGAAACTGTGATAGGTAGTGAGGAGTGAAATCAAAAATTTGCGCCCTTAGAAATCCTGAAGGCGGTGCTTGGTTTCCGGGGTCCCGTACGTGGCTAGGCTCCTAAAAAGTCCCACACATGTGGTATCCCCGTACTCAGGAGAAGCAGCAGAATGTATTTTGGGGTGCAATTCCACATATAACCATGGCATGTGTGAGCAATATATCATTTAGTGACAACTTTTTGTAATTTTTTTTTTTTTTTTTTGTCATTATTCAATCACTTCGGACGAAAAAAAAAAAATATTCAATGGGCTCAACATGCCTCTCAGCAATTTCCTTGGGGTGTCTACTTTCCAAAATGGGGTCATTTGGGGGGGTTTTGTACTGCCCTGCCATTTTAGCACCTCAAGAAATGAGATAGGCAGTCATAAATTTAAAGCTGTGTAAATTTCAGAAAATGTACCCTAGTTTGTAAACGCTATAACTTTTGCGCAAACCAATAAATATACGCTTATTGACATTTTTTTTACTAAAGACATGTGGCTGAATACATTTTGGCCTAAATGTATGACTAAAATTGAGTTTATTCGATTTTTCTTATAACAAAAAGTAGAAAATATCATTTTTTTTCAAAATTTTCGGTCTTTTTCTGTTTATATCGCAAAAAATAAAAATCGCAGAGGCAATCAAATACCATTAAAAGAAAGCTCTATTTGTGGGAAGAAAAGGACGCAAATTTCATTTGGGTACAACATTGCATGTCCGCACAATTTACAGTTAAAGCAGCGCAGTGCCGAATCCCAAAAACAGGCTTGGTCCTAATGGCCCGAAATGGTCCGGGGCTTAAGTGGTTAATAACCAGACCAATTTTCAGCTTTCGGTGTTCTCACATTTTGAATGACAATTACTCAGTCATACAACACTGTACCCATATGAAATTTTTGTCCTTTTTTTCACACAAATAGAGCTTTCTTTTGGTGGTATTTAATCACTGTTGGGTTTTTTATTTTTTGCGCTATAAGAGAAAAAAGACTGAAAATTTTGTAAAAAAATGATTTTTTTTTCGTTTCTGTTATAAAATTTTGCAAATTACTATTTTTTCTTCATAAATTTTGGCCAAAATTTATACTGCTACATATCTTTGGTAAAAATAAGTACAAATTGGTGTATATTATTTGGTCTTTGTGAAAGTTATAGAGTCCACAAGCTATGGTGCCAATATCTGAAAATTGATCACACCTGAAGTACTGACGGCCTATCTCAATTCTTGAGACCCTAACATGCCAGAAAAGTACAAATACCCCCCAAATGACCCCTTTTTGGAAAGAAGACATTCCAAGGTATTCAGAAAGAGGCATTGTGAGTTTTTTGAAGTTGTCATTTTTTCCCACAATTCTTTGCAAAATCAAGATTTTTTTTTTCTCTTTTTTTTTTTTCACAAAATTGTCATATTAGCAGGTTATTTCTCACACACAGCATATGCATTCCACAAATTACACCCCAAAACACATTCTGCTATTACTCCCGAGTATGGCGATACCACATGTGTGAGACTTTTACACAGCGTGGCCACATACAGAGGCCCAACATGCAGGGAGCACCTTCAGGCGTTCTGGAGAACCAAGGCCAATTCTGACATTTCTCTCCTACATGTAAAAATCATCATTTATTTGCTAGAAAATTACATAGAACCCCAAAACATTATATATGTTTTTTTAGCAAAGACCTTAGAGAATATAATGGTGGTTGTTGCAACTTTTTATCTCGCACGATATTTGCGCAGCAATTTTTTTAACGCGTTTTTTACGGAAAAAAAATGTTTTGTGCTTAAAAAAAAAAAAAAACAGTAAAGTTAGCCCAATGTTTTTGCATAATGTGAAAGATGAAGTTACGCCGAGTAAATAGATACCTAACATGTCGCCCTTAAAAATTGCACACACTCGTGGAATGGCGCCAAACTTCGCTACTTAAAAAATCCCCATAGGCGACGCTTTAAATATTTTTACTGGTTACATGTTTTGAGTTACAGAGGAGGTCCAGGGCCAAAATGATTGCTCTCGCTCTAACGTTCGCAGAGATACCTCACATGTGTGGTTTGAAAACCGTTTTCATATGTGGGCGGGACTTACGTATGCGTTCGCTTCTGTATGCGAGCTCACGGGGACAGGGGCGCTTTAAAAAAAAAAAAAAAAATTATTCTTCATTTTACTTTATTTATTTTAGTTTGACATGTTTTTCCGCCCTAAACATTTTTTTGATCACTTTTATACCTATTACAAGGAACGTAAACATCCCTTGTAATAGGAATATGGCATGACAGGTCCTCTTTACAGTGAGATATGGGGGGGGGGGGTGTCAATAAGACCCCACATCTCACCTCTAGGCTGGGAAGCCTGAAAAAAATACAAAAAAAAAAACAACAATCCTGGCTTTGATCGTAGCGGTGAGTCGGTAGAAGCACCGGAGGGCGGCGGGGGGGGGGGGGGGACATCCCCTCTCGCCTCCCGTAAGAATGATCAAGCGGCGGAACAGCCGCTATGATTGTTCTTATGGTGTAGGGAATCGCCGGCTGAAAAAGCCGATATCTGAATGATGCCTGTAGCTGCACCCATCATTCAGATATCTCCGCACAAAGTCAAGGACGTCATATGACGGCCGGAGGGCGGGAAGTGGTTATTGCAGAGTATTGCCGGGCATTGCGGAGTATTGCCGGGCATTGCGGAGTATTGCCGGGCATTGCGGAGTATTGCCGAGTATTGCAGGGCATTGCGGAGTATTGCGGTGTATGGCAGGGTATTGCGGTGTATGGCAGGGTATTGCACGGGTATTGCACAGGGTATTGTGGAGGGTATTGCACAGGGTATTGTGGAGGGTATTGCAGAGGGTATTGCAGAGTATTGTGGAGGGTATTGCAGAGTATTGTGCAGGGTATTGCAGAGTATTGTGCAGGGTATTGCAGAGTATTGTGCAGGGTATTGCAGAGTATTTTGAAGGGTATTGCAGAGTATTGTGCAGGGTATTGCAGAGTATTGCACCAGGGTATTGCAGAGTATTGCACCAGGGTATTGCAGAGTATTGCACCAGGGTATTGCAGAGTATTGCACCAGGGTATTGCAGAGTATTTCGCAGGGTATTGCAGAGTATTTCGCAGGGTATTGCAGAGTATTTCGCAGGGTATTGCAGAGTATTTCGCAGAGTATTGCAGAGTATTGCACCAGGGTATTGCAGAGTATTGCACCAGGGTATTGCAGAGTATTGCACCAGGGTATTGCAGAGTATTGCACCAGGGTATTGCAGAGTATTGCACCAGGGTATTTTGCAGAGTATTGGCAGGGTGTATTGCAGAGTATTGGCAGGGTATAGCACAGGGATGGCTGAGCAGGGATGGATGGATGGATGGATCTGTGACTGCAATTGTCACAGATCCAGCCCACAGTGCTGCTGCTGCCATCCGCTCCCTCCCCCTCCCCTCTCACACTGTACCGATCGGTACAGAGAGGGGAGGGAGGAACCGGCGTCATCAAATGACGCCGGTCTGTTTACAAGTGATTGCTCCGTCATTTGACGGAGCGATCACGTGGTAAACGGCCGCTATCAGCGGCGATTTACCGCGATTCGTGATCCGCCGGGTCCTCTGGACCCGGCGGTCACGGAGTTTCCCGTGTGCGCGCCCCAGGGGGCGCGCGGGAGCGCGATTTTGGGAGGACGTTATATAACGTCCTCCCAGAGTTAAGCAACCACCCTGCCGCCGTTATTTGTCGGCAGGTGGTTGTTAAGTGGTTAATAAAGAGTTGATGCTCTGCATGTTTAACCCTCAACACCTGTGTGGTTTGTCTCGTGATTGAGGGGTTAAGGGCTGGTTATGGCGAATCTGCAGGCTGCGGGTGCGTTTGGAGGACAGGAGACACAGGTCTGGCGGATGTGCCCACCTGGGATATCCGAGATCCGTCACAGTCTCTATTACAGAAAATATATATATATATATAAAAATAAAAAAAACAACAAGGCAAAAAAAACAAAAAAAAAGAGAAAAGAAAAAGGGAGGGGGGAGAGGAGGGGGGCCAAGCACCAGGGCAAACAAGATAGAGGAATTAATAATATTCTCCTCTCCTTCTCTCACCTTTCTCACCCCCCTCACCCCTATAGCCCATCAGGCCATATTAGTTTATCTTAATATATCTTGTCTGGAGAATATTCTCTGTCAAATCTCCATTCTATTTAGTTTTATTTAATCCTATCTAAGTACATCCTCCTTGCGGCCACTCATCTGCGGAGATAACTGTCGCCAGTCAATCTCCAAAAAATGTAATAGTCCGGTAAGTCTGTCTGTAACCTTAGCGTGAAGGAGGATGAGTTTTTACGTATTATAACCGCAAAGGGGAACCTCCAGCGATATGTACAGCCAGTCTGTCTTATCTGACCTAGAACTGGATGGAGTAGGGCTCTGCGTTGTAATGTGGCTTTCGATAAGTCCATGCACCATCTAACTCTACTACACCAGTTTCCCATACTTTTCTAAGTATGGATTCCGTCTGTAAATAGTAGTGAAGACGGCAGATTACATCTCGTGGACGGTTAAGATCTGTAGGTTTGGGGCCTAGTGGTCTATGAACTCTGTAAAGTTCCATGTTGACTGGAGCAGCCTCTCCTAATATCAGGAGGAAGATGCCCCTTACCTTGTCGCCAAGGTTCTCTTGGTCTATACTTTCCGGGATACCGCGGAGTCGCACATTGTTCCTGCGACTCCTGTCTTCTAATTTTTCCAATTGTAGTTTAAATGCCTTTGCTGTTTCTGTCTGAGAAATCCTGTTTTTCTCTAACACAGTTACATGTTGCTCTAAGGAGTGGGTTTTATCCTCATCTACTGTAAAGCCCCATACACACAGTCGGACTTTTGGCCAACAAACTTTATTTTGAACAAGTTGGATCAACAATCCGACCGTGTGTACGCTCCACCGGACAAACGTTTTTGTTTTTCTTTTTGTTTTCATCGGACAAAAGTTGGGTCTGCAAACGAACAAACTTTTGGCCAACAGAAGTTGACCAAAGGGTGGCGGTAAAGAGCAGAAAAACCACATGATGTTGCAAAAAGTTTTGGGAAAGTTTGCAGAAAAGTCCTGTGGTGTGTATGCTATGGGTGTGCCCGGCCAACTCCGTTCGGGCAAAAATCCAGGGAAAAGTCAGATTGAAGTCCGACCGTGTGTATGGGGCTTAAGACGCTCTGATATTGTCTGTATTTCTCCATGTATAACCTGTAGCTCCTTACAGTGGGCTTCTTCCACCCTACAGATAAGGGCCTCTATATCTGTTCATGCAGGAAGTGCCCCTAGATCTGCTCGTGTAGGGAGTGCTTGGATTAGCATTTTTATGTCATCTTCCCTTTTATGAGCTAATAGCAGATCTTCTTGTTGGGAGGAGAACCGTCTTTCTAGTGACAATATCTGCTGAGAGTCCGAGATGGTAGTGTTCACCCCTATTTTGTTATCTAGGGCAGTGTTTCTCAACTCCAGTCCTCAAGGCGCCCCAACAGGTCATGTTTTCAGGATTTCCATTTTTTTGCACAGGTGATTTGATCAGTTTCACTGCCTTAGTAATTACCACAGCTGTTTTATCTGAGGGAAATCCTGAAAACATGACCTGTTGGGGTGCCTTGAGGACTGGAGTTGAGAAACACTGATCTAGGGAGGTCTGTGCAGGCTGTAATGTCTGTGCTGTCTGTGTGATCTTGACCGCGGTTGTCTGACCTTGCACGTCCACCACCCCTGAACCACGTCTATTTGTAGCTGGGAAGAATTGGTCTATCTCCGCCTGATCTTCTGTTTTAGCCGATTTAGCCGCTTTACGTGAGGTTTTTATCTCTCTCTGTTTTTGTGATTGCATACCGTAGAGGTGGTTCAGAAAGACAAAAACAAGGGATGCTCAAGGTTATATTAGCTCTTGCTATGCTTGTTATTGCTTTTAGCTTTAGCTTTAAAAAGGTTTAGACCGTGCAATCCAGTGGAGTCATCGATTTTCCCATAGATGTCCCGCACCAGCCAGACCAGGCCGTAGCAATACAAAGAGCAAAGTATGCCCTAATAAACTCTGATTAGCCCCTGTTTAGCCCTTTTGCCACGTTAACTATTAATTATATATATATATATATATTGTGAGGGGGTTAGCTCGGCAGCGGGTGTGTGTGACCCCCGGGATGGGCTCCCCACACAAAACAGGCCCAGCAAACGGAGGTTGTGGTTTTCAAAATCAAAAAGGTGCGGTTTATTTTCTATTTACAGTGACAAAACACAGCAAAGCAAAAGAAACATAACCAAAATAAATCCTGGTCAAGTTGACCTCTGACTAAACATACAGGTTTCCTAACTAACAACTGGGATCAGCCTAGTGCTGTCCTAGTCCCTAAGTCCCTGGTTTTAAATGTCCAAGCAAATAGCCACACAGGCTTTTTCTCACCGCACAGGGGTTCACTCTCCCTAGACAGTCCACACAGGTCTGGTTCCAGGCATGAGCTAACATCTAATGAAGCTGGGAGTTCTTATAGAGGCCTAAATGAGCTGACAAGCTTCAGCTGGTCTCATCAACTCCCTGTCTGCACGACGCCCAGCCCTCTCCCTAGAGGTATGAGTCATCCATGAGCCCACTAGCCTTATACAACTCTCCACCTAGTTGTATAAGTCGGCGTAAAGCCTGAATCTGGGCGAAATATATCTACCCCCCTGGATGCAACCAGGTGACTTTACCTTCCTGCTGTCACATACCCCCCCCTCTTGTTTTAACCTCGGGGTTGGAACACCAGCAATCAGGCATTCATGTACTCGAGACAAAGCATCCACATTCCCCATTTGAACGCCAGGGCGATGCTTTACTGTGAAGTTGAATTCCTGGAGGGCCAGGAACCACCTATTCACTCTTCTATTTGTTTCCTTGTTTTGAGCCATCCACTTTAACGGAGCGTGATCCGTAACCATGTCAAAGTGCCTACCTAGCAGGTAGTACCGAAGGGAATCTAGAGCCCACTTCACCGCTAAACACTCCTTTTCAACGGTGGCGTAATTTACCTCATGGGACTTCAACTTCCTGCTGAGGTAAATGACTGGGTGCTCTTCCCCGTTCCAGACCTGGGACAATACTGCTCCTAACCCCACATCTGACGCATCACTTTGTACGACAAAGTCTTTAGAGAAGTCGGGTGAGTACAACACTGGCTGGCTACATAAGGCTTGTTTCAAGAATTGGAATGCTGCCTCAGCCTCGGGGGTCCATTTAATCATGACCGACCCTTTCCCCTTCGTCAGGTTGGTTAGGGGCACAGCCTTAGAAGCAAAGTGGGGAATGAATCGCCGATAATACCCAGCGATTCCCAGAAAGGCTCGTACCTGCTTCTTGCTGTTGGGACGTGGCCAACTCTGGATGGCCTCGACTTTGTTGAGTTGGGGTTTTATTACTCCCCTCCCAATGGTGTACCCAAGATATTTGGCCTCCTCCTGCCCAATGGTACACTTCTTGGGGTTAGCCGTAAACCCCGCTTCCCGAACAGAGTCCAGGACTGCTTGCACTTTTGGCAGATGTGAGGCCCAATCTGTGCTATGGACAATTACGTCATCCAGGTAAGCCGCAGCATACTTCCGATGGGGCCTCAGCATATGGTCCATTTTCCGCTGGAATGTGGCCGGCGCATTCTGTAACCCGAACGGCATTCTTTTATATTGGAACGCCCCGTCTGGGGTTACAAATGCGGTTTTCTCTTTGGCCGACTTGGCCAGGGGGATTTGCCAATACCCTTTTGTGAGGTCAAGAGTCGTCATGTATCGGGCTGTTCCCAGCCGGTCGATCAACTCATCTATACGTGGCATGGGGTAGGTGTCAAATTTTGTAACTTTGTTCAACTGACGAAAATCGTTACAAAATCGCCAGCTCCCATCCGGTTTAGGCACCAACACGATGGGACTAGACCAATCACTTTGGGACTCCTCTATCACCCCTAAGTTCAGCATTTTCTGTACTTCCTCCCATATTGCCTCCCGTCGAGCCTCTGGGATCCGATAGGGTTTTAACTTCACCCTTTCACCGGGCGGGGTAATGATGTCATGCTCTACCCCAGATGTTTGTCCCGGCAGCTCAGAGAATACCTCCTTGTTGCGAAGCACAAACTCCTTAACCTCCTGTTGTTGGGGTTGTGACAAGGTGGCTGCTATTCCAACCTCAGGAATCACGCAACCAGTTTGAGCTGGTGACCAAGTGTCTGCGACTAGGGACTCTCTATCCCTCCAGGCTTTCAACAGATTAACGTGATAGATCTGTTCGGGCTTTCGCCTTCCTGGTTGTCTGACCTTGTAATTCACTTCGCTCACTTTTTCCATTATCTCGTAGGGGCCTTGCCATTTGGCAAGGAATTTACTTTCAACCGTAGGGACAAGTACCAATATCCTATCCCCCGGGGAAAAGGTACGGGTCTTGGCTCCACGGTTGTACACTCTCTGCTGTGCCAACTGCGCTTGGGCCAAATGTTCCTTCACGATGGGCATTACCTGTGCAATTCGATCTTGCATCAGGGCGACATGCTCAATCACACTCCTGTGGGGAGAACTCTCACTTTCCCAAGTTTCCTTGGCAATATCCAACAGCCCTCTTGGGTGTCTCCCATACAGTAACTCAAAGGGGGAGAATCCCGTAGAGGATTGGGGCACCTCCCTAATAGCAAACATCAAATAAGGAAGTAAACAGTCCCAATCCTTTCCATCTCTATCCACCACTTTCTTCAACATTTGTTTTAGGGTTTTGTTGAATCTTTCAACCAGCCCATCGGTTTGGGGGTGATACACAGACGTACGCAATTGCGTCACTTTGAACAATTTACACAGCTCTTTCATAACCCGGGACATAAAGGGTGTACCTTGGTCCGTAAGCAGTTCTTTACAAATACCCACCCGGCTAAAAACAAGAGATAGCTCTTTGGCTATGGTTTTGGCCGAGGTATTTCGGAGAGGGATCGCTTCTGGATAACGGGTGGCATAGTCCATTATAACTAATATGTACTGGTGCCCCCTAGCGGACTTGATTATAGGACCTACCAAATCCATGGCGATCCTCTCAAACGGGACCTCAATGATGGGTAGAGGGACCAGCGGGCTACGGAAATGTGGCATCGGGGCCAACCTCTGACACACAGGGCAGGAGGAACAATAATTTTCTACGTCCTTCATCACCCCCGGCCAATAGAATTTCTGTAATACCCTCTCTCGGGTTTTCTCTGTCCCCAGATGACCTCCAAGAATGTGCCCATGGGCCAACTCCAACACCAACTTCCTGTAAGGTTTGGGCACCACAAGCTGCTCAACGGTTTCTTCTGCCCTTTTTGCCACCCGATACAGTAGGTCCTTCTCTACGCTGAAGTATGGGTAAGTGCAGGTATTATCTGGGTTCACTAACTCGCCATCTATTTTCACTACGTTTTCCCGTGCCTTTATTAGGGCGGGGTCTTTCAACTGTTCTGTGGCAAAGTTTTCCCTGTGAACCTCAAGATCAGAAAACTCCACAGACGGTAGGTTTTCGTCTGAGGAGGTGGGCTCCTCTCCAGTTTCTTGAGTCTCCCCTGCCAATACTGATAAGGGAAATTCCGGAGAGTCCTCACCACTCTCAGGGGAGTTCTGGCTATCACATTCCTGGTACATAGGGGCACCAGTGAGGGGCTCAGGATCATCCCACAGTTCCCAGAACTTCGGAAAATCCCTTCCCACAATGGCGTCATACGGTAACTGAGATACTAAGCCCACTGGATGAGAGAGGGTACCTTTGGGGGTCTCGAAACACACTGTAGTCACTGGATACTCTCGGGTGTCCCCATGCACACAAATAACAGCTACCTTGCTATTCCCAGAGACCTCTGTTTTAACTAACTCAGCCTTTATCAGGGTCACAAGGCTACCTGAATCCAACAATACCACAACATTTCTACCATTAACACACATTTTGCATAAATGTTTCTCAGTTCCTCGAATGGCAGTGCATGCGACTGTCGCACACAGCGACTGACGTCTGCCCGTCAGAAAGTCACACTGCATGGGTTCCTCCACAACCGGGCAATTGGCTGCAATATGTCCCGCTTGCCGGCAGCGGTAGCAAACGATCCTTCTTGCCGCCTCTTGAGCCGCTGATTTCCCAGGCTGTTCTCGCCAAACTTGGGGTAGAGCTCCCACCCTCTCACTCTCTCCACCCTCACCCCTTGGAATCCTCTTATCCGCCCCTGGGGATGGTCTGGTCTTAGGGTGGAAAGTCCGAGAGTCTCTGGAAGAGGCCGTCAGGTTCTCTGTAGCCAAGTATTTCTCTACACGATCCACAAGACCACCGGCCGTCTCTGGGTCTCCATGGCTTACCCACTTTTGGATGGCAGTAGGAAGAGCTCTCAAAAACCGATCCATTACAACACGTTCCACAATCTCTGGTGCGGACAAAGTCTCTGGCTGTAGCCACTTCCTGCTCAGGTGAATGAGATCATACATTTGAGACCTGGGGGGTTTTCCAAGCTGGAAAGTCCAGTTATGCACACGCTGAGCCCGGACAGCCAGGGTGACACCCAGCCTTGCCAATATTTCAGCTTTTAGCATCACATAGTCTTTTGCTTGGTCAGGCTCTAGGTCATAGTAAGCCTTCTGCGATTCACCAGTTAACAGAGGAGCCACCAGTCCAGCCCACTGCTCCTCAGGCCACTTTTCTCTTTCAGCAGTCCTTTCAAATGTGGTCAAAAATACCTCTGGATCATCCTCTCCAGTCATTTTTGTCAATAAACGACTCACCCCAAAGGACGCGGTATTAGTGGGACGGCTTTCCTCACTGGTCTGCGGACGTTGCTGCATTACTGCTTCCATTTGTTGTAGTCTCTGCTCTTGCTTCTGTAACAGGTCTATGAAGCGGGCCTCAGATTGCTGCTGGGCTTGTTGATGAGCTTGCTGCTGGGCTGCAAGGCTCCTTTGCAAACCTGCATTTGTCTGCTGTTGATTGGCATTTGCTAGAGCCAGCTGTTTCAGTATCTCCTCCATGCTGGCTTAAAAAAAACTGCCACTGGTTCTCCACCAACTGTGAGGGGGTTAGCTCGGCAGCGGGTGTGTGTGACCCCCGGGATGGGCTCCCCACACAAAACAGGCCCAGCAAACGGAGGTTGTGGTTTTCAAAATCAAAAAGGTGCGGTTTATTTTCTATTTACAGTGACAAAACACAGCAAAGCAAAAGAAACATAACCAAAATAAATCCTGGTCAAGTTGACCTCTGACTAAACATACAGGTTTCCTAACTAACAACTGGGATCAGCCTAGTGCTGTCCTAGTCCCTAAGTCCCTGGTTTTAAATGTCCAAGCAAATAGCCACACAGGCTTTTTCTCACCGCACAGGGGTTCACTCTCCCTAGACAGTCCACACAGGTCTGGTTCCAGGCATGAGCTAACATCTAATGAAGCTGGGAGTTCTTATAGAGGCCTAAATGAGCTGACAAGCTTCAGCTGGTCTCATCAACTCCCTGTCTGCACGACGCCCAGCCCTCTCCCTAGAGGTATGAGTCATCCATGAGCCCACTAGCCTTATACAACTCTCCACCTAGTTGTATAAGTCGGCGTAAAGCCTGAATCTGGGCGAAATATATCTACCCCCCTGGATGCAACCAGGTGACTTTACCTTCCTGCTGTCACAATATATATATATATATATATATATATATATATATATATATATATATATATACATATATAGGAAAATTTATTACCAAATACTTACCGTAATTTTCCTTTCCTGATGGACTCCATGGCAGCCTACGTGTGGGTTAACTCCACCTCCTCTCCAATGCTATAGGACCCCATACCCATAAAAGTAAGCTCACCTCTCAGTACTGTGTTCCGTAACTAGCCGACTCTTGGACACTTACTTTCTCTCTTTCATTATTATTTTCTTTTAGAGTGGGAACTCCGTCTGCCATGGAGTCCATCAGAAAAGGAAAATTACGGTAAGTATTTGGAAATAAATTTTCCTATTTCCTGACAGACTCCATGGCAGCCTACGTGTGGGAAATAACTAGCCAGACCACACGGATTCTTAACCCAAAAATTAACAGAAGACAGTGATGCAGGGTCTATACAGTAGTGGGCCATAAACGTATTGATAGAGGCCCACGAGGCCGCTTTGCAGATGACATCTGGAGCCACATGTCTGGCCGCCGCCCAAGATTCTGCCATCCCTCTGGTGGAGTATGCCATCACCGCCTGTGGAGGAGCCAAGCCCTAAACCCTATATGCTTATTGGATTGTTTGGACAATCCAAGATGCAATTGTCCTGGTTGAAGCTTTCTTCCCTTTATTGCTGCCTGAATGCAGTACGAATAGATGATCAGATCGTCTGAAGGGAGAAGTAATCTCCAAATATTCTTTCAGGATTTTGCCTATATCCAATGGATGAGTTTCATTAGATTCCGGAGACTTGAATGTAGGAAGAACAATTTCCTGATTCTCATGGAATACTGAAGACACTTTTGGGTTTGAACCCAAAAATGTTAGAAAAGGTTCTTCATGACCCAGTGACTCGATCTCAGAGACCCTCTTAGCCGAGGTGATGGCGACTAAGAAGGCTACTTTTGCTGAAAAGTCCTTAATGGAGGATGGGGAGGGCCCCGTCATACGGAGTCCAGTCAGAGAATCTAGAACTAGAGGAAGATCCGACTTGGGAAATCTTGGTTACCTTTGGGGTTTAATTCTTGATGCCCCCTGGAAAAATTGCCGGACTAAGGGATGGACTGCCCATGAGATCCCAGAGAAAGCTGATAAGGCCGAAACTTGAACTCTCAAAGAACTGACAGATAAGGGTAAGTCTAGTCCGGTTTGAAGAAAACTGAGAACATCTTGAACTCCTGGATTTCTGAAGGACCTCCCCGAAGCAGAGGAGAACTCGACGAATTCGGCCCAGATTCTTCCGTAAACCTTGTTAGTGCTTGCCCTTCTTGAGCTCAACAGTGTAGAAATCACTCTAGAGGCGCAACCAAGGGATTCCAGCCTCTCCCTCTCAAGAACCAGACGGTCAGTCTCATCCCTTGAGAGAGAAGGTCTGGCCTGAGAGGAAGAGGTACTGGGTCCCCGGTAGCTCAGTTGGATCAAGAGAGGAAACCAAGGCCTGTTCGGCCAGTAGGGAGCCACCACAGTTACTTCTGATTCCACTTGGAGTCTCCGCAGGAACTTGAGAATAATTGGGATTGGGGGAAAGGCATATGCCCTCTTGAACCTCCATTGATCCGTCAGGGCATCCGTTCCGAATGCCTGGCTGCAGCGGCCCAGAGTGTAGAACTTTGCTACTTTGGAATTGCAGGGGGAAGCGAATAGGTCCACCTCTGGATTGACTCCCAGGGACAGAATCCATTTGAATGACTGCACATGGAGGGACCAGTCGTTGTTGTCTTGTTGAGACCGTGAGAGGAAATCTGCCTGGGAGTTCTGAACTCCAGGAATAAAAACTGCTGATATGTTGGCCAGATTTTTCTGGGCCCAAATCATAATAGGTTTGACTTCTAGAAGAAGCGTGGAGCTCCGTGTCCCCCCTTGCCTCTTCACGTATGACACTGCTGTAGTGTTGTCCATCCTTATCAACACCGATTCTCCTTTCAGGAACCGAGAGAAGGATTGGAGGGCACACCAAGCCGCCCGAAGCTCCAGGACATTGGAGCCTAGGTTGCGGAGACGGGCGTCACACCTGCCCTGCGCAAGGTTCTGACCACATAGAGCCCCCCAGCCGGAACCGCTGGCGTCAGTCGTGACTGTGATCCAGGAGATAGGGGCAATGGAGTGACAGTTTTGCAAATTCTTGAGCTGAAGCCACCAAAAGAGGCTGTTTCTCATTGTTGCCGATATGTGGATAAGTTAAGTTGACTCTTGTCCCCTGACTTCCACTGCCGGAGGAACCCTGACTGGAAAGGGTGCAGCCTCCAAAGAGCCCATTTGACCATGGGGGTCGTGGAGACCATCGTGCCGATGATTCTTAGGCATTGTGATGCTTTCAGATGAGGGGCATTCAGAGCCTGAGAAATCCTCTCCCGAATCACCGGAATCTTCTCTACCGGGAGGGAGATGGTGTTCTCCACAGGTTGAACTGAGCCCCTAGATATATTAAGCGTTGGGCTGGATCCAGGTGGCTTTTTTCCAGGTTTAGGAGCCATCCGAAGCTGGAAAGGGTTGAGATCACTTGTTCTCTGTGCATTAGCAGCTGTTCTTTGTTTTGAGGCAGAACTAGGAGATCGTCTAAATAATGATAAAGACACACACCTTTCAGCCTGATGAGGGCCACTACGGCCAAGAGGACCTTGGTGAAAACTCGAGGGGAAGTCGTCAACCCGAAGGGCAGGCAGATGAATTGCAGATGTTCCTGCCCGACATGGAACCGGAGGTACTTTAGAAATTCTTTTGATACTGGCACGTGGAAATAGGCGTCTTTCAGGTCTATTGAAATCATCCAGTCGCCTGGCTGTATGGCTTGTTGAATTGTTGACAGAGTCTCCATTTTGAATTTTCCGTGCCTTATATATTTGTTCAGGTACGTCAAGTCTATTACCGGTCGCCAGGCAACACTTTTCTTTTGGACTAAGAAAAGGGGGGAGTATACCCCTTGGAACTGGTTATCCTCTGGGACACGAACTACTGCTCCCTGGGTTTTCAGCAGATCTACGTAAGACAGTAAGGCCTGTTTTTGTTCTTCCGCACACCGGAGTAGGGTGGAGACAAATCTGTGGGGAGGAATGCTGGAGAAGGACCATGCGTGACCTGACGACACTGTCCCGATGACCCAGAAATCTGAGATCGAGGCCACCCAGACGTGCCGGAAGAGGAGTAGACGTGCTCCTACCCGACCCGCCTGGGTGGGCAAAATCTCAAAAGGATTTAGCCTGATCACGACCACTGGACGCCTGGCTTTTCGCTGGCTTGTGAAAGGACGCTTGGCCTCTACTCCAGTTTCTTCTGAAGTCCCGGCCAGGTCTATAGGAGCGTGCTTCCCTCGAACGCTCCGGGCTGCGTCTTCTGAACTAGGGTTTCCTTCGACCCTGTGGACGCTTGTCCTGTGGGAGAAAGCCCGATTTTTCGCCTGTTGCCTTAGCTATGGCATCATCTAATTTATTACCAAACAGCGATGATTCTTCGAAAGGAATCTTGCACCAAGTTTGCTTAGAAGACGGGTCGGCCTGCCAAGGGCACAGCCATAGGGCTCGTTTAGCCGTAACTGAGGATAGCATAATTCTGGACAGTAGACGGATCAGGTCGACCGATGCTTCCCCCAGGAAGGCCACCGCTAGTTTTAGCTCTGCTGCTGCCGAATTCTGGGCCAGCTCTTCTGAAACACCTTTAAGAAAGGAATCTACATTCTCAGTCCATGCCTCCATAGCCTTGGACACGGCTGCCAAAGCCAGGGCCGGTTTACAAGCTGTACCAGCAAGACCGTAAATTCTCTTGAGGTCCTGATCTATTCTTCTGTCAAGACTGTCCTTAAAGGATACCGCATCATCTAGCGGGAGTGTGACGTGTTTAGCCAGACGCATTACAGCCGCGTCTACAGAAGGAATGTTCTCCAGGTATTTTACCTCATCCGCTTTGAAGGGATACATTCTAGAGGCTTTATTTGTCATAGAGGACTTCCTGTCCACTTTACTCCACCCCTCATCAAAAATGCCCTTTAGTTCGGCTAAGAGCGGAAAACTTGGGCGCGCTTTCCCCAGGCGTTTGAAAAAAAAATTCTGCTTGGCTGGGGGAGTAGATGGGTCATCCCACATAAGTGCCTCTTTGACTGCTTTAATAAGCGGAGTCACTAGAGAAAAGTCAAATTCCACGCTCTCCTCATCACTCTCCAATTCTCCCTCCGAGGGAACAGGGGAGGAAGCGTAGGGCAAGGAAGGTCCTGGGACTTCATGGACCCCATCAGCCGGGGAACCAGACCAAGTAGTGCTGGGCTGGCTTTGTGCGTGGGAAGTATCCATCTCCATCAGAGAACGTTGCACCACCCGTTTTACTAGAGACTCGATACGTTGATCCTCTGTCTCTTTTTCCCCAACCGCATGGGCATAGCAATGACTGCATAATGATTTGCCCTCTGGGACTCGTGTGCCGCATCCCCAGCAGGCTCTCTGATCAGAGTGACTGTCATGGCAGTGGGAGCGGTGTCTGGAGGAGCAATGGGAGCGTCTCCTCTGGTGGTGAGATGCAGACGGCGAATCACGTCTGGATTTAGATGAATGTTTTAGATGCGGCCTGGCAAGGTCTGTGTCATCCTGGACCGATATCTGATGATCCGGTTCAGAAGGGCTAAAAGAAAGAAAAAGGATTGGGAGAAAAAACACGCCTTCAAGTACACAAATACTTGCGACTGTTCCCCAAGCTCTCCCCTCTCCCGCACATACCTTGTGCGTGAGGGCTGGCCACATGTAAGCGGTGAATGGTCCATAACTTCTGGACTAAAAGGTCACAATAGGGACTGGTGGACAAGAAAACCTATAGTGTCATACAAAAAAATAAAATAGGTAACTTGCCCTTTAAAAGAGACTAAGCATATGAAAAGTAGGCATTTATATAACGTGAAATGTATTAAAAGCAGAGGTTCACCCAAAAACTCATCACTGTCTCCACCGCATCAGTGTGCATGTAGAATCTAAAATCTGCCTTTTTTTTTTTTTAAATAGCAAAATACCTTAGTATTCAATAATCCGACTCCCGCGGGAGTTGGCGTCTCCCCAGCGCCGCAGTGATCTATGGAAGCTCACGCGGTGTGTACTGGGGAATGACGCCGCCCGTTGCTATGACAACCATAATGCTTACGGCGCAGGTCGCCGTAGAGAGTGCGCATCCCCGAGATAGAGCCGCAGTGATCTATGGGAGCTCCCGCGGCGTGTACTGGGGATGACGCCACTCGTTGCTATGACAACCATAATGCTTACGGCGCAGGTCGCCGTAGATAGTGCGCATCCCCGAGCAATGCTCACAAGCAAAATGGCAAATGCATAGATAAAATATAAGTTTATCTTTACTATGAAAACGGACGGGTGATGCTGCAAGACACCTAAAAAGTGAGTACTCAATTGCGATATATAAATCCACTGATTTAATACAAAAAAAAAAACGAATGATCGCGGAACCTCCGCTTTAAGTATACGCAAATATATATCGACACACCAAAGCCTTTAGCAATAAGGTAAAAGAGCACACTGACCTGAGAAGAAACAGCAAGGTGATCCAATTGCCTCTGCTCGCCTGTCAGGGGAAATCCCAAATGACCCAGACGTGCAGCAGCTTTTAAAATCCCTGCCTGTGACGTCACCGCCATCCACACAGCGCGCCTGCGCAGTGGAGAAGCCATCCTTGGCGCCTGCGTGGCCGCCGAGGGACCCGCTAAACCGCGCATGTGCGAACCAAGCCTCGCTCTGAGAGCGGATACGGCGCATGCGCGAACGGCGGCGGTGCCCGAGAATCGGGTCACCGATGTGAGCTGGGACGCAGAGCGTTCCAGCCGCCATTAGGGAAGAGCAGGGGCAATGAAGGAAGACAAAACAATACATATAAAACACAGAGGCGACCGCCATGGAGCATAAAAATAAAGTTGCAGACCTTGCCAGCGGAGGACGTCCTGATCTTGGGCACACTGCAGCAACTTCAATCCAGAAACTCAAGGTTGCTACAAGCTCTCCACCCGCCCGTGGCTGGGTTCCGAGCTGCACCGCTAAAAGATGTGCCATCCATCCTGGGACATCTGAACGGACGTGCATCTTTGTCCAACGGAGGAGGACAAAAAAGGAACACAGTACTGAGAGGTGAGCTTACTTTTATGGGGTCCTATAGCATTGGAGAGGAGGCGGGGTTAACCCACACGTAGGCTGCCATGGAGTCTGTCAGGAAATAGTAATTTTACTAGTATGATCCCAGGGAGTCACGTTTTTTTTTTCTCAGCAATTTTCCAGCTGTAGCGGGGTCTCCTTTAAGACTCATTGGACTACCTTTCCCAGAACCCCCCTTGGCACCCAGGGTGCAGTGTTGTCACCGCACAGACTCATGGGTGGAGCTATATAAGGAGGAGGCGAGGCTAAGCTCGGCCTCTTTGGGACACGAGACTTCTGTGAACAGATCTTCCTGTGCGGATCCGCTGTGGTGCAAGGCCTGAAGCCTGGGGCCTTGCACAGCTACCCAAAGAGCCTTCCACCCCATTGCGAGCCTGGGTGGCATCTGACTTGGTCATCCTTAACCGCTGCTGAGCCGGAGACCGGACCGCTGCAGACGCTGTGTGTGGAGACACAGCAGGTGGAAGTTCCCAGACTGGGATCGCGTCCGGAGGGGTGAGCGAGCACCTGCTCAATCCATATACTGTACACTATTGTTAGGCCTACAGACTGCCGTGGCCCACCAGTTCATATTTAAGTCCCCACTGGAGATCCATAGCAGAACTGAGTCAAACGGATCTCTAGTGGAGTGTTCCATGTTGGTACCTTTACCCTTTTGGATTACAAATGTGTTCCTGAAATGTGCACCACCGTTTAAAGACTTGCATGCGAAGAATTTGTGTTCTAGAGACTGAATTATAGGGTCAGGCCTGGCCAGCCAGATAGTTTATTTAGTTGCTGCGCCATAGGACGCATAGTGAAGTACTGTTAAACGTGGTGCGTGTGCGCCACATCTTACTAGTTGTAGTGTGTCAATTGCTACAGGGCTCTGCAGATATATTTATGTGATTTGTTACAACTGTTGATTTTTATTGCCAGTAGAAAGTAAACTCGTTATTCTTCTATCATTGCATTGGTGTCTGAATTTAACCATAGAGCATAAGATATATATATTACCCTAGACTAACTGTGCCAGAGTGGGTCGAGTAAATTGCCGGGGGTTGGCGGAGCTGTCTTCAGGGCCCAAACTAAATCTGCGGCCCTCTTAGCTGAAGGTATCGCTACACGTGGGGGCTCGTCCGGGATCCTGATACAGCAGGTGAACACGCCAGAAGTGCCGGCATGGACCCCATGGACCCGCAAGCAGTAGAAGCGTGGTGCAAAGCCTCTAGGGCAAAGCCAAACCACTCTATAGTCATCAGCCTCCCTGGGGAGGAATGGTCGACTGAAACGGTAGAGGAGTTAATGAAGTCAGTGTCCCCAGATCACACTCCGTGGGTGACGGAGATAAAGTCAGACCCAGACATCTCATATCAGTATGCACTAGTGGAGTACTGGGATGGGATGCCAGAGGCTTGCGAGCGCAAGTGTGTGCGGACGCCAGACAACAGAACCTATAGGTTGGCGCACGCAGTAACTGTAAAGAAGGAACCATCACCAATGGGATCACCGCAGGCTGTGGCCCGTACCTCACCTGAAAGAGGAGACAGGGCGACGCCTCCGGGGGCGCCTGCACCTGTCACTGCTATATCGCCAGAACTGATAAATGCAATAGGGGATCTGCTAACCAAGTGTCAGAAGACAAGTACGGTGCATGTAGAGACTAGCTACCGGAGACTAAAGACACGCTCAGGGAAGCTCCCTGTCCCTGCAGGGGAGGAAGACTTCGATACTTGGGTGGAACAGGCATTACAAGCAGTGGAGGAATGGGAGGTGCCTGAAGCGCAGAAGAGGCAACGAGTGATAGAAAGCCTTAAAAGGCGCAGCAGCAGAAGCCGTGAAAAGTTTCCGGTTTGGGAATACAGACTGCACGGCTCAAGACTGTCTAGCCATGCTACAGGAAGAGTTCAGTCAGTTAGAAAAGGTGACAGAGATGGTCTACCAATTGAACATACTTTCCAACAGCCGAATGAAAAGCTTTCAGAGTATGTCAGAAGACTTAACAGGTTGCTGTGTAAGATTGTCTTGAAGAAGGGAATGATGCCCCAAGATACAGATGCGGCAAGAATGAAGCAAGTCTTAAAGGGAGCGTTGCGCTCGGATCCAGTCTGGTTGCACCTAAAAACCTCGGGAGGAGGAACGTCACTGACTTACTCTGATTTGATAAAAATCATCAGAGATGAAGAGGCACTGCAGAAGGATCAGGCAATGATAAAGACAAGTCATGCTCCTACACCAGTGATAGTCAACTCGCTGATGACTCCAGAAAGGGACGCAGAAGTGGACACTTTGAAATCACAAATGGATCAGGTGTTAGAAATGCTGACCTCTCTGATGGCGAAAGACACACAGGGTCCAGAGAAAGAGGTAGCGAGGAAGGAACTGTTACCGGTTGCTTCGGCAACCGCATCATTGCAAGACTGGGGGGACATAATCTGTTTTAACTGTGGGGGAGTTGGCCACATTGCAGCTACATGTTCCAGTCCCAAGAAGAAGAAAACAGATAACCGCAAGCCGGCGGGAAACTCCAGAGTGTCCCGGTTAGGGAGTCAACCGGGTGCCCATCATCTTCAGTGAGCTCCAAGCTGAATGAGAAGCAGAAGAAAAGAGGAGACAAAACCCCTCAGAGGAAACACAGCATCCCTCAACAGAGATACACCCCAGAGAAAGGGGGCAAGACCCCTCAGAAGAGGCACAGCATTCCCCAAAGGGGATGCACACCTAATAAAAACAATAATATCCCTCAGCGGGTCTGTACACCCATTGAAAGAAGGGAAATCAATGCATACCAGGCCCAAGAAAGACTAAAGTCCAAAGGGAGTTGGACGAGAGAGAGTCCGAAGGGAAAGGACCAGAAGAAGGCGACCCCTGCCAGGCCATATCCGGAGAAGCTGGTAGGCCCATGTCCTATAGTGCCCATTCAAGTGGAGGGAGTCTACACCAGAGCCATCTTGGATACTGGGGCACAAGTGACCCTATTATACCGGGATTTCTACGATAAGCACTTGAGTCATCTGCCCATCCAGAAGATAGAGGAACTGGAAATATGGGGAATTGGAACCCAGAGCTTCCCCTACGATGGCTATTTGCCCATCAAGATGACCTTTGACCCATCTGTGGCTGGGAAGGCCGAAGGGTTTGACACCCTGGCAGTTGTGTGCCCTCGGCCACCAGGAGCCAACAAGAGTTCCCTTATAATAGGGACAAACACGGACCTGGTCCGAAGACTCCTGACCCCTCTAGTGAAAGAGAAGGGGCAAGCGGCCACCAAGATCCACCCCATGCTGAAGACGACCTACCAACGGCTGGTCCTAGAGCAGAAGACCCCTGGAGAGGGGATAGGGAAGGTGTGGAGACTTGTAAGAGAAGGGGTAGTGTTGCAGCCCGGCGAAGTAACCTGTCTCAGAGCCACTGTGAAGCTTACTTGGGAGCAGCCTGGACCCTTTGTCGTGCTAGAGTCCGACCCAAGGGGAGAGTTCTCAGGTCTGGAAGTGATACCAGAAGTGATTCCGCTGAAGGCCCTGAAGAAGGCCCATTGTAGAGTTTTGGTGAGTGTCAGTAACACTACAGGTGGCCCCATGGAAATCCCAGCCAGAATGCTGCTGGGCCAGGTGAGCCCTGCTGCCCCGGTTACCCTGTCAGAAGTCAAGGAGGAGATGTTTGGGAGAAGCTGTCTATGGAAAACCCGAATCTGCCCAGGGCTTGGAAAGAGAGAGCCAAGGCCCAGTTGACCAGATGGGAGAAGATCTTCTCCAAAGATGAGTTTGATGTGGGGTGTGCAAGGAGTGCCACCCATCGAATCCGCCTCCAAGAAGACAAGCCCTTCAGAGAGAGGGTCAGGCGGGTCCCACTAGCAGATCTGGAGGATCTGAGGGAACAACTCGCAGAACTCAAGAGGACTGGTGTGATCCGGGAGTCTAGAAGCCCCTATGCCTCCCCGATAGTGGTGGTCAGGAAGAAGAATGGGTCGTTGAGGCTATGTATAGACTACAGGACTCTCAACAGGAGAACCATCCCCGACCAGTACACCACTCCGAGGATAGAGGACGCTTTACAGAGTTTATCAGGAGCCAAGTGGTTCAGCGTTATGGATCTCAAGAGTGGATACTACCAGATCCCTATGCATCCAGAAGACAAGGAGAAGACAGCCCTTCATAACCCCAGTGGGGTTCTTCGAATTTGATCGAATGCCTCAGGGACTGTCTGGAGCTCCTGCTACCTTCCAGCGTCTCATGGAGAAGACTGTAGGAGACATTAATCTTATTGAAGTCCTTGTATACCTGGACAAGGTCATTGTCTTTGGGAGAACCTTGGAAGAACACGAAGAGAGGCTGGAAAAAGTGTTGAGAAGACTCAGTGAGGAGGGACTCAAGCTTTCGCCTGAGAAGTGTCGGTTCTACCAGTCTTCTGTGAACTATCTGGGGCACATAGTGTCTGAAGAAGGGGTGGCCACAGACCCTGAGAAATTGGAGGCAGTTACCTCCTGGCCGCGGCCCACCACAGTAACAGAACTCAGATCCTTCTTGGGGTTCTGCTCCTATTACAGTAGGTTTGTGGAGGGATTTGCCCGGATTGCCAGACCATTGAATGAACTACTCAAGACTGAAGGGGAAGAGGACGACTCAGGACCCAGGAAGCCGGGAGAGTCAGTCAGAGATCAGTGGAACCAGAAGTGTGAAGAGGCCTTCCAGGCGTTGAAGAAGAGCCTAACCACTGCCCCAGTCTTGGCCTACGCAGACCCAGCAAGACCCTATGAACTACATGTAGATGCTAGTCATGACGGTTTGGGAGGAGTACTTTACCAAGAACATGAAGGACAACTGCGACCCGTTGCCTACGTGAGCAGGAGCCTGACCCCCTCTGAGAAGAACTACCCCACTCACAAGCTGGAGTTCCTGGCCCTTAAGTGGGCGGTAGTAGACAAGCTCAAAGACTACCTGTATGGGGCGGAGTTCACTGTGAAGACCGACAACAACCCCCTCACCTACCTTTTCACCACGGCAAAGCTGGACGCCACTGGACATAGATGGCTGGCTGCACTGTCTGGATTCAATTTCAGCCTAAAGTACAGGCCAGGGGCTGGAAATCGAGACGCAGACGCTCTGTCTAGGAGATCTCATGCCCCCACCAGTGACACAGAAGACTGGACTCAAGTGGCACCTGACGGGGTGCGGGCCCTTTGTCAAGGGGCTGAATTACTAGCCAGAGGAGGCCGTAGGGCAGAAGAGATAGGAGTTACCATGGTAGGAGTCCCCAAACAATACTGTGGAGTAACCCAACTGGAAGAAGACAATCTGCCGAAACTGTCCAAGAAGGAGCTGAGATGCGACCAATTAGAAGACCCCATGGGGAAATTGGTCCTGGAAGCCCTGGAAAATCAGGATCCAAATAGACTCCTGCGCCACTCCTCAAAGGAAGCTCGCCTGTTGAGGAAAGAATGGGACAGGTTGCAGGTGCATCAGGGAGTGGTCTACCGAAGGGGCCCCTCTGATGGCCTGGAAGATAAATGGCAATTGTTCCTTCCGGAAAAACATTGAGAGACTGTTCTGATTGCCCTGCATGACAATCACGGCCACCTAGGGGCGGAAAGGACCTCCAACTCATCAGAAGTCGGTTCTATTGGCCCTGCATGAGGGCAGAAGTAGAAGAGTACTGCCACTCATGTGCACGCTGCATCCAGTGGAAGACTTTACCCCATCAAGCTGCCCCAATGGGCCATCTACAAAGTCAAGGCCCAATGGATCTGGTATGCATTGATTTTCTCTGCCTCGAACCCGACCTGAGTGGACTAGAAAATGTTCTGGTGATAACCGATCATTTCACCCGGTATGCCCAAGTTTTCCCAACCAAAGACCAGAAGGCTTCCACAGTGGCCAAGGTACTTATGGAGAAGTATTTTGTCCATTATGGGCTACCACAGCGACTCCATTCAGACCAAGGAAGGGACTTTGAGAGTCGGCTGATCCGGCAACTCCTGGATTCGTTAGGAATCAAGAAAACCCGAGCCACACCTTACCACCCACAGGGAGATGCTCAGCCGGAGAGGTTTAACCGAACCCTGCTCAACATGTTGGGAACTCTGGATAGTGAAAAGAAACAACATTGGAGCAAACACATAGCAGCTATAGTACACGCTTACAACTGCACCACAAGTGATGCTACAGGCTACTCCCCCTATCGACAATGTTTGGGAGAGAAGCAAGGTTACCCGTGGACCTGGCCTTTGGCACCTCCTTAGACCATTCCTCAGCCACATCCCACAAAGGATATGTGGACAGGCTCAGACACAGCCTGAAAGTAGCCTATTGCCCCATACACACGATCATTTTTAATGTCATTTTTAAAACTGAAGTTTTTCTTGTAATTTTTTTTCTTGTTTCCTCTCAAGCCTGTCTTGCTTACACACCATCATTTTAAAAAATGTTCAAGCAAAGCGCAGTGACGTACAGCACGTACGACGGCACTATAAAGGGGAAGTTCCATTAGAATTGCGCCACCCTTCATGTTAGTAAAGTTTGTTGAGAGACGATTCGCTCTTTCCAGTCTTGTGCTTTTCAGTCCGCTACAGCGTGACGAATGTGCTATCTCCATTACGAACGCTAGTTTTACCAGAACGAGCGCTCCCGTCTCATACTTGATTCTGAGCATGCGCGTTTTTTTTCACGTCGTTAAAGCATACACACTATCGTTTTTCACGTCGTTAAAAAAAACGACATGAAAAACTACGTGAAAAAAGAGAGCATGTTCGAAATTTTTAATGGCCGTTTTTCACGTCGTTAAAAATGCTCTGGAGCATACACACGATCATTTTTAATGGCCATTTTTTTAAATGGCATTTTTAATGGCATGAAAAATGATCGTGTGTATGGGGCATATGAACAAGCTCAAGCGGCCTCAGATCAAAGGGGAGCTCGAAACAAAAGAAACTTCGACCTGAAGGTCCGGGTGCAAGACCTGCAGCCCGGGGACCGAGTACTGCTACGCAATCTGGGGGTCCCTGGAAAACACAAACTTGCAGACAGATGGAGATCTGAACCCTATGTCATTTGTAGGAAGCTGCCAGGCCTGCCTGTTTACAAGTTGAAGCCAGAAGGGAAGGTAGGACCACTGAAGACGTGGCATCGAAACCACCTGCTCCCACTTGCTGAAGCAGTCAGGATACCTCCAGTGAGGGACTCCCCTGAACCAGTCTCTATTCTGGATACTCCCAGGCCAAACTCCTGGAACTTCTGCTATAGATCTTCCTCCTCATGAAGACACTATAGACAGCACACTGAACGCAGAAGCTACTGAGTTCACTCCATCTAGTCCTTCATCAGATTACTGGGAAGATGCCTGTGATACCTACTCAGAGGAAGACCCCAGATACTCCATTCCTAAACCTGCTTCGGAAGAAGAACCGGTGGCGCCAGAGCCGGAACACCCAAGAGAGCAAAGGGCTCGAAGAGTCATAAGGCCTCCCAGAAGGTTGACCTACCCACATATGGGGAATAGCTCAGAAGATTCTGTGGTCACTGCCAGGAGGAGTGCAGAGAATCCGGATCCCTCCACTGTTCATTTGGTGGAGGGCAGCCCCAACTCACTCTCTGGCACAGTTAGGCAGGCCACTCAGAGTAATGTGACCTGTGGGCAAGGGAATTCAACCCCTCTGTTTTGGTGGGAATTCCCTATGCCGACATCATACGCAACGTTGTCTAGGGTTGTACGCAGTGTATGTTAGAATTATCTTTGGGGACCAAAGAGTTTAAGTGGGGGGAGTGTGTAGCGGGGTCTCCTTTAAGATTTATTGGACTACCTTTCCCAGAACCCCCTTGGCACCCAGGGTGCAGTGTTGTCACTGCACAGGCTCATGGGTGGAGCTATATAAGGAGGAGGCGAGGCTAAGCTTGGCCTCTTTGGGACACAAGACTTCTGTGAACAGATCTTCCTGTGCGGATCCGCTGTGGTGCAAGGCCTGAAGCCTGGGGCCTTGCGCAGCTACCCAAAGAGCCTTCCACCCCATTACGAGCCTGGGTGGCATCTGACTTGGTCATCCTTAACCGCTGCTGAGCCGGAGACCGGACCGCTGCAGACGCTGTGTGTGGAGACACAGCAGGTTGAAGTTCCCAGACTGGGATCGCGTCCGGAGGGGTGAGCGAGAACCTGCTCAATCCATATACTGTACACTATTGTTAGGCCTACAGACTGCCGTGGCCCACCAGTTCATATTTAAGTCCCCACTGGAGATCCATAGCAGACCTGAGTCAAGCGGATCTCTAGTGGAGTGTTCCGTGTTGGTACCTTTACCCTTTTGGATTACAAATGTGTTCCTGAAATGTGCACCACCGTTTAAAGACTTGAATGCAAAGAATTCGTGTTCTAGAGACTGAATTATAGGGTCAGGCCTGGCCAGCCAGATAGTTTATTTAGTTGCTGCGCCATAGGGCGCATAGTGAAGTACTGTTACACGTGGCGCGTGTGCGCCACATCTTACTAGTTGTAGTGTGTCAATTGCTGCAGGGCTCTGCAGATATATTTATGTGATTTGTTACAACTGTTGATTTTTATTGCCAGTAGAAAGTAAACTTGTTATTCTTCTATCATTGCATTGGTGTCTGAATTTAACCATAGAGCATAAGATATATATATTACCCTAGACTAACTGTGCCAGAGTGGGTCGAGTAAATTGCCGGGGGTTGGCGGAGCGGTCTTCAGGGCCCAAACTAAATCTGCGGCCCTCTTAGCTGAAGGTATCGCTACACAGCCATAGAGAAAAAAAAACAAAAAAAACAGGCAAGACTGAAGCAGAGCGTTCTCTAATTTATCACTTTAGCAAATAAGATTTTAGCATTACGGTTCGGGGGGGGGGGGGGGGGCAGTCTCTTCCAACAATTATCTCCAGGTATCCAGCAACAGCCAGAAACAGGAAGCAGCAGAGAAAAAGCAAAGCATGCCCTGGTTTATATTAGTTCCGATTGTCTCTAGTTGTCGCTTTAACTTTAACTGTTCAAGTACAATTTTACCCGTTCAGTCCCTGAAGGTAGCAGTCTTTTCCACAATTAACCAGCGACAGTAATGCTGCGTACACACGACCATTTTTCTCGTCTGGAAAAATTACATTTTTTCTCTTTGACGAGAAAAACGACCGTGTGTGGGCTTTTGGTCATTTTCCCGACGAGAAAAACTGCATTAATCACGACGAGAAAAATTAGAACATGCTCTAATTTTTCTCGTAGTGATTCACGGCATTTTTTTCCGTGGCAGTTTTCCCATAGGGAAACACTGCCGGGGAGCCTACACACGGTCGTTTTTCTCGACCAAGAGAAAAAATGACGGGAAAAACGGCCGTGTGTAGGGGACCAAGCCGTTCCTCGTTTTTCCCGTCTATTTTCTCGACGGTGTTTTCACCGTCGAGAAAATCGATCGTGTGTACGCGGCATAAGAAGACAGCAGAGCAAGATCAAGTGCAGCGCGTGCTGCAATTTATAGCTTTTATTTGCAATAGAATGGAGTTAACAGTGCAGCTCATTAGGTTCACAGTCTTTTCTAAAGATCTCCAGATTTCCAGCAAAAACAGAAAACAGAAAGGAAAATTCAATTAGATATTAATATATAGAATAAGGTTTTACCCATTGAGTCTCAGTGATTCACAATATTTTCCACAGATGTCTGGTACACAGAGACAGGGGCCCATCAGCAGGGAGCAGCAAAGAGCCGCAACGAACGGCTTTACCCGTTTAGTTCCTTAATAGGGGTATGTCAGCCGGTCTATTGCAGTTCCGCCGCCCATCTCATTACAGTTGATCTCTCCGGGGGAAGCGCCCGCAGCATACAGAGACTGACTCTCAGGCCTCGTACACACGGCCGAGATTCTCGTTGAAAAAAACATGTTGTTTTTTTCGACGAGATTCTTGGACAAGAAACTTGTCCCGGCCGAGTGTACAGACGCTCGATTCAAAGAACCCGCGGTTCTTTGAATGGAGCGTACGCGGTGACATCATCAACTACGACGAGCATGCGCTCGTCACATTCGATGCCGTCGCCGCCATCTTGGTATACCCTACGTATGCCTAGGAACCTACCGCGCATGCGTCTAATTCATTTCGAACATGCGCGGGCTTCCGGGAGGACAGGTAAGTGTACACACACTCACTTTTCTCGTCGAGAAACATGCCGACGAGAATCTCGACGAGAAAATAGAGAGCAGGATCTCTATTTTCTCGTCGAGATTACTTGTCGGTTTTCTTGACGAGAAACCGTACACACGAACGAGTTTCTCGGCAAGACATCTCTGCCAGCAAGTTTCTTGCTGGTTCTTGCCGAGAAACTCGGTCGTGTGTACGAGGCCTCACACTCCTTTTTGTTTTTTTGTTTTCTGTTGCTCCTTTTCCCTGCTCCCTTAGTTAGCTATTTATTTATTTGTTTACAATCTTTTTATTTTTTACGTAGTAAAGTCTTTTTCTCTCCACTGGCTACCAATTATACTACGTTTGAAACCTGCTAATGATCCTGAATAATATAATAATGTCAATGTATGGTATTATTAACATCTGTTATCATAAGTATGCATATAAATGTCAATACATAAATATTTATTTATTTATGAGGTATATATTTGAGGTAAAGGTAAAATACTGATAGGAAAAAGGGGAAGAATTCTTAGAGAAGGTGAGGCGGAGCAGGATAGGGCAATGGGTTAAAAGCTATAACTATAGCATAGCTTTCTTTCCAATTATTGATTTTCTCTATTTTATTTTATTTTTTTTATTTTCTTTTATCAAATAGATAGCGAGGCTAGCGGAGGATGTTGGAGGCCCACCCGCCACGGTGGTATTCAACTACTTCCCCCCAATAGGATAGCGCTCAAATAGCTCAAAGGAGCTGAGTGCATAAAGCAAATTGCTAAATGGTCTATAGGTGTCAGGAATCAGATATGATCAGAACTGTGTGGACTGCAACAGAGGAAACCGCAAACAGAAATAGGTGAAGTAAATAGTTTATTAAGATAAGTAAATATAAATGTGAACACACCACCAGTACAAAGTGAACAACCAAACAATCAAACAGTGACAATAACCAACCAGCATAAGTAGTAAAGGGGGAACCAGAATCGTAGTCAAGCCAGGCCAGAATCATTAACGGGAGATCAGCAGATGGGGGGGCCAGGAGTGGACAGACAGGGACAAGCAGGGAGCAGAGCAAGGATCCAGGGATCCGGGGATAAGGAGCAGAACAATAGGTTCAGGTATCAGGTCAGGGCACAAGGACGATACCAGGGCGCTGTGTGTGTGCACCTGCCGGGTATTTATACCTGCTAACAGGCTCAGGTGACCCCTGATTGCAGGAAGTAACATCTGCACCACACTGCCAGGATCCATCCACTGGTGGACGCCAGTACTGCAGCCCAAGGATGATATAACACCAGCAGAGAGAAGTTCCCCTGACAGTTCAGAACTGCCACGAGACACCTGCTGGTGGACCTCAGTACTGCACGCCAGATGATAGATACTACCAGTGGATGGAACCTTTCCTTACACTAGGGTAGGCGCTGGAGGGGGCGTGGCCAAGATGGCGCTGTGAGCGGCTGCTTTTACTGAGGGCTCCGCTGCTTTCAGCTTCTTACCCGGATCCTGGGCAGTTAGAGGCCGATTCATCCACCCCTGCTGACTGGGGGAGTGGGGCGCAATAGAGAGGGAAGCGAGGCAGTCCTTCTGACGGCTGCTAACCCCTCCACAGGCGAATTCCGGCTCCTCCGCGTGTAACTAGGCCGCGGCCGCGGTCTTTCCTGGCGGCGTTCGGGGGTCCGGATCGGGCCGGAGCTGCGCTGAGGCCCCCTGCAATTCGGATTGGTGCACTGGCGGCGGCTGTGGGCGGCGGAGGTGGTGGGGGACGCATCGGTTACTGCTCACTTCCCGTCCATCCTGCATCTGGGCCCGCTCGCGCTGCTAGGCCGCAGCCGCGGACTTTCCTGGAGGACATCGGAGCTCCGGAGCGGAGCGGAGGAGCGCTGCGGCCCCCTGCACATGAGAGAGGTGGGCTGACGCGGGCTGTGGGCGGCTGGACAGAGGTGGACACACTGACTGCTGACCCATCCATCCATCCATCAATCCTGCGTCCAGGCCCGCTCGACCTGCTAGGCCGCAGCCGGGGCCTTTCCTGGCGGTCCAACCGGGCCCCTCTCCCCCCCTTCTCCTCTTGTGACTCTCCAGGGGGAACACGGGGGAACCCCTAAAGCCGCCAACTATATTTTCAGGGCACGGTGAGCACCCTGAATGCGGCGCCGGAGCTCGGGTGCAAGGTCCAACAAAGGGGGCAGAAAACTAACTTCTCAACCGTTACCGGACCCCCCTCCAACGCCCGCTGATCTCCCGGTGCAAAGCCGTACCACCCGGAGCTCCCACAAGGCCTCACAGATAGGCCCCATGGACTCGGCTGAAGCCCGACCGCCCTGGCTGGCGGAAGTCATGGCGGCCATTGCCACATGCCAGTCCACCTTAACCACAAAAATAGAGGCCGTCCAGATGGACGTAGGCCTTATCCGCCAGGACATGGACAAGCTTAGGACCAGGATGGCGGAGACCGAGCAGAGAGTTAGTAACACTGAAGATGTGGTCGCAGAACAGGGCGCAGCGCTCCGCAATCTCCAAACCAAAGTCAAAGCCCTTGAATACAGAGCCGAGGACGCCGAAAACAGAAACCGGCGCAACAACCTCCGCATTGTCGGTCTACCCGAGGGGGTAGAGGGGAGTGACCCTATAGGCTTTATAGAGGGTATGCTGCGTACCCTCCTCCCCGAGGCTCGCATGTCACCCCAATATGTGGTGGAAAGGGCGCACCACATTCCTCCTAAGCCGGGACCTCCTGGAACCCCGCCGCGAACCTTCATCCTCCGCCTGCTCAACTTCCGGGATCGGGACGAAGTTCTCCGTGCCTCCAGGCTCGTGGGCGACCTACGATTCCAGAACGTCAAGCTGATGGTCTTCCCCGATTATTCGGTAGAAACACAGAAGCTCAGGAAGTCGTTCGACCAGGTCAAGGTGACTCTGAGGGCGCGCAACATCCGTTACAGCATCCTTTTCCCGGCCCGTCTGAGAGTACAGGACGGGGAGTCGACCCGCTTCTTCACTAATCCCAGGGAGGTGTCTGTCTGGTTGGAGTCGCTGCCGCGGGCCCGCTGATTGGACGCATGGTATGTACTATTTGATACCACCCTTGTTTTGAATTTGCCTATATCGGTGGGGCCGGCAGACTAGCCCCCTGGACGGAGCTCTCACACCTGTTGTTGCACCTGTTGTGTCTGGCTAATCCCCTTGGTGTGTGCAGCTCCGATGGTGACGGCTGGCCCCCGCCGATGTGGGAACCCAAGTTAGCGCCCCTGACGTGATCAGGAGAACACTCCTTTTTCCCCTTTTTTTGGGTCTTTTTATCCCCCCATGTGACACTGGGGACCATACCACGTTTACTCCCTTGTCACTGGATCGACTGTACTGCTGGGAAGCGTTCCTGTCCGCTTCCATCCTCCTGAACCCCTGTCCCTTACAGCTTGTTGCATTACCAGCGGAAGTCTCGCACTTAGAGAGTCGCTCAGACAGTTGCTCGGCCCCCCCCAGAATTTATCCGGGGGGCTGAGTTCGCCTCTTGCACGGAACCCCCTTTGCAGCCGGCGAGCTGTTATTGTTTGGGATGGATACCCTCCTCAGTTTTAGGGGGTTGGGTGGGGTGGGGATTGTTGCCCTTCTGGGGCTATTTTTCTTGTTCTGATCTGTTTTTTTCTTTTTGTTGTTTTTGTTTTCATTATGTTTTTGCTTTACATTCAAAACGTTGATACTTCAGCATTGCTCTGTTTCCAGATGTGTACATCCTGGGTCTGGGGGTCAGGTCCGGGAGTCATGCGGTGTCATCCTGTCCCCCCTATCAATCTGACGGTCCATGTCAGCAGTTAATATCCTATCGTGGAACACCAGGGGGTTGAATTCCCCGACCAAACGCTCCCTGGTGTTCCAATTTATTAAGTCTTATAACCCGCATATCTGTGTCCTACAGGAAACGCACCTCATGGGGAGTAGAATTCTCTCACTTAAAAAGCCATGGGTGGGCCACCACTATCACTCTACCTATTCTAGCTTTTCTAGAGGGGTCAGTATACTTGTGTTAAAGTCCCTCCCGTTCCGGCTCCTGGACCTGATTCTCGATCCTGATGGTAGATACGTCATAATTCATGCCGTGATTCATTCGCTGACCTGGACCATAGTGGGTCTATATCTTCCCCCGCCAGCCTCCCTGTTGCTGCTGAACCACATAACGAGCAGGGTGGCCGAGTTCACCTCTGATAATACTGTGTTTTTGGGGGATTTTAACTTGGTCCCCGATCCAGATATGGATCGCCTGACGCCTGGAGGTCGACACTACTCTGGGTTGGCTGACTGGGCTGATGTCTATGGACTGACGGACGTGTGGAGGTGGAAACATCCTCGGGACTTGGCCTACACCTGCCACTCGGCCTCCCACAGGACGTTCTCCCGCATAGATCTGGTATATGCGGGCAGACCGGTCCTGCAAAGGGTTACAGATGTGAAGATCTTGCCTAGGGGGATCTCGGATCACGCACCATTGCTTCTGGCGCTGGATTTCTCTAGGGGCCATCCTGTTCGCCTGTGGAGACTGTCCAGGTTTTGGATCTCAGACACCTCTGTGGACGACCAGTTCCAAACTGAATTGACCGGTTATTGGGCGGACAATGAGGGCACGGCGGGGACCGGGACTGTATGGGATGCCTTTAAAGCCTCCACGAGAGGACACTACCAGACCATTATTGCCAGAGTTCGTAGGGAACGCAGCGCAGACTTAGTGAGGGCGGAAAGGGAGGCTGCCAGTGCAGAGGAGACCTTTATTAGGACCCGTGACCCCCAACACTATGCCCACCTGCAGCTCCTGACGGGGGAGGTCCTTGGTATCCGTACCTCACTTACCCAAAAAAAGCTACTCGCTCAGTCCCATAGGATTTTTGAACAGGGGGAGAGGTCGGGTAGGATGCTGGCTTGGCTTTCCAGGGAGCAGGAGGGGGGGGTTAGTGTCTCCCATATTACGGGCCCCACGGGGGAGCTGGTAAGCTCTCCGGGGGGTATTAATCAGTGCTTTGCTGACTTCTACCGTGCACTCTATGAGTCAAGGGTGGATTATGGTGATGAGGACCTGGTGAAGTATTTGGGAGACATTGACATTCCGGTCCTTACGGCGACCTACCGTGAGCGACTCGACGCCCCTGTCACGGTGCAGGAGATCCAGCGGGCCCTTAAATCTATGCAATCTGGCAAGACGCCCGGGCCTGATGGAATTCCTGTAGAGTTCTACAAACACTATGCAGACGAACTAGTGCCCAGACTACATTCCCTATTCGCGGTGTCCGCGCAGCAGGGAGAGCTCCCTGTTTCCATGGGTGAGGCGGTCATAGTGGTGATCCCGAAGCCGGGGAAGGACCCTTCCCTCTGTTCCTCGTATCGCCCTATCTCGTTGCTGAACGTTGATGCGAAGATCCTGGCCAAGATCTTGGCAACAAGACTGAACTCTGTCATTACTGCCCTGGTACACTCGGATCAAACAGGCTTTATGCCGGGTAGGGGAACGGATATTAACATTAGACGCCTCCTCACCCACATTGATGGGGCTGGTGAGGGGTCGACGGGAGTGGTGGCCTCACTTGACGCAGAGAAGGCCTTCGACTCTGTAGAGTGGGGCTACCTCTGGGGGGTGCTCGACAGCTTCGGGTTTGGGCCAGGCTTCCTGAAATGGGTACGCATGTTATATAGCTCCCCATCTGCTAGAATTCGGACCAACGGCTGCCTATCAGACGTCTTCCCCTTGGGTCGCGGCACGAGACAGGGGTGCCCCCTCTCCCCGGGTTTATTTGCCCTTGCTATGGAACCACTGGCCATCCTGTTGAGAGCTGAGACGAGGGTCCGGGGATTGAAAATAGGTCCAATTGAAGAAAAGCTGTCTCTGTATGCGGATGATGCCCTGCTATACCTGGCGGACGCCTCTTCATCCCTGCAGGTGGCTTTAGATCTGATTGATCAATTTGGGGGCTACTCCGGTATTCGCATCAACTGGGGCAAATCGGTCTTGTTTCCCCTATGTCCCTCGGCCCCGCGTCCCACGACACGAACGCGGCTCAGGTGGGTGGACGAGTTTACATACCTGGGCATCAAGGTTAGCAGTAAGATTGGTGACTACGTTGGCAAAAACATACAACCACTCATGACCCAACTAGTGGCCAAGTGCGCGGTGTGGCGGTCCCTCCCTCTGACGCCAGTGGGTAGAGTCAACCTTTTGAAGATGGTCTTTCTCCCGAAATTCCTGTACTTCTTTCGCAATACCCCCTCGTATATCCCTAGGTCTTTCTTCCGGAGGTTGGACAGCCTGCTGATCTCTTTTGTCTGGGCTGGGAGACCCCCCCGGGTGGCGAGGAAGACCTTGTATTTGTCTTTGTCCGGAGGTGGACTGGCGCTCCCTAATTTTTTGCTTTACTACTGGGCAGCTGTCCTGGTTACGGTGAGATGGTGGTTCTCCCAGCCTAGACAAAATCCGGCGGTCACACTTGAGGCGGCTATTGTGGGCTCTTATGCGGCCTTGAGCAATCTACCGTTTCGTGGCCTCAGGGCCAGCCCCTGTATGACGACCCTCATGCGGACCACAGTTAAGGTCTGGCAGGAGGCTCGACTAATGTACCGGCGACCCAACTTGGTATCCCCGCATATGCCCTTGTGGGCTAACCCTATGCTGCCTCACATGAATAGTATCCCAGATCCATCCCTGTGGGCGAAAAAGGGAATCGTTACTCTGAAACATATAGTGAAAGCGGGTACGATTATGCCTTTCCAAGAACTCAGGCAGGCGTATCTCCTGCCGGTCTCTTTCCAATTTAGGTACTGGCAGCTGAGACATGCTTTTGAGGCCCAATTCCCAGAGCCTATAACCCTGGAGTCAGACTCTATTGAGCGACTCTTATCCTCCGCCCTCATGGACCGCCCCCTCTCGTCCCTCTACCTGTACCTCACAGTACAGTTTGATGCCAAGCTTACTAAGCCGTGGGAGGAATGGAGGGCTGATATTCCGTCACTGGACGAGGAGGAGTGGAGGGATTGCCTCGCATCTTATATCCCTGTTATGATAGCTGCAAAGGATAGGTTTATACAATTTAAATTTCTCCACAGAGCCTACTACACCCCGCAGAGGCTGGCACGTATTTACCCGCAGCGAGATCCTAATTGTCAGAGATGCAGGCAGGAGATAGGTACGTTTTGGCACATGGTCTGGTCGTGTCCGAAACTCCAGCCCTATTGGGTGGATGTGGCTTCCAGACTGACGGACGTGACTGGCTTAAACGTGCCGACTGACCCCAAGATCCTACTGCTGAATCATATGGAGGGCGTGGAAGGGGATAGATATTGTAAACTCTGCCTGACCTTCTCACTATTTTATGCTAGGAGGGAAATCCTGCTCAAGTGGAAATCTGAGGACCCCCCCACATGCGCCGCCTGGCAGTGCTCAGTCGACTCAGTACTTTCTCTATATAAATTTACTTATGAGAGTAGACAGTGCCCCGCGAAGTTCGACAAAATTTGGTCTTCATGGCAGACCACTCGCTCTGACTTGGAACTCCCCCCTGGGTGTGACTGACTGGGCTGTTTGTTGGGGATGGCTTCCCCCCCCCCCTGCCCCTCTTGGTCCCTGGACTTTACTGCTACTCAGGGTTGTTGTGTGGCCGGGGAGGGGTGAACTAGAGTCGTTTTATGCACGACCGGGTTTGGGCCAATGTTTGTTGATTATTTGCATTTAGCAACGAATGAGAGGGGTGTGATCCCCCGGATGTGACGCATTATCCTGTTTGTTTGCTCTGCACTGGAGGATGTGCTATTTACTGGTTGTATTGTAATGCTGATTTGTCTAATAAAAACTCTCTGTTAAAAAAAGGGTAGGCGCTGGAAAGCCCACCCCTACTGACCATAGTGAATAGACCCCAGGAAGCTCTATAGAGTCTGGGGTCGCCCCCCTTTATTTTTCTCTCTTCCTGCTGTCCTTTCCCTCCTTCCCTTCCCCAACCTTTAACCCTACCCGGAGATGGATACTATCAAGATACTTTCGTTAAATGCTAAAGGACTAAATATCCCGGAAAAGAGACGTATACTCTTGAACGACCTGAGACGCTCACATATAGACGTAGCGTTTATTCAGGAGACACACTTCAGAAGCAATAAACTTCCTATCTTAAAAAACAGACATTATTCAGTTGCGTACCACTCTATTGCCGCGTACACACGACCATTTTTCTTGTCGGGAAAAATGAAATTTTTTCTCTTTGACGAGAAAAATGCCCGTGTGAGTGCTTTCCAGCATTTTTCACGACGAGAAAAACGGCAAGAATCACGACGAGAAAAATTAGAACATGCTCTAAATTTTCTTGTCGTGATTCACGGCATTTTTTTCCGCGGCAGTTTTCCATAGGGAAACACTGCCAGGGAGCCTACACACGGTCGTTTTTCACGACCAAAAGAAAAAATATCATGAAAACCGGCCGTGTGTAAGGGACCAAGCCGGTCCTTGTTTTTCATGTAGATTTTCTCTACGGTGTTTTCACGTCAAGAAAATCGATCGTGTGTACACGGCCTTTGAATAACTTGCCTAAAACTAAGGGTGTGTCCATATTATTATCCAGTCGACTTCCATGGCTCAATCAGGACACCCTGATAGACCCGGAAGGGCGCTTTCTGTTTATTAAAGGCCTTATAGGAGAAGTAAAAATTACTTTTGCCTCCATATATGCCCCAAATAACCACCAACATTTTTTTCTTAGTCGAACCATGAATCGCCTCATAGAATTTTTTGAAGGTCAGCTGATTCTTGGGGGCGATTTTAATGTTCCGTTACTTCCTAATGTAGACACTTCATCTGGCTCATCTTCCGTTACCTCCAGTACCCGCAAACGAGTGTTACAGACCATCTACAAGGCTCAACTGATTGATGCCTAGCGTTTACAACACCCAGACGAGAGAGACTACACACGTTCTATTCCTCTCCTCATAAACTCTATTCACGTATAGACTATTTTCTGATTCCACATACACACTTACAGGCAGTTCAAAGTACAACAATTGGCGTAATTACATGGTCAGACCACGCACCGATTGAGTTGACATACCGACTTTCAGAGCGCCCAAGCTCCAGGACCAGACTTTGGAGATTAAATGAAAGTCTCCTGCAGACCCCTGAGATAGCGGAGGATGTACAGCGTGAGAAAAATTAGTACTCCCAAATAAACAAACAAGCTAATTGCGATACAGGGATGCTATGGGAAGCTCATAAGTAATAATAGGATTTTTATAACAGCTTACCTGTAAAATCCTTTTCTTGGAGTACATCACGGGACACAGAGCGGCATAATAATTACATTGTGGGTTATATATTCCACCTTCAGGTGCTGGACACTGATGTAATCAATTAGACAGGAAGTTCCCTCCCTATATAACCCCTCCCATACTGGGAGTACCTCAGTTTTGTAGTAAAGCAATAAGTGTCCCAATATCCCCAAACAAGAGGGTCGGGAGCTCTGTGTCCCGTGATGTACTCCAAGAAAAGGATTTTACAGGTAAGCTGTTATAAATCCTATTTTCTTTATCGTACATCATGGGACACAGAGCTTAGTAATTACTATGTGGGACGTACTAAAGCAATGCCTACTGAGGGGAGGGAGACACAAATAACGCAGACCGCCATCAGATGTGAGGACCTATACTGCTGCCTGCAGCATACTGCGCCAAAAAGCGGCATCCTCTTGCCGTCTTACATTCACCTGATAGAAATTAGTGAACGTATGCACCGGCGACCAAGTTGCAGCCTTGCAAATCTGCGTTATAAAGGCTTGGTAATGCACCGTGCAAAAAGGCGCTAACTATCCTGTTAGGGTGCACTCTGAAAGAAATAGGGGAACTCTCTCTTTAACCACAAGCCTGAATAATAACCTGATGGATCAACATTGAAAAAAGGGTTGATTTAGACGCTGCCTGCCCTTTCCTGGGGCCTTCCGGTAGCGAAACAACATCAGTTTTCCATATCTGAGAAGCCGCTTCAGATAGGCCTTGATTGCTCTCATTCCAACGAGAGAGCGTAACCATTTTAATAGCCGATTTTAACGCTGCCTGCCCATTTCTAGGGTCTTCTGTCAGCAAAATCAAAACATAAATTTCCTATATCTGAAACCTTCAGATAGCTCTTTAACTGCTCTCATCTATATTGAGAGGAAGCAATAACCTTTCCTTCCGCAGAACAAGGCTCTGGAAAAACGGAAGGCAAGAATATCTTGATTGAAATGAAAACTAGATCCTTCTAGGAAATAAGGCTGGGTGAAGATTTAACATCACCCTATCCTTAAGAATAATTAAGTATGGCTCTATACAAAAAAAGTTGCCAATACTGAACTCTCTTGCGGAGGATACCGCAACCAAGAACACCAATTTCCTTGTTAGAAGGATGAAGGATATATGGTGTATCGGCCCAAGGTTCTGACCTTGTAAGCCAACCAAATTAGACTCAATCCTCCGAGCACATGGGCGACCTAACTGGCGGACTATACGCGTTACCCCTTGTATAAAGGCTCGGATCAAGGAGTGCGAAGCAAGCGACCTTTGAAAATACCGACAAGGCCGTATCGGATCCTTGATGGAACTTAAGGCTAGCTCCATCTCCTTTCCTAATGTAGGAAGGCAAGAACTTTACCTATGACATACTTCCAAGGATCTCCCCTTGGTTTCACACCAGGAACATGGGCCTTACAGATCCTTTGATACATGGTCTTAGAGGCCAGCTCTCCTGTATGAATCAAGGTAATTTGCAGCTGATTCTGAAAGCCCCGATCCTCAAGAATGCGGGCTATAACAGCCAGACCATCAATTCCCATGTTTGCAAGATGGAATGGAATACCCCCTGAGAAGTAGGTCTGGACAAGATGTAAGGGACCCTGGGTCCTCTACTACCACCCTTATGATTCCTGCACAGTAAGGTTGTCTGGGTCATGCCGGAGCCATTAGGCCGGCTTCCGTTCCCCTCAGATGTTGCATAGAAGCCACGATAGTCGCGGCACTGGGGGGAGAGAATGCATAAACCAGTGACAACTGGTCCCATGAGATCACCAACGCATCTGTCCCACATGCGAGTGGATCCTTTGTTCTTGACACAAAGCTGTCCAACTTCTTGTTGAACCTAGACGCCAATAAATTTTATATGTCTGGGATGACCTTTCTCTGGCATTTGGCCAGAAAAAAGTCAGGGTGTAGGGGTCATTCTCCCGAGAACAATTGTTGACGGCTCCAGAGAACCGCCTGCCAATTCTCCATTTCATGTAATGAAGACTGTCGATAGGCAAGGCACAAGCTCCTCTGCCCAAGCCAGAACATGGTTCACTTCCCTCTGGCTGCGTGACTTCTAGTGCCTTCTTGGTATACAAAGTAAATCATTGGTGTGCCATTGTCGGATTGTACTCTGCCATCCGTAGCTCTAGAATGTTGACGAGTAAGGCTCACTTGGATCTTGACCACTTCCCCTGGGTACTGGTCTCTTCCAGGCCTGGCCTCCATCCCTAGAGGCCAGCCTTCGTAGCCGCCACCTCCCAGGTAACCGGCATGAAGGATATCCTTTCTGCTAATCTTTTGGTTAAGAACCACCAACTAAGACTCCAGCGTATCCCTGGGACCAGACCCTTTGGATAATGCTAGGTTAGGATCTACTTGTTCCAGGCTGCCAGAATAATGTTTATAGCAGTTTTGAAAGAAACTGAGCATAGGGAACCACTTTGAAAGAAGCCACCATCTTCCATAGCACCTTAAGCAAAGGGCAAACGTAAGGAATTCTTCTTTGCCTTGACCACATTAGACCAGCTTTCTTATAGCGCTGCATTTGTCTCAGGCAAAAACCTCTCCTTTTTGGGCTGTGTCCCAAACATTCCAAGCTTCTTATCAAACGCAAGAATGTACTTTTAGACTGGGATCCTAACCCAGGAGTTCCAGATACTTGACCATGCTGGACACACTTAGGTCCAGCCATGCTACTGACTGATCCATCAGCAGCAGATTGCCTCGGTATGCCATTACTGCTATACCCTGGGCCTTTAGACCAGCTAGAGGCGGGCCCTAGCACCCTGTAAACCCGGGCACGGTGGCTAACCCAAAGGGCAAGACCACCAACTGGAAGAGGTGCTGCTCTCCTGCGAAATGCAGACAACCTCTGCAGTCCCATGTAAATAAACACATATGCAAATGGCTCCCCATATGTGTATGTGGCAAGTGTTAAGCCACATGCCTCTATGGAAGCGAGCGTTCATTGAGGCATGAATTCATACAAATATGTTTTAGGCACAACATAAAAAAGTGTGCGCTGTATACCACGCATACATATAGCACGTGTGCTAGGGAACGGCCATCTTGCAAGCAAGCATGCGTTTGAGAACGTGTTATGCCACATGTACTCATGCAGACACGGATTCCTATGTGAACACAAGGAATCCTGTATAATTAAGGAAACTTAAATTATCATGTCTCATTATGCAACCATGCAAAATCTAGGCGAACATGCAACTTTAGGCGATCATGTATCCTTATGCGATTCAGCATCTTTTATGCGATCAAACATCTTATCCATTTTAAGCGCTACTGTGCGGACATGTACCCTTGTGTGACAAAGGACTCGTGTGATCAAGCACTCCTGTGCGATCCAGCATCTTTATGCAATCAAGCATTTTTATGCGATTTTAGGCCATTCTGTAAAAACAAGCCTCTCTGTGTGACCAAGTATCCTTGGGAAATCAAGGACTCGTGAGATCAGGCAACTTTGTGTGATCCAGCATCTTTATGCAATCAAGCATTTTTATGCGACTTTAGGCATTTCTGTGAAAACAAGCCTCTCTGTGTGACCAAGTATCCTTGGGTAATCAAGGACTCGTGTGATCAGGCAACCTTGTGTGATCCAGCATCTTTATGCAATCAAGCATTTTTATGCGATTTTAGGCATTTCTGTGCAAACAAGCCTCTCCGTGCGATTTAAGCACTTTAATATGATTAAGCATCCTCATGCGACTATGTAAAAAACATGTAAAACCATACAAACAGAAACATGTATCTTTATGCATCAACAATAGACATGTTCTGAGTTATAGATACTTAAAATGGCCCTTCCTGCATGAGCACCACTCAGCGCTTAGGATTTAGAGCGATAGATGGTGTAACCCGAATATTATAGACTGGATGTTTATGTGATTATGAAAGTAATCCTAATCACAGTAAGCAGCTGCTGAAGGTGCGTAGATAATGTAAAAACAATATTTGAAGGAGCATCAAAGGCTAACTATAAATAATGTAAAACAATAAAACCGTACACAATAAAATGGTGAACAATAAATACTGAGACACATTAAAAATGTAAACCATGTGACTGTCCATAAATAGTGTAGCAGCGCTCTTGTCAAAAATGACAAGCTTCTTTATGTGTTTATCTACACACAAAGGAACTGATGAGTAAAGAGAAAGTGATATTTTTTATCCCAGTGCAATGATTATGTACGGTTTTATTGTTTTACATTATTTATAGTTAGCCTTTGATGCTCCTTCAAATATTGTTTTTACACAATAGACATGTTCTGTTACTTGTTTTTTACCCCACATGCAATTTGTACATTCCAAACTTATGTATTTTATGTCAACATGTGGACTGGTAAAGAGGAAGTTATCCTCTGTAGACGTGCGTTTCCGCAATCATGCGATATAGCTGTTGTGCGTTAGCAATGTGCACCAGCAACAGTGCATCCCAGCAGTTGTGCGTTTTGCTAGCCTGAAGCCAGCACCAGGATGAGGGTCCTGTGGAGGTTTTTCTAGCAACCTATACTCCTCGACTAGAGTTTTTTTGTTTTTTTTAGGAGGAGAAAAAAACAGCATATGCAGTTGCCCAACCAGCAGAATAAACTGTTACAGTAATGGATGGAGTGGGAAGGTACAAGCAACCTATGGGATTTTTTTGTTTTGTTTAAACCACAAGGAGGAGACGGAGGCTTTAGCTGACTAGGCCAAGTTATATGCAGTATGAATCTCTGAAAAAGACTGCAACTGCAACTCCAGAGCTCGTGAGGCTTCTGATACCTCCGCCTTGTTAGCCCGCACCTGTTCCTTGTCCTCTGACGGTGAACTTTCATCCTCAGGACTTTTAATCCAATTGTTTGAGGATTTAGAGCAGGGAAAGGGGCACACCCCGGTTTCTGTGAGGATACAGCAATATAGCAATTAACCTCTTATAGGCCAACAAAGTCAGCCTTTTGCTTCTAAGGATTTTTAGTCCCAAGCTCAAAGCCGAGATACTGGCAGCCAAATTGCACATATTACTGAGCTATAGTCCAGCGTACAAGCTGCTATATAAGCCAGTCAGGTGTCTAAACTAATGTGCCTTGGGGATGCCTGTTGTATGCCAAATACATTAATATTATACTGTCACCAAATCAGCCCCTGCTCCTGTGTCCGTCCTCTTACCAGTGTGTCTCCCAGAGACTGTTCTTTTAAGGCAGAGGACGCCCGCACATGCGCAGAAACACGGAGCGTCAGCACGCCAAGCCCCGCCCTTCTCCGTGACTCGTTCATATCTTGGAAATCTCTCTCGCGCGCGCGTGCACGTGTGCGCCGCCGGAAACGCTTCCTTAATGGAGAGAGGAGGACGCAAACTGCTCCAGCCCGTCATTGCAGAGCGGCGCCTATACAGGGAGATCCGCAACGCAGCACCATGATGCAAACTCAGGTCTCCCCCTCAGGTATGACATGGAAACATTTAGCAGATGGCTTCTGTAGCTGTACTTACAAAAGGGAGCTCTTCCATCTGTCCAGGCATTACTCTTGAAACAAGGTATAGCCCAGTTTAGACATCTCATAGAGGTCTCGCCCTCTAGTGCCCAAAAAGGGTACTACCATAATGTCCAAAACTAGAAACCATATGAAATAATTTCAGGTTTTATAAGATTAGGCACCAAGATACAGCGGGAAGTAATACCACATAGGTAAATTACAGGCAAAAACACATTAGTTTGAAGGTTCCCTGCTGAACCAAGTCCATCAGGGATCTTCACTTACCTTTTCCCCGCCGCAGGACCCTGTTCGGAACAGATAGCCCAAACTTCGCCCCTCTCGGCGGGCAATGTCAGCCGACCATCAGGGACCGGGGTCCTACTGAAAGGAACACCACTCCCCTGGACCTGTACAGCACCCTATATATATATAAGTGAAAAAACTGCGCTAAACCTAAAATGATAATAAAGGCTGCTGACACTCAAACAAACAAAGCAAAGAACAAAATGGATTCAAAATAGTGCAGCGCTGAAATTAAAATACTAAAAAATTGCTACTGGACGTAGCTCAAATATGTGATAAACTGAAGAACACAGTGAATATATGAATCAATGCATAGAGTTCATGAACAGTCCATTCCAATGGGTGATTTCTGATATGAGCTATCCTCCATGGGAACTGAGGAACATACCCCTATGGGTGAATATAGAGCAAATACAAGATTTATATGTAGAAAGTAATCCAAAATAACATGTGTGTGTTGAAGAGGATGTCTATTCATGGACAACACCGCCACAGCATGGAAGGACCAAAGGACCCAAATGTTGATGGTGGAAACACAAAAGAAGAGCACAGTTGATACAGTCAGGTACTCTTACCGGAAACGGTGGACACACCTGTCGTATGACAGTGGGTCAATCGAGCTTAGTGGTCGCCGTGACCAGAAGATGGAACTGAATATCCTGGATGCCTAGGACCGATTCCAGCAGGGTGATGAATGATCAGCTCACACGGTGGTGATCCCTCCAATCGTACAGGCTCCAAATCGTTCCAAAAATAGACACAAGGGAGGGAGAAAAGGAATACTCCAGATAGTGCAGGTCAATATAACCAATCAAGGTTTATTGAATACATTTTGTCTTTACAGGCTTAGAGACAAATAAAAGTGATCACAAAATAAAAAGAGTAAAAAGTAATAAAAGCAATGTGGGGTACAGCGATAGCAGGCCCTACGCGTTTCGACTACCAAAGTCTTCAACAGGGGCATAGTGCTGTATGCACATTGCCAACCTTATATATGGTCTGAAAGGTATCTGACCCGCCCTGAAGGGGCGGAGTCAAAACAGGAAAAGACAAAATATTCCACAGTGTGAGACTATCGCCCGTATAAATTATACCTTAATTTGCAAATCTACACGTCAAATTACAAAATATACAAACAATATATGGTGATAATGATAATAAAACCCCAAAGTAACACAAATTTCAAATGATCATTTCAAATATTCCCGCCAGAAATACAAACCAATCCGATTGGACAAACTGATGACACCATCTGTGCAAAGCACATAAGCCTCTGAGTGCTGATGTCCACAGTAAGCCTCACCGCCAAAAGGGGGCGTCCAATTGCCTGGCTATAATCTCCTAACTGGCCCATATGAACATCTAAATGCAGCAACATCACTCAGATGTTGCTGCAATGTGAATTGGGGACACCATAGTAGCGTGGCGCCGCGGCGCACCGTGCCTGCGGACGTCCAATACGTGTAGTTCATGTGAACGTCACGCGCGCGCACCAGAGAACGGCGTCATGACGCCGTTACGTCTCGTCATCACAACACCGCAGTGAAAGGACGTCAGCTGGTCGAGAAGGCAGCATCTCACTGCAAGGAGACGCCACAACACCATGGTAACGTCCGAAACCATGGAGTGGGCGCCATCTAATGGACAAAAAGTATATGAATTACAATATGGAAAATTTATGGATCTGCTGATAGGCGTATATTAAATAGCCCAAAAAAACGCCATACAACAGAATCCCCAATTATTATCAATCCCTCCTTGTGAACCAAATAGTAAATATTTTGGGCAAAGGTCTATTATAAAGAAAAACCCAAACCTCTATCTTACATCCTAACAGGATGTGAAAATTCAAAAAATATATATAATTTGCCAACACATCCTGTCGCCCCATCAACACAGAATGTTACATACACATGCATGAGTATACGTACATATGAACACTCCATGGGTAAAGGCCAAATGATAACACTTTGAATGGGAAAAAGAACCAGAATCCATATGAAGCAAAACAACCACACCGTGTCACCTGAAAGGTGCACATGGGCGATGAATTGCAACATAAATGGTCATAAACCATCCGTCCTGACTGACATGGATACCAGAGCCCAGGGCACTCACGCCCGGTTGATGAAACAATTAATGTCCCATTCAACATTCATACCATGGGGTGAGTAACACCTGAGCTCATGTATCCAATAAGTCTCTAATCTAGAGACACCCCGCAGAGAGGAGTCCCCCCTCCAGTGGGGGACAAACCTATCTATCACCTGGAATTGGGTGCCTCTAGGATCCTTTGCATGGTGTTCTAAATAATGTTGTGAAACAGTATGTTTGTCACAACCCTTACGAATTTTAGCTAAGTGTTCATTAACACGAATAGAAAAATTTCTAATCGTGCTCCCTACATATTGAAGTTTGCATGGGCATGTGATTAGGTACACGATGAACCTAGTAACGCAAGTAGTAAACTGCTTCATAGTGTAACTGCGTCCCGTGACACTAGAGCTAAATGTTACCGTTCTGCGTCTACCCAGCACATTAACCATGCAAACATTGCATTTCCTACAAGGGTAATAGCCATTAGCCTCTGGAAAGAAAGAAATCTTTTTAGGAGGATCTATTGTGTTGGGAGCTATTTCACCCTGGATAGAACGGGCACCTCTGAAAATCACACCTGCCCGTTCGGGGAGGGAAGGTCCAAGGATTCTATCACTTAATAACACTTTCCAATGTCTATTCAAAATCTTTTTGATTTCAAGATGTTGAGTAGAGTAGGAAGTGAAAAAAGACCATTTGAATCTATCATCTCTCACATTTCTCTGTTTGTTAATAAGAAGGGAGGACCTCTCAATTTCCAATACGGAAGAAATGTCTTTATCCAACCCAATGGATGGGTAGCCCCTATCCAGAAATCTCTCTTTCAGGACATTGGATTGAGCCAAAAAATCATCATCATGGGTGCAGTTCCTCCTGAGACGGAGGAACTGTCCCTGAGGTACAGATTTCAGCCATTGATCGTGATGACAACTATCTACGGGAATGTAACCATTTCTATCTGTTGACTTGAAGTAGGTTTTAAATTCAAGATGGTTATTAACAGACATGATTTCCAAGTCTAGGAAATGTATAGACGAGGAACTAGCCTCATATGTTAATACAATTTCCCGATCGTTGTCGTTAAGGACCGCCATGAAGGTATCTAGAGATTCTCTCGTGCCCCTCCACAGGAGGAGGATGTCGTCTATATATCTAGCCCACAGAACTAATTCAGGTCTGTTAAGGGCATAGACGACATCCTCCTCCCATTGGGCCATAATAGGATTTTTATAACAGCTTACCTGTAAAATCCTTTTCTTGGAGTACATCACGGGACACAGAGCGGCATAGTCATTACTATGTGGGTTATATAGATACCTTCATGTTCTGGCACTGGCAACTTCCAAAACCGGAAGTACCCTCCCCTATATAAGCCCCTCCCATCCGGGAGCACCTCAGTTTTGTAGCAAAGCAATAAGTGTCCCCAAAGAGGGGTTGGAGCTCTGTGTCCCGTGATGTACTCCAAGAAAAGGATTTTACAGGTAAGCTGTTATAAAAATCCTATTTTCTTTCTCGTACATCACGGGACACAGAGCGGCATAGTCATTACTATGTGGGATGTCCTAAAGCAATGCCCAATGAGGGGGGGGATACACCATACATAAGCTGAGCGCTATCAGACATGAGGATCTTTTGCGGCCTGCAACACACTGCGCCCAAAGGCGACATCCTCCTGACTTCTAACGTCCACCTGGTAGAACCTAGTAAACATGTGTACTGAAGACCATGTTGCGGCCTTACAGATTTGAGCCAGGGAGGCCTGGTGATGCACTGCCCATGAAGTTCCAACTGCTCTCGTGGAGTGCGCCCTAACTTTGAACGGAGGCGGTCTCCTTCTCAAGCCATAGGCTTGCATTATGACCTGTCGAATCCAATTGGCTAAAGTAGATTTTGACGCTGCCTGACCCCTTCTGGGGCCTTCCGGCAGAATAAACAAAGTATCCGTTCTGCGAATCTGAGCAGTGGCTTTTAGATAAGCTTTAACTGCTCTTACTACATCCAAAGAATGTAATAATTTTTCCTCTACTGAACTAGGTTTGGGGAAAAAAGAAGGAAGAACCACATCTTGGTTCAAATGAAACCTTTATACCACCTTAGGAAGAAAGGCTGGATGAGGACGTAACACTACTCTGTCCTTATGGATAACCAGATATGGCTCCCTACAGGACATAGCGGCTAATTCCGACACTCTTTTAGCCGAACAAATGGCTACTAGAAAAATCTATTTCCTGGTGAGAAGAACCAGGGAAATATGCTGTAATGGTTCAAATGGTTGTTTCTGTAGAACCGACAGAACCAGGTTTAGATCCCATGGACATATGGGAATATTAACCGGAGGACTAATACGCATCACTCCTTGTATAAAAGCTTTGACTAGTGAATGCGAAGCCAAGGGCCTTTGAAAAAATATTGACAAGGCCGAAATCTGACCCTTGATAGTACTCAAGGCAAGCTTCCTATCTACAGCCCACTGTAGGAAGTCCAGAATCCTACCTATTACGTACTTACGTGGATGCCATTTCTTGGCTTCACACCAGGCGATGTACGCCTTCCAGATTCTATAGTAGATCTGCCTGGATACCGGCTTCCTGGCATTGATCATGGTAGATACCACAGGATTAGAGAGCCCTCTCTTTTTTAGAATGTGGGCTTCAATAGCCAGGCCGTCAAACCTAGGGCTGGTAAGGAAGGGTGGTATATCGGTCCTTGCGAAAGCAGGTCCGGACGATGTGGGAGGGTCCAAGGACTCCCCACGGACATCTTTACAATCTCCGCGTACCATGCTCTTCGGCCACGCTGGAGCTACCAGAATCACTGGTTTCTTTTCTACCCTGATTCTGCGGAGTAATCGAGGTAACAATTGTGGCGGTGGGAATGCATATATCAGCTTGAACTGATCCCAAGGGAACACTAGGGCATCCGAGCCGCAAGCTAGGGGATCCCTTGTCCAAGAGATAAACCTGTCCACTTTTGCGTTGAATCTGGATGCTAGCAGATCTACATCCGGTGTTCCCCACCGCTGACATATTGTCCGGAAAACCTCGGGATGAAGGGACCATTCCCCTGGGCATAATTGTTGGCGACTTAGAAAGTCCGCCTTCCAATTCTCCACTCCTGGAATGAATACCGCAGATATGGCTGGGACATATCTTTCTGCCCATTTCAGGATGCAATTTACTTCCCTCTGGGCTGCACGACTCCTGGTGCCACCCTGATGATTGATATATGCCACTGCCGTGGCATTGTCCGATTGAATTCTGACAGGGGACCCTTGGAGTTTGGATGTCCATGCTACTAGGGCATACCGGGCTGCTCGTATCTCTAAGAGATTGATGGGCAGGGCCTTTTCTGTATCCGACCATCTGCCCTGGAGAGACCATTGCTCCAGTACTGCTCCCCAGCCTATAAGGCTGGCATCTGTAGTGACCACCTTCCAAGAAATCAGACTGAAGGATTTCCCTTTTTCCAGATTCTGGGGAACCAACCACCAACGGAGGCTCTTGCGAACGGAAGGGGACAAGGACATTGGTAAGTCTAGGGAATGAACTTTTTTGTTCCAGGCTGACAGTATGGCCCTTTGCAAATTCCTTGAATGGAATTGACCGTAGGGTACTGCTTCGAATGATGCCACCATTTTTCCCAGCAGCCTCATGCACAGGCGTATGGATGGCTGTCTTTTTGTACCCACTAGGTGGATCAAATCTCTCAAAGACGACCCCTTTTCTTGAGGCAAGACAATTTTTCTCTGGTCTGAATCCAGCCTTAGCCCCAAGTATTCCAGACTTTTGACTGGTTTTAGGGCTGACTTGTCTCGGTTGATAATCCAACCGTGATATTCCAGATACTCGATTGTCTCGTGAACAACCACTTCTAGTTTTTCCACTGAGTGGTCTATCAGCAACAAGTCGTCTAGATATGCCATTATCGTTACACCTCGTGTTCTTAGATTGGCCAATAATGGGGCCAGAATTTTTGTGAACACTCATGGTGCTGTGGCCAGACCGAAGGGTAAGGCTCTGAACTGAAAATGGCGCCCTTCTACCGCAAAGCGTAGAAATTTTTGGTGGGCTGGAAAGATGGGAATGTGCAAATAAGCATCTTTGATGTCGATCGAGGCTAACCATTCCTCCCCTTGTAGGGCAGTGGCCACCGATCGGATCGACTCCATCCGGAAAGTCCTGATATGTAGGAATTTGTTTAGCCCTTTTAGATTTAATATGGGCCTCACGTCCCCGTTTGGCTTCGGGACTGTAAAGAGGTTTGAGTAAAACCCGAACCCCCATTCTTCCAGGGGAACTTCTATAATTACTGCTTGGAGCAATAATTGTTCTAGTGCCAACAGGAGGGATCCTCTCTTCTGGGGATCCCTTGGCACGTTTGACCTTATAAAGTGGGAAGGAGGGGAGTCTTTTAACTCCAATTTGTATCCCAGACTTACTGCGGAGAGCACCCATCTGTCTCTGATCGTGTCCCGCCAGGTCTCTACGAACAACTGGAGTCTTCCTCCCCACCCGATTGAGTGGGGGCAACCCTTCATGCATTTGACTTTGGGGGAGGTTTTGTACCTCTCCTGATCCAGGGCTTCTTGTTACCCTGCAATTTTCCCTGATTTTTACCTCCGGGATTTGACCGAGGAGGCCGTCGGAACTGTTTCACAGCCGATGTCCTAGGGACTGGAGAAGCAGGCCTCTTAAAAGAGGGACCTCTAACTCGGTTTTTAACCGGCAAAAGTGTACTTTTACCGCTGGAAATTTTCTGGATATATTTGTCCAGGTCTTCCCCGAATTAGCGTTCACCATGAAATGGGAAGCTGACCAGCAATTTTTTACAGGGAGCTTCAGCAGACCAGTTTTTGAGCCACAGAAGCCTGCGCATATGTACTACAGACAGCGTAAGGCGGGAGGCCTGATGGATTGAATCCTTTATAGCGTCCACCGCAAAGCATAAGGCTCTAGGTAGATCAGCTAGGGCAAGAGCCTGCTGATCTGGCAAGTCCCTTAAGACCTGTTTCAACTGATCCTTCACTGCTTGGCAGACCCCAATAGCTGCCACTGCTGGTTGTGTCACCAAGCCTGCTGTAGCAAAAGCAGATTTTAATAAGGACTCCAATTTTTTATCTATTGGGTCCTTGAACATTTGGACATTATCCACTGGACATGTCAGTGATTTATTCACACAAGAGATGGCTGCGTCCACTGTAGGGACCCTCCATTTTTTGATGAACTTATCCTCCATGGGATAGACCACCTGAAATCTCTTGGGAGGAGTAAATATTTTATCAGGATGCTCCCAATCCTGGTAAATGAGCCCTTCCAGTAAAGGATAGATCGGAAAGGAACAAACAGTCTGGGGAGCTTTTAGCGACCCCAACGAGGAGACAGAAGTGGATGATGGCTCCGCAAGGGGCATTTTAAATGCTGATCGGACCATGTTAGGCAGGGACTGAACCCATAATCTTTCAGCATGTGATGCTGAGAATGGCTCTTCCACTGTTGATTCCTCTACAACAGAATCGACCTCATCCTGATCCCCTTCAGTTAGGTCGATCCCTGTATGGGACTGTTGCTCCGCTAACAGGCACTCTGAGGGAGGAGACGGAGATCGAGCGCTTTTTCCCTGTGACAGGGAAGCAGTGATCAATGTTGACAATCTCTCTTCCAGCCCTCCCAGAGCTGAGGAAAAAACCTCCTCTGTTACATACACAGGAGCAGGTGAACTGAGGACAGCCACAGTACCAGGTACTCCTGAGGGTGCTCTACGGTCACTAACCTCTGATTCTTCAGGGGAGATTGGTGCAGCCGAAGCATGCCCAAGATCCTCAGAGCCCGATGGAGACCCCCTATGCTTCCTGGGATTTTTAGTCCCGGAGTTTTTAGACGGCATATTCCTAAGCCCAAAGCTGAGGTATTCCAGCCGAAATACACCACTTACTGACAATAGTCTAGCACAATTGCTGCTATAAAAACAGTTGGTGTCTACTAATGTGCCTTTCTATGGGGATGCCTGCATCAACCGCTTGCTGTATGCCTTTTTTAAATGTTGCCAGCTCTGTCTCTGCACTCCATAGCCAGCTCACAACACATAATTGTGCTTTTTAACATGCCGGGACGCCCGCACATGCGCAGAAGCGCTGCGGCGCGCACAGAGCGTCATCCCCCAAGCTCCGCCCCCTTTCCCAGCTCACCTCTATATATAGAGGCGCGTGCACGCGCACGCGCGCGGGCACGTGCGCCTTCGGCGCTCTTTTTTGAAAAGGGAAACTAGGGACAAGAGACAGGGCCCCTTTTGCCGCAGGCCGGGGGATGGACGAGCATTGCAACATGGCAGAGGAAGCAGTTTCCCACAAGAGAACTCACCATCTGCCTGGACTTGCTCTGATGAAAAGAAACTAGTCCACATGACAAGAAACGTTCCACAGCGGCCTCTAGTGGATTAACACAGGTACCGCAGTCTATATATATATATTTTTTTTTTCTTGACCACTATTAAAAATATTACATTTTTTAGTAGTTACAGGCATGCATAAATATTTAGCGGGAATACCGTTAGGTAACAGGTAGAAAGACATATTAGGCTTGGGGGTCCCCTCAATAGAACCAAGTTCCTGAGGGGCCCCCACTTACCTTTTCCCCGCCGCAGGACTCTGTTTGGTCCACAGAAGCCCAAACTTCACCTATCACGGTAGGCATTGTAATTAAACCTTCAGGGACCGGGTTCCCAAGGATTCCACTCCCCTGGACCTGTATAGCACCCTGCACAGAAAACATCTTGGTCGTGGGTATGACCAGAGCTCTGGATCCCAGGGTCCAGCTCTCCTAAGAGAAGCATTACAGGCAAAACCTTGCTCTTCTCTGCAAGGCCCGGGTACCGACCGTTTAGCTATGAAGCTTTTTTGGTCGGATCCGGAATAGCTTACTGAGGCCCAAAAGAACCTGTACGCAAGCTCAGTGAAAAACACATGTTACTTCTTGGCCAACACCTTAGACACTGGCAAAAAAACTGAGGTGCTCCCGGATGGGAGGGGCTTATATAGGGGAGGGTACTTCCGGTTTTGGAAGTTGCCAGTGCCAGCACCTGAAGGTATCTATATAACCCACATAGTAATGACTATGCCGCTCTGTGTCCCGTGATGTACGAGAAAGAAAAAGAGATTTGCAAGACTGGGGGCATATTTAGCCCCCATTGCTACACCCTTAATTTGGGAGAAGAAAGTTCCCTGGAACCAAAAGTAATTATGCCGTGTGGCAAAATCTAATAGCTCCATGATGAAATTCCTCTGTATCAAGGACAGTGAGGAGCTTCTAGTAAGAAACAACTCCACTGCCTCGAGACCCAAACGATGTGGAATACAGGTGTATAATGCAGACACATCTGCAGTAACTAAAATCAAATCTCCCTGATGGTGCACCTTCTCCAGCAGGTTGATGGTGTCCTTGGTATCCCTCAAATAGGAGGGCACCAATTTCACCAACGGCTGGAGAAAGTGATCGATATACTTCCCAATTCGTGATGTAACTGAGTCGATCCCACTTACAATGGGACGCCCAGGGGGATCAACTGGGTTTTTGTGCACCTTGGGAAGATAATAAATGACAGGAATACGAGGTGCCAAAGGAACCAAGTATTCCTGTTCTTTTTTATTGAGAACATTCAAAGAAAAACCTTCATTAATAATGTCTACCAGGGCTTTCTTATATTTCAAAGTAGGGTCCCCAGGTAAGAGACTATAAGTGGCTCTGTCCTCTAGAAGTCTGTGCATCTCCTTAACATAGTTTTTCTTATCAAGAACCACTATCCCCCCACCTTTATCCGCCAGACGGATAATAAGATCTTTGTTATGGCATAAAGTTTTCAAACCTGCCGCAATAGTTGGATCATGATGGACTCTCTTGGCAGGTAGCCCGTCTAAATCCTTCAGTACAAGGGTGCAGAACACATTAATGGATGGAGCTGGATTAACTGGAGGATTGAACAAGGAGGGGTTTGATAGCCCCGAATGTAAACTGGTGGGAAGACCACCAGAATTGGTTGCAGAAGCGGATCCCAAGGGAACTATAGACGTCCCATCGTTTTTTTGGGCATCAACAGATGGGACGGCTAAAAAGTGCCTCTGGATATTTAATTTCCTTATGTACTTCTGGACATCTATAAAAGTGGAAAATTTATTTAATTTCCGTGGAGGAACAAATTTCAGACCTTTGTCTAAAACAGATTGTTCTTGAGGGGTAAGAGCAACTGAGCTTAAATTAAAAATGCCTGCACCTTGGTCTTTTTGCGCTGGATGCGCCGCCCCCCTCTAGAGCCTCGTTTCTTCTTGGGCTCTTGGGGGTATGGAAGGTGGGTTTGTGAAAACCCTGATGTTGAGGTGGACCGAACTGATTATAGTTGTAACTATAAGAAGGTCTAGATTGTGATTCATCACCCCACCCAGAATGTGAATATGAATCATAGTAGGGATCATAAGAACCTTCACCCTGTAATGGAGCATAACGGTTCTGAGTGGGTACAGGTGTACCATGCATATAATTCCCATTTGAACGAGATCCGCTATCTCTCCAAGGAAGAGAAGTCCTCCCTGATGAATCACTGGAGTACATATGACCTCTATCCCCTTGTCCATAGCCTCTACCTCGTTGAGGATGTCCTCTTCCTCGAGGTATGGAATGATGTCTACCCGGGCCGAGCTCATTATGAGCAATGGCCTGAGTATGTTTAGCATTCCTGGGTGTGCGATTAGCACCCTTGTTGTTCTGAGGTCCTCGTGAGTTGGACACAGAGGGAGGTTCATAAACCAGTGTTCTATCTGTAATAACAGCAACAGGTTCTGACAGGTCCATATTTGAGTTATTCTCTAAGGTATTAGCCTGGTTGGCTAGTTTTTTCTGCCAACCGAAGACCAAATTACCCTTATAGTCACCAGTATCTCTGTTATACTTCTTTTGTTTCTTGCTCCTCTGGTCTTTTTCTTCTTTTTCAAGAAGAGTTTTTAGACTAGTGGAGAGAGAAGCATATTCAGAAGTTCCACTGGAGGGAGAGAGTTTATCTCTAATATCCCTAATTTATTTATCCAAAATGGAAAGCCTGGCCTGCTTCCTCTCAACTAGGAAGCTGATAAGTTTCAAGCCAGCCTCGTTGAAATAGGTTGCCCAAAGGGCTAGATCTGACTCTCCTTGTTGCGGAGAGACATCCCACCTAAGGCCTCTAGGGACCATTTTCTCTTTGATATATTGCTCAAGAAACGCAATGTCCCATTGGAGATGTAATTCGGAGATCATTACGTTCTTGAACGTAGCAAAGAGTCCACTGACTTCTGTGTCAGTGCTGTGGATGGTAAATACTCCATGTGTATTAAACAAGCAGCAGTGAATAATGTGTCAAAACGTGAAATATATATAAGTGAAAAAACTGCGCTAAACCTAAAATGATAATAAAGGCTGCTGACACTCAAACAAACAAAGCAAAGAACAAAATGGATTCAAAATAGTGCAGCGCTGAAATTAAAATACTAAAAAATAGCTACTGGACGTAGCTCAAATATGTGATAAACTGAAGAACACAGTGAATATATGAATCAATGCATAGAGTTCATGAACAGTCCATTCCAATGGGTGATTTCTGATATGAGCTATCCTCCATGGGAACTGAGGAACATACACCTATGGGTGAATATAGAGTAAATACAAGATTTATATGTAGAAAGTAATCCAAAATAACATGTGTGTGTTGAAGAGGATGTCTATTCATGGACAACACCGCCGCAGCATATCTCTAGATACCTTCATGGCGGTCCTTAACGACAACGATCGGGGAATTGTATTAACATATGAGGCTAGTTCCTCGTCTATACATTTCCTAGACTTGGAAATCATGTCTGTTAATAACCATCTTGAATTTAAAACCTACTTCAAGTCAACAGATAGAAATGGTTACATTCCCGTAGATAGTTGTCATCACGATCAATGGCTGAAATCTGTACCTCGGGGACAGTTCCTCCGTCTCAGGAGGAACTGCACCCATGATGATGATTTTTTGGCTCAATCCAATGTCCTGAAAGAGAGATTTCTGGATAGGGGCTACCCATCCATTGGGTTGGATAAAGACATTTCTTCCGTATTGGAAATTGAGAGGTCCTCCCTTCTTATTAACAAACAGAGAAATGTGAGAGAGGATAGATTCAAATGGTCTTTTTTCACTTCCTACTCTACTCAACATCTTGAAATCAAAAAGATTTTGAATAGACATTGGAAAGTGTTATTAAGTGATAGAATCCTTGGACCTTCCCTCCCCGAACGGGCAGGTGTGATTTTCAGAGGTGCCCGTTCTATCCAGGGTGAAATAGCTCCCAACACAATAGATCCTCCTAAAAAGATTTCTTTCTTTCCAGAGGCTAATGGCTATTACCCTTGTAGGAAATGCAATGTTTGCATGGTTAATGTGCTGGGTAGACGCAGAACGGTAACATTTAGCTCTAGTGTCACGGGACGCAGTTACACTATGAAGCAGTTCACGATTAGAAATTTTTCTATTCGTGTTAATGAACACTTAGCTAAAATTCGTAAGGGTTGTGACAAACATACTGTTTCACGACATTATTTAGAACACCATGCAAAGGATCCTAGAGGCACCCAATTCCAGGTGATAGATAGGTTTGTCCCCCACTGGAGGGGGGACTCCTCTCTGCGGGGTGTCTCTAGATTAGAGACTTATTGGATACATGAGCTCAGGTGTTACTCACCCCATGGTATGAATGTTGAATGGGACATTAATTGTTTCATCAACCGGGCGTGAGTGCCCTTGGCTCTGGTATCCATGTCAGTCAGGACGGATGGTTTATGACCATTTATGTTGCAATTCATCGCCCGTGTGCACCTTTCAGGTGACACGGTGCGGTTGTTTTGCTTCATATGGATTCTGGTTCTTTTTCCCATTCAAAGTGTTATCATTTGGCCTTTACCCATGGAGTGTTCATATGTACGTATACTCATGCATGTGTATGTAACATTCTGTGTTGATGGGGCGACAGGATGTGTTGGCAAATTATATATATTTTATATTTTTTGAATTTTCACATCCTGTTAGGATGCAAGATAGAGTTTTGGGTTTTTCTTTATAATAGACCTTTGCCCAAAATATTTACTATTTGGTTCACAAGGAGGGATTGATAATAATTGGGGATTCTGCTGTATGGCGTTTTTTTGGGCTATTTAATATACGCCTATCAGCAGATCCATTTATTTTCCTTATTGTAATTCATATACTTTTTGTCCATTAGATGGCGCCCACTCCATGGTTTCGGACGTTACCATGGTGTTGTGGCGTCTCCTTGCAGTGAGATGCTGCCTTCTCGACCAGCTGATGTCCTTTCACTGAGGTGTTGTGATGACGAGACGTAACGGCGTCATGACGCCGTTCTCTGGTGCGCGCGCGTGACGTTCACATGAACTACACGTATTGGATGTCCGCAGGCACGGTGCGCCGCGGCGCCACGCTACTATGGTGTCCCCAATTCACATTGCAGCAACATCTGAGTGATGTTGCTGCATTTAGATGTTCATATGGGCCAGTTAGGAGATTATAGCCAGGCAATTGGACGCCCCCTTTTGGCGGTGAGGCTTACTGTGGACATCAGCACTCAGAGGCTTATGTGCTTTGCACAGATGGTGTCATCAGTTTGTCCAATCGGATTGGTTTGTATTTCTGGCGGGAATATTTGAAATGATCATTTGAAATTTGTGTTACTTTGGGGTTTTATTATCATTATCACCATATATTGTTTGTATATTTTGTAATTTGACGTGTAGATTTGCAAGTTAAGGTATGATTTATACGGGTGATAGTCTGACACAGTGGAATATTTTGTAATTTCCTGTTTTGACTCCGCCCCTTCAGGGCGCGTCAGATACCTTTCAGACCATATATAAGGTTGGCAATGTGGGGGGTACAGCACTATGCCCCTGTTGAAGACTTTGGTAGTCGAAACGCGTAGGGCCTGCTATCGCTGTACCCCACATTGCTTTTATTACTTTTTACTCTTTTTATTTTGTGATCACTTTTATTTGTCTCTAAGCCTGTAAAGACAAAATGTATTCAATAAACCTTGATTGGTTATATTGACCTGCACTATCTGGAGTTTTCCTTTTCTCCCATCCTTGTGTCTATTTTTGGAACGATTTGGAGCCTGTACGATTGGAGGGATCACCACCGTGTGAGCTGATCATTCATCACCCTGCTGGAATCGGTCCTAGGCATCCAGGATATTCAGTTCCATCTTCTGGTCACGGCGACCACTAAGCTCGATTGACCCACTGTCATACGACAGGTGTGTCCACCGTTTCCGGTAAGAGTACCTGACTGTATCAACTGTGCTCTTCTTTTGTGTTTCCACCATCAACATTTGGGTCCTTTGGTCCTTCCATGCTGTGGCGGTGTTGTCCATGAATAGACATCCTCTTCAACACACACATGTTATTTTGGATTACTTTCTACATATAAATCTTGTATTTACTCTATATTCACCCATAGGGGTATGTTCCTCAGTTCCCATGGAGGATAGCTCATATCAGAAATCACCCATTGGAATGGACTGTTCATGAACTCTATGCATTGATTCATATATTCACTGTGTTCTTCAGTTTATCACATATTTGAGCTACGTCCAGTAGCTATTTTTTAGTACTGTACAGCACCCTGCCAGAAAACTCTTGGTATTGGGTCTGACCAGAGTACTGGAACCCAGGATCCAGCCCTCCTAAGAGAGGCATTACAGGCAAAAACCTTGTGCTTCGGATACGAGGCCCCAGGTACCATCCATTTGGCTATGAAGCACTTTGGATGGATCTGGTCTTTATGGAGGCTATTTAAATCCAGCATGGATCCCTCCAGTGGAGCTCCTCAGAGCACATCTTCACTCGTGACCAACACCTTAGACACTGATGAAAAAACTGTATGGGAGGGGTTATATAGGGAGGGAACTTCCTGTCTAATTGATTACATCAGTGTCCAGCACCTGAAGGTGGAATATATAACCCACATAGTAATTACTGTGCCGCTCTGTGTCCCATGATGTACTATAAAGAAAAGAGGCGTCCTTATTAAACACGGTGCATGGCTTAAATGCCAGCATACGGAAAAACTTACAGCTCTCCTTCATAAAATTCATAAAGCAGAAATTCAACATAAACATAACAAACCCTATGCTTGAACAAAAACTTTTTTCCCTCCGTAAACAGGTTATGGATTTATTAAGATATCAAGCCAAAGCCGCTCTACAACGATGCTGTAAATTTGTATACGAGTCGGGAGATAAATGTGGGAGAATGCTAACACGCTCAGTTAGAGAACAAAAATTTGCATCATACATTCCCCAAATCATGACACCTCAAGGTCAAAAAGTGGGATTACCCAAGCAAATTACACAGGGGTTTAGAGATTTTTACTCCTCACTATATAACCTCCCAGAACAATCTTCCACTCGGATACAAATAGAAAACTACATTGCTTCCTCTCAACTTCCCCAGCTGAACCCAGAGGTTAGAGAGAATCTAGAGGCGCCAATAACTCTGGAAGAACTCGAGAACGCAATCAGGACCTCTAAATTAGGTAAAGCCCCAGGTCCAGATGGATTTTCGATACAGTACTACAAGAATTTTTTTACAATCTTAGGCCCCCATATGGTGGAACTGTTAAATAAACTAAGTTCGGGAACATCCTTCCCTAGAAATACTCTGAAAGCTTACGTCACTGTAATTCTCAAGGAGGGAAAAAACCCCATCTGCTGCAGTAGCTACAGGCCTATATCACTCCTGAATTGTGATCTTAAATTATTTACGAAGATCATTGCCACTCGAATTGCGCAACATTTACAGCCCATGATACATCTGGACCAGGTGGGATTCATTCCATCTAGAGAAGCTTGTGATAATACAATCAAAAAGTGTTAAACCTTGTCCATGTCGCACGAGAGACACGTACCCCATGTGTTATGGATAAATGCAGATGCGGAAAAGGCATTTGATTGAGTTAATTGGAAATTTCTGATGGCAGTTCTGCGTTATATAGGCCTGGGGGAACATATGATGCAATGGACCTCTAAGATCTATTCACACCCGACAGCCCAGGTCAAAGTTAATGGAGTTCTCTCAGACCCCTTTTCTATTTCAAATGGGACGAGGCAGGGGTGTCCATTGTCTCCTTTACTTTATGTTCTCTCCCTAGAGCCGTTTCTGTGTAGGATCTGTCTGAACCCAGACATCACTGGAGTTGGAGTGAGAGAGGAGCAATACAAAATCTCAGCTTTCACTTATGACCTGCTCTTCTCTCTCACCAACCCTTTGGTCTCGCTGCCGAATCTTATCCGTGAATTTGAAACTCATGGGCGATTGTCTAATCTACGGATCAATTTTAACAAATCAGAGGCAATGGGGGTAGGGGTCTCAATCGAGGGGCTACAGACCTTACAGACAAATTTTAGGTTTAAGTGGACAGATACAGCCCTGAAATACCTGGGAACATATATCCCCAATAATCTAATGCGGGTGTTTGAACTTAATTTTCCTCCCCTATTGACTAGAACACGCATCTTATCAGAGGCATGGAATCAGGGACTGTATTCGTGGTTTGCTAGGTGCAACCTCTTGAAGATGAGTATCCTACCCAAGTATCTATATTTACTTCAAACTCTGCCGATCAAGATACCATCTCAATACTTTAAACAGGTTCACTCTATGTTTATCAAATTTATATGGGCACATAGGAAACCGCGCACCTCCAGATCCCAACTATCTCGACCAAAACATAGTGGAGGAATTGCACTCCCAGATGTATTTAAAAATACTATCAGGCTGTACATATGGGGAGACTCATAGATTGAAGTCGCCACTCAACAGACAAACTCTGGGTGCAGATTGAACAAGAGCAAACTGAAGTTTCATTGAAAGGGGCACCATGGTGCTACAATAAGCTTTCGTCCAATCTAAACAGGCACCCTCTGATAGGCTCTACAATACGAATTTGCTCACAAGTGATTGGTAAAACCTCTCTCTCAACAGTGGACTCACCCCTGATGCCCATTCTGGGGAACCCGGAATTCCCTCCAGGCTTGAGAGACCATCACTTTTCCACTCTGCGACAAACTACCGTATATACTCGAGTATAAGCCGAGTTTTTCAGCACATTATTTTGTGCTGAAAATGCCCCCCTCGGCTTATACTCGAGTCACCTTTTTGCGCCTGATCTCCCGGACTTTGGGGACCCGGTACCGGCCGGCCGTAGGTCCCCTGGACCCCAAACTTTACACACATGTAGCCCTACTCTTCCTCTAGAAGTGTGCAAAGTTTGTTGTCCGGGGGACCTACGGCCGGGGAGCACCGATTTTTCAAAGCCGGGCACCCCTTCCATAGACTCCCATGTTAAACGGTAATTTTTCTGGTGATTTTGGGGACCCGGTATCGGCAGGTTGTAGATCCCTTAAACCCGGAATTTGGCACACATGTATCCCAATTTCTCCTCTACAAGTGTGCAAAGTTTGTTGCCTAGGGGACTTACGGCCAGGGAGCACCGATTTTTCAAAACCAGGCACCTCTTCCATAGACTCCCATGTTAAACGTCAGTCTAGTCATGGGCACAGTGAGGCATGGGCACAGTGAGGCATGCACATGGACACAGTGAGGCATGCAGATGGACACCCTAGGCTTATACTCGAGTTAATACGTTTTCCCAGTTTTTTGTGGTAAAATTAGGTGCCTCGGCTTATATTTGGATCGGCTTATACTCGAGTATATACGGTAATCGTTTTAGAGCATTGCATTTTTTAGTATCGGACGGTTGGCCATCTATTACTGCTCTAATGGAACCCGCGGGCCCTTTCAGTTTACCTTTTTGGAATGCTCTGCAGCTTCACCATTTTCTTTCTACACTTAAAGCACCAGAGAGGTTTAGATGACAATTAACCACATTCGAAGAATATTGTTCGAAGAAGGGGACTTTGTCACACACACTTTCAAAAATTTATACTTTACTGATTTCCCCCCCGGAACAACCAAATCTATCTTGAATGAGGAATGGGAGAGAGAGATGAATTGTAATTTTACAAACGGTCAGAGACAAAATATGATTGAACTCTCGCTGAAATCATCTATTTGTACTAAGATCCAGGAGACGAATTATAAAATATTAACAAGAAGGTACTATACCTCACAGAGGCTACACAAATTGTATCCTGAAACACCAGACCGGTGTTGGAGATGTATGGAGGAGAGAGGTACAAAAATAACATCTTACTGGAAGGAAATACGGAACATTATTCAAAGATTTTCGGATTGCAGGATACCGGAGGATCCAGACTTTTTCTTACTACATGTTATGAATATCCCTGTTAAAAATACATAAAAAATCTATCATACGACATTTAGTAAATGCGGCCAAAGCATGTATCCCACTTAGGTGGAAAAATAGGATTTTTTACTCACCGTAAAATCCTTTTCTCTGAGTCCATGGACCGACACGGCTTCTCTATTGACAAAGTGGGTATTATCCGTTAATTAAGAGTGACTAGGCAGAAAAACTTGTAAAAAGTGTTGCATCACACCTTCTACAGTACCGCCCAGGGGGCGGACCCACTCTTGGTATAACCTCTCAGTCTGCATCTCGCAGATCAGTTCGTCAAAAAGCAGTACAAACTTAAAAGGAGGGGTGGGTGCTGTGTCAGTCCATGGAGTCAGAGAAAAGGATTTTACGGTGAGTAAAAAAATCCTATTTACTCTTTCGTCCAGCTTCTCTATTGACAAAGTGGGACGTCCCAAAGCAGTGTCAGAGAAAAAACGAGGGGTGGTAACAGCATAAAAATAAACTTCACCCCAAACACAAAACAGCATTCCTCCAACGGAGGAGCTGCAACTCTAAACAGCCGCTTGCAAAACCTTGCGGCCGAAAGAGGCATCCGAAGATGCACCTACATCAACTTTGTAGAATTTTGTGAAAGTGTGAGCGGACGACCAAGTCACCGCTTTACATAATTGGGAAACAGACGCTTGATGTCGGAAAACCCAAGAGGCACCTCTTGCCCTGGTCGAATGCGCCGTGACCAGAAAGGGGGGCGCTTGACCGTTTAAGGCGTAAGCCTGGATTACTATCTGTCGAATCCACCTAGAGATGGTGGCCAACGAGACTGCTTGGCCCTTCTTGGGACCAGCCACCGAAACAAACAGTGAGTCTGACTTCCGGAACAGGGAAGTAGCAGATAGGTATACTCTCAAAGCTTGGACAACGTCCAAGGAATGCAACGCCGACTCCTTAGGATTCGACGGATGAGGACACAAGGATGGAAGTACAATGTCTTTGTTGAGATCAAAAACGCCGAAACGACCTTTGGAAGAAAGGAAGGCTGCGACCGCAGAACCACCTTATCCTTGTGGAAAACCAAATAGGGAGCCTTGCAGGACAAGGCTGCCAGCTCAGAGACTCGTCTAACTGACGTAACAGCCACCAAAAAGACCACCTTCTGAGAAAGTGTCAACAGGGGAATATCTCTAATATTCTCAAACGGTGCCTTCTGAAGCACCGAGAGGACCAGGTTCAAGTCCCACTAAGGTAGCGGGGGACGGACCGGAGGGGCCATATGTTGAACCCCCCGCACAAATGTACTCACGAGAGAGTGAGCCGCCAGGGGTCGCTGAAAAAAAGACAGCCAGGGCAGATATCTGTCCCTTAATCGTACTTAGGGCAAGCCTTTGGTCCACCCCATGCTGTAAAAACAGCAGGCTTCTGGAGTATGGGACCTTGCGATAGCAGGTCCTTCCGTAGTGGTAGGCGCCAGGGGACATACTAGATCGGCGTACCAAGGACGCTGAGGCCAATCTGGAGCGATTAGGGTCATTGGAATTCCTTCTGCCTCCACTCTGCTAGGCAGAAGAGGAAGAAGCCTGAAGGGAGGGAAGGCATAAATTAGTTGATACTGACCCCACGATGCCACCAACGCGTCCGTTGCGTCTGCCCATGGGTCTCTTGACCGGGCCACAAACCTCAATACCTTCCGATTGAGTCGGGAAGCCAGAAGATCTACGTCTGGTGTGCCCCATCTTTGGCAGAGGAGTTGGAACACCTCCGGGTGTAAGGACCATTCTCCCTGGTCCAGCATCTGGCGGCTCACGTAGTCCGCCTGCCAGTTTTCCACACCCGGAATGTACGCGGCCGACAGTGCCGGTATGCTCTTCTCTGCCCACTTCAGGATGCGAGCAACCTCCGATGCTGCAGCTGAGCTTCTTGTTCCTCCTTGATGATTGTCATATGCCACCGCTGTGGCGTTGTCTGACTGGATCCTGACTGGACGCCCTTGCAGCCTCTGAGACCATTTGAAGAGGCACAGCCTGATCGCCCGGATTTCCAGGACATTGATCGGCAGGAGAGCTTCCTCTGGGGTCCAGCGACCTTGCGCCGACTGAACACCCCAGACTCCCCCCCAACCTGTAAGGCTGGCGTCCGTCGTGATCACTATCCAGTAAACCGGAAGAAATGACTTCCCGGCCATTAGAGCCGGTGCTGTCAGCCACCATACCAGCGATCTCCTGACTAGGTGGCTCACTCGGATTTGATAATCCAGAGATGAAGGGCATCTGTTCCTTCTGTAACACTCGAGCGTGGTATTGAGCATATGGGACCGCCTCGAAGGAGGCTACCATGAGGCCCAACACTCGCATGCAAAAACGGAGTGACGACCAATTCCTGGAAGGCAGCTGCCGTACTGCAGCCCGGAGGGTCTGCAACTTCTCCACAGGGAGGAATACCTTTGCCTCTGAGGAATCCAGAATCAACCCCAGGTACACTAGGCGTTGAGTGGGCACCAATACTGACTTTTGCGTGTTTAGTATCCAACCACAGTCTCGAAGAGTCTGACAGGTAATAGACGCGCTTACCTCTAATTCTGAGCTTGAAGGGGCCGTCAGTAGAAGGTCGTCCAAGTAGCCCATGATAGCGATACCCCGCTGTCTTAGAAGTGCCAGAATCAGAGCGAGCACCTTGGTGAACGTCCTGGGTGCTGAGGCAAGGCCAAACGGGAGGGCCACAAACTGGTAGTGGTTCTTCCCGATAGCAAATCGCAGAAACCTCTGGTGTCTGGAGTATATGGGGACATGCAGGTATGCGTCCTTGATGTCCAAGGAGGCCAGAAAGTCCCCCGGATGGAGAGCCATGACTACAGATCGAACCGACTCCATCCGAAATCTTTGTACTTTCACAAAGCAATTGAGGGCTCTGAGATCCAAGCTTGGACGAACCCCCTCCTTCTTCGGCACAATGAACAGATTTGAGTAAAAACCCTGACCCCGTTCCTGTTCTGGAACTGGAATAACTACCCCGCGTTCCAGTAGACCCTGGACCGCCCCATACAGGGCCTCCCGACGGGTCGGTAGTAGCTGGAGATTGGAGGTGTTGAATCTGTCCGGTGGACAAGAGAGAAACTCTATCTTGTAGCCTGAGGAGATTACTTCGCAAACCCACCTGTCGGAGATTAGAGCTGTCCACTGAGTCGCGAATTTGCGAAGACGTCCACCCAGCTGAGAGCTGGGTGGGGGTGGACCTTCATGCGGACGCAAATTTGTCCGCAGGCTTATTGGGTATGCGGGACCAAGAAAGCTTCTGTCCTTGGGCAGGCGCTTTATTGGCCTGGGGTCTTTTCCCTGTCGCCCTAGGGGGACGAAAAAAACGCTTGCGTGCAGTAAAGGAGGGCCCTTGCCCTTGGAGTGGCCCCTTACCCTTGCTAATTTGGGGAAGCAAAGTGCCTTTACCTCCTGTGGCATCCTTGATGATGTCATCCAGAGAGCCCCAAAAAGTCTGTCGCCCTTAAAAGGCAGATCCAACAGGGCTTTTTTGGAAGTCTGGTCCGCAGACCAGCCTTTTAGCCAGATCAGGCGGCGTATTGCTACTGCATAAACTGAAGCTTTAGACAGCAGGGGAATAGTATCCATGTCTGACTCGCAGACAACCTAAGGCCCTGGAAGAACAGGTCGGCCAATGTTATCTCATCAGGAGGAGCATCTCGCTCCTTAACCCCTAGAGTAGCAATCTTGCCCATTCAGTAAGTGTGTGAGACACTAGGGCCCCCACCAATGCCGGGCGTACTGCCGAGCCTACCACTGAGTATAGGTAGCAAGCGTGTGCTTCAGCCTTCTTATCCACAGGGTCCTTGAAAACAGGAGCCCCTTCTACAGGAATTGTGGTGGCTCTATTAAGTCTGGACACCGGAGGGTCCACTATAGGGGGAGAGGTCCATCTCTTCAGAAAACTCTCCTCAAAGGGGTACCGTACCGCAAACCTCTTTGGGGCTGTAAAGACCCTCAGTGGGTTCTCCCATTCCTTGTATAAGAGTTTATCAAAAGACACACAAGGGAACACCTTAGCAGTGTGGGCAGGTCTATGAAACCCATGTGGACCGGAGTCTCTGCTGCTTCTGCAGTATTTTCCAACTTTAGCGTATCCCGCACTGCAGTAATAAGGTCAGATACCAAGCCGTCTCGCGTACTGACCTGGACTTGGAGTCATCCTCACTGTCCGGTCACGGTCTGCAGTCTCTGATGCGTCAGAATCTGGGCCCGGAGCCGTAGCTGGACCTGGTTCTGCATCAGAATTATCCCCAGAAGCTTGCAGGGGATGGGGCGTTTACTACCCCCTGTATTCCTGTGTGCTGCTTCCACCCTGGCAGCAAACGCCTCTAGGATTGCCGTCATAGCGTTCATAGACACCTCAGGGGCACCAGCTGCTAAATCTGGTGTTTCAGGGGAGAAGACATCTGGCTCAGATGCCATGCTGACCACACGCTGACACTCACAGGGCTCCAGGCAAGATATCAATAGGCCACCCTCCTGCGCTGCCGAGATGCTGGGTTACCCAGAGGACTCACCACCCTGGACCGGTACTGCTATGCTGCGCCTGTGATGCTGTCCCACTGCTGCTGTGTCAGTCTGCTTCTTTTATCAGCACTTCCTGTGTGAATTTTCGCGCCAGTGTAATGCACCCTAGATGCCGGAGGCTCTCGCAAAATGGCTGCCAAAAACGTCTGTATGGAAGATAATGTGGGCTCTAAGAAAATGGCCGCCGAGCCGAAGATAGAGGTCAAGCAGCCGTAGCCCACAAAAAGATGGCCGCCGAATGGCAATATATACATACAGGGTGGACAAATATGGCCGCCGATCAGCTGATAGGGCCAGTGGGTGTGGCCGAACCACAGGAAGATGGCCGCCGGGCAGTCACAAGAGGCCGAACTCGGCATGGACCACCTCAAAATGGCCGCCGACAGCATGGAGGAGGAAGCACACACACACACACACACAGGTAAGCAGAAATGACATTTCTTTTAAATGTTAGTTACAGCCAGCCCCGCTCCAGTGGAACCCCTTAGGTGACCCCCAGCACCCAGCAGCTAGAAGCCCAGGGAGGAGGGAAAGGCACGGAGAGAGGGAAGAAAGGGGCCACAACCACTTACTTGATCTCTCCAGGAATGTCCAGCTAAATCACCCAGCCGAGGCAGGGGAGTTTTACTTACCTATCCTGCATGTATTATGCTGGAAGACATTCCAAACAGATCATCGTCCGTGCACAGAAGGTGACTGTTGGCCAGGCATGCTGTGATTGGACCCAAAAGGGACGATCATATGTATGCCCTGGAGCGTGACGCTCACCGGACAGGCTGCTGCGATTCGGCCGTAAGGTCAGCCGAAGCTGAGCGGTCGGATGCAGGCCCTGGAGCGTAGGCTCACCGGCCACCCGTGGAGCGACGGGCATGTCGTGGAAAACCCAGCGCGTAGCTAGGGTCGGCACACGCTCGATGGCTGAAACTGGGGAGACTACAAGGATCGAGGATCCAGCCTGTCACCCAGTCGACAGTTGATCGAAGATCGCAGGAAACAAAAATGTAGCAAAAAATATATATATATCTTTTTCCCCCGGACCAATGGGCCCAAAGGGAGCCATGTCCTACTCCTTGCTAGACAGAAAAAAACTGATCTGCGAGATGCAGACTGAGAGGTTATACCCAGAGGGGGTCCGCCCCCTGGGCGGTACTGTAGAACAGTGGTCATCAACCCTGTCCTCAGGACCCACTAACAGGCCAGGTTTGCAAGATAACTGAAATACATCACAGGTGATATCATTTGCTGCTCAGTGATTGCAGTATTCTAGTCTGCATCTCCCCAAGGTAATGCATAAAACCTGGCCTGTTAGTGGGCCCTGAGGACAGGGTTGAAGACCACTGCTGTAGAAGGTGTGATGCAACACTTTTTACAAGTTTTTCTGCCTAGTCACTCCTAATTAACGGATAATACCCACTTTGTCAATAGAGAAGCTGTGTCGGTCCATGGACGAAAGAGTAAATACGTTGCCTCCTACGGTTGGATGCTGGCTCCATAAAGTGGAAGAGATAAATAAGATGGAAGATCTCACACTTTCAGCACAAAACCAACAAGAAAAGTATTCCGAGGTATGGAGACAGTGGAATATGTTTATTGCTTCTGAAGAAGGCCTGATCTTGTTAACTCATGATGGTCAGATATAAATAATACAATTAAAATAGCCAATAACTAGTATCCATTACCTATCCAGGGTAACCCCCCCCCTCCTCAGCTTCCCCTTCCTTCTCCTACCCCTTTCCCCTTCCCCCTTTTTCCCCCTCTTTTTTTTTTCTAACTCCTTTGTTTGTTTTGGTTTATTAACTTAGAAAATAGAAAATGGATAGGGCGATTCAAGATACAGCGAATAGGGGTGTTCCCCCTGCTCACTGCAACATCGGCATGGTGTCCTCTTTAGGGGCACATGGAGGTCGCTAGAAGGGATGTGATTATCAGTTTATGAGTGATTAATGATTAGTGACCATGTCTGCTATGTTATTGATTTATACATGACTGTTATGAGAACCTGGATTTGCCCTTAGTGGCGGAAATAATGTATTTGAAAAAAAAAAAAAGAAGAAAGCTATTATTTAAAGAAAGCCATAAGAAATCCTGTTTGCAGTTTGCGAGAAGCCATGTGGGGGACACAACAATCATGTGGAAGAAGGTGCTCTGGACAGATGAGACCAAAGTTGAACTTTTTGGCCTAAAAGCAAAACTCTATAAGTGACGGAAAACTAACACTGCACATCACCCTAAACACACCATCCCCACCGTGAAACATGGTGGTGGCAACATCATGTTGTGGGGATGCTTTTCTTCAGCAGGGACAGGGAAGCTGGTCAGAGTTGATGGGAAGATGGATGGAACCAAATACAGGGCAGTCTTAGAAGAAAACCTGTTGGAGTCTGTAAAAGACTTGAGACTTTGGCGAAGGTTTACCTTCCAGCAGGACATCAACCCTAAACATACAGCCAGAGCTACAATGGAATGGTTTAGATCAAACCATATTCATGTGTTAGACTGGCCCAGTCAATGTCCAGACCTAAATCCCATCTTGAGAATCTGTGGCAAGACTTGAAAATTGCTGTTCACAGACGCTCTCCATCCAATCTGACAGAACTTGAGCTATTTCGCAAAGAAGAATGGGCAAAAATGTCACTCTAGATGTGCAAAGCTGATAGAGAAAAACCCAAAAAAGACTTGTAGTTGCAGCGAAAGGTGGTTCTACAAAGTATTGACTCAGGGGGGCTAAATACAAATGCACGCCACACTTTTCACATATTTATTTGTAAAAAAAAAATTGAAAAACATTTATCATTTTCTTTCCACTTCACAATTATGTGCCACTTTGTGTTGGTCTATCACAAAAAATCCCAATAAAATACATTTAAGTTTTTGGTTGCAACATGAGAAAATGTGGAAAATTTCAAGGGGTATGAATACGTTTTCAAGGCACCGGGGGTTATTTACAAAAGACAAATTCACTTTGCACTAGAAGTGCAAACTACAAGTGCAAGTGCACTTGAAAGTGCACTGAAAGTGCACTTGGAAGTGCAGTCGCTCTGGATCTGAGGGGTAGATCTAAAATGAGGGGAAGCTCTGCTGATTTTATCATCCAATCATGTGCGAGCTAAAATACTGTCTATTTTCCATGCATGTCACCCTCGGATCTACAGCGACTGCACTTCCAAGTGCACTTTCAATGCACTTTCAAGTGCACTTTGCACTTGTAGTTTGCACTTGTAGTGCAAAGTGGATTTGCCTTTCGTAAATAACCCCCACTGTATTGTTGTAAAATATTCTCACTGCTAGACTAGACAAGACAAGCTTTTTTTTTGTGCCGCTTCTCTCTTCTCACTCACAAGACTGCAGTATGAAAAGTTTATTTTTTATTGTTAGATTTAGCAAGGAGTACACATGAGTTCCAGTGGAGTTTGGAATACTTGGTTTAAACTGACTATACACTAGTAGAATTTTGTAAAAGTTTTTTACTTTAACTAGTTCCCACCAAGGCCAATTCTGACATTTCTCTCCTACAGGTAAAAATCTGTATTTTTTATCTATTTTTTTGCTAGAAAATTACTTAAAACTCCCAAATGTTATATTATATTATGCCGTATATGCGCAGCAGTTTTTTCAAATGCATTTTTTGGGGAAAAAATACACTTTAATACATTTTTTGCACACAAACACTATATAATGCCCAATATTTGTTAACCGCTTGCCGCCCAGCGCACGCAGATATACGTCTACAGAATGGCACGGGCAGGCAGAAGGAGGTATATATACGTCCCCTTTAAGAAGCGGTTGTTGTGGACGCGTGCGCCCGCCGAGATCTCCGTGAGCTAGACCGCGGGTCCCGCGGACTCAATCACTGCGGGCATACCCGCGATCGTCTCACGGGGAGATAGAACAGGGAGATGTGTAAACACAACATCTCCCTGTTCTGCCTAGTGACACTGTCACTGATCGTGTTCCCTGTCACCGGGAACACGATCACTGACGTGTCACAGCAAGTCATGTCCCCTAACAATAAGAATCACTCCCTAGGTTACATTTAACCCCTACAGCGCCACCTAGTGGTTAATCCCATTCACTGCCAGTGTAATTTTTACAGTAATCAATGCATTTTTATAGCACTGATTCCTGTAAAAATGACAATGGTCCCAAAATGGTGTCAAAAGTGTCCGATATGTCCGCCATAATGTCGCAGTCACGATAAAAATCGCTGATCGCCGCAATTACTAGTAAAAAAAAAATATTAATAAAAATACCATAAAACTATCCCCTATTTTGTAGACGTTATAACCAATCAATAAACGCTTATTGTGATTTTTTTTACCAAAAATATGTAGAAGAATACATATTGGCCTAAACTGAGGAAAAAATTATTTTTTTAAATATATTTTTTGGGGATATTTATTATAGTAAAAAGTAAAAAAATATTGCATTTTTTCCAAAATTGTCGCTCTATTTTTGTTTATAGCGCAAAAAATAAAAACCGCAGAGGTGATCAAATACCACCAAAAGGAAGCTCTATTTGTGGGAAAAAAAGGCTGTCAATTTTGTTTGGGAGCCACGTCGCACGACCGCGCAATTGTCAGTTAAAGCGATGCAGTGCCGAATCGCAAAAAGTGGCCCGGTCATTTAGCAACAAATTGGTCCGGGGCTTAAGTGGTTAAACTATGAAAGATGATGTTACGCCGAGTAAATTTATACTTAAATGTCACGCTTTGGAAAGTCGCCAAACTAGGGTACCTATAAATCTCTATTAGTGAAAGCTTTCACAGGTTACCAGTTTAGTGTTACACAGGAGGTCTGTAGCTAAAATTGCTGCTCTCGCTTTGAAATTCACAGCAACAGCTCACATGTGTTGTGCGATCACTGTTTACATATGCGTGCGGGACTTATGCATAAGCACGGGGGAGGGAACGCTTTAAAAAAAAAATAGGATTTTTTACTCACCGTAAAATCCTTTTCTCTGAGTCCATGGACCGACACAGCTTCTCTATTGACAAAGTGGGTATTATCCGTTAATTAGGAGTGACTAGGCAGAAAAACTTGTAAAAAGTGTTGCATCACACCTTCTACAGTACCGCCCAGGGGGCGGACCCTCTGGGTATAACCTCTCAGTCTGCATCTGCGCAGATCAGTTCGTCAAAAAGCAGTACAAACTTAAAAGGAGGGGTGGGTGCTGTGTCGGTCCATGGACTCAGAGAAAAGGATTTTACGGTGAGTAAAAACTCCTATTTACTCTTTCGTCCATGGACCGACACAGCTTCTCTATTGACAAAGTGGGACGTCCCAAAGCAGTGTCAGAGAAAAAACAAGGGGTGGTAACAGCATAAAAATAAACTTCACAACAAACACAAAACAGCACTCCTCCAACGGAGAAGCTGCAACTCTAAACAGCCGCTTGTAAAACCTTGCGGCCGAAAGAGGCATCCGAAGATGCACCTACATCAATTTTGTAGAATTTTGTGAAAGTGTGAGCGGACGACCAAGTCGCCGCTTTACATAATTGGGAAACAGACGCTTGATGTCGGAAAGCCCAAGAGGCACCTATTGCCCTGGTCGAATGCGCCGTGACCGGAAAGGGGGGCGCTTGACCCTTTAAGGCGTAAGCCTGGATTACTATCTGTCGGATCCACCTAGAGATGGTGGCCGATGAGACTGCTTGGCCCTTCTTGGGACCAGCCACCGAAACAAACAGTGAGTCTGACTTCCGGAACAGGGAAGTAGCAGATAGGTATACTCTCAAAGCTCGGACAACGTCCAAGGAATGCAACGCCGACTCCTTAGGATTCGACGGCTGATGACACAAGGATGGAAGTACAATATCTTCGTTGAGATGAAAAGCCGAAACGACTTTCGGAAGAAAGGAAGGCTGCGGCCGCAGCACCACCTTATCCTTGTGGAAAATCAAATAGGGAGCCTTGCAGGACAAGGCTGCCAGCTCAGAGACTCGTCTAACTGACGTAACAGCCACCAAAAAGACCACTTTCTGAGAAAGTGTCAACAGGGGAATATCTCTAATCTTCTCAAACGGTGCCTTCTGAAGCACCGAGAGGACCAGGTTCAAGTCCCACGGAGGTAACGGGGGACGGACCGGAGGGGCCACATGTCGAACCCCTTGCACAAATGTACTCACGAGAGAGTGAGTCGCCAGGGGTCGCTGAAAAAAAAGACAGCCAGGGCAGATATCTGTCCCTTAATCGTACTTAGGGCAAGCCCTTTGGTCCACCCCATGCTGTAAAAACAGCAGGATTCTGGAAACCAAATAGGTACCTGGTTCTCAACAGCCATACCGTTAAAGCCAATGACTGTAAAGCAGGATGGAGTATGGGACCTTGCGATAGCAGGTCCTTCCGTAGTGGTAGGCGCCAGGGGACGTCTGCTACCAGACGTACTAGATCGGCGTACCAAGGACGCTGAGGCCAATCTGGAGCAATTAGGATCATTGGAATTCCCTCTGCCTCCACTCTGCGGAGCAGAAGAGGAAGAAGCCTTAAGGGAGGGAAGGCATAGATTAGCCGATACTGACCCCACGATGCTACCAACGCGTCCGTTGCGTCTGCCCATGGGTCTCTTGACCGGGCCACGAACCTCAATACCTTCCGATTGAGTCGGGAAGCCAGAAGATCTACGTCTGGTGTGCCCCATCTTTGGCAGAGGAGTTGGAACACCTCCGGGTGTAAGGACCATTCTCCCTGGTCCAGCATCTGGCGGCTCAGGTAGTCCGGCTGCCAGTTTTCCACACCCGGAATGTACACAGCCGACAGTGCCGGTACGCTCCTCTCTGCCCACTTCAGGATGCGAGCGATCTCCGATGCTGCAGCTGAGCTTCTTGTTCCTCCTTGATGATTGACATATGCCACTGCTGTGGTGTTGTCTGACTGGATCCTGACTGGACGCCCTTGCAGCCTCTGAGACCATTTGAAGAGGCACAGCCTGATCGCCCGGATTACCAGGGCATTGATCGGCAGGAGGGCTTCCTCTGGGGTCCAGCGACCTTGCGCCGACTGAACACCCCAGACTCCCCCCCAACCTGTAAGGCTGGCGTCCGTCGCCATCACTATCCAGTAAACCGGAAGAAATGACTTCCCGGCCATTAGAGCCGGTGCTGTCAGCCACCATACCAGGGATCTCCTGACTAGGTGGCTCACTCGGATTTGATAATCCAGAGATGATGGACATCTGTTCCATCTGGACAGAACTTCCTTCTGTAACACTCGAGTGTGGTATTGAGTATATGGGACCGCCTCGAAGGAGGCTACCATGAGGCCCAACACTCGCATGCAAAAAACGGAGTGAGGACCAATTCCTGGAAGTCAGCTGCCGTACTGCAGCCCGGAGGGTCTGCAACTTCTCCACAGGGAGGAATACCTTTGCCTCTGAAGAATCCAGAATCAACCCCAGGTACACTAGGCGTTGAGTGGGCACCAATACTGACTTTTGCGTGTTTAGTATCCAACCGCAGTCTCAAAGAGTCTGACAGGTATTAGACACGCTTACCTCGAATTCTGAGCTTGAAGGGGCCTTCAGCAGAAGGTCGTATAAGTAGCCTGTGATAGCGATACCCCGCTGTCTTAGAAGTGCCAGAATCGGAGCGAGCACCTTGGTGAACGTCCTGGGTGCTGAGGCAAGGCCCCACGGGAGGGCCACAAACTGGTAGTGGTCCTTCCCGATAGCAAATCGCAGAAACCTCTGGTGTCTGGAGTATATGGGGACATGCAGGTATGCGTCCTTGAAGTCCAAGGAGGCCAGAAAGTCCCCCGGATGGAGAGCCGTGACTACAGATCGAACCGACTCCATCCGAAATCTTTGTACTTTCACAAAGCAATTGAGGGCTCTGAGATCCAAGATTGGCCGAACCCCCTCCTTCTTCGGCACAATGAACAGATTTGAGTAAAAACCCTGACCCCGTTCCTGTTCTGGAACTGGAATAACTACCCCGCGTTCCAGTAGACCCTGGACCGCCCCATACAGGGCCTCCCGACGGGTCGGTAGTAGCTGGAGATTGGAGGTGATGAATCTGTCAGGTGGACAAGAGAGAAATTCTATCTTGTAGCCTGAGGAGATTACTTCGCAAACCCACCTGTCGGAGACTAGAGCAGTCCACTGAGTCGCAAATTTGCGAAGACGTCCCCCCACCCAAGAGCTGGGTGGGGGCGGACCTTCATGTGGACGCAGATTTGTCCGCAGGCTTGTTGGGTCTGCGGGACCAAGGACGCTTTTGTCCTTGGCAGGCGCTTTATCGGCCTGGGGTCTTTTCCCTGTCGCCCTAGGGGGACGAAAAAACCACTTGCGTGCAGTAAAGGAGGGCGCTTGCCCTGGCCCCTTACCCTTGCTAATTTGGGGAAGCAAAGTGCCTTTACCTCCTGTGGCATCCTTGATGATGTCATCCAGAGAGCCCCAAAAAGTCTGTCGCCCTTAAAAGGCAGATCCAACAGGGCTTTCTTGGAAGTCTGGTCCGCAGACCAGCCTTTTAGCCAGATCAGGCGGCGTATTGCTACTGCATAAACCGAAGTTTTAGACAGCAGGGGAATAGTATTCATGTCTGACTCGCAGACAAACCTAAGGCCCTGGACCAACTGGTTGGCCAATGTTATCTCATCAGGAGGAGCATCTCGCTCCTTAACCCCTGGAGTAGCAATCTTGCCCATTCAGTAAGTGTGTGAGACACTAGGGCCCCCGCCAATGCCGGGCGTACTGCCGAGCCTACCACTGAGTATAGGTAGCAAGCGAGTGCTTCAGCCTTCTTATCCACAGGGTCCTTAAAAACAGGAGCCCCTTCTACAGGAATTGTGGTGGCTCTATTAAGCCTGGACACCGGAGGGTCCACTATAGGGGGGAGAGGTCCATTTCTTCAGAAAACTCTCCTCAAAGGGGTACCGTACCGCAAACCTCTTTGGGCTGTAAAGACCCTCAGTGGGTTCTCCCATTCCTTGTATAAGAGTTTATCAAAAGACACACAAGGGAACACTTTAGCAGTGCGGGCAGGTCTATGAAACCCAAGTGGACCGGAGTCTCTGCTGCTTCTGCAGTATTTTCCAATTTTAGCGTATCCCGCACTGCAGTAATAAGGTCAGATACCAAACCCGTCTCGCGTACTGACCTGGACTTTGAGTCATCCTCACTGTCCGGTCACGGTCTGCAGTCTCTGATGCGTCAGAATCTGGGCCCCGAGCCGTAGCTGCACCTGGTTCTGCACCAGAATTATCCCCAGAAGCTTGCAGGGGACGGGGCGTTTACTACCCCCTGTATTCCCGTGTGCTGCTTCCACCCTGGCAGCAAACGCCTCTAGGATTGCCGTCATAGCGTTCATAGACACCTCAGGGGCACCAGCTGCTAAATCTGGTGTTTCAGGGGAGAAGACATCTGGCTCAGATGCCATGCTGACCACGCGCTGACACTCACAGGGCTCCAGGCAAGATATCAATAGGCCACCCTCCTGCGCTGCAGAGATGCTGGGTCACCCAGAGGGCTCACCACCCTGGACCGGTACTGCTATGCTGCCGTGTGCTGCGCCTGTGATGCTGTCCCACTGCTGCTGTGTCAGTCTGCTTCTTTTATCAGCATTTCCTGTGTGAATTTTCGCACCAGTGTAATGCACCCTAGAGGCCGGAGGCTCTCGCAAAATGGTTGCCAAAAACGTCTGTATGGAAGATAATGTGGGCTCTAAGAAAATGGCCGCCGACCGAATATAGAGGTCAAGCAGCCATAGCCCACAAAAAGATGGCCGCCGAACGGCAATATATGCATACAGGGTGGACAAACATGGCCGCCGATCAGCTGATAGGGGCCATTGGGTGTGGCCGAACCACAGGAAGATGGCCGCCGGGCAGTCACAAGAGGCCGAACTTGGCATGGACCACCTCAAAATGGCCGCCGACAGCATGGAGGAGGAAGCACACAAACACAGGTAAGCAGAAATGACATTTCTTTTAAATGTTAGTTACAGCCAGCCCCGCTCCAGTGGAACCCCCTAGGTGACCCCCAGCACCCAGCAACCTTTAGCTAGAAGCCCAGGGAGGAGGGAAAGGCAGGGAGAGAGGGAAGAAAGGGGCCACAACCACTTACTTGATCTCTCCAGGAATGTCCAGCTAAATCACCCAGCCGAGGCAGGGGAGTTTTACTTACCTATCCTGCATGTATTATGCTGGAAGACATTCCAAACAGGTCATCGTCCGCGCACGGAAGGTGACTGTTGGCCAGGCATGCTGTGATTGGACCCAAAAGGGACGATCATATGTATGCCCTGGAGCGTGACGCTCACCGGACAGGCTGCTGCGACTCGGCCGTAAGGTCAGCTGAAGCTGAGCGGTCCGATGCAAGCCCTGGAGCGTAAGCTCACCGGCCAGGCTGCTGCGACTCGGCCGTAAGGTCAGCCGAAGCTGAGCGGTCCGATGCAGGCCCTGGAGCGTAGGCTCACCGGCCACCCGTGGAGCGACGGGCATGTCGTGGAAAACCCAGCGCGTAGCTAGGGTTGGCACACGCTCGATGGGCGAAACTGGGGAGACTACAAGGATCGAGGATCCAGCCTGTCACCCAGTCGGCAGTTGATCGAAGATCGCAGGAAACAACAAATGAAAAAAAAAAAAATATATATATATATATATATATATATATATATATATTGTGAGGGGGTTAGCTCGGTAGCGGGTGTGTGTGACCCCCTGGATGGGCTCCCCACACAAAAACAGGCCCAGCAGACGGAGGTTGTGGTTTTCAAGATCAAAAGGTGCGGTTTATTTCTCTATTTACAGTGACAAAAACACAGCAAAGCAAAAAGAAACATAAACAAAATAAATCCTGGTCAGCTTGACCTCTGACTAAACATGCAGGTTTCCCTAACTAACAACTGGGATCAGCCTGGTGCTGTCCTAGTCCCTAAGTCCCTGGTTTAGTAAATGTCCAAACAAATAGCCACACAGGCTTTGTCTCACCGCACAGGGGTTCACTCTCCCTAGACAGTCCACACAGGTCTGGGTCCAGGCATGAGCAAACACCTAATGAATCTGGGAGTTTTTATAGAGGCCTTAAACGAGCTGACAAGCTTCAGCTGGTCTCATCAACTCCCTGCCTGCACGACGCCCAGCCCTCTCCCTAGAGGTATGAATCATCCATGAGCCCACTAGCCTCAGCTGGGCTTCATCAACTCTCTCCCTAGTTGTATAAGTCGGCATAAAGCCTGAATCTGGGAGAAATATACCTACCCCCCTGGATGCAACCAGGTGACTTTACCTTCCTGCTGTCACAATATATATATATTTATTTTATTTTTTTTTCCCCCGGACCAATGGGCCCGAAGGGAGCCATGTCCTACTCCTTGCTAGACAGAAAAAAACTGATCTGCGAAGATGCAGACTGAGAGGTTATACCCAGAGGGTCCGCCCCCTGGGCGGTACTGTAGAAGGTGTGATGCAACACTTTTTACAAGTTTTTCTGCCTAGTCACTCCTAATTAACGGATAATACCCACTTTGTCAATAGAGAAGCTGTGTCGGTCCATGGACGAAAGAGTAAAAACGTTTTATTATTTATTTTATTCAAAACTTTATTTTTACATTTTTCTCTTTAATTTTTTTTTGTTTGATCAACATTTTTGCTTTCACAAGGTACAAACAAATCCCTTGTGAAAGACTGGGCTGTGACAGGACCTCTTTTTTTGGAAAGATCTGGAGTCTATCAGACCCCAGATATCTCCTCTGGGCTCCAATGCAGCCAACCAGACACAGATGGGACTGATCGGCTGCTTCCCTGGCCAGTAATGGCCAGGTAACCAAAGAGCCGAAACCGGAAATGACAAAATCCTTCGCTTCTGGGGTCACAGTGAGGGAGGCACAACATCAGTTCCTTTCTCTCTGAAGTGATTGAATGAAGTCATATGACATCATATGGGTGGGAAGTGGCTAAGAGAATTTGATTTTCTAATCGTTAGTGAGGTCAAATCAGCAATTGATTTTGACCACAGTGACAAGAAAATTCAAAGGAGCGGGATGGAAAATTTTAGGGGTGTACTCACTTTTGTTGCCAGCGGTTTAGACATTAATGGCTGTGTGTTGTGTTATTTTGAGGGGACAGCAAATTTACACTGTTATACAAGCTGTACACTCACTGCTTTACATTGTAGCAAAGTGTCATTTCTTCAGTGTTGTCACATGAAAAGATATGATAAAATATTTACAAAAATGTGAGGGGTGTACTCACTTTTGTGAGATTTATATATATATATATATTGTGACAGCAGGAAGGTAAAGTCACCTGGTTGCATCCAGGGGGGTAGATATATTTCGCCCAGATTCAGGCTTTACGCCGATTTATACAACTAGGTGGAGAGTTGTATAAGGCTAGTGGGCTCATGGATGACTCATACCTCTAAGGAGAGGGCTGGGCGTCGTGCAGACAGGAAGTTGATGAGATCAGCTGAACCTTGTCAGCTCATTTAGGCCTCTATAAGAAATCCCAGCTTCATTAGATGTTAGCTCATGCCTGGAAGCAGACCTGTGTGGACTGTCTAGGGAGAGTGAACCCCTGTGCGGTGAGAGAAAGCCTGTGTGGCTATATTTTGCTTGGACATTTAAAACCAGGGACTAGGACAGCACTAGGCTGATCCCAGTCGTTAGTTAGGAAACCTGTAAGTTTAGTCAGAGGTCAAGTTGACCAGGATTTATTTTGTTTATGTTTTTTTTGCCTTGCTGTGTTTTTGTCACTGTAAATAGAAAATAAACCGCACCTTTTTGATTTTGAAAACCACAACCTCCGTCTGCTGGGCCTGTTTTTGGGTGGGGAGCCCATCCCGGGGGTCACACATACCCGCTGCCGAGCTAGCCCCCTCACAGTTGGTGGAGAACCAGTGGCAGTTTTTTTTTAAGCCAGAACTCCCCTGAGAGTGGTGAGGACTCTCCGGAATTTCCCTTGTCAGTATTGGCAGGGGAGACTCAAGAAACTGGAGAGGAGCCCACCTCCTCAGACGAAAACCTACCGTCTGTGGAGTTTTCTGATCTTGAGGTTCACAGGGAAAACTTTGCCACAGAACAGTTGAAAGACCCCGCCCTAATAAAGGCACGGGAAAACGTAGTGAAAATAGATGGCGAGTTAGTGAACCCAGATAATACCGGCACTTACCCATACTTCAGCGTAGAGAAGGACCTACTGTATCGGGTGGCAAAAAGGGCAGAAGAAACCGTTGAGCAGCTTGTGGTGCCCAAACCTTACAGGAAGTTGGTGTTGGAGTTGGCCCATGGGCACATTCTTGGAGGTCATCTGGGGACAGAGAAAACCCGAGAGAGGGTATTACAGAGATTCTATTGGCCTGGGGTGATGAAGGACATAGAAAATTATTGTTCCTCCTGCCCTGTGTGTCAGAGGTCGGCCCCGATGCCACATTTCCGTAGCCCGCTGGTCCCTCTACCCATCATTGAGGTCCCGTTTGAGAGAATCGCAATGGATTTGGTAGGTCCTATAATCAAGTCCGCTAGGGGGCACCAGTACATATTGGTTATAATGGACTATGCCACCCGTTATCCAGAAGCGATCCCTCTCAGAAATACCTCGGCCAAAACCATAGCCAAAGAGCTATCTCTTGTTTTTAGCCGGGTGGGTATTTGTAAAGAACTGCTTACGGACCAAGGTACACCCTTTATGTCCCGGGTTATGAAAGAGCTGTGTAAATTGTTCAAAGTGACGCAATTGCGTACATCTGTGTATCACCCCCAAACCGATGGGCTGGTTGAAAGATTCAACAAAACCCTAAAACAAATGTTGAAGAAAGTGGTGGATAGAGATGGAAGGGATTGGGACTGTCTACTTCCTTATTTGATGTTTGCTATTAGGGAGGTGCCCCAATCCTCTACGGGATTCTCCCCCTTTGAGTTACTGTATGGGAGACACCCAAGAGGGCTGTTGGATATTGCCAAGGAAACTTGGGAAAGTGAGAGTTCTCCCCACAGGAGTGTGATTGAGCATGTCGCCCTGATGCAAGATCGAATTGCACAGGTAATGCCCATCGTGAAGGAACATTTGGCCCAAGCGCAGTTGGCACAGCAGAGAGTGTACAACCGTGGAGCCAAGACCCGTACCTTTTCCCCGGGGGATAGGATATTGGTACTTGTCCCTACGGTTGAAAGTAAATTCCTTGCCAAATGGCAAGGCCCCTACGAGATAATGGAAAAAGTGAGCGAAGTGAATTACAAGGTCAGACAACCAGGAAGGCGAAAGCCCGAACAGATCTATCACGTTAATCTGTTGAAAGCCTGGAGGGATAGAGAGTCCCTAGTCGCAGACACTTGGTCACCAGCTCAAACTGGTTGCGTGATTCCTGAGGTTGGAATCGCAGCCACCTTGTCACAACCCCAACAACAGGAGGTTAAGGAGTTTGTGCTTCGCAACAAGGAGGTATTCTCTGAGCTGCCGGGACAAACATCTGGGGTAGAGCATGACATTATTACCCCGCCCGGTGAAAGGGTGAAGTTAAAACCCTATCGGATCCCAGAGGCCCGACGGGAGGCAATACGGGAGGAAGTACAGAAAATGCTGAACTTAGGGGTGATAGAGGAGTCCCAAAGTGATTGGTCTAGTCCCATTGTGTTGGTGCCTAAACCGGATGGGAGCTGGCGATTTTGTAACGATTTTCGTCAGTTGAACAAAGTTACAAAATTTGACACCTACCCCATGCCACGTATAGATGAGTTGATCGACCGGCTGGGAACAGCCCGATACATGACGACTCTTGACCTCACAAAAGGGTATTGGCAAATCCCCCTGGCCAAGTCGGCCAAAGAGAAAACCGCATTTGTAACCCCAGACGGGGCGTTCCAATATAAAAGAATGCCGTTCGGGTTACAGAATGCGCCGGCCACATTCCAGCGGAAAATGGACCAGATGCTGAGGCCCCATCGGAAGTATGCTGCGGCTTACCTGGATGACATAATTGTCCATAGCACAGATTGGGCCTCACATCTGCCAAAAGTGCAAGCAGTCCTGGACTCTGTTCGGGAAGCAGGGTTTACGGCTAACCCCAAGAAGTGTACCATTGGGCAGGAGGAGGCCAAATATCTTGGGTACACCATTGGGAGGGGAGTAATAAAACCCCAACTCAACAAAGTCGAGGCCATCCAGAGTTGGCCACGTCCCAACAGCAAGAAGCAGGTACGAGCCTTTCTGGGAATCGCTGGGTATTATCGGCGATTCATTCCCCACTTTGCTTCTAAGGCTGTGCCCCTAACCAACCTGACGAAGGGGAAAGGGTCGGTCATGATTAAATGGACCCCCGAGGCTGAGGCAGCATTCCAGTTCTTGAAACAAGCCTTATGTAGCCAGCCAGTGTTGTACTCACCCGACTTCTCTAGAGACTTTGTCGTACAAAGTGATGCGTCAGATGTGGGGTTAGGAGCAGTATTGTCCCAGGTCTGGAACGGGGAAGAGCACCCAGTCATTTACCTCAGCAGGAAGTTGAAGTCCCATGAGGTAAATTACGCCACCGTTGAAAAGGAGTGTTTAGCGGTGAAGTGGGCTCTAGATTCCCTTCGGTACTACCTGCTAGGTAGGCACTTTGACATGGTTACGGATCACGCTCCGTTAAAGTGGATGGCTCAAAACAAGGAAACAAATAGAAGAGTGAATAGGTGGTTCCTGGCCCTCCAGGAATTCAACTTCACAGTAAAGCATCGCCCTGGCGTTCAAATGGGGAATGTGGATGCTTTGTCTCGAGTACATGAATGCCTGATTGCTGGTGTTCCAACCCCGAGGTTAAAACAAGAGGGGGGGGTATGTGACAGCAGGAAGGTAAAGTCACCTGGTTGCATCCAGGGGGGTAGATATATTTCGCCCAGATTCAGGCTTTACGCCGATTTATACAACTAGGTGGAGAGTTGTATAAGGCTAGTGGGCTCATGGATGACTCATACCTCTAAGGAGAGGGCTGGGCGTCGTGCAGACAGGAAGTTGATGAGATCAGCTGAACCTTGTCAGCTCATTTAGGCCTCTATAAGAAATCCCAGCTTCATTAGATGTTAGCTCATGCCTGGAAGCAGACCTGTGTGGACTGTCTAGGGAGAGTGAACCCCTGTGCGGTGAGAGAAAGCCTGTGTGGCTATATTTTGCTTGGACATTTAAAACCAGGGACTAGGACAGCACTAGGCTGATCCCAGTCGTTAGTTAGGAAACCTGTAAGTTTAGTCAGAGGTCAAGTTGACCAGGATTTATTTTGTTTATGTTTTTTTTGCCTTGCTGTGTTTTTGTCACTGTAAATAGAAAATAAACCGCACCTTTTTGATTTTGAAAACCACAACCTCCGTCTGCTGGGCCTGTTTTTGGGTGGGGAGCCCATCCCGGGGGTCACACATACCCGCTGCCGAGCTAGCCCCCTCACAATATATATATATATATATATACACACACACACACACACACACACACACACACACATACACACACATAGTATTTCCATGCAAATATCTTTAGTACTAAAACCTGAGCCACTGTGGGTAGATAAATACCAAGATCTGGAAAAGAACTACCACTAACCTTGGTCCATCCGGCCAATTGTTGTATACTGCGCAGCAATGTCTGCCCTGGCACTGGGTGTATCTTGAATGAAATAAGGGACCTGAAATAAAATACAGCTGTCTTATTTTCCAGATGCATTTCTGGTATAGAATTAAGGAATTAATACAATACAGTAAGTGACAGTATACTGTAAACTGTGTTCGGTATTTTTAATAAAATATTTGATTTTAAGGACAGCAACCTGAAGAAAAGAAAAGTTGGGGTTAATGAGAACGTAAAAATGACTAATAATATTCATAAATAAAATGTATATACAATGCTTGAGATATCGGACATCTGTGTAAGTTTGTTCCCTATCCTACTGCCCTATTTTAGTGTCATGTTAGTCAAAATTTGTCTAGAGATGGAGCTTCCCATCCATTGGTTAAATGTGGGAAGTTTCAGCTGCATCACTTGACTTCTGATCCATTGGAAACTTCCAACCTCTTTCAGACATTCATAGTAGGTCTAATGCAACTCTGCAATTTTCTCACCCACTATCACTGTATTTTGCTTAATGGGAAATGGGCCTAGCCTAGACATTACTTTTACAGATCAACAAAAAGATAGGATTCTGCAGATGACCCACAGTGCCTCCATCCCTAGTAAGTCATGTTGTATTGGTATAGGGTCACCAAAACCATACATAAACTCTTCCCTCATTGTTCCTCCCTTTGCTGGATATGCCAAACCAAAAACACAAGGGTTCCCTTTTGCATATCTTTTAGTCCTGCACAGATATACAGTTTTTTTTTTTAAATCAAGTCAAAGCCATATTTATTTTCAATTAACTGACAATAAAGCATTGCAAACAATCTCTGGTATTACATTTACTGAGATATGTACAGACAAGATGTGTATTGTATTGGAAACACATTACCAGTCCTCCAGCTGGCCTTTGATTTTCTAGGATTAATGAAATTGAATCTATGGAGGAACTCATGACCTATGTGAACCATACGGTTAAATAATTCCACAAAACATTTACAAGTTAAATTTTACATGCTCTGCCAAATACCATTAACTTTTGAACAGTTAGTAGATATCCAGATTGTGAGACTTTCCTTGGACTAAGCCCCCATATTTGAATTGCTACCCTGGAAAAGACAGTACAAATAGTGAATTTTAAAAAGCTCTGAAAGGAACTGGAAAGAATTAACGTGTATCTATCCGAGAGAAGGATTAGATATCCGTCCCTTTCCAGTTCGACCTCTACATGTTTTGCGGTGGAACCGCTTCTTCAGGAGTATAGTTTAGAGTTTATCTCTATAAATAAATGGACATATACATAATAATCTTAATACAATGTATTAAGATTATTGTATTAAGATTATTATTATTATGTATATGTCCATTTCTTAATAGAGATAAACTCTGAACTATACTCCTGAAGAAGTGGTTCCACTGCAAAACATGTAGAGTTCGAACTGGCAAGGGACGAATATCTAATCCTCTCTCCTTACCTCAGGGTGCAAATGACAAGGATCGGGGGTAGGGCTGCTGCTCCTCAGTCCAGCTACTCCTCGCTCCAGAGCCGTTGCTTCTCCCTGGGTCTCAGGACCCGCTTCCTGATTGACCAGAAGGAGAATCAGGAAGAAATAGCCAATATTAATTCGCTATTGTCACACAACTGGGTGGAATCACCCTTTTTTTAAGCCAATTAGAGCCTCAGGCTCTAATCATGTGCTTAAAAAATAAATAAATATTGAAATCCATGCATCCGGCACCCTGCATGTAGATTAGGGGCCGGGCGCATGGATTAGGGGGGCGACGCCCCTGTGCCTTTTATGGACGGGCCGCCACTGCTCTTACCAATAAGTCCAAATCCCGACATCCAACCAGGAAGACTGAGAACATACTACTGAGGGGGTGTTCCCACACTGTCCTGCAATCACAGTGAATCCAGTGATTGGCATCCATTGATTGGCACTGACATCATAATGGCTCTCTACCTCTGATGATAGCCCACCACCAGGATAACATCTGTAGAGGTAGAGGACACTACACATCACGTGACCGATCTGAAGACATCTGAA